>CM039675.1:206540945-207167386 GCA_022496015.1 Hordeum marinum | reverse complement strand
CGGGCATGTGTTCCACCCTTCGTCTCCAGGCTGGGACCGCTTGGCCTAGGGACATGGGCATGTGTTCCACCCTCTGCCCCCCAAGCAGGTGACCCCCGGTCCAACAACCCAGGTGCCTGCTCAAGGCAACTCCCTACCAGCGGGTGCACCTCATGATGCTGTCAGTGTCGGGCACCCTCGCGAGACCAACCCCGCAAGTCGACCTCGCGAGGTTGTGCATATGAGCCCCGACGGGAGCCGCTCGCGAGGTCGCGTACGCTCCTCCTATGGTCGTGGTGGTTGGCATTGCTCCCTTCGCAGCTCGGGCGCTTGTTAACATGGTCATTGTAAAGTTGTCTGAGCCTCTGGGTGCTGGTGTAGATGAGCCACTGGGTGTCTGCCCTAGGCTCAATGGGCGTGCTGGGAGGGGCGAGGCGGCGCCCACCCTACATGGCCAGCATCCGCTACCGGTCCTCCTCAGCACCTAGGGGTAACTCTTGCATGCCCGACGAACTGGGCCGCAACCCCAGCGGGTGCGGGTCGCAACGTGATTCCAAAGCATGTCCGCATGCCCCCAGCGCCGTGCCGGTTAGTTGAGGAGTCCACGGGTGCGATCCACTAAGCTCGTCCCGTAGGGAAGTGCCTGGAATTCGCGGGAGATGGTGGCGCGCCTGGGTGCATGACGTGCCCATTCGTTGCAGCGACCGTGTGCTGCGTGGAGACACTGCAGTTCACGGGCCACGAGGAGCGCGACATGCCTGTGCGTGAGGTCGTGACGGACTCGAGAGGATGACGATGTGATCCGGATGTGGGGGTGGGCTAGGGCGACGAGAATATGTCATGCGGTTGTTGAAGGAGACAACCCTTGGCGTCTGTCGAGGGTCGGGCTAGCGATGGCACCCACCGATGGGGGAGCAAGGCGATGCAGGATGCCAAGGCCCGATAGCGTCGCCTATGCAACACGAGCAGCCTATTGTTCAGCACGGGCTCGGTGTTCTTTGGCCATGTAGACGGCAAGCGGAGGCGAGGCTAGGCTTGTGCAAGGATTCCAACACGCCCCCTACCTGCTGCGCCAAATGTCGGATTTTAGGCTCTGTAAAACCCAAAGAGGTTTGAACTCAGGGGCATGTGCAAAGATCCCCACAAGCTCTAGCCTCAAGCTCATCGCACGACAACCTAGCCTGGCGAACTCACTCAATCACAAGAAGAGGACTAGCACATGAGGATTTACCCAAGTTCGGGCCGCTGTGAAGCGTAAAACACTACTCCTGCCTTTTGGTGGATTGCCTCACGAGGAGGTTTGTGGATGAACTAGTACAACGGTGTGCAACCTCGCGAGGATGCTTGAGTGGTGTTCGATATGTGCCTCTATGACCTCCTGTTCCACAGAGCTACCTAGGCTCTATTGCAATCGTGGGAAGGGATCCCACAACAGCCAAATTTGAAGGGGGACAAGGAGTACACCCTTATCCTGCCGATAGTTGGTCTTCGCCTGCAAAGTAGCAGGTGGTGATGCAGTGGTGGGCTCAGCGATGACACCCGCCTTGCTGATCGCATGGTCTTGGTCTTGTTGCGCCGAAATGGAAACCTTTGGGCGGTGCTTTGGGAACCTACGTACGTCCTTGCCTCCTTTGCACCAAAGAGGAAACTATCTCCTCTGTGTGTGTTGGTACCTTCCTGGCCCATCTTGCGTTCTCCTTGACCTCCGGAGGCCGAGCACCGCATAGAGATCTCCGCTGCTCAGGAGGGGACCTAGTGAGGCCTCCTCCCTATGGGAACCTTTGTGTTGTCCTCCTAGCGAGGGAGGGGCTCTCGCGAGGGCCTTGTTTCTGAATGGGACCACGCTGGTCCGTACGAGGCCGTTGAAGTGGGCCGTGCCTTGGGTCGCAGGCTAGCAGGTCTGGGTACCCCCGTTCCCAGAACAAAGACATTGGTTAACCCAAATGACATGATCGTGTATTCATACATGCCATATCGGGTTACAAATGCCATCTTCAGGATGTCTTGGGGTCTGATCTTCAACTGGTATTACCCAGACCCGGGGTCGATCTTGGAAAACACGTTACCTCTATTCAGCTGATCGAATAGGTCTTCCATCTCGGGAAGTGGCACTTGTTCTTTACTGTGACATCATTGAGAGAATGGTAATCGACACCGATTCGGATAGTGTCGTCCCTCTTTGACGCAAATAGAACAGGTGATCCCCAAGGAGAAGCACTAGGGTGAACGAATCCTTTCCTGAGCTGACCTGGCAGTTGCTTCTTCAACTCAGCCAACTCTTCTGATCCCATTCTATAGGGCCTCTTATAGATGGGTCCTGCTCCGGGCATTAGCATAATGATGAACTCAATGTCGTGGTCAGGAGGCATTCTGGGCAGCTCATCAGGAAATACATCTGGGTACTCACATACCACTCTCACTTGATCCGACTCCATTCCTGACACACAATTAACCTGAGTGGCTTGAGCGGAGACAGGGTTGGGAACATACTTGACTTCCAGTCCTTGGCTATTGGCCATGGTAACAACCCTCTTGGCACAATCTAACAAGCCTTGGTGCTTGGTTAACCAGTCCATGCCTAGGATCATATCCAAGCCATGCGACTTTAGGATGATAAGGTCTGCTAGAAAGTGTACCCCATTGATGTTAATCTCAACTCCTTTATATCCTATCCTAGACTTCATAACTGATCCCGAGGTTTGTTTCAACATATGAATACCCAGGGGTGTAGGATTCATACCACTCTCTAGTGCAAACTTTTGGGTGACAAAAGAATGCGAAGCTCCACAATAAAAAAGTACGGTTGCTGGGGTTGAGTTGATGAGGAACGTACCAGTATGACGTCCGGGTCTTCCTGGGCCTCCTCTGTGGTGACGTGGTTCACACGACCCTTGCCAATGTTGGGCTGGTTGCAGGGAGTTGTGTTCCTTGGTGGCACTCCATGGCCTTGACCTTGGTTTGGTGCATTGGGGCGCGGTGCATCCGAATTCTTGTTGGGGCACTACTTAGAGGTTTGTCCAGGCTGACCACATCCAAAGCATGTGACCTGACCAAAGTTGTTGTTGCTATTCCTATCATCATTGTTGTTATTTGGGTTGTTGTAAGATGGCCTGGGATTGGCATACTTATGAGGCTGGTAGCTCAGACAAGGTGTAGGAGGTCTAGCCTGCTGTGACTGATAGGTTGGCTTGGCTGGGGCTGGCTGCGAGGGGCGAAGCTTCTGGTTCCTGGAACTACCCTTGCTTATCATCTTGCGCTTGCGAGTGTCTTCCATGGCACGACGTTTGTACTCAAGCATGAGGGCCATGTTCACTAGAACGAAGAAGGTCCGACAGTCGTAGACAATGAGTTGATAGTGCAGGGTCTATTGGAGTCCTTGCATGAATCCTTCCATCTTAGCGGTCTCAGTGTTGACATCTTTAGATGCATACCTTGACATCAGGTTGAACTTCTGCATGTACTCCTTGACAGAGTCACTTCCTTGCTTCAGCGCTCGGAATTCTCTCTTCTTAATAGCCATAATCCCAGAAGGAATGTGGGTGGTGTAGAATCCTTCCTTGAAGTTAGCCCAGGTCATCACATGGTCGCCTTGCATGACTTTGAATCCGTCCCACCAAGCTTTGACGGTACCTCTGAGGCAGTGAGAGTCATAAAGCACCTTGTCACGATCCTCATTGCAATTGACAAAGGCAAGGAGGTCCTTAATGGTGCGGATCCAGTCATCGGCATCCAGGAGTTCAACAGTCTCAGTGAAGGTTGGGGGCGAATTCCTCATGAACTCAGACAGAGTGGGGCGGCCATTTCTATTCCTGCCTTGTTGCTGGTTGTTCACAAGGACTTGGGTCATCTACTGGATAGCAGCAGATTGGCTTGGCTTTCCTCCCAAAGAACTTGGAGAAACTGAGCTATGGTCATGTTCTCTAGTGGAGGTGGTGGCGGGGGAATGTCGCCTTGTGGCTGCTTCGGGTGATCTCCACCGTGAGCAACCCCACTATCTTCCTGTTGCTGGCTGGAGTTGCCGGCTTCATGGTTCGTGAAGGAGTTGTTGCGAGTTGCAGTCACCATCTTGTTTGGAGCAGCCATGTGAAATAACTGGGATAGATGAGAGGGAAAAAGCAACAATGCAGAAAGCGCGCCTAAGGGGGTTGGTATAGTGCAAGTGTGATAATACAAAGGTCGAAGGACCAACACATATATTAAGATAAGATGGACGATGTAGTTGCTTACATGCTGCCTAAGGCAAAAGTGTGACTTGCATCAGAACACAAACAACAAAAACAACCAACAAGCACACATGGTTTCATATGAGCCATCACACGGACTCGAATTCGCATGAGGGGTACATAACTAATCCTTCCCTAGGGGTTCTTGGACTCAACTGGTGGAGTGCTCGGTCTAATAGTCGCGCTCCTCTGTGTCTTCCTCCTGACCGTCATCCGTATGGGCATCGTATCCGCTCGAGGGGGTCGAATAACAAGTAGGTCCTTCTCAACGACGCTTCATCGGTGGGTCGGTGAAGAGCACATCGTACTCCTTCGCACTCACGAGACAACGACGCGTGGGTACATCTCTAAGTGGGGGTACTCCTCCTCCATAAATGATAGTTGGTCGTTCCTCAGGGGCTCCATCCTTCTTGATCTTGTCTGGCTTCGTCTTGGCTTGACTAAGTAGCTCTCGGGTGTGGTGAAGTTCCTCCCGGAGCTTCACAGACTCCTTAATCAGGTTGTGAGCCAAAATATCGGTGGAGAGGCTGAAGTAGCCCTGGAACCTAAGTGGTATGCCATCCTCCTTGGGCGGGACAAACGTCCAACTCTTGCCAAGATCATCCTTCTTGAAAGGTAGGTAGCGAGTAGTTGGATCATCAGCCATCTCTGGGAGGATGTATTGAAGGTGGAGGAGTTCCTTGCGTGCAGCTGTCTCAACTGCGAGTGCCAGGTCTCCATCTGTGGTCACTGAAAGAACCAACTAGCCAGGGAGTCGTTTGCCTACTCAACCACATCAACATGGTACTCCTTCATGACACCATTGACCCAGTTCTCGTGGTAGAGGAAAACGGGTGGTCGGCAATACTGGCACTTCTCGAGACTATCCTCGAGGACTAGGGGAAAGCCATGTGCTAGGAGGTCTTCGGCTACTATGACCATCTACAAAGTTTAAAGGGATGAGAGTCATTAAGGGTTTGAAATAGACTAGAAGAGGAGAGAAGGATAGAAACTGTTGTACTTAGCAACTAGGCGTATTCCTGAAAATGATTTTATCCTAAATAACATCCATCCTAATGAAAGCTTCGTACAGTCAGGATGGCTATGATACCAGCTCTGTGGGAACCCCAACTCATTAGTCGTGATCACTGAATGCATGTGTACAGTGATCCCATAGATCAATGCTCACTAAACACACAAAAGCTGAACAACAAGATCTTACATCCATACTTATCGTCTTACAAAAATAAAGATCATCAAGGTCAAGTCTTACATAGGTAGGGCCATGAAGGCCGAATAACAGACATAAACTTGTAGCAGAATCCCCGAAAGACAGCGTATACCATGCCATCTGCCTTAACCCTACAGGTATTCTGACTGGGAAGCATCCTAGTTCGCATGTTCAACACCATGAAACCACAATGTGCTCCCTTGGTGGTTTTTATAATTCATGACAACATACATTATCTCTTGGACTAATACTTTCAACTAGTGTATTTCAGATAAAGTCCATAAAGAGAGATGGGTTGGCAAAAAGGAGTGTGGAGAGTATCCCCATGAAGAAGAAGGAGAAGGAATAGCATTGTTCAAGCTTCACACAAAGTACTCTTCATTTTAACTTGTGAGAAATCACTTTGAGTCCATAGGAAAGCCAATACTCCTAAAAGGGGGTAAGGTTTTGTTGGTGACCAAAATGCTCATACTTGCATAAGTGATAGTCACCACATACACCCACAAGCTCTTCCACAGAAGTCTATCCAAAGCCAAATACTCAAAATCGATGCAACCAACATTCTACACTCGTTGCCACCGATTCCAAACCCTAGATAAACTCAGCCAAACCCTAGCTTTTTGGTACAACCGATTCTGCATTCGGTGCCACCGAGTTAGGTTGCCAACTTTGTGTTACGCAAGTTGAAAATTTTGGTCCCTCCGAGATTCTTGAATCGGCATCACCGAGATTGGACATTCTAATTGTTGGTCACCTTATCGGTGCAACCGAGATTCCTATATCGGTCTCACTGCGATTCAAAAGTTGCCACCTTTTGGTCGCTTCGGTACCACCGAGATTAACACATGGGTGTTGCCGAGTTAGTCATTTTGTGTGTAATGGTTGGAATTTTGGATATGCCTATATATACCTCTCCACCACCACTCACTTGCAATAGAAGCACTCAGAATAGTTCCCCACTCATACCTACTAATTTTCTGAGAGAGAGCCACCTACTCATGTGTTGAGATCATGCCATTCCATTCCTACCGTATGAAGCTTGTTCTCTAGCCTCCCCAAGTTGCTTTCCACCTAATCAATCTTTTCTACGAAGCCAAATCTATGAGGGGGTGATTGTGTGTTGAGGAGTCTATCATCTTGAAGCACAAGAGCAAGGAGTTCATCGACACAATCGACCCTATTACCTTTTGGAGTGTGGTGCCTCCTAGATTTGTTAGGTTTCGCTTGGGAGCCTCCTACTTTGTGTTGTGGAGTTGAACCAAGAGGTTTATAAGGGCAAGGATATCGCCTGCTTCATGAAGATCTATCCATAGTGAGGCTAGTCCTTCATGGATGGAAGCCGTCATGGTATAGTTAAGGTTCCTTCTTTGTGGAACCCTCCGTGGACTCTCGCGACCGTTACCCTCCGTGGGTTGAAGACTCCATAAACGTGGATGTATGATAGCGCCACCTATCGGAACCATAGGAAAAATCTTGTGTCCTTCATGCGTTTGATCTCTCTATCTCTACTACTGACTTCCATGTGCAATGTCTTTACTTTACGCTACAATACTTGATGACTTGCATGTGTTGGGTGTCATAGACTAATTTTGTATGCTAAAACTACCAACAACTTGTCTTATGCTTGAGGTAGTTTTAAATTTCTGCTTGTAGTCTATTCACCCCCTCTATACATACACTTCTAGTGATCCTACAAGTGATATCAGAGCATTGGTCTCCATTGCTTCGATTTCAACACTATGGAGGAAGATGGATGTGTCTTGTGTGGAGAGTTTGTATTGTAGAGTTCCCATTCTTGATGGAGAATACTATAGTCAATGGAAGAATGCCATGATTGATCTATTTGATAAATTCCATTTGAGAAAACATATTGAAGATCCCCATGTGCTCCCTTGCATCCCACACACGAAGAGGAAATTAATATGATTGGTAACCTTAGGACTTCCAATCTTATTTTCAGAGGCTTACCAAGATTCGTGCTTTGTCAATTGAAGAACTTTGCATGTTCTTATACTTTGTGAAATGATTTGGAGAAATGATATCCAAATCTTTCATTAGGAATCTTGATGAAATTATTCATAAAACTGTTGCTTTTGACAATATGAAGCCTAGTGATCCAAACATTGATAAATGCCTATTTGAGCTCCGTGATCTCATGCATGCTAAAGGAGATGTCACTACTGTTAACAACATTTTTATTGAAGCCATTCACATTTATAAACTTGAACATTGTCATGGTTACGATTCTAACGAGTCTCTTGGTTTGTATGACGAGGAGATTCCACCAAATGATGACAATAAAGAACATGTCTACTATGATGAAGATGAGTTGTTCAACATCGAGCATGAAAAGATCATGAGGAATCAAAGTCTAATGGCGAACTTCAAAGATTACATGTCTAGCGGAAAAGAGTGGATTCTCGACAATGGATGCATGGATCACATGACTGGTGATAAAGACATGTTCAAAGAGATCACGCCTAATCAAGGTCCTCGGAGGTATGTGACCTTTGGAGAAAACTCTAAGGGTAAGGTACTTGGCATTGGTAAGGTGGCCATATCTCATGATAGCTCAATTCAAAATGTGATGCTTGTTGAATCCCTTGGCTACAATCTTGTTTCCGTATCTAGACTAGCAGACTTTGGTTTCAATGTGCTATTTACTAAAGTAGATTGCCAAGTGTTTCGGTTTGATAATAATAAAATTGTCTTTACCAGTATTCATAGAGGTGATCTATACATTGTAGATTTCACTAAACATGCCCAAACTCATACTTGTCTCATTGCAAAATCATCTAAAGGTTGGCTATGGCATAGAAGGCTTGGACATGTAGGCATGCGCAATCTAGATAAGCTTATCAAGGGTGATCACATTCTTGGTGTTAAAGATGTTATCTTTGACAAAGATAGACTTTGTAGTGCTTTTCAAGCGGGAAAGCAAGTAGATGGAAGTCATCCCGTTAAGAATATCATGACTACTAGGAGACCACTCGAGTTACTTCACATGGATCTTTTTGGTCCCAATGCTTACAAGAGTCTCGATGGAAATACCTATGGTCTAGTTATAGTTGATGATTTTTCCAGATTTACATGGGTATTCTTTCTTGATGATAAGTCACAGGTACAAAAGATCTTCAAGAACTCCGCACGCAAAGCGCAGAATCAGTTTGAAGTGGAGATCAAGAAGGTTCAAAGCGATAACGGATCGGAGTTCAAGAACACCCATGTGGATACCTTCCTTGACGAAGAGGGTATTTCACATGAGTTCTCATCTATGTACATGCCTTAACAAAATGGAGTTATTGAGAGAAAGAACTGAACCCTCATTGAGATGGCAAGAATGATGCTTGACGAATACAAGACGCCAAGACACTTTTGGGCAAAAGCCATGGAAACAGCATGTCATGCCACAAATTGACTCTACTTGCACAAGATTCTAGGTAAAACGACATACGAGCTTCTCACAGGTAACAACCCCCAAGTTGGATACTTTAGAGTATTTGGCTCCAAGTGTTACATTCTTGATAAGCATCGCCATGCTAAATTTTCTCGCAAATCTCATGAAGGTTTCTTACTTGGTTATGGATCGAACTTTCACACTTACCATGTCTACAACAACTTCACTCGAAAAGTTGAAGAGACGGTAGATGTAAAGTTTGATGAGTCTAATGGTTCGCATGTCGAATATTTGCCAAATGATGTAGCTAATAAAGATCCTTCGGAAGCTATCCAAGACATGCCCATCGGCAAGATTCGCCCCACAGAGGTGAAGGAAAGGACTTCATCAACCCAAGTAGAAGCACCTACTTTGGACCAAGGCTACCCACAACATGACATGGAAGCATCCACAAGTGGTACACGACGAGATGAAGAGGATGAGGAAGTACATCCTGAAGATCCACCACAACCTCCTTAACCACCACCTCAAGGGAACAACACCTTCAACAACAATGAAGACGAAGGAGATTATGATGAATAAGAAGCTCCACCATCCAACAATCGGAAGCCCACATGAGTTCGAGCACAAGTAACCAAGAACCATCCCCTAAACCAAATCTTTGGTGATATACAAACTGAGAGGATCACTCGCTCTAAAACTCATTTGGCTAAATTTTTTGAGCATTATTATTTCATCTCTAGCATTGAACCTTTGAAGGTAGAACAAGCTCTTGAAGACGCGGATTGGGTGAACGTTATGCATGAAGAGCTTCACAACTTCAAAAGTAATGAAGTATGGACACTCGTGGAGAAACCCAAGGATGAGCAAAACGTCGTCGGCACAAAATGGGTTTTTCACAACAAGCAAAATGAAGATGGTCAAGTCGTATACAATAATGCTCGCCTCGTAGCTCAAGGATATACGCAAGTCAAAGGTATGGACTACGGTGAGACCTACGCCCCTGTTGCTAGACTAGAAGCCATTCAAATCCTTCTTGCTTATGCTAATCACCATGATATCACGCTTTACCAAATGGACCTTAAAAGTGCATTCTTAAATGGTGAGATTTAAGAAGAGGTCTATGTTAAGCAACCACCTGGTTTTGTAAATCCTAAGAAACCTAACCATGTTTACAAACTTGGCAAAGCTTTATATGGTCTTAAGCAAGCTCCTCATGCTTGGTATAAATGCCTAACGAAGTTTCTTATTGAAAAAGGATTTGAAATTGGAAAAATTGACGCAACCTTATTCACAAAGAGAGTTAATGGTGAATTATTTGTGTGCCAAATTTTGTGGATGATATTATGTTTGGATCTACTAACCCACAATTCAGTGAGAAATTTGGAAGGTTGATGTCAGAGAAGTATGAGATGTCTATGATGTGTGAACTGAAATTCTTTCTTGGTCTACAAATCAAGAAAACGATAGAAGGTACATTCATCTCTCAAAGAAAGTACACCAATGACTTAATCAAGAAGTTCAACATGCAAGAGTGCAAAGTTATGAAAACTCCCATGCCCACTAGCGGACAGATGATCTCACTAAGGAGGGTGAACCGATTGATCAAAAGGTTTATCAATCAATGATTGGTTCATTGCTTTATCTATGTGCCTCCCATCCCGATATTATGCTTAGTGTTTGCATGTGTGCTAGATATCAAGCTGCACCTAAAGAATGTCATCTTAAGGCTGTGAAACATATTGTGAGATACTTGATTCAGACACCAAAGTTTGGCATTTGGTATACCAAGGGATCTTCCTTTAATCTTGTTAGCTACTCCGACAAAGAATATGCCGGTGACAAGGTTGATAGAAAATCCACCTTGGGTACATGTAAATTTCTTGGTAGATCTCCTGTGTCTTGGTCATCCAAGAAACAAAGCTCGGTATCTCTATCTACCGCCGAAGCTGAATATATTGCTGCTGGATCATGTGGTGCGCAATTGTTATGGATGAAACAAACGCTTAAAGATTATGGAATCTATGTTAAAAATGTGCCATTACTTTGTGACAATGGAAGTACTATTAAGATTGGTCATAATCCTGTGGAACATTCTCGAACCAAGTATATTCAAGTTCAGCATCATTTCATTTGTGATCATGTTGCCAAAGGAGATATTAATCTTAAATATGTTCATACTAACAAGCAATTAGCTAGTATCTTTACTAAGCCACTTGATGAGAAAGTGTTTTGCCACTTGAGGAGTGAGTCGAACATCATTGATGCTTCAAACTTGAGCTAAGCTCACTCGGATGCATGCAAGGGGATGATCTTCATTTACTATTCCATGCTATTACTTTGAATATCATATCTTGGAATTCTATGCTCCCTTGTCTTGCATCTAACCCTTTGTATGTACTTGTAAGAACTACACTCCACAATATTGCCATCAACTCTTATGTTGAGCAATCTTGTCATGACGAAGTATCCACAACCTCTCTTTGATGATGGAAGGAAGAAGACAACAAAACTTATCCTTGACATATATCCATGAATTGCTAAATCTCAAATTGGTATCATGTCATTTGGATATATCATGTTTTTCCTTGCGTGACTAACCTAAGTAGGTGAAGAGTGAACGAAAACAATAAGGATTGCTCCCAACTCAAGATGATCTTCATCAACTTTGAGCATCCTCATCAAGTCCACCTACAATCTACGTCGATAACATCACTCAAAGGTATGTATTCATATCCTTGGAAAAAGGCTTTACTCTAGGTCATGAGCTAAAGCAACTCAAGAGATATGAAGACATTAAAATTCTTAATCGAAAAATGGCAATCCCATTTTGAGCTTAACGATGAGTATGACCTATGATCAAGAATTCTTGCTTGGCTCCTAAGTTAGTATACTCTAATATAGGTGACCTAGTCACCTCCCATCATCTAGTTAAGTTTTTGGTTGGTTCACTCTCAAATTGCAAAATTTCTTGGAACCATTCAAATCTTTACTAGTTGATACCTCTCTGTAAATTACCCGCAATTTGATTTCATTTACATCTTAATGTTTTGTTAGAATCGTCACTTTTGCCAAGTATGGAAATTCAGAAAATTTGAAAATTCACCCAAGTTTCTAAGTTACACCTCGGAGCCTCCGGTACAAAGAACTCGGTTCTATCGATTTAGGAGATGAGCTGCATAACATTACCTCGGTATCACCGACAAATATGTCTCGGAGGCACCAACTTTCTATCATGTTTCTGTTTGTGCTTGTAGTTGTAAATATTCCTTGTGTTCCTTTATGTATTTTCTCCATCCTTCAATGATCCCTTCTAAAAAATGGATCCTCCTTTCAATGACCCTTGTTCTCAAGGATCCAATTTTATTCAGTGATCCCTGTATCTGACCCTACGTCTGAACTTTTTTGAAATTAATGCCAAAGGGAGAGAGATATACAAAGCTTTAAAGGTAAAGAGGGAGATATATTCTTATGCAAAGGGGAGATATGATTTAGGGGGAGACGAGAATATCAAAGTTTATAATTACATAAACAAGGGGAGAATACCAATATAGGGGAAGAAAAATATATTTTGGAGAAAGATCTTTTTATTTCACTTGGTTTCTCATGTTAGAATTTTCTCACCCTATCCAATCCCAATATCTACATGCTAAGATTTAGGGGGAGAGGATGTCCTACTATTTCATATCTAGGGGAGAAACTTCTAAGTGATCTTGGAGACATATCAATCTTAAAGAATATTATCTTCTATATGTTCTCCACATCTTGGTCCTTTTGAGTCCTATTGCCTTTGATTAGTATAATACTCTTGTGTTTCCTAACATTGTTTTCTCAAGTGTGTTTCTACTACTAGAATGCTCAAGAACTCAAGGTAAGTATATGCATCATATTTTCGATCAAGATGATCTCTTGCTTCTTGCACATATTGTTTGCAAGAGTGAAGTCTTGAGCGAGGACACATCACATTCACATACATTTGATGCATATAGCCAAGACACACATGACTCATTATTATCGTTTCTACTACATGCTTGTCCATGCATTCCAAAGCAACTATCCTTAAATGGATTGCACACATTTAGGGGGAGCAAGTCTAAGTCATGTGTCTCTCAAAGTCTTCATTATACATGCATATCTTTATTTGAAGCTTTGATTGTATGTTGTCATCAATTACCAAAGAGGGGGAGATTTAAAGCACAATGTGCTCCCTTGGTCGTTTTGATAATTCATGACAACATACATTATCTCTTGGAATAATACTTTCACCTAGTGTATTTCAGATAAATTCCATAGAGAGAGGTGGGTTGGCAAAAAGGAGTGTGGAGAGTATCCCCATGAAGAAGAAGGAGAAGGAGTAGCATTGGCCAAGCTTCAAGCAAAGGACTCTTCATTTTACGTTGTGAGAAATTACTTTGCGTACATAGGAAAGAAAATACTATTAAAAGGGGGTAAGATTTTTTTGGTGAACAAAATGCTCATACGTGCACAAGTGATAGTCACCACATACACGCACAAGCTCTTCCACAAAAGTCTGTCCAAAGCCAAATACTCAAAATCGGTGCAACGAACATTCTACACTCGGTGCAACAAGGACAAGAACAATATTCTCGTAGGCATTCTTGTATATCCAATTGACAAATGAAGATGAAAAGCAAAATAGCAACAATTGGATATCCTGAAATGAGAAAATAAATGCAGACCAATATGCTTACACAATAAGATGTCAAATGAAATCATGGCAAACATGCACAAACACAATAGGATCTAACAAGCACTTTGGCAATGACGGAGTCATCTATACACGAGTAGATTGACTAAGGAGCCAAGTAAGAATAATTGATCATAGGTCATACTCATCGTTTAAGCACAAGTGGGGTTATCACTTTTACATAAAGCATTTAATGTTGTCACATTCTAAGAGATGCTTTGACTCAGTATTTAGAGTAAAGCCCCCCGTTGATGTGACATACCCCCATAGGAGGGATAAACTAACCTTGGGTTTTGTCGATGAAGACTTCATGTAGGTGAAGTAGTGGTGGATGCTCAAAGTTGATGAAGATAACCAAGAGTTGGGAGCATCCTTGTTGTTTCATTTCTATTCTCACCTACATGGGTTAGTCCCAACACACAAGAGACAAATACAAAGATATCTATGGACATGGAGTGCAAAGCATATGTGATGATGTCCATTGATTTGTTGATTACCTTGTCCCTTGCTTACCTTTGAGGGAATGTGTGACTCCTCGAACTATTGCATGATGTTGGTGTTGATTGCAACTAGTTCTTGCCAATAATGAATATGAGTGGATTTCATTGGCGGAGTCACCCCTCAAGAACTTCTCTAGTTCTTCTTCTTGGGGACCCACATCAAGTTGATGGGGATCCTCGGTGTTGAAGTAGCACTTGTAGAATTTAAGCTTGTAGTAGCCTTGGGAACCCACTTTACCAAAGCTTGGGATTCATCTTCATATGAGTCAATGTCCTCTTGAATCTTGTTCTTGTCCTTGAGCTTCGGGTGTTGTGGTGGAAGTTCATCTTGAGCCTTTGTTCCGTTGGGGAGAGTATTTTCATACTTCTCCTTTTGAGGAACAAACTTGAGATTGGGGTATTGACCTTCTTCCCATTCAACTCCATTAGAGTGGAAGTAGCCAACACCACAATTCTTCCGGTATCCTCCGTGCTTGCATACAATCTCCTCAAATTTTTTGCACCCTTCAAGACTCTTGTAGATACCTTTCTCTATAATCCCTTTCAAGAGTTCATTTTCTTGCTCAAGTGTAACTTGTCTAAGCGAAGAGTTAGTGGGATCAAGATAACTACTAGAAGCAATATCATTTGATTTATCATTTTTATTGCTACTAGACGAAGAACCTTTGTTTCCTTTGTTACTAGCTTGCTTAGACTTAACTTTTTGCATGAATGTAGATAAGAGAAGTCGCTTGGCTAGATATGAGGAATTCTTCTTTCGAAGATCATCATTTATAGCTTTGAGGAACTCATGCTCTTACTCTAAATTGTGCTTCTCATGTGTCCTTACAAGCTCTCTATGATCTTCTAGAGTTGACTCGTGAGCTAACTTAAGAGTATTTAGTTCTTGAGTTAGTCATTCTGTTTCCAACTTATCATCATCGCATGACTTATCTACACTAGTGTGAGTACTAGCAAGTTCATTTTGACTAACGTTACTATATTTGTCAAATAGCAAGTGATCTTCAATTAACGAGTCATCTTCATCACAACTGAAATCAAGATACTAGGGATGTGATACCTTGGAGCCTTATCCATGAAGCAACATACACTCCCTTCATTTGGTGAATCAAATATGTCGTAGGAGTCGGTCGTCACTAGTGCAAGTCCGGCAACACCTTCATCTTGACTATAGTCTAAATTGGAGCGATAGCTTCTCTCGGAGTGCTTGTCGGATTCAGAGCCGGAAACACATTCACCAACACGGACCTCTATGATGATAATTTCCCTCACTAGACGCCATACTCTCCTAGGTGTGAGACCAATGCAATAGAGACCAATGCTCTGATACCACTTGTAGGATCAAAAGTAGTGCTAGAGGGGGGTGATTAGACTACTTGAACAAATAAATATCGACTTTTCCCAATTTTAATTCTTGGAAATTTTTAGCATTCATAGTATGTCAAGTACACCGTACACATGCTTGTCTACGAGTATAACAACAGAAAGTAAAGACAAACATGTAAGTAAAGGATGGGTAGGAAGATCAGACGCAATTGGTGACACGATGATTTTTCCCATGGTTCCGATAGGTGGTGCTATCATATGTCCATGTTCATGGAGTCTTCAACCCACGGAGGGTAACGGTCGTGAGAGTCCACAAAGGACTCTACCCACGGAGGGTTCCACGAAGAAGCAACCTTGACTATACCATGATGACCTTCATCCATGGAGGACTAGCCTAACTCGGGGTAGATCTTCACGAAGTAGGCGATCTCCTTGCCCTTAGAAAATTCTTGGTTGACTCCACAACACAAAGTAGGACGCTCCCAAGTGACACCTAACAAATCTAGCCCTCCAAAACGTAAAAGGCTTGATTTGTGTCGATGAACTCCTTGCTCTTGTGCTTCAAGATGATAGACTCCGCAACACACAATCACTCTCTCATAGATTTGGCTTGGTAGAAAAGATTGATTGGGTGGAAAGCAACTTGGGGAGGCTAGATATCTAGCTTCATACGGTAGGAATGGAATGGCATGATCTCAACACATGAGTAGGTGGCTCTCTCTCAGAAAATTAGTAGGTATGAGTGGGGAACTATTCTGAGTGCTTCTGTTGCGAGTGAGTGGTGGTGGAGTGGTATATATAGGCATCTCCAAAATTCCAATCGTTACACAAAAAATGACCAACTCAGTGACACCGATGTGTTAATCTCGATGGTACCAAAGTGACCAAAAGGTGGCAACTTTTGAATCTCGGTGAGAACGATATACTTATTTCGGTTGCACCAATAAGGTGACCAACAGTCAGATTGCCCAATCTCGGTGACACCGATCCAACAATCTCGGAGGGACCGATATTGCTCCACCACCATCACCGGAGCGCCGTCGCGCTGCCGGTGAACTCTTTCTCCTCTCCACTTCCTCTTGCTGGATCAAGACGGCGGAGATCGTCATCAAGCTACACGTGTGCTGAACGCAGAGGTGCCGTCCATTCGGCGCTAGATCGGAAGGACCGTGATCAAGTTCGCGAGACGGATCGTGATGAGTTCGCGAGACGGATCGTGATGAGTTTGCAAGAGGGATCATGATAAGTTCGCGAGACGGATCATGATGAGTTCGCGGGACAGATCGTGATCAAGATCGCGAGATGGATCGTGATGAGTTCGCGGGACGGATCGTGATGAGTTCACGGGACGGATCGTGATTGGATCGCGGGACGGATCATGATGAGATCGCGGGACGCTCTACGATTTGGATCGCGAAGACGTTCGACTACACCAACCGCATTTCTTAATGCTTCCCACTTAGCGATCTACAAGGGTATGTAGATCCACTCTCCATCTCGTAGATGCTCATCACCATGGATAGATCTGCGTGTGCGTAGGAAATTTTTTGTTTCCCATGCGATGTTCCCCAACATGAAGACACCGCCACCCTAGCAAAGAAGGGCCTGCGGCGTAACAAGAAGCGCAAAGGCAAGGCCGTTCTTGCCATCGAGGGATCCGGCAACCCCGGTTCCGCCAAGAAGGGCAAGGTTGATGACCCCGGCAAAGATGTTGCCGGGTGCGCCTCCTGCCAGGCTATGGCGACTGCTGGCAAGCCAGAAGGCTCCGTCAAGCAGTATTGCAAGATCCATCGCACCAAGGGCCAGGATCTCCAGGACTACCGACAAGTTGAGCAACTTGCCGAGAAGAAAAAAGCTGAGTACAGGAGGTGAGACAAGGAGAAGGGCCAGGATGGTGCGAAGGGGTCCGACAAGAAGCGCATTGGCCAAGGAGATCTCCCCGGCAAGCCCAAACAACAAAAAGACCGACCCGCTCGTGGCCGCGACAAGCAAGAAGGTGATGATGATAACGTCAAAGGGGACAACGAGTCTAGTGAGCATGAGTTCCAGAAGGCTACAAAGATGATGTGCATCGAGGGAGGTGCCTTGTCGCATTCCTCTCACTGCCAACTTAAACAGTGGGTGCGTGAGGTTAACGTGGCGGAGTCATCTATCGGTGCCTAGAGACCTCGTAAGTGGTCCAACACTGCTATCATTTTTGACGCAAAGGATCACCCTGATCGCACAACTGTGGTCAGGTGCCTACCATTGTTGGTTTCGCCAACAATTTGCAACCTCAAGATGACGAAGATGCTAGTCGATAGTTGGGCAGCCTGAACCTGATCTCGCCTGATGTCATCCAAAGGCTACAAATTCCTGATGAAGATCTCGAGCCCACAGGCACTTTCCAAGGGGTCAATTCAGGTAGGACTCAGTTGAAGGGCAAAATCACACTGCCGGTGACGTTTGGCAGTGATGTAAATTTCAGGACAGAGAAGATCATTTTTGACGTCACCAAGATCTCATTGTCATACAATGGTATCCTTTGTTGACCAGCACTGGCCATGTTCATGGCTGCCACCCACTTCGCTTACAATGTGCTGAAGATACCCGGGCCAATGAGCATCATCACAATCAACTCTGACAAGAAAGGCGCACTTATCTGCGCCGACCAACTCTACCGGGAGGCAGTTGTAGCACCTGCCGCCAAGGCACTTGCTCCTGCCGCTGAAGCTCCTGGGGGGAAGAAGACCGACAAGGCCTCTGGCGCACATTTTGGCAAGCATACCTCCTCGGGGTGCTGCGCTCCTGTTGACGATGTGCCAGAGAGCTTCACCGGTAAGAGCAAGAGGTCCAAGACAGCTCCACCAGACACTAAGAAGGTGCCTGCCAAAGAGGATG
The DNA here is from genome assembly GCA_022496015.1 of Hordeum marinum. NCBI lineage: Eukaryota > Viridiplantae > Streptophyta > Magnoliopsida > Poales > Poaceae > Hordeum > Hordeum marinum. The sequence continues at coordinate 207,149,163 of CM039675.1, read as the reverse complement.
GTATGAGAAGAACTTTCACCATAAGTTCCACCGTTGACGACAAATAGGAAAGCATGCTCGTCGCCTTCCTGCAGGCAAATGTCAATGTGTTTGCATGGCAACCATATGATATCCCCGGTGTTCCTAGGAAGGTGATGGAGCACCACCTTGCCGTCTGTCCACAGCGTGGCCCGTCAAGCAGAAGGTCCGGAAGCAGGCTTTGGAGCGGCAACATTTCATTGCCAAAGAGACCAAGAAATTAGAAGCGACTGGCTTGATCAGAGGAGTACTTCATCCAACGTGGTTGTCCAATCCAGCTGTAGTGCGCAAGGCGAATGGAAAATAGAGGCTATGCATTAACTTCACAGATGTTAATAAAGCTTGGCCCAAAGATCCTTTTCCCATGCCACACATCGACTAGTTTGTGGACTCCACCGCCGGCTGTGACTTGTTGTCTTTCCTTGACGCCTATTCAGGTTATCATCAGATTTTCATGGCCAAGGATGACAAAGGGAAGACCGCATTTATCACCCCATGTGGTACGTATTTCTTTTTGCGTATGCCTTTTGGGTTGAAAAGTGTTGGTTCTACATTTGCCCAGATTGGTTTTTATCCCCAACTACATAGAAATATGGAGGCTTATATGGATGACATAGTGGTCAAAATCAAGGACAAGGCTACGCTCATATCAGACCTAGAAGAAACATTTGCAAATCTGCGCAAGATCAACATGATGCTCAACCCTAATAAGTGTGTTTTCGGCATCCCATTCGGCAAACTTCTCGGGTTCTTTGTATCTCAACGTGGAATTGAAGCAAACCTCGACAACATCAAAGCAATCGAGCAAATTGAAGCACCAAGACGTGTCAAGGATGTGCATCGTCTTGTCAGCTGTGTTGCTTCTCTGAGTAGGTTCATCTCAAAATCTGTTGAGCGCGCCCTACCAATTTTCAACATCTTGAAGAAGGCGGGTCTGATGGAATGGACTCGGAAGTGGAGGCAACACTGCAGGATTTGAAGAAGTACCTCTCCTCTCTGCCAGTCCTAGTCGCGCCAAAACCACAAGAGCCATTGCTGCTATATGTAGCGGCAACAAATCAAGTGGTGAGTGCTGCATTAGTGGCTAAAAGAGAAGTTGATGAAGAAGTAGCAGCATCGTCAGGACCGCCAAGCGACAAGCCAGGGCATTCCCCGGCAATTTCTGGTGCCGACAAGGAAGGATCTGCGTAGTTGAACGAGACAATTCAGAAGAACAAGGTGGTGCAACGCCCAGTCTATTTTGTCACCTCCCTTTTGCGGGGGGCTAGGTCAAGATACTCTAGCATGCAAAAGATGCTCTTTGTCCTCCTTATGGCCTCGAGGAAGCTGCACCATTACTTTGAAGCACATGAGATCACCGTCGTCAGTCGCTTCGCGCTGTAGTGGATTTTGAGGAACCCAGAAGCTATCGGCAGGATTGTGGATTGGGCTTTGGAACTGTCAAACTTTGGTCTCAAGTTTGAAAATACTTTGACTATCCAGAGCAGAGCCTTGGCGGAGTTCATTGCGGAATGGACCCCCATGCCAGATGAAGAAGTTCCAGAGTTAACCCTCCCTGGCAAGGAAACAAATCAAGAGTGGATCATGTATTTTGATGGGGCTTTCCCACTGCAAGGCGCCGGTGCCGGAGTGCTACTTGTCTCACCCACAGGAGAGAACCTCAAATATGTGATTCAGATGCACTTTCCCCGGGAGGGATCAATGAACAATACTACTGAATACAAAGGGCTGCTTGCCGGACTCAGGATCACGGTAAACCTTGGGATCAAGAAACTTATTGCCAGGGGTGATTCTCAGCTTGCTGTTAGGCAGGTGAACAAGGATATCAGAGTCCATTGATGTAAGCTTATGTAGATGAAGTGAGGAAGTTGAAAGAACATTTTGACGGTCTGCAAATGGAACATGTTCCGCATGCAGAGAATAGCGTTGCTGATGGCCTGTCAAAGTGTGCTGCCCTTAAGTTGCCTATGGAACCAGGAACTTTTGTGCTCCGATTGACTCAACCCTCCGTGACACCATCAATTGGACAAGAGAAAAGAAGAAAGTTCAGTTATGGCAAGTACTTCCCAGCAGAGCTCCCAGAAGCCGCCGGCGAGGAGGTTGCCGGGAACAATGGCAGGCTTGCCGGTGAGCTTCGTGCCCTGGCGGAGCCCCAGGCTCTTGTCGTGGAAGCGCATGCTCCCACCAAGCTTGCCGGGGGGCAACAGGCTCCGGCAGGACCTCGGGCCCTTGCCGTTCAGACAAATGCTTCCCCGATAGAGGATATGCCTTTAGCACTTGTTGTCCAGCCCTAGGCTCCAACATGGGCACAACACATCGTCCATTTCATTGAAATAGGAGAACTCCCTGAGGAACAAGAGGAAGCAGAGAAAGTAACCCGTCGGTCTAATATGTACCAGTTCGTGGACAACGTCCTGTATAGAAAGAGATCAAATGGTGTGAAACTCAATTGCATTTCTCGTGAGGATGGACTGGAGCTATTGGCAGAGATACATGGAGGCATATTTGGCTCCCACATAGGATCAAGAGAACTTGTCGGTAAAGCATTCCAGCAAGGTTTCTTTTGGCCCACTACCCACCAGGATGCAACTGTGCTTGTAACCAAGTGCGAAGCATGCCAGTTTCATTCGAAGAAATTGCATCAACCAGCTCAAGCCCTTCAGAAAATCCCTCTCTCCTCGCCATTTTTGGTCTAGGGCCTCAACATTTTGGGCCATTCCCCCGTGCTACCGAGGGCTTTGAGTACTTGTATGTTGCAATTGGCAAGTTCACAAAGTGGCCAGAAGTGGAAGAAGTGAGAAAGGTGACAACACTGTCAGCCGTCAAGTTCTTCAAATGACTAGTCTGCCGCTTTGGTGCTCCTAACAAGGTCATCACTGACAACGACACACAGTTCACGAGACGCACCTTCATGAAGTATGTCCAAGACCTTGGCGGCAAAATCTGTTCTGCTTGTGTTGCCCACCCAAGGATCAACGGCCAGGCGGAAAGGGCTAATGTTGAAGTGTTGCGAGGCCTCAATATAAGAACTTCCGACAAGCTGCGTAAGTCTGGAAGGCGCTAGATTGATGAGTTGCTGGTGGTTCTTTGGTCAATCAGAACGACACCAAATCAAGCTACCGGCCATACACCCTTCTCCCTTGTATATGGGGCAGAAGCAATTCTCCCCACAGAACTCATATACGGGTCACCTCGAGTGCTCGCTTATGATGAGCTTTATCAAGAGCAATTGCAGCAAGATGACGCGACACTCCTTGAGGAAGACCGTCTTCAGGCTGCTGTTAGAGCTGCACACTACCAGCAAGCTTTGCGTCGCTATCATAGCCGCAAAGTTAATGCCCGAAGTCTAGAGGAAGACGACCTTGTTCTTCAACGCGTTCAGTCCACCAAGAATTCCAACATGTTGACGCCAAAGTGAGAAGGCCCTTATCGGGTAGTGCGAGTCATCAGGCCTGGCACGGTCCGCCTGGAGACCGAAGATGGCCTCCAAGTGAGCAACTCCTAGAATATCGAACATCTTCATCAGTTCTACCCATGAGGCGCGGTTGCCGGGTCTCCCAACAACCCACCTTTTGTACAAGTCTTGGCACTAAAGCATGTAATCCTTGGTACAAAGCCATGCGCAGATCATGTGTGTAGTTGAATAAAGCTAAGTGTTCTACAAATCTTGTTGATTCTCATGTTTACTTATGTGCATGTTTGTCTGAGATATTGCATTGCGCTTACTCGCGGCAAGAGCTAACGGACCGCCAAGGTTCCACATCCACATTTTCTCTTCTTTCTTTTTTGCAAAGGACAGAAGGTTACCTTGCGTGTAGCTTTGCCGGAGGGGGAATGGTGGTATGGATACCTACGGGCGACGTTCAAGAAAAAATCATGCCAGAAGGAGTACGACAATGAAAAGATAAGTTACACCACACCAAGTGAATTCTTGCTGTGGAGTTATTTTCCTTGGACGGTTTTGACTCTTGTGTGGAAACCTGCATGCACGGGAACCTTGCCGTGATTGGCTATGCCCTCACTCTGTTTCTGGTCTGCTCACTAGCTTAAGTGGCTGCGCCCGTGCCCTTGCTTCATTTCGAGTCCGCTCAACGACTCAAGTGTCTACGCTCGCGCCCTTATTCTGTTTCGAGCATGATCAACAGCTTAAGCGGCCGCGCCAAGGACGCCAAGGTATCTTGCCGACAGTGGCACCGCCAACAGGCTTCTAAGGACCCGTTCCTCAAACTGCTCGTGGTAGGGCTACGCACGTCGACAAGGTCTTCCGAAAAGGTGTAGGGAAAGTTCCATGCAAAGAAACAGCTTAACAAGGAAGATAATATACAATTATTCAAAATAGGGTGAAATTTACATGAGATGTCGCCTTTTCCTAAGTACAACTTTATTTAAATTTCTCCCCTAGGGGAGATTACAAGAAGAAAAAGATGGAAAGAGGAGGCAGACTACAAGAAGAAAAAGATGGCAATGGGCCTCCGACGAGAGCCTGGCCCCTCCTGGACCAGCATTGCACGGAGGAGAGAGCCGGCATTGCGCAGATGAGAAGACCATCACTGCGCGGACGAGAATGGGAGCCCTAGAAGACGAAGTCCACAGGCCTGCCGGAAGATCCAACTATAAGATGAGGCAGCACCCGGGACAAGGACCCCCGACAAGATCGTCTTGCCGGGAGGGGCAAGGGAGATGCAGATGGCTCCGGAGGGGACCGCCCAGTTTAAAGACGAACTCGAGTGCCATCCCATTAGCGTGGGTCTCCTCAAGGAAGAGGTCTGGCGTCGGAGGAGGAGGTGGGGCAGTGCTCCGCCTCCCCCGACCTCGGCCTCCACGACGGCCATGATCCCTCGCACCTCTTCCACCACGCGCGCTCGAGCCACCCTCCGCCTCTGTTGCTGAAGCGGTGGCATGATACCGATGAGAACTCCTCCTTGGAGCTGAGGACGGTGGCCACCCTTGCCCCCTGCTCATGGCTAAGGGTGAGCTCCACTCGAAGGTTGGGAAGATGTGGAAGGGCAAGCTATGGAGGTTCACACTAAGAGGAGGGAGGAAGGATGGATGAGCACCGCCCTCGCTACCCCTCAATTTATCGGGGAAACACGAGGGCTGGCTCTCCCCCGCTCCAAGGGTCGCTGCCCACCTCCTCCAATAGCGGCGCCCTCAATCACGGGGCGAACATCAACCGCCCTGTTGCTCCAATCCATGGCGCTGCAGTTACTGCCTCTCCCAGGACTTTAAGTCACGGGTGCCAATTGCCGGCTTTTCGCTATGCATGCGGCGCGCGTGGCAGAAACGACCTAAAGCAATAATTCAAAAGGTGACCTCCGCGCTGTGCACATATCCCACGTCCCGCATTCAATGGGCATCATGGGGAGGCGTAGTAAGCGCAATGATCACAACCACAAGGCCCTACAATGTGTGCCCGTGCACTGTTTGGGCCTAGCCCAAGAACGCCTTGCACCATGTGTAGCCCAGGCCCGAGGGCTCCTATCGATGCACTAGAGTTTGGGGCTCTCCGATGCCCCTTACTCATGCTCGGGCAGTAGTAGCCACCCTGGCGACGAGGCCTGGCAGGGCGCTACGAGATAAAAGTACAGGAGAATCAAGACCAAAGGCAAGACCTTGCCGGGATGGCCTTCAAACTCCCGGCAAGGAAAAGCCCCGGCAGGACCCGGCAAGACCCCGCCATCGCAGAGGCCACGTGTTGCCTCACCTGGGCACGTGTCGCGGCGCCGGTGATGGAGGGGCTAAGTGGGCCTATGGGACGGGCTCCTGTCCCGTCCTGTAGACAGTCAGAGATGCCTGATGGTGCATTAAATGCACTTGTCTTACACCGTTAGTGTTAGGTATGATAGCATTGTAGCTCTGTCCCAGTGTACACACTGTATGCCACTGTTGGGATCCCCTTGGTCATACAAAAGGAGGCCCAGGGCGTTATAGAAGAGGACTTTTTTGGACCTTTGACTCCCACCTTCTAGCTCATCCGCATAGCAGCTGTTCATAGCGCTCCTGTAATTGGAACCCTAAAAGCACCCACAATATAACCAATCAGGAGTAGGGTTTTACGCATCCTTGCGACCCGAACCTGGGTAAATTCCTGTGTGCTGGTCACTCGATCTGCTCTTTGTGCGAGCCTTTCTCCACACCGAACCGTAAAGGGATCCGTCATGGATTTGCCATGGAAGATGTCTGGGTGAACGGACTTAGGTTCGGGGCAGTCGCAACTATGTGGCGGCTTGAGAGGGGTTGGCCGGAATCGAGAGACACAATTTTTACCCAAGTTCGGCCCCTCGAGATGAGGTAAAAGCCTACGTTCTGCTTGTCTGGTATTGATGATGAACAAGATCTCTCGGTTACAAGGGTGTTGTCTAATCTCTAAAACTTGTAGCTTGTCTATTGAGACGTCTAAAAACTTGACCCTCTCGGGGTGACCCGCCCCTCCTTATATAAGTTGAAGGGGCAGCTTGCATGTAGGGTCTAAGTCGGATTGAGACTTAACTTATTATGACTTCCTATTGTGGGCTTCTTCTTCATGGGCTTCTAAGTCCCGGGCTTCTTATCTCAGACGGGCGGCTTACCCCGGGCGGCTTACACTTGGTGGCTTACAACCAGACAGCTTAGAACCGGGTGGCTTAGAAACATGCAGCTTAGAGCCGGGCGGCTTAGAAACAGGCAGCTTAGAACCAGGCGGCTTAGAACCAGGCAACTTAGAACCAGGCAGCTTAGAACTGGGCGGCTTAGAACCAGGGCTTATCTTCATGACTCATCTTCAGGGACTCGTCTCCGGGACTTTAACTTCCAGCTGGGTCATAACTGTCACCGGGTTATAATTGTCTCCTGGGTCATACCGCGGGGTATGTCCCCGACATTAGCCCCCAGGTTAGCTTGAATTTATTCATGCTAAGCTCCTAAAATAAGAGTAACAAACATGTTAAGTGGCCGGCTTGCTCCTTTGCCGGCTTATGAAGTGGCTCCTCAGAAATCTGAGTCTTTCCTCCATATAAATGAGTTGTCTTCAAAATCGTCTTGCTTGTTAGTGTCCTTTGAAAAATATTGGAAATATAATACCCATATGCCATTGAGTCGGCTTCCAATACTTTGGCTTAATGAAAATCTTGAAAATAAGAGATCCTCATGACGTAGATCTGGACTTCCATTGTTGTGATCCAGGGCGGCTTATATAAACTGAGGCGGGTTATGATCTTTTCATAACACCAGGTCATGAATATTGGTGACGCCTGGTCTAACAACTGAACTCCATAATTAACATCTTGAGAATTCTCCTCAAAGTTTTTGATATGCCCATATTACCTGTAGCCCCCAAGCTCCTAGATTATCCATGATAACTTGGTGCTTTGCAATAATATATTGGAATGTGTAGCCCCCAAGTGTCGGGTTGACCTGCCTGCAGCAACCTGGGACTTATAACTGTCTTATACCTTATGAAACTTTAGCAGGTGTAGCCCCCAAGGGCCGGCTCATCGGAATGTGATGCGCCGGGTCTTCAATTTGAACCATATAATCTGTTTCAACAACTGAATACTTTAGCCCCCAAGTGTCGGGTTGCATGCCTGTGGTGACTTGGGACTTTACAGAATTTGATCTGAGTGGTGTAGCCCCCAAGTGCCGGGTAAGTAAGAATTACTGGGGTGGGACATTAGAAAAATATAGAAAGGGCGGCTCATCTCCTTGAGATAATAGGGTCTTGCTGATAATGTAATGATTTGAAAACCGGCTTGCATTATCCCCCAAGTGTTGTGGTGCATGTTTGCAGTGACATGGGACTTGCATACTTGATGTAAACTGTATTTGACTGATGTAGCCCCCAAGTGCCGGGTCGACTGCCTGCGGCGACTCGGGACTGTGTGAGAGTAATATGACTCATCATAATGCACTTCAAAAGTTCTCTTGGAACTAATATTGATCTGATTAGAATGAATCTTTGACCGTGGTTGTAATATAACCCCGAATGAATATCCTGGAATAATTCCTTTGTCTTTGGCATAAAATCCCTGCTCATGTTTGCGATGCAACCCGGCAAACATATATTTCATAAATCCATGAGTGTTGTAGATTACCACAGAGCACAATTGAAGAAGTCCGAGAGCCGGTCAATTAGATGACACGACATAATATATGATAGGGCGGCTCTTCAAGAATAATCAACTTTCCTGTCTAACGGTGGCTCATGTTTAATAGAGAAGACCTGCAAAAATAAACAAGATAGAATATGTTCTGCATTGTTGTGAGGGCGGCTTGAAAAAGCATGACCCGGAGATTTTAATATAGCCTTGCTTCTCATTTCATAATCTTGCTCTGACCCGGCTTGATAAGCCAACATGACATGTGAATATGATGCAATGTATGATGCAATATGTGATGTAATGCATGATGGTGTTGCTTTTTCGAAAACTTATGTGTCGGTTCTTCTGTTGGACTCACTAATTAATACTACTTATCACTACAGGGTCTCTATCGAGATTGGTCATCAGTTTCTTAGAACGGCTCAGGGTCTCTAAGCTAGATTAACTGACAGGAAGTGTAATGTCCCAGAAAGAGACATGACAAGGCATGAGTACCCTGGTAGCCCATAATCTGTCTCTCACATGACATAAATTCGTCGTATTAACCTTAAACAGTGTAGGGTCTTTAAAAGATTAACTGTCTAAGAGTACGAACGGGCCACATAGCAGAGAGTCGGCAGTAGATGAGAGAGTTTATCCTCGCTTTCCATAAGCCGACCCTCATGTGACAAGAACCGCCAGTTTAACCTTAACCAGTACAGGGTCTCCATCGAGATTGACCATCAATTTCTTTGAACCGGCTCATGGGTCTCTAAGCGAGATTAACTGGCAAGAGTTCGGCGGATCACATAGCGGAGCAGCATCAGCTTACAAGCAGGTTTAACCCGAGCTTGTGGTGGCTTAAGTGCCGATCAAGAGGGTTTGTAAGCTAAACCCGGTGGGTTCGAAGCCCCAAATGACCTTGTTGACGGAGTCAACTGTTTGGCTTAAGATCTGATCAATAGGGTATGATAAGCTAAACCCGGCGGGTTGGAAGCTCCCTAGATGACCTGTTGATGGAGTCAACTTTTTTGGCTTAAGAGACGATCAATAGGACCTGATAAGCTAAACCCGGCAGGTTATAAGCCCCCTAGATGACCTTGTCGATGATATTAACTTGTGCACCATCTTGTAAGTCACCATCTTGTATGAAGAAACGGCAGAAGCCTCCAAGTGACTTTATGATGATCCAATATATCCGGGCACCCTTGTCTGAATGGTGTATCTCGGCAGTTCGTCCTCTTGGGCAACTTTTAATTATTCCGCCAATAATGTAGTAGCCCCCCAGGATCGGGTTAACTTTTCTTGCAATGAGCCGGGGTTCTTGTTGAAAACGACCAAGTGTGCCGAGCCATATCAATAGCCCCCGGGACTTAAGTTGACTCAAAGAGGCGGCTTCAGAATCTCCACTGAAGGTTGAGGTTGACCGTGGCGGGTTATAGATGATCCCGTATGATTTATTTCAATAATCCGGTCGATGGTTCATCCCGGCTGTTTGTTGAAGTGAACCAGACTGTAGTGGCACTGACTTGTGCGTCTGTCCGTCGGGTGGCTCGAATAGACGAACACCGCACCGATATGTTGTAGATCAGACTGTGGGCGGGGACTTGCGCATGCATGCTGAGCAATTTTAATGGATATGTCTGGTGTGTTGATGTAGACGTAGAAGTCAGTCACGGTGTTTGTAGACGCCGCGGTCGTGAAACACGGCCTCGATGTTGTAAGCCGGTGCAGCCACGAGAGACGGCCGCAACATTGTAAGCCGGTGTAGCGCGAAAGGTGGCCGTGAGAGGTGGCCGTGGCATTTTAAGCCATTGCGACCATAAGAGGCGGCCGTGGTGTTGTATGCCAGCGTGGCAGCGAGAGACGGCCGCGACATTGTTGGTTGAAAACCATACCACGGATACGGCGGCTTGCCGCGTGTATTGGGCGACTCATACTGGCGGGTGAGCATGGCCTGACGTGTTGACGTAGACCGGACCGCAAGGGCGGCAGCTTGCGCGCGTCCGTTGGGCAGTTCATACCAACGGGTGGGTGCGGCCCAACGTGTTGGAAACCTGCACGGACGACTCGTCGTCATGGCTTGTTGATGTATCCTGGCCCAAATGAAGGCGACGACTCTCACTCATATCCATTGAACAATGCGGTTTGGACAAATGCTGGCGCATGATAATATTGACGCAAACCCCATATCCATAGTATTATGTCACTTTCGTCGTGAACAATTGTCCTACAAATTTAAAAATATTGCAAACAGAGTATTAATAAACCAGACGAATCGATATCTCCTGATTTTTGTTATTGGATGAATGCTGAAACTCAGTGGAATTTGGAGCCAATCTGATGTGTATATATATATATACATTTTAATGCCCTGTTGCATAGTTTTGTACTTGCCTTTTCAGCAACTCTTCTCACTATATGCTTTCGCAATAGACTTGTCTGTAATGCCTGGAAGCCTTCCCTTCATACAAATTATCCATGCTTTGATCAGTCATAGAATGCTCTCCGTAAAAATCGCATCTTGTATCTTTCCCCGGTCTTGAGCCACCCCAAAACATCGGCTCCTTGCTCATCCCACTGGGCAGCGTCTTGCGACGGAGGCAGATAGGCGAGCCAATGGCAGAGGCGAGGCCAGTTTGAAGCGAGGCCACAGGCAGCAGCAGAGCGTTGAGCCGTTCGGCGGCTTAAGGCGAAGGAGGCCGCGGGTGGTGGATGTAGACGGCACGGGAGGAGCAGCTGTTTCGGGGTGGCGACTTGGCCGGTGAGGCGACGGAGGCAGCGCGTGACAGCGACTCAAGGTGAGGCGTCGGTGGAGACCGCTCGGACGCGAGGAGGGCGAGGTGAAGTGCGGCCATGGTAGAGGCCGGCGGGAGCAGGGCAATGCGGCCACAGCCCGGTGGCGGCAGAGGGCCAGGTAAGGGCGGAACGAGGTTGTGGACGACGAGGATCGACTTTGGCGTGGAAAGACGATCCGAGGTCACGGCAGGGGCTGGAAGCCGCCAGGGGAGCTGGAGGCCGCGATGGCTGGCGAGCACAGGAGAGCCGGCCAGGCACGGGAGAGCGGGTGGGCACGGGCGGAGGTGGCCGACGACAGCCAGGCGGCTCGGCTCAGCGAGGCCATGGTAGCTGTGGCGGCTCCAACGCAGTGAGGCGAGTGGCAGAAGTGGCCCGCGGCAGCTCGGCAGCGCGTCCGTGACAGTGATGATGGTGGACAGCGGAGCGGCCATGGAAACGGCGTCTCAGACACAATGACGCAAGGCGAACAACGGCTGCGGAGACGCCTCGGCGAAGGGAGGCCATATCTGGAGGATGTAGGCCGCGGTGGCGGCTCGGCAAAATCCGAGGTTACGTCCACATCCAATCTCCAGGTCGGGGTCATGGTGTGCTGGAGACATAGACGGACACAGCTACAAGCACAGCTAGCGTGAGCAAGCGCGCATGCGATCCGGAGCAGGGCTGGGTGCAGTTTGGCGGTGCACAAAATCACTATATCAGGGCGCGACAGCGGAGGCGACTTAAGGCCGCGGCAGCTAAGGCATGCTGGAAAAACGGCGGCTGCTGACGGAGGTGGGTGGATCCGATGGCCGACGTAGCCAGAGAGGCGGGGTGTGGCAGACGCTAGCAAGAGCCAGCCAGCAGCATCATGGAGTTGTGGCCGGGCAAGTACTGCAACGGGATGAGGACCTCGTGGGAGCATTGACTCGAGGCAGCCGAGAAGAGGGCAACTAAACCTTGCAGCTAGCAACGCGCTTTGGCGAGGAGCTCGGGATCCGGTGGCCGGCCATGAGGTCCGGCATCGAAGCCTAGCGTGGGGCTATAGAAGGCGAAGAATGGCAACAACTAGGTCCAATGAGCAACAAAGACGGTGCTGGCTTGATCCAAAGGAGACAACCCGCAACCGAGATGGAATCGAGTCCGTTCTATATCCTTTTCCGGGTCGTGACCACGACCGACCGATTTTTTTTTGTTAACTTGGCCTTCCCGTGAAGAGTACCCAACTTTGTACATCTACTTCGTAACTGAATCTGGCTCCCCTTAATTAATATCACATGAGCACTTCATGACAACGGACCCGATGATCTGCATTGGAAGCATCCTCGGGACTTGAAGCATCCACCAATAGGTAGCAGCAACTTGGTGGATCCCTGATGTAACAATGTGATGAACGGCAGCACATACGGTTGGCGGACTATGGTTTCTAGCCTTGGGAGCTCATCTCCTATGTTTGCACGTGGACAGGAAAACACAGTAATAACTGAACACGGCCCACCGCACAAATCGCAATTGCAGCAGAAATTTTGGACTGTCTATGACTCGGCGACTTGCGGCATTCTTGATGAATTTGCTGGCTTTGTCTAAAGTCATCCTATGCCGGGTTATCTTGTGCGATTGTTTCGCGGCAACTTCTCTCCATCCGATCAATCACGAGTTTCTCGATACCAAAGAGATCCCTCCACAAACACAATACAACCGTGCACCAGCCCCATGATGGGCGCCAACTGTCGTGGATTTGTCACGGCAGATGTCCGGGTGAACGGACTTAGGTTCGGGGCGGTCACAACTATGTGGCGGCTTGAGAGTGGTTGGTCGGAATCAAGAGACGCGAGTTTTACCCAGGTTCGGCCCCTCGAGAAGAGGTAAAAGCCTACGTCCTACTTGTCTGCTATTGATGATGAAGAAGATCTCTTGGTTACAAGGGTGTTGTCTAATCTCTAAAACTTGTAGCTTGTCTATTGAGACGTCTAAAAACTTGACCCTCTCGGGGTGACCCGCCCCTCCTTATATAAGTTGAAGGGGTGGCTTACATGTAGAGTCTAAGTTGGATTGAGACTTAACTTATTATGACTTCCTATTGTGTGCTTCTTTTTCATGGGCTTTTGAGTCCCGGGCTTCTTATCTCAAACGGGCAGCGTACACCGGGCGGCTTAGAACTGGGTGGCTTAGAACCGGGCGGCTTAGAAACAGGCGGCTTAGAAGCGGGCGGCTTAGAGCCGGGCAACTTAGAAACAGACAGCTTAGAACCGGGTGGCTTAGAGCCGGGCGGCTTAGAGCCGGGCGGCTTAGAACCAAGCATCTTAGAACTAGGAAGCTTAGAACCACGACTTATCTTCATGACTCATCTTCAGGGACTCATCTTCACGGACTCATCTTCAGGAATTTAACTTCCAGCCGGGACATAACTGTCACCAGGTTATAACTGTCTCCCGGGTCATACCGCGGGGTATATCCCCGACAGGATCCCTCCGATCCCATAGGTGTCGAATCCCCCGACACAATGCCACAGATATTCCAACATAATAAATTCCATGTCCTAAACTGATTGTTCATTAACTAGACAAAGTGAATAACAACCGCAAAATGCAGATAAGGTTCAGAGAAATTAAACTGATAACTAAAGATGACACCAAAAGTACAGAGAGCCAATCGAATAGGAAAACTATCCAAGTCACTTGCAATTGTCCTTTTCCACCGAGCAGAGCAGTTTCTCCTTGGAAATCTCCGCAGCCGGGATGCCACATTCCTCCACACCCGTGCGCTGAAGAGACTCAATGGAGATGATCACGGCTGGGATGGAGGAAGAGTTGTCCTCAGAAGCTAGGACCAACGGTGCAGGGTTAGCAACCTACAGAATCAGTGTTGGAGCAATGAGAGATTTGTGAGGTCGAACATCCGAGGTATTTGGCACTTTGAAACCCTTGTACATGGTGGTCCGAGGGCTGCGACGGACTGCAGAACAAATGAGAGGAGTTTGTGCTCTCCCTCTCTTATTTTTTGAGCCGGCAGGTCCTTTGTGAGCCTAAGAGGAAACGATCAGGTTGGTATTGTCTTCAGCAGCAACAATAGGACTAATATCTGAGTCCCTTGCAATATCCACAACAGAGGCAATGAGCGCATGGCATAGGAGGGCAGGTGCATCTTCCACCACAAGAAGACAGGGGGAGTCATCGAAGCACAACTTGTGAGCTACTTTCCTGCCGGCAGTTGCCATGTGGATATCCAAATCCGGACTTAGCTTACTCCCAAACTTGATTAAAGCATATGGGATAATAGGGAGATTAGGGTTTTGAAGACAAAGAGACTTGAAAACCCCTGTCGTGGTTTTGTCACGACGTATGTCCGAAGACTTAGGTTCGAGGCCATCACTATGACGGTGGACTCAAAGGGGTTTGTCGGGATGAAAGACACAGATTTACCTAGATTCAGCCCCTCGAGATGAGGTAAAATCCTATGTCCTGCTTTGTGTGTATTGATTGGAGTATCGATTATAAGGGAGTGTATTCGCTTGACCTAACTCTCGATTGATTGGTTTCTATCTAAGCCGTACCCGCGTCTTGCCTTTATATAGGAGGTCAAGACCCTGGGTTACACATGTCCCAAACCAACTCTTATAATGTGCCTGGATCTGTCTCTAAGCCGCCTTGCCTATCTTGTTAAGCAGTCTTTGGGCGGCTCACTCGCCTGGGTCTTGTGTCTTGTTCCCGCCTCTGGGCCTCCGTCTCAGCCCATCTAATGAACCGCCGCGTGGCCCAGCCTTCCTCTTCTAACCCATATGATAACAAGCCACCACGTATGACCCGACCCCTCTTAGGCAGGTCTTACCACGGGGTTATATCCCCAACATTAGGCCCCAGATTGATTTGAGCTTGCTCATGCCAATCTTCACTTTTTCCTGCGGCGAGTTTCATGTCCTTGTCACCTAAAAACAAAACAATTCATAACTCGCCATGACGTCACCCACGGATATGCCAAGAAGATTTTGTGACGTTTGCAACGGATCTCCTCGTTAAAAGGTCAGCCCAAAAATCAAGGCGTCCATCTCGGTCAGTCATCATTTGGTCTCCTTGATCCCCGCGTGCACTGTTTGCCATCCCATCTCTTAAATAGGGCCACAAGGGGGTATTTTCCTTTTCTCCGCCTCCACCATTCTTCTTCCTCCTCCCGACGCCCGTACTTCCTAAGCTCCGCTGCACAGGTGGGATCTCATCGTCGTCAACGACCTTGGCCGCTGCATCAACCTGAATGCTCCAAATTTTTGCCCGCATTAGCCGCATCCTTGAGGTACCCTTTTCAACCTCCATTATATCTATAGTTCCTCACTTGAATCTTTTCGAGTTCGCCGGACCTCCATTAACATGCTTGTTCATCCAATCATCCTCGTAATGCCAATTGATAAGTAGTCTTTTGGATCTCGCGATGTTGTTAATCCACTGCGACTACCCGTGCAAAAACAACAACAGTTCATCCTAGATCTGCACTCTATTCTATTTCTTGTGCCAACTTCTTGTTCTTCCTCGACTGCGTTTTTAGGGTTGAATTAAATTTGTTTTTTCCATACTTGTAGATCTTGCAGTCACAGTGTAATATGTGAAATCTATTTGTATGTCCTTAGTGATATTTATAGCATGGCATTCCTCACCTAACCTGCCATCAAACCACCGACTCTTCTGATAAACTGTACCGGCGGCTTAACATCACACTATTTAATTTCATTAGTCGTCTTGGATGTCTGGTCGCTTTTTGACCCGCTGCATCTTGCCCCTTTCATAGTTTGACCTGCCATCATGTCTCGAGCACCTGCATCCTGTGTTTGGGTCGGTTCTGGAATCACCGAGCATTTTTTATTGGATTTCGTAGAGGCAAGCACATTACCGGCTTAGAATGTCATTCACTGGCAGGTTCCGGGGTCAGAGAAGAAACCCGCCCCAAAAGAGGGGGAAATTGTTATCTTCGCCGACAATCTTATCTATGGTTTTAGCCCGTCTGGATCAAAATTCTTCCGAGATGTCCTCCATTTCTTTAAACAGCATCCTCAAGACATTGCCCCAAATTTGGTCTCCAACCTATGCAACTTTCAAGTCTTGTGTGAGGTTTACTTGCAGGAAGAACCATCCGTCGACCTCTTCCGCGGTTTCTTCTATGTCAACCACCATATGGAAGTGGCGGCCAGTCCAAGCTTGGAGCTCGGCAGAGTCTCCATCCAAAGACGAAGAGATCTGGCTTACCCAGTTGTCCTAATGCCAAGCCATCCCAAAGACTAGAACAGAACTTGGTTCTACTTTAGAGACACCTCTCCAGAGGGAGAAAATCCATTGTCGGGTTATCGTCCTACCCTGCTCTACACCTCTACTAAGCTTCCAGATTGGATGTTGGCTACAACACGAGAGAAGTTAGCTCCGGCTTTCGCCAAAATCAAGGCTCTTCTGGCGAACAGGTTGACAGGAGTTGACTTAACCCGTTGTTGGATTTCATGGGAAGTCTTATCATTAAGCTGGCACGACTGGCTTATGTTTGCATACACATGCGATGTGAACAATCCTCTCTGCTTCAACCATACACCTCTGACACAAGAAAACATTACCTCTGCTGTCAAAGGACTTACCGACAAATCCCAAGAGGATTGCCGTACGGTCATGTTAAGACCCTTCTGCGTCACAAATCCAGCTCTAGGCGTAAGGACGGCTTTCAAATTTGCTTTCTCTTGGTCTTCACTTTATAATTGGCAACCTTAAATCTTTTGGCGGCTTCGCCTACAGGCCAGCTCTAGCTTTTGGAAGAAAAAATATACTCCCCCTATGAAGAAGAAGTCTCGGACGGGTAACATCCGCGGCCGCAAGCCAAAAACATCAGCTAAAATCTACTTGAACTAGACAATTCAGAGGTAGAACTTGACTCCCTTGGACGTATTTTTATGCGACTCATTGACAATCATTGTACACAGGAGGAGACAGAGATGAGCCACGCCAACGCCCCAGAGGTAACTTACCTTTCTTCCGACTCGGAAATCTTACCACAAGAGAAGATATGGCGGGTCGTCCGAAAAGTTCCTATTTCACACCCTCTTGCTTACTTAGATCCCGAATTTTCCTTTAAAAAAACAACAATATGACTCTCGGCGTCAGACCCGGAGCACCTGCTTTGAGGATCTTATGGCCGGCTTACCCAACTCCCCGGCGCCACAGAAATGTCCCGCTAAGGTATTTTCACATTAAGAATCTAATATCTGGCTTATATTTCTGTACCGTTGTCTTACTCTTGTGCTTTATTGTTTTTAATTTGTAGAAGTCACCTCCTTCATCTGGCGACTCAACTGCCTCCAAGCTTCCTCCTATGAAGATCAACCCAGGGTATGCTTTGACCCCATAGTGTGTACATTATCTGCACAGTCTTTGCATGGTATAATGACTCTTTGCACTTTCAGGGCTCAGGCCAAACGTAGGAAAACAAGTGGGTCTACCATTCCTCCTAATGCTGAATAGCCGAAAATTACTCAGCCATCACTCTCCACTCATGCCGAACCTTCCGACACAAACAAAGAAGAACCTGAGCGCCCTCCTCCATCCTCAGAACCGGCGAGTCATCGTATGATGACTTCTGATAGTACAGCGGTCGACCCTAAGCCGCCTGGTTCCGTTGCCGAAGACTCGTCTCTTCCTGATGTTACCATCACTGGGACATGTTATCACTCCCCAACTCATCATGTACTGGCAAGACACTCCAGCAAGGCTGATACTTGCTCTCCAACGAAGCTTAGCTTCAAATTCCCCGTCTTGGAGAAAATGACCGTAGATGACCTCCATGCCAGTTATTTGAACCGCCTTTCTGGCAGCCACAACATGGAAACCATACTTGTTGGTTTGATGAAGAAAAAATGCGAGGTATCTTTTGTCTTCTATAATTCTCTTATACCCTTATGTAGCCCCCAAGAATCGGTGTAATATTGCAAATAATGGACCGGGTCTTCCAAACCTTTGACATGATGTATAAAACTTTGACCTGTAGCCACCAAGTAACGGGTTAACTTACATATAAGCCGATACTTATGTTTAAACCATAGATCCAAGCGGATGGATCATTATAATGATGATGAGTCAGATCTTTTATCTTTGAGAGATCTAGCGAGTGTAGCCCCCATGTCCGGGTTAGTATAACAATGATGAGTCGGAACTTCACCATAGATTTAGAGCGAAAACACATACATTAGACCTCATGTGCCAAGTATATTGCTTGCAATATGCTTGGGACTTGTATCAGAAAATAACTCCACCCTGGCGATTTAATCCTTATAATCTTTCACTTGTATAATGCAAGAAGCTTTAGATGTAGGCGAGTCTGAACGTGCCGACTTAAGGGACTGACCACTAAACAGACCGCCCGAGCCACAACAGAAGAAAAACTACGGGTAGCCATTGAGCAATTTGAGAAACTCCAGGTCGATTTCACCACATATAGAAAAACTGCCTAATCTGAGCAAGCTGCCTTGTCCAAGCATGCATGCGATACTAAGGAACATCTCAACCTTGCATCAGGGGAGATGAAGACTCTCAAAGACCACATATCCAAGATGACTGCCTCTATCATTGGTAAGCACGGACATCTTAAAAAATTTCCTGATGATTGAAATACCAGCTAGACGGCTTATAACTTTGAGATTTTTATTACAGGCGAGAGGAGCCACCAGATATCCTCTGATAGTCTGATGAAATTGAAGGCAGTCTATACTTTGACTGAGCAACTCTACAGTGGAGCCCTCTGTACCATCAAGGCCATGATGATGGCCAAGTATGTCCCCAAATTTATGAAGGGTGTCATAGAAACCTTATCAATTTTGCCCAAGCAAGTGGATGAAATGAGGCGATCAACCACCAGGATAGGGGCCATAGCTGCTTTGAGCCGGTGCTTGGCATTTGCTCCTAAGTTAACCGCTAAAGAAATGATGAACGGCTTCCCCTCCAAGAAGGACGACGGTTCAGATTTTACTGAGGCGGATTACGACAAATGCATTAAGGCCTCTAGGAGGCTTGCCACCATACTGGTTGATGAGATGGATCTGACTCCTTATCAGGCGGCTTACGATGAGAACAACCAACGGCTGCGCTGCCCAACCTTTGAAGCCAGGGTTTTAATCCTTGCATGTCGTAAGCCGCTCTTCTCCCCCGATGTTGATTCGTCTCCACTTTTCGATGATGCTCAGTTTGTAGCCTTATTAAACTGCAACTGGGATGTGGATAATCTTCAGATCGAAGAGCCCGAAGACCCAGCACAAGATGACCCACCATCTAGTTAAAACCTTTTTTGTTTTCAACTAAATGTAACCCAACTAGCTGAGCCGCCGAAATGAGGAAGTGTATGCAAAACTTTAAGTCCTTCGTCTTTTGAGCTCCTGGAGAGCTTTGTAATAGACCTAGAGAAACTTGATTGCCTTAACCATCAAATGTCCATGAATTTGGATGGATTTTCTATCTGCCTTGCATTCTTCTCATAATGCTTTAACAACGACTCATCTTTTGAGATAAAGCCTGCAAAAAACAGAAAATATCCTGTGGTGTCTGTAAGGGCAGCTTTGAAAAGGCATAACCCAGAGATCTTAATATCTGCATAGCCTTGCTTCTTCTGTCATAATCTTGCTTTGACCTGGCTTTGGAGAATGACATGATATGTATGCAATGTATGTTGCAATGTATGATGCAATGTATGATGTTCTTGCTTTCCCTTCCTTTTTTGCTTTTTGGAAACTCATTGCTAGCCCTTCTGGGAGAACTGTTACTCTAAACTGCCTAACAGTGCAGGGTCTCTAACGAGAGTGACCGTCAATCTTGAATGACTCAGGGTCTCTACGCAAGATTAACTGTTAAGGGCACAACAGACCAGAATTCGCAGCGGGGTGAGTGCCCCAGGCTCATAAGCTACTTCTCACGTGACATAAATTAGTCGTTTGAACCTTAAACAACATCACTTGCTTAAGAGTACGACGGACCACTTGGCGGAGAGTAGTAGCAGATGAGAGA
This sequence comes from Hordeum marinum, assembly GCA_022496015.1. Taxonomy (NCBI): domain Eukaryota; kingdom Viridiplantae; phylum Streptophyta; class Magnoliopsida; order Poales; family Poaceae; genus Hordeum; species Hordeum marinum. The sequence continues at coordinate 207,129,302 of CM039675.1, read as the reverse complement.
GTTTCCCTCGCCACTGTAAGAGGCCCTCGCAGGGGGTGAGTTGACAGCTTGATGCTCCCCTAGCAGAGCGGCAGCTACTTACATGCAGGCATAACTTGGCCTTGTGTATCAAAAGGGGTAAGTTCGTAACTTGCTGCACCCCTTTTGACCTTGTTTGATGGAGTAAGTTTAGGGTCCCCAACCCCACCATATGGTGGCTGAAAAGCCGATCAAGAGGAGGGGGCGACCTTCATCCCCTCCTGACATTGTTGACGGAGTCAACATTTTGGGTCCGCGACCTGCCTTATGGTGGTTGAAGAGCGGATCGAGAGGGTTGAAGCTTAACCCAAAAGGTTGAAAGCCCCCAAACGACCTTGTTGACGGAGTCAACATTTTGGGTCCGTGACCCACCTTACGGTGGCTGAAGAGCCGATCGAGAGGGTTGAAGCTTAACCCGAAAGTTCGAAAGCCCCCAAACGACCTTGTTGACGGAGTCAACATTTTGGGTCTGCGACCCGCCTTACGGTGGCTGAAGATTCGATCGAGAGGGTTGAAGCTTAATCTGGAAGGTTGAAAGTCCCCAAACGACCTTGTTGACGGAGTCAACGTTTTGGGTCTATGACCCGCCTTATGGTGGCTGAAGAGCCGATCGAGAGGGTTGAAGCTTAACCCAAAAGGATCAAAGCCCCCAAACGACCTTGTTGACGGAGTTAACATTTACACCATCTTGCACGCCACTGTCGCATGGACCACCCACTTGTAAGTCGCCGTCTTGCCAGCTCCTGCACCATGTTGCTATTTTGGCTGAAGAGCCGATGAAGACGTTGAGCGAGCTAAATCCGTTGAGTTGGAAGCCCCCAAGTGACCATGTAGAAGTGTTCATCTTTTGCACAAATCTGTAATACCAAAAGAAAAAACGGCAGAGGCCCCGGCTTGCAGGGATGCCAACTTTATTATATGAGAAATATAAATACAATGCAGTATGTATGTACAAAACATGGGAGTCGATGACTCAAGTATAGTAAGGCCGCAGATGAGCGATGTTCCACGGCGAGCGAGTCTCCTGACCAGAGGTACGGGACTCATCCCGTACGTGAATGAGATAGTATGACCCATTGTTCAGATTTCTCCTAACCACAAAAGGTCCTTCCCATGGGGGAGATAAATGGTGCACATCTGTCTGATCTTGAATCAAGAATAACACCAAGTCTCCTTCTTAGAACGTCCGGGTCTTGACCCCGCGGCTATGGTAGCGACACAGATCCTGTTGATAAATCACTGACCGAGCTGCTGCAAGATCGCATGCTTCATCTAGAGCATCCAACGCATCCTGACGTGCCGTCTCAGTGTTAGCTTCCACATAAGCCACCACCCGTGGCGAATCATGATGTATGTAGCTTGGTAACACGGCCTCCGCACCGTAAACCATGAAAAAGGTGTGTAACTGGTCGACCTATTAGGCGTAGTATTGATTCTCCATAGGACAGAAGGCAGCTCCTCAACCCAACAGCCTGATGTTCTCTGCAAAGAAACCATAACCATGGGCTTGATACCTCTTAAGACTTCCTGATTAGCCCGCTCTGCCTGACCGTTGGACTGTGGATGAGAAACAGCAGAAACATCAAGCCGGATGTGCTCGCTTTCACAGAACACCCTCATAGCCTCCTTGGATAAATTTGTGCTGTTATCTGTGATGATGCTATGAGGGTAACCAAATCGGTAGATCAATTTTTTGAAAAACTGAACCGCTGTGGCCGCATCACATTTACTGACCGGCTCAGCCTCCACTCACTTGGTGAACTTGTCCACCGCCACCAAGAGGTGGGTCTTTTTATCCTTAGACCATTTCAAAGGTCCAACCATATCAAGCCCCCATACTGCGAACGACCAAGTAATTAGTATCATCCGTAACTCCAGAGCCGGTAAATGAGCACGTTTCCGAATTTCTGACACCCGTCGCACTTAATGACGAGATCCTCCACATCTTTATGAGATGTCAACCAGAACAAACCATGCCAGAACGCCTTAGACACCAAGGACTTTGAGCCGGCGTGATGCCCGCAATCACTAGCATGTATTTCGTATAAAATTTCCCTTCCTTCCTCTGGAGAAACAAAATGCTGGAAGACGTCGGTAACGCTGCACTTATGCAACTCACCATTGATGATGGTCATAGATTTAGATCGCCTCATGACTTGTCACGCCAGAGTCTCATCCTCAGGCAACTCGCCGCGAGTCAGGTATGCCAGGTACGGTAACGTCTAGTCCAGAATAGCATGTAAAGCTGCCACTAGCTGCCCCTCCAGGCCAGGTAAAGGTAGATCCTCCTCGGAAGGTAGATTAACAGATAGGTGATAAATTACGTCCAGGAAAACATTAGGCGGCACCATCTTATGCTGAGAGCCCAATCTTGACAGTGCATCATCCGCTTCGTTCTTGCAACGATCAATATAATCTACCTGATAACCCTTGAAATGGCCAGCGATGATATCCACCTCCTTTCGATAAGCCGCCATCCGTGGGTCCTTGGAGTCCCACGTGCTTGAAACTTGCTGTGCCACAAGATCCGAGTCGCCAAGTGAAAGCACAACATGCTCCCTTGGTGGTTTTTACAATTCATGAAAACATACATTGTCTCTTGGATAAACACCTCTATCTAGTGTATTTTAGATAATAGTCCATGGAGAGTTGAGTTGGCAAAAGGATTGATGAGATTGTGGAATTACCCCAAGATTCAAGGAAATAGGTTGGCCAAGCTTCAAGCAAGAGTACTCTACATTTTACATTTGTGAGAAATTACTTTGAGTCCATAGGAAAGCCAATACTATTAAAAGGGGGTAAAGTTTGGATGGTGAACAATATGCTCAAACGTGAACAAGTGACAGTCGCCAAAACATCCACAAACTCTCCCACCAAAGTCTGTCCTAAGGAAAATATGCAAAATCGGTGCAACCAACATTCCTATCCTGGTGCCACCGATTCTATACCCTAGATAAACTCAGCCAAACCGTAACACTTCGGTGCAGCCGACACTTCACTCGGTGCCACCGAGTTGGGTTGCCAAGATTCTGTTACGCAAGTTCACATTTTCGGTCCGACCGAAAATGGTGAATCGGCGTCACCGAGATTGGGAAATCTGCCCGTTGGTCACCTTGATGGTGCAACCGAGAATTGTATATCGGTCCCCTTGAGATTCAAAAGTTGCCACTTTTGGTCACTTTGGTACCACCGAGATTTATACGTTGGTGTCACCGAGTGTGACTTATTGTGTGTAATGGTTGGATTTTTGGGGATGCCTATATATACCCCTTCACCACCACCCACTCGAAAGAGAAGCACTCAGAACTATTCCATACCTATCCTACTTAGTTTTCTGAGAGAGAACCACCTACCCTTGTGTTGAGGTCAAGATCTTCCACTCCAACCATATGGATCTTGATTTCTAGCCTCCCCAAGTTGCTTTCCACAAATCCCATCTCTTCTACCAAGCCAAATCTACGAGAGGGTGATTGTGGGTTGAGGAGTCTATCACCTTGAAGCACAAGAGCAAGGAGTTCATCGTCATTACCGAGCCTATTATCTTTTGGAGGGTCGTGCCTCCTAGATTGGTTAGGTGTCGCTTGGGAGCCTCCTACTTCATGTTGTGGAGCAAACCAAGAAGTTTGTAATGGCAAGGAGATCGCCTACTTCATGAAGATCTACCCATAGTGAGGTTGGTCCTTGGTGGACGGAAGCCGCATGGAATAGTCAAGGTTGCTTCTTCGTGGAACCCTCCATGGGTAGAGCCCTCCGTGGACTCTCGCGACCGTTACCCTCTGTGGGTTGAAGACTCCATGAACATGGACATATGATAGCACCACATATCGAAACCACGAGAAAAATCCTTGCGTCTCCTATTGTGTTTGATCTTCCTACCCTATCTCTTTACTTATATGTGCAATGTCTTTACTTTCCGCTGCCATACTTGTAGACATGCATGTGTAGGGATGTTAGACTTGCTAGACTTGTTAAAATAGTTAAAATCTGCCAACCAATTAACTTGGGAAAACGTTAGGTTTTAAATTTCTGCTAGTAGTCTATTCACCCCCCTCTAGACATCCTTCTCTCGATCCTACAAGTGGTATCAGATATTTGGTCTGCATTGCTTTGGTTTAATCATCATGGAGGAAGATGGATGTGTCTAGAATGGAGAGTTTGAGTTGTAGAGTGCCCATTCTTGATGGAGAGTACTATAGTCAATGGAAGAATGCCATGATTAATCTATTAAATAGATTCCATTTGCCTAAATATATTGAAAATCCCTATGTGCTCCCTATTGATGAATTGCATCCCACACATGAAGAAGAAATTAACATGCTTGGTAACCTAAGAATTGTCAATCTTATTGTTAGAGGTTTACCAAGATTCCTGCTTTCTCAAATGAAGAACTTTGCATGTGCCTATACCTTATGGACTGATTTGGATAAATGATTTCCAAATCTTTCCTTAGGAAATCTTGATGAAATTCTTCAGAAAGCCATTTATTTTCACAAAATGAAGCCTAGTGATCCAAACTTTGATAAATGCCTATTTGAGCTCCGTAATCTTATGCGTGCTAAAGGAGATGTCACTACTATCAACAACATTATCTTTGAAGCCATTCGCATTCATAAACTTGAAAATTGTCATGATCACTATTCTAACGAATCTCTTGTTCTTTATTGCGAGGATTTCCCACTTGATGATGACAATGTGGAACATGGCTACTATGAATAAGATGAGCTATTCGACATCGAGTATGAGAAGATCATGAAGAATCTGAGTCTTATGGCAAACTTTAAGGATTACATGTCCGGAGGAAAAGAGCAGATTCTCGATAGCAGATGTACGAATCATATGATTGGTGATAAAGACATGTTCCAAGAGATCACACCTAATCAAGGTCCTTGACGGTATGTGACCTTTGGAGACAACCCTAAGGGTAAGGTACCTGGCCTTGGTAAGGTGGCTATATCCCATGATAGCTCTATTCAAAATGTTATGCTTGTTGAATCCCTTGGCTATAATCTTCTTTCCGGATCTAGACTTGCCGACTTCTGTTTCAATGTTTTATTGATGAAAGTCGATTGCCAAGTGTTTCGTCAAGATAATCATAAAATGGTCTTTACCGGTTTTCGTAGAGGTGATCTATACATTGTTGATTTCATTAAAAGATCCAAGCCTCGCACTTGTTTAATTGTGAAATCTTCTAAAGGTTGGCTTTGGCATAGCAGACTTGGACATGTAGGCATGCACAATCTAGATAAGCTAATCAAAGGTGATCATATACTTGGTGTTACAGATGTTATCTTTGACAAAGATAGACTTTGTAGTGCTTGTCAAGCTAGAAAGCAAGTAGGAGGAAGTCATGCCGTTAAGAATGTTATGACTACTAGGAGACCACTCGAGTTACTTCACATGGATCTTTTTGGTCCCAATGCTTACAAGAGCCTCGGTGGAAATTCCTATGGTCTAGATATAGTTGATGATTTTTCCAGATTTATGTGGGTATTATTTCTTGATGATAAGTCGCAGGTTCAAAAGATCTTCAAGAACTTCGCTCGCAAAGCGCAAAATCAGTTTGAAGTGAAGATCAAGAATGTTCAGAGCGATAATGAATCGGAGTTCAAGAACGCCCATGTGGATATCTTTCTTGACGAAGAAGGTGTCTCACATGAGTTCTCGGCTACGTACAAACCTCAACAAAATGGAGAAGTTTAGAGGAAGAACCGGACGCTCATTGAGATGGCAAGAACAATGCTTGACGAATACAAGACGCCAAGACACTTTTGGGTAGAAGCCGTTGAAACAGCATGTCACGCCACAAACCGACTTTACTTACACAAGCTTCTCGGTAAAACGGCATACAAGGTACACACCGGTAACAAACCCCAAGTCGGATACTTTAGTGTATTTGTCTCAAAGTGCTACATTCTTGATAAGCATCTTCGTATTAAATTTGCTCCTAAATCTCATGAAGGATTCCTACTTGGTTATAGATCGAACTCTCACACTTACCGTGTCTACAACAACTTCACTCGAAAAGTTGAAGAGATGGTAGATGTGAAGTTTGATGAATCTAATGGTTCGCAAGTTGAATTATTGCCAAATGATGTAGGTGATAAGGATCCTTTGGAAGCCATACTAGATCTACCCATCGACAATATTCGTCCCATGGAGGTGAAGGAGAGTACTTCATCAACTCAAGTGGAAGCCCCTACTTCACGTCATGGTGAACCTCAATAAGACATAGAGGCATCCACGAGTGGTACACAACGAGATGATGAAAAGGAGGAAGTGCACCATGAAGATCCACCACAACCACCTTCACCACCACCTCAAGGGAAAGACACCTTCAACAACAACGAAGATGATGATGATGAAGAAGAATCTCCACCATCCAACAATCAGAAGTTGACCTGTGTTCGAGCTCAAGTCACCAAGAACCATACCCTAAACCAAATCTTTGGTGATATACAAACAGGGAGAATCACTTGCTCTAAAACCCGTCTAGCTAACTTTTGTGAGCATTATTATTTCATCTCTAGCATTGAGCCTCTAAAGGTAGAACAAGCTCTTGAAGATGCGGATTGGGTGAACGCAATGCATGAAGAGCTACACAACTTCGAGAGGAACGAAGTGTGGACACTCGTAGAGAAGCCTGAACATGAGCACAACATCATCGGAACCAAATGGGTGTTTCGGAACAAACAAGACGAAGATGGTCAAGTCATGCGGAACAAGGCTCGTCTCGTAGCTCAAGGATATACGCAAGTCGAAGGTATGGACTACGGTGAGACTTACACCCCCGTTGCTAGACTTGAAGCTATTCGTATTCTTCTTGCTTATGCTAATCACCATGATATCACACTTTATCAAATGGACATCAAAAGTGCATTTTTAAATGGTAAAATTGAGGAAGAAGTGTGTGTTAAGCAACCACCTGGTTTTTTGAATCCTAAGAAACCTAATCATGTTTACAAGCTTCGCAAAGATCTTTATGGTCTTAAGCAAGCCCCTCGTGCTTGGTATAAATGTTTAACAGAGTTTCTCATTGAAAAGGGTTTTGAAATTGGTAAAATTGATGCAACCTTGTTCACTAAGAGAGTTAATGGAGAATTATTAGTTTGCCAAATCTATTTGGATGATATTATCTTTGGTTCCACTAACCCTATATTTAGTGAAAGATTTGCAAGGTTGATGTCTGAGAAGTATGAGATGTCTATGATGTGTGAGCTGAAATTCTTTCTTGCATTGCAAATCAAGCAATCAAGAGAAGGAACTTTCATATCTCAAACTAAGTATACCAAGGACTTGATCAAGAAGTTAAACATGTAGGATTGCAAAGGTATGAAAACTCCTATGCCCACTAGTGGACATGTTGACCTTACCAGGGAAGATGAACTGGTTGATGAAAAGGTTTATCGATCTATGATTGGTTCGTTGCTATATCTATGTGCATCTCGTCCCGATATTATGCTTGGTGTTTGCATGTGTGCTAGATATCAAGCTGCACCTAAAGAGTGTCATCTTTTGGCTGTGAAACGTATTGTGAGGTACTTGATATAAACACCAAACTTTGGCATTTGGTATCCCAAGGGATCTTCTTTTAATCTTGTTGGCTATTCTAACTCGGACTATGCCGATGACAAGGTTGATAGAAAATCCACCTTGGGTACTTGTAATTTTTTTGGTAGATCTCTTGTGTCTTGGTCCTCCAAGAAACAAAATTCGATACCTCTATCTACTGCCGAAGCTGAGTATATTGCTGCTGGATCTTGTTGTCCGCAATTACTATGGATAACATAAACGCTTAAGGATTATGGTATTCATGTTAAAAATGTTCCATTACTTTGAAACAATGAAAGTTCTATTTAAATTGGACATAATCCTGTGCAACATTCTCGAAGCAAGCATATTCAAGTTCATCATCATTTCATTTGTGATCATGTTGCCAAAGGAGATATCAATCTTAAGCATGTTCTTACTAACAAACAATTGGCCGATATATTCACCAAGCCACTTGATGAGAAAACATTTTGTCATTTGGGGAGTGAGTTGAACATCATTGATGCTTGAAACATGAGCTAGACTAACTTGGTTGCAAGCAAGGGCATGAGCTATATTATTATTATCTCCATGTTCCCGTAACTCATTATCATGTGCCATGGAATTCTATGCTCCTTGTATTGCATCTAACCTTGTGTAGGTACTTGGAAGAACTTCATTCCACAAGATTGCCATCAACTCCAATCATAAGCAATCTTGTCATTACCAAGTATTCACAACCCCTCTTTGATGATGGAAGGAAGAAGAGAACAAAAACATATCCTTGACATATACTTGATCTCAGTTGCAAAATATTAAGTAGTACCATGTCACTTGGATATATCCATTGTTCTTCCTTGCATCACTAACCTTTGTAGGTGATGAATGTACTAGAACAAAAAGGGTTGCTCCAAATTCAAGATGATCTTCATCAACCTCAAGCATCCTCAACAAGTTCACCTACGAGCAACGTCATCAATATCATTCAAAGGTATGTACTCATATCCTTGAAAAGGCTTTACTCCAAGTCATGGGCTAAAGAAACTCAAGAGATATGAAGACATCAAAATGCTTAATCGAAAAATGGTAACCCCATTTGAGCTTAAACGATGAGTATGACCTCTGATCAAGCATTCTTGCTTGGCTCTTAGGTCAATATACTCTAATATAGGTGACCTAGTCTCCGCCCATCATTTAGTTAAGAATCTTGCGTGGTTTGCTATATTTTTGCATGATCTCTCGTAACCACTCAAATATTAGGGGGAGAAGAACAAACAACACTTCGGGGGAGAAATTCTTTATTCAAGGATCCCTAGCTCCAAGGAGAAGAAAACTCAAATTTGCCAAAGGGAGAGAATTTACATTCAATGATCCCTTAGTCTTTTATTGGACCCTATTTTCTATGACCATTGATCTCCAGGATCCCTTCCTTCTCAATGATCCCTGTCACTACTCCCAAGTTTAACCTTTTTGGTACATTATGCCAAAGGGGGAGAATATCAAAGCTTCATGCTAAAAGGAGAGTTACATGCTTATGCAAAGGGGGGATATGATTTAGGGGGTGAGGAAAATAACAAAAGCTCAAACTTATATAATCAAGGATAGGAATAACAAAGTAGGGGGAGAAAACTACTTTTGGAGAAAAAGCTTCATGAGAACAAAGGATTACTTTTCTCACCCTATCCGATCCCAATATCTACATGCTGAGATTCAGGGGGAGAGGATGTACTACCATTTTCATATCTAAGGGGAGAAAATATATAATAGATTTATGCTAAAGGTGGGGACATATCAATCTTAATGGTTATCATATTTTATATGTTCTCCACATCTTGGTACTCGTTGAGTTCTATTGCTTTCGATCAGTAGAATACTCTTGTGTTTCCTAACATTGTTTTCTCAAGTGTGTCTCTTCTACTAGAATGCTCAAGAACTTGAGGTAAGTATATGCATCATATCTTTGATCAACATGATCTCTTGCTTCTTGCACATATTGTTTGCAAGAGTGAAGTCTTGATCAAGGATATACATTTCATTCAAATATATTGATGCATATAGCCAGGATACATATGACCCATACATCCCTTTCACCCACATGTGTGTCCATGCATTCCAAAGCAACTATCCTTTAAAAGACTTCACACATTTAGGGGGAGCAAATCTAAGTCATGTGTTTCTCAAAGTCTTCATTGCATTCATGGATATCTTAAATTGAAGCTTTGATTGTATGTTGTCATCAATTACCAAAAAGTGGGAGATTGAAAGCACAACATGCTCCCTTGGTGGTTTTGATAATTCATGACAACATACATTGTCTCTTAGACTAACACCTATATCTAGTGTATTTCAGATAATAGTCCATGGAGAGTTGAGTTGGAAAAAGGATTGAGGAGATTGTGGAATTACCCCGAGATTCAAGGAAATAGGTTGGCCAAGCTTCAAGCAAGAGGACTCTACATTTTACATTTGTGAGAAATCACTTTTAGTCCATGGGAAAGCCAGTACTATTAAAAGGGTGTAAAGTTTTGATGGTGAACAATATGCTCAAACGTGCACAAGTGACAGTAACCAAAACATCCACAAACTCTGCCACCAAAGTCTATCCTAAGCCAAATATGCAAAATTGGTGCAACCAACATTCCTATCCTGGTGCAACCGATTCTAAACCCTAGACAGACTCGGCCAAACCCTAACACTTCAGTGTAGCCGACACAACACTCAGTGCCACCAAGTTGGGTTGCCAAGATTCCGTTATGCAAGTTCACATTTTTGGTCCAACCGAAAATGGTGAATCAGCATCACCGAGATTGGTAAATCTGACCGTTGGCCACCTTGTCGGTGCAATCGAGAATTGTATATCGGTCCCTCCGAGATTCAAAAGTTGCCACTTTTGGTCACTTCGGTACCACCAAGATTTACACATTGGTATCACCGAGTATGACTTATTGTGTGTAATGGTTGGATTTTTGGGGATGCCTATATATACACCTTCACCACCAGCCACTCGAAAGAGAAGCACTCAGAACTATTCCATACCTATCCTACTCAGTTTTCTAAGAGAGAACCACCTACCCTTGTGTTGAGGTCAAGATCTTCACTCCAACCATATGGATCTTCATTTCTAGCCTCCCCAAGTTGCTTTCCACAAATCCCATCTCTTCTACCAAGCCAAATCTGTGAGAGAGTGATTGTGTGTTGAGGAGTCTATCATCTTGAAGCACAAGAGTAAGGAGTTCATCGTCATTACCGATCCTATTACCTTTTAGAGGGTGGTGCCTCCTAGATTGTTTAGGTGTCGCTTGGCAGCCTCCTACTTCGTGTTGTGGAGTGAACCAAGAAGTTTATAAGGGCAAGGAGATTGCCTACTTCGTGAATATCTACCCATAGTGAGGCTGGTCCTTCGTGGACGGAAGCCGCGTGGAATAGTCAAGGTTTCTTCTTTGTGGAACCCTCCATGGATAGATCCCTCCATGGACTCTCGCGACCGTTACTTGAAGACCTCATGAACGTGGATGTTCGATAACACCACCTATCGGAACCATGGGAAAAAGCCTTGCGTCTCCTATTGCGTTTGATGTTCCTACCCTATCTATTTACTTACATGTGCAATGTCTTTACTTTCCTCTGCCATACTTGTAGACATGCATGTGTAGGGCTATTAGACTTGCTAGAGTTGCTAAAATGGTTAAAATCTGCCAACCAATTAACTTGGGAAAAGGTTAGGTTTTAAATTTCTTCTAGTAGTTTATTCACCCCCTCTAGACACCCTTCTCTCGATCCTACACCAAGGCATCTAACCCGGATCAGATTCATCTCCTTTGCTAGAAAAAGTCCATGAAGCAAAGCCTCGAACTCAACTGCATTGTTTGTGCAAGGAAACATCAGCCTTAGTACGTAACAGAACTTATCACCTTTGGGGGAAGTTAAGATAACTCCAGCCCCTCATCCCTCCAACTGTATGGACCCATCAAAGTGAATTGTCCAACACGTATTGTCCAACTTTTCCTCCGGCGACTGACACTCCATCCAATCATTTATAAAATCCACCAATGCCTGAGACTTCATGGCTACGCGAGGTACATACTTCAAATTGAGAGGCCCAAGCTCCAGTGCCCACTTAGTAATTCTGCCATTGGCTTCCCGGTTCTGAATTATATTTCCCGGCGGAGCAGAGCTAACCACCGTGATCTGGTGTCCAAGGAAATAATGCTTCAACTTGTGATTTGCCATGAACACCTCATATATTAGTTTCTGCCAATGCAGGTATCTTTTCTTAGACTCTATAAGAACCTCAACGACATAATAAACCGGCCTCTGGACCGGGTACTCCTTCCCTGCCTCCTTGCGTTCTACCACGATCGCAGCACTAACCGACCTGTTATTGCTGCCACATAAAGGAGCAAGGGTTCTTTCTCAGCCGGAGCAACCAAGATCGGCGGCTCAACCAGTTGCTTTTTGAGCACTTCTAGAGCTTCATCGGCAACCTTACTCCAAACAAAGTCATTCGTCTTTTTCATCATCTGGTACAGAGGAATAGCCTTCTCCCCCAGGCGGCTGATGAGGCAGCTTAAAGCGGTAATACGAACCTCCAAGCACTACACATCATTGATACTCGCCGGGTTAGCTAGTGATGTGATGGCCTTTATTTTGTCCGAGTTGGCTCCAAAACTAAGAATCCCAGAAGTTTACCTGTAGGAACTCAAAAAAGACATTTAGCCGGGTTAAGCATCATCTTGTAGACCCATAAGTTATCAAATGTTTCCTTCAGGTCGTCCAGCAATGTCTCCTTCTTCCTTGACTTAACCACAATATCATCTACGTAAGCATGAACATTGCGCCCAATCTGACCATGAAGGCAATTCTGTACACAACATTGGTAAGTTGCCTGTGCACTCTTGAGCCCAAACGACATAGACACATAGCAGAAAGCCCCAAAAGCTTTTATAAATGATGTCTTCACTTGGTCTTTGACTGCCATCTTGATCTGATGATAACCTGAATAGGCGTCCAGGAAGCATAAACTCTCACAGCCCGCCATTGCATCAATAATCTGGTCGATACTCGGGAGAGCAAATGGGTCAACTGGACATGCCTTGTTAAGATCCGTGTAATCTATACACGTACGCCACGTGCCGTTCTTCTTGAGTACCAGCACGGGATTGGATAACCATTCCGAGTGAAATACTTCTACAATGAACCCCGTCGCTAAGAGCCGAGCCACCTCTTCTCCAATTGCTTTATGCCGCTCCTCGTTGAAACGGTGGAGGAATTGCTTAATCAGCTTAAATTTAGAATCCATATTAAGGTGGTGCTCAACGAATTCTCTCGGTACAGCCGGCATGTCAGACGGCTTCCATGCGAAGATGTCCCAATTCTCACGGATGAATTCGATGAGCGCGCTTACCTATGCGGGGTCCATGTTAGCCCCGATAGTTAACTATTTGGAAGAGTCGTCTGGAGTAAAATCCACCAGCTTCGTGTCATCCGCCGCAAACTTCAAGGGTGGCTCAGACTCTGTATTGGGTTTCTTCAACGGAGTCATATCTGTTGGGTCAACCTTCTCGTTCTAAAACTTAAACTCTACCTCTACGCAACTTGACTCTGCATAAGCCGCATCTCCTTCATCACATTCAATGGCAACTTTCCGATCACCATGGATTATGATCGTTCCATTGAGAGCCGCCATCTTGAGCTATAGATATACATAACAAGGCCTGGCCATAAACTTTGTGAAAGCCGGCCGGCCAAACAAAGCATCATATGGGTTCTTAATTTTTACCACTTCGAACCACAAAGTCTCCACCCTGTAGTTGTACTCATCTCCAAACGCCACTTCCAAAGCAATCTTCCCCACTGGATAGGCCGACTTTCCTGGCACCACCCCATGAAACACTATTGACGATGGCTTAAGAGCCTTGTCAGTTAACCCCATCGCTGGAAGGTGTCGTAGTATAGAATATTGATGCTACTACCACCGTCCATGAGAACTTTCGTAAACTTATAACCCCCAACCTGAGGGTCGACCACCAGAGCTAAATGACCCGGATTGTCAACCTGCGGCGGGTGATCCTCCCGGCTCCACGTGATCGGATACTTCGACCATTTTAAGTATTGCAAGAGGGCCGGCGTGGCCACATTAACCGCCCTCTTGTGCAACTTCTGACCCCGCTTGTCATGGCTTGTAGTGAAAACATGATATTGCCCCCCGTTAAGTTGTTTCGGGTTGCTCTGATATCGTGATTGATTATTCTGTTGCTGACCACCATTACCCTATTGCTGATGATGACCTCCCTGATTTCCTTGACATTCGTAACCTAAACCTGATCCATCAGCACCGAAACCTGCTCCTGAGTCGTCCTGCCCTGAACCGCCCGATGGGCCATTACCATTATTACGGTTTTGACGAAGGCTGTGCTCCCAGAACTGACGCATAATGCTGCACTCCTTCCAGGTGTGGGTGGCCTCCCTATCCGGTCGGATGTGCGTGGGCCAAGGTCTGTTCAGCGTCTCATCCAATTTGAAAGGTACAGGTGCCCTATCTTTGTTGAACGGCGACCTAAAATTTCTATTGCCCCTAGGATGACCGTTCCGAGCATTGGTGCTTGCCACCAACTCTGACCCGCCATCCGGGTTCTTCCGCTTGCCTTGGCTGCCGTTCCCAGCACCGCCCTCCTGGTTCTTACCGTTGTTGCCCTTCTAACCCTGAGCTGACTTCTCGTTGTCGGAGCTTGGGTCTTTGGCCGTGTCTAAATCCGCATATTTGGTGAGAGCCATCATGAGCTGACCCATATCCTAACAAGCATGCTTCAACCGCCCGAGCTTCTGTTTTAGGGGTACAAAGTGGCATTTCCTTTCCAAATCAAAACGGAGAGCCTCCGCACTCAAGCGCTCCCATTCCGCATTCATATGAACCTGCATCGTGTTGATATCCTCCTGGGTCTGAGCCATCTGTCCCTTAATCCTGTTAATCTTGACATTACGCTGTGCCTAGTTCTTGGTCGTCACTTCTGTGGCCATCAAGGTTGCTTGCTCCTACATGAGCTCCAGTAAAACTTGAGCCGGCGTCTTAGGAGGTTCAATATCGGGTGGGGCCGCTCCTGTCGCTGCTCCGGAAGGCGCTCCATTAGAAGCCGGCGTCGGGCCTGCCATGAACACGGAGGCTCGGCTCGGTGGGTCATAGGGCTCTGGAATACTGTCACCATCTGCATAGCCCCCTAGCCCACCGTCATGAAGTTGATAGATTGATTTCGCATCCTCGCTGGAAGATCCTTCATCTGAGAAAGCCAAGGTCTCTCCCAACAAGGAATCCCCCTATCCTGCAGAAAGCCAATGAAAACACTCTTCCGCCCGGGTTGAACACGGGCGGGTGTCATGCGCCGGGCTGTCTCGACAAGGTCGGTGTGCAGATGTCCGGCCCAGGTGTAGATCGGTCAAGCTTGCCGATGAACATGTGCATCTTTCCAATGGGAACCCGGTACCCATACTCGATTGAACCGGCTTCAACCCTCCATCCTGAATCGTCAATGTAGAGATTGCCGCGACGACTCTTCATCATCAAGTCGACGACCTTCAATCCCTAGGAGAGAGCCCTTCGAGAACTCAACACCACTATGCGCTAGCCCCACGGTGGGCGCCAACTGTCATGGTTTTGTCACGGTAGATGTCCGAAGACTAAGGTTCTAGGACATTGTTAAGAAGGTGGAATCAAAGGGGTTGGTCAGGACGAAAGACACGGATTTACCCAGGTTTGATCCCTCTCGATGAGGTAAAAGCCTATGTCCTGCTTTGTGTGTATTGATTGGATTATCGATTACAAGGGTGCATATTCGCTTTACCTAACTCTCGATTGATTGGTTTCTGTCTAAGCTGTCCCTGGGTCTTGCCTTTATATAGGAGGTCAAGCCCTGGGTTACACAAGTCCCAAACCGACTCTTACAATGTGTCTGGCTCCGTCTCTAAGCTGCCTTGCCTATCTTGGTAAGCGGTCTTCGGGCGTCTCACCCGCCCAGGTCTTGTGTCTTCTTCCTGCCTCTGGGCCTCCGTCTCAGCCCATCTGTTGAACCGCCGTGCGGCCCAGCCTTCCTCTTCCAGCCCATATGATAATGAGCCGCCAAGTATGACCCGAACCCTCCTGGGTGGGTCTTACCACCGGGTTATATCCCCAACAACCCCTGAACTAATTTGAAGATAGACGAAGCAATCTAAAACTGAACTGGCATCTCCTCATGGAACACTTGATCAGGAATCAAACAACAGTTAACTGGAAGCAAACTAGTTTCAACAGTAGCCGTAGAATCAACATTGACAACAGAATGAGGGGAATCATCTTCGGAATCCAGTGGAATAGTATCATGATATGCTGAGAGAGGATTGTCAAGCACATTATTCTCTGGCATCAGGCCATCAGAGAAGAGAATACCTTGTTCATGAAGAATGGCCTGGAAGTTAATCTGCCCCTGGACAGTAAGATGGCTAGAGGCGCTTGAACTTTGTGAGCAAGATGAGCAACCTGATTACCCCCATCAACACCTCCTTGAGGAACCACACCATTACGCTGAAGCCAAGCCTGCAGTCTTATCTGAAACGCTTGCTAAGCAGTGGTGTGGGGACCAAAGAGTGGATGAACATCACCATTAGGGGGCACAGGGTCCTCACCATCAAGTGGCACATCATCAAGAGAGATGTTTCCTTCATTTTATATGAGGATTACTACTGTCATTGTCCATGATCTACGCTAACCTCCCATGTTCTGCATCACAAAGTCTTTTAGGATTAAAGCTGAGCTCATAATCTAGGCTCTGACCAAGAGTCCCGAAAGCGGCTCCCGCGGACTGTACCAATTGATAAGCTTACCAAATTGTGAAACTGCTTTGTCTACCCAGGAAATGGTTTGGTAATCCAGTGGGAAAGCGGGGAAAAGCACCCAAGTATTCCTCCCAAGAGTCGGCATACGCATGTTGATACCCTCATCATGGCGGACAAAAGTTACTTCGACATCTTCATATATCAGATAGGTTTTCCTAAATTAGCTTCCCGAAAAGGCAAAGTAAGCATGCAGAGCCAAGTCCAAGAGGGGTGTCTTCAAAAAATAGAACAAAAAATCCATCATGATTCATCATACTAGCAACAGCAGAACGAGCTTCTCCATGAAGATGAAATGATATCACCCTGCTTGTCTCCATGATGAGCGAGGTGTCGTGGTTGAGAGGAGGATGACCAACCAATGCAAGGTCCGCCCGCGCCATCCGATCCACATGCGCATGGTCCACCATCATGCCATGGGGCATAAAGGCGAAAGGGTTGACGGATAAATTGTCCATGGTAGATGGGGAAGCAAGGAGAGAGAGGAAGAGTGTTCGGGGAGGAGAACACGGAGCGACGGGTGAGGGTTTTGTTGCCTTAATAATATTCTTTGGAATCTAGAGCGTCTGCCTCGAGAATCGCAACTCCTCAACCAACAATTCAATGAACTTAGCAAGCACAATTTTAGCATCGTGGCATACCCAAACATGCATATGAGGTGTGGCCCGCCGCGAGGCATGTGACGCATGAGTTAACAAGTATTTCTTGTGTCCCATAGTTCGGAGGCTGGTCCACGTGATTACGATCCAGACAATCACTGTCAACAGAACTGCAAGAATTGCGGACGTGACCAAGCTCAAAGCAAGTCAAATAATGAAAACCATTCTGATAGTCCCGATAATCATGGCCAAAACCAAAGCATTACGTGCATGCTGAGTCATGCAGTTTAACAAACTTCATAACAGTGTTAGTCGAATATCTTGCGTGTAACAAATCTTTGATGTGATCTAGCGTAAAAGTCTCAGAAAAAAGGATGTCTTGGTAAAGAAATCTCGCCGAAAAATCCGAGGCCCAAAAATCAGGGGATCTGATGTAGTGTAGTTCGTCGTTAGGCAAAATTCAAATTTTCCTATGTTGTATGACATAGAGAGAATTTCCACATCTAATGAACAAACAACAGAGTCCTGGTCTGTCAGCGATTTGCAAGACATCCTCTCCAAATCATTTTGAGAGAATTTGAAGGACCAATGCACCGCAGTGGGATGATGAGAATCCAAACACTAAAACAGCTCCTTGACCGGCTTAGTCTTATGAATTTACGACAAACTCCATTAGAAGATGATTTGGGATGTCACATAAATAACGTTGAACGGAGTGCCTTCGAGTAGACGGTCGAGACCAAGATTGATCATGGGAGTCAGCAACCAGTCCAATGGAGTTGGCAGAGATAGAGCAACGAACATACAACTCAAAATTGCAAGAGAACATTGGACACATAAACCCTCTAAGTGAAGGAACGGAATATTCCACTCTATTAGATGCCATTGAGAATCTAAACCGATCAGCATAAAGAGAAATCATGTAATTTCTTAATATTACCACCCAGACAAGAACAAAGAGCCATGGCCACCTCATCAACATCGAAATGAAAACACCACGAATAAAAAGAAGCCACCAAAAAGAACTCCGAATGGGTAGTAGATCCATCAAAGTGGACAAGCGATTTGAACCAATAACACACCTGAGCAGCCACCTGCGGACCATGGGAGAAATCCCAATCGATAATGGAATCCATCCTAGCGGTCTATGGAAGGCCATTGGAGCCGGCCGTGGGAGGGGAGAGGAGGTGGTGGAAGAGAGGTGAGGGAGAGGTGGAAGCATCGTTGTCGAGGAATATCATCACCAACAATGAAGTAACTTAACCCAAATTATCATTCACTTGTTCTCCATTTTACCATTTGTGGCGCTATTGCCAGGGAATATCATCTCCAACCATGAAGTAACTTAACCCAAATTATAATTCACTTGTTGTTCTTTTTATTTGCTGTCATATTTTGCTTGCTTCATAAAAATCTAAAATACAAAAATATTTCTATTTGCTTGCTTGTCAAGTGATGTTATCTTTATTTTTGTGTCACACAAATAGAAAGTAAAAAGCAATAAAAATAAGATAAATGGATCCTTATCGACTTGCTATTATTTTCAAAAGACCAATTATGTTCAACCAATTTCTAGTGAGTTGAGTGCACTAGATTTTATTTATGAGCTCTCGCTTGAAAATCATGAATCTAAAAATTATCAAATTTATAAAGTGATCCATGATAGTTCCTTGAAAGAAAAGCATGATTGCCATGTTGTTAATATAAATTCAATGAAAATCATTTGTGGTAATGATCACGATTGGGGTGATAAGCATGATGTTTCTTGTGATCTTGATAATTATATGCTTCATGATTTATCTATTACTGATTATGATGTTTGCAACATGACTAAACATGGGTTTGGAAGAGTGTCAACTTTAGGTAATAATGATCCCACTACCTTGGAAAGTTATAAGTCTTGTATGCATATCGATCACAAAGAAAATGTTTTACATGATACTAGTATTGTTGAGTTTCATTATGATCCTACATGTAATTATTATGAGAGAGGAAAATATGGTTTCAGGGATTTGCATGTTACTCAATTATCTCTCTCTTTGTTAAAATTATTAATACTTCACTCTTCCTATTTGCATATGCTAGATTTCACTTGTGTTGAGAATTTGTTTTCCTATAAAATGCCTATGCATAGGAAGTATGTAAGACTTATATGTGTTTTTCACATGCTTTATGATGCTCTCGTGGTGCTTCAATTCTTGTCTAATGTGTGAGCATCATTGGAATTTCAAGCCTAGCTTAATGCCTAGAAAGAAAGAGCTTGTTGGGAGACAACTCAATACTTTCTATTTTGGTGTGACAACATGATTATTGCCTCTGTAATGATTGTTTTTTTATGTTTTAGTTAGTGTTTTTTCCAACTAAGTCTTTGGGATAACGCACAAGACAAGTAGAATTGATACGGTGCAAGAACAGAAACTTTACCGTCCAGTGCAGAATTTCTTTGATTTTACTGAAACATATTTTTGGTATGAATATGATACACACAATTTATATACAAATTCTTCATCTTGTACTAATTGTTCAAAATTTTAAGAGTTACAGAAGTATAGGTTCTTAATAGATCACTATAGAATGTTCGGTTTTAGACAGATTCTGTTTTTGCTTGCATAGTTTTCTTATTTTAATGGTGCTATGGATTGTATTGGGGGGTATAAGCCATGGATAAGTTAGAACACAGCACCTATTATGCAATAATTAAATATGAATCAAGTTATAAAAGTACCTAAAGTATTTCATATGTTGCTTATACTAACGGATCTCACAAAGTTTTGTTGAGTTTTGTGTGATTGAAGTTTTCAAGTTTTAGGTGTTATCATGATGGACAAAGGAATATGGACTGGCAAGAGACTAAGCTTGGGGAAGCCCATGACACCCCAAGTTAATATTCTAGGAATACTCAAGCGTCTAAGATTGGGGATGCCCAGAAGGCATCACCTCTTTTGTCTAAATCCATTGGTATGCCACTTGGAGCTACATTTTTATTCGTCACATTATATGAGTTATACTTGGAGCGTCGTATGATTTTGTTTGATTTTAGTTTTAGTTTGCCACAATCATCATTTTCTGCACACACCTATTTGAGAGAGACACACCTTCATCATAATTTGTTACAATACTCTAAGTGTTGCTGTCACATCCCTAGCTAGCCTAGTTAGCGCCGCATGTGTGTGCATCATAATTCAATTTTCCATCAAATTGAAATGGGGATCAAAAGAAACCCCAAACAGTTCATTTGAATCAAACCAACTTTATGTTTGTGAAAAACCAACAAATCCAAAATGCCTATCTAAAATGTCCCCTATGTCTGATAAATGTGGACATGATTATACAAGGGGTCATTTAAAATATTTGAACAATTATAGCATTTTCAAATTGCCAAATAAAGCATTATCATTATTTCAGATTTCAAAATATCCTGTAACTTTTTACAGAAGTTTGAAATATTCAATCTTAATGCCATAAAATATTTGGGATATTTATTACTTAGCAATTGTGCCTGAAAATAAAATACACAAATGTCAGAACAAAAGAAAATAGAAAACAAAAACTATTAGGAAAAGAGGAAGCTCACCTAGGCCCAGGCCAGGCCGGCTCACCTGGCCCAGGGAGGTCATCGTCCTCCTGGCGGCCAGGAGGATGGGCGTGTGGCCGCCGCGCGCGCGCGACCGTGCCTCCACGCTGGCAACTGCCTGCCTGCCTCCCCCTCGCCTGCGCGATGGGGATAAGATCAGGGAGCCGTCCCCATCGCTCTCTCCCTCTTGCTCTTGCCCGTCTCTCTTATTCTACCCCTCTGTTACCATGGCCGCCGAAGCCCCGCCGCCATAGCGCCGTCGCTCCAGCCGCTCCCTTGCCTCGCCGAGTAGCTCCAGAGCTCCGCCTCGTTGCCCTCATCCTCCTCAGCAAGCCTCACCTAGCTGGAAGCCCGCAGACGCCGCATCGAGGTTGTCCCCAACCTTCGGCTCCGTTGATCGCCGCCGCCATTCTCCGTCCTTAGGCCGTCCCCGAGCTCGCTTCCAACGGCTCCGAGACCGCTGTGAGCTTCTATTTCTTTCCCCCCTCTTCCCCCGTTCGATCCCATGCTGTAGCCGTTGATTTCATCGAAGTCGAAAGTGCTCCGCTGCTCGAGCTCAACGTCGGCCGCGCTCCGGTGCTCAAGAGGTTCTTTTGAGGCCGCCGATGTGTTCGTAGGACCGCGTAGGTGTTGTAGGAGCCGAGTTGCCGTCATGTTGCGCGCTGAAGCGATGAGCTCGAGGTTGCCCGATTCCGGCAGCAGCTAACCTCGACGCCGGTGTCGTTTCCGACAACCCTAGCCTTGGTATGGGGCTAGATCGACGCGCGCTCGAGCATAGGTTCTCCTAGTGCCCTCTGCCGTCGTTTTGGTCATCGGAGCAAGATCTCCGACGCACTCCTCCGTCTCTAGTGTCGCCGGAGGTTCGTCGCCGGTGACCCTGGCCTGTTTGACCACGGGGTTTGAACACTGGGTTCTGATAGGTGGGGCCAACCCTGGGTAAAGCCGGCTTTTGGCTAATAAAAATAATTATTAAACTAATTAACCTAATTAGTCACTGACCAGTGGGCCCAGTGTTGTTAAGTAATTAGTATTAGTTTTAATTCATTGGTTAAGTGATTGAGTCACTGACATGTGGTCCCCACATGTCAGGATTGACCTGGCTCGGTCAGCTGACTGCTGGCGCATTGCTAACGTAGTGCTGATGCAATAAAGGAATATCTGTTTTAAATAATTCCAGAAACTATTTAAAACTTAGAAAATTCATAGAAATTAATCTATAACTCAGATTGAAATAATTTATATATGAAAATTTATTAGAAAAATCCAATGGATCCAATGGTGCCATTACCATGCACGTTAGAGAAAACTATGTAGATGAACATTGACATTTACTAATTGGTTACCTTATGAACTATGAAATGGAGAATGATTTTGAACCTATATTCAAAATCACTTCATTTAACTTGAACAATAGTTGCATTAGCTCATCCATACATGTTGCCATGTCATGATCATGCATCATACTGTTGCACTTGTCGTGTATTGATTGCTTTCTATCTGCATTGCGGTAGGCCCTGCTTCTGAGGATACCTCCGAGTATTCCAACGAAGGAGGAAACCTTCCCGCTTTCCAGCAAGGCAAGCAACCCCTTTGATCATTTTGATAACATCCCACTCTCTCGCTCCTGCTCTTGTTTATTGCATTAAGAAAAATGTTCACTTGTCTATCATACACGGTAGATGAACCTATTCTTTTGCATGACCTGTCATTGTCACAATAAATAGCTAAACCTTGCAACCTAGCATACCTGGTAGATGCTTGTGCTATGATTTGCTTTGCTTACTTTGCCTGCTATGCTTGCTATGCTTAGAGTTGTGTTAGGTCTAATTCATCTAGGTGATGAACTGGAGTGAAACAATGTTGTTCTGATATGATAAGCTGATAATGAACCCGATTTGGTAAAGGTAGCGATGAGAAGCTATGTAGGAGTACATAGCGGGTTGTCTCATTGGGACCGTTCTTAGGAACTAAGTTCCGTGTTTGTGATCCAAGACTAATTACTACCACATGCTGGGCCCTGAAATATGACCCCGCTCGACTTATCATTCGCTTAGTCCTTGGTCCAGGAGTTGCAAGTAGTTTCGGGTGTTTATAGCATGCTGGAGGCCGTGCATAGCCCTGAACCTAGGGGTGGGTTACGACGTGGTAGGCAGTGGCACGGTGTACCAAGGGTCACCCGAATGGTGGGCTTGGGAACCCTGCGCACATCGTATGGGGCCGTAGCGGAAACTTCGGCCAGACTTCCATGCGGGTTCAGTCTCAAATAGGCGATAGCCTGGAGTAGAGGTCTTGTGTGATTGACAGTCGTGGGCGACTCCCTCGCTAGGCTTCCACTTGAAGTTTGCCGTGGTGCATGTTTTTATGAGCACACAACGATATGTGGCGAGAGCATGTGTGAAGAAGTACACCCCTGCAGGGTATGAAACTATTAGAATAGCCGCGTCGTCGGATATGGACTAGTCGGAGAACTTATGCTGTTCATAGATAATTTAATGGATACTCATAAAAATATCAAGTCAAGTGTGAGTACCGTGGATGGCACTCTCGTGGGAGACGGAAGTGAATCCATGCTGGTGTATTCATGTGGAGTTAGTGGACTCGTGTGCGATATCTAAAATCTAAACAAAGAGTTAAAATTGTGTAGCATAGGTTAGCCATGAGTCAAAGCTGGCATTGCTGCATAAACTCCACCACTTCCCTTGTTGATACACGATCATAATTAATCCACGTCTACTTTAAAGACTTGCTGAGTACGTTTGTACTCATGTTTCCTTAATAAATGTTGCAGATGAGACCCAAGACCCATCAGGTGGGTTCTATCGAGATGTCAACGATGCCGAATAGCTGGTGTCCCAGCTACGACCTTATGCCCTGTGGCGGGCTATAGATAGTCAGACCATGTGCCTTTTTACCCTTTCATCTATTTGTACTCAGACAACTTTATGCTTCCGCTTGGTTTGTACGAACTTGCATGTATGACTTGAGTGTCAGGTCATGTGACCCTATCTGTAAGAATATATTATGCAAGGCTCTTCTAAGCCTCTTAAATAAAAGTTGTGTTGATGTATGGTTATGTTGTGATGCCATAGTTGTATTATGCATATCGGGCATGTCGTGCGTACGTGTGACGTGCATCAGTACGTATGGGATCCGACACCTAGTCATGTGCATTTAGTAGTACTCTTTACGGGAAACTGCCTCTCTGTGCTTCCATCGAGCCGTGGTAGCTTGCTACTGCTCCAGACTAATTGATTGACCGACATGTATCCTTCTTTGCTGCTGTGTCTGTCCCTTCGGGGAAATGTCTCGCAGTGTAATGGAGTCCGTGTAGCCTTCTACGACTCGTCTACGTGCAGTGATGGCATTTATGTCCCACGACGTAATGGAGTCCTTGTAGCTTGCGTGTCTAAGTTGTGGTTTGTTTTCCCAGGAAGGTGGCAACTAGGAATAACCCCGTGCCTGCCCCCGAGCAGGGCAAGGGAAGTAAGCCGAGGCAAGAGAACCTACCACACACGCCCTCTTTGGTAGAAGTGATGCTTGAAGCTGAACGGAACAAAAGGGAGACCAACAGGCTGTTGGAACCAATTGAGCAGAACAAAGCGCATGCTCCCCGCAATGATCACAATGATGGCGTGTCTCTCGATGATTTCGTCAAGCTGTGCCCACCTAAGTATCATCATTCGGTCGACCCGCTCAACGCGGATGATTGGCTGACCAGAATGTCTCGCAAAATCCGGGATGCCAATGTATACGAGGCCAACAAGGTGACCTTTGCTACTTACTTTTTGGAAGGACCCACCAATCTGTGATGGGAAAACTATGAAGCTATGCCACCCGCAGGCCCTGCACCTACTTGGGCGGAATTCATCACGGCATTCCGTACCCATCACATCCCGAAAGGGCTGATGGATCGCAAGAGAGAGGAGTTCTGTGTTTCCACCCAGGGCAGATTGACAGTGGATGCCTATAGCCGTGAGTTCGGCAATCTTGCTCGCTATGCTCCGGAGGAAGTTTCAACTAATGCCAAGAAATAGGCTAGGTTCCGCAAGGGACTTAGTCATGAGCTTCGTCGAGATCTGCGCCTGCATGAGTGCAAAACCTTTCAGGCTCTCGTCAACAAGGCTATCAATGCCGAGACTAGACAGACTAACTACGAGGCAACTAGGAAGCACAACCGTGACTTCAGCACCGCATTTGGCTAGGGCTCCAACAAACGCCAGGTGTGGGTGCCCAATGCAGCTCTGCCGCCAAGGTACACCACGAGGCCATCCTTCCAGGCGCCTCGCCCAGCTCAGCCCAATCCTCCGGCCAGGACATTCGGATGTCCTCCTGTCAATGCTGCACCCCGTGCTACCGTTGTCTGCTACAAATGTGGGGAACCAGGACACTACTCCTGTGAGTGTCCTCAGAACAATCCTGGACGTGGGAAGCCGGGAAAAGCTTTCTATGTGAAGCCAGCTCCCGCTCGTGGTCGAGTGAATTATGTTTCTGCTGAAGAATCCCTTGAGGATCCTGATGTTATCCTAGGTACGCTGCTTGTCAATAGCCATCCAACATCTGTTCTATTTGATACTGGCATCTCATTCATTTATCTCAGAAAGTTATGCATGGTTGCATAACATGTCCTTTTGTGATATGCCTACTCCTTTAGTAGTTAAGACTCCTGGTTCAAAATGGCAAACTTCTAGAGTGATCCATGACAACGAGATTCTTGTGGATAGGCTAGTCTTCCTAGCATCCTTGATAGCCCTCAAGTCTTTGAACATCAATATCATCTTAGGCATGGACTGGATGAAAGCCAAATATGCTAAGATTGATACTCATACTAGGAATGTTCAACTTACACATCCATCGGGTGAGATAGTTAATGTCCCCACTCGAGCAGTCAAGCGCCAACTCTATTCCCTCAATGCTATCCCTCTTCCAGAACTAGAAGATATTCCGGTAGTCCATGACTTTCCGGATGTCTTTCTAGAAGAACTGCCAGGAATTCCACTTGTCAGAGATGTTGAGTTTGTGATAGAGCTCATCCCAGGGACTGTCCCAATAGCTAGAAGACCCTATAAGATGGCACCCTTAGAACCAGCCGAACTTAAGATTCAACTCAATGAGGCTTTGAAGAAAGGTTTCATCCGTCCTAGTTCTTCTCCTTGGGCTTGCCCCGTCCTCTTTCTCAAGAAGAAGGATGTATTGGATCGGATGGTTGTGGATTATCGGCCAGTGAATCCGGTCACCATAAAGAACAAGTATCCGCTGGCCGGATGCGAAGCCGGTCAAGCAACCCCTGCGCCATTTCTCCGAGGAGAAGCGGCGCACTATAGGAGAAGAGATCGCCCGGCTGCGGCTTCATCATGGAGGTATTCCACCCGAACTGGCTGGCCAACCCAGTCCTAGTGCTGAAGAAAAACAAGACCTGGTGCATGTGTATCGACTACACAAGCCTGAACAAGGCGTGCACCAAGGACCCATTTGCCCTGCTTGGATCGATCAAGTCATCGACTCCATGGCCGGCTGCGATCTGCTGTCTTTCCTGGACGCCTACTCCGGCTACCACCAGATAAAGCTGGACCCGGCCGATCGGCTCAAGACCTCCTTCATCACCCCCCTTCGGGGCCTACTGCTACATCACCATGTCCTTCGGCCTGAAGAATGCAGGCGCTACCTTCCAGTGTTGCATGCAGAAGTGCCTCCTGCCTTAGATAGGCAGGAGTGTCCACGTATACGTGGACGACATCGTCGTCAAATCCAAGAAGCATTTTAGCCTCCTCGACGACCTCCGGGAGACGTTCGCCAACTTGCGCAAATACAAGATCAAGCTCAACCCGGAGAAGTGTGTTTTCGGCGTCCGAGCCGGCCAGCTCCTGGGTTTCTTCGTGTTTGCCCACGGTATCGAAGCTAACCCCGAGAAGATCCGGGCGATTGAGCACATGCCCAAGCCAGTCCGGCTCCGCGACGTCCAGAAGTTCACCGAATTCCTTGCCTCCCTCAGGCGGTTCATCAGCCGGCTGGGCGAGAAGGCCTTGCCCCTCTACGGGCTCCTACGCAAGTCGGCCCTGGTCGAGCTGGGCCGAGACGTCTCGAAGAAGCCGGCCCTGTTCGACTGGTCCGACAAGGCGGACGCGGCGTTCCGCCGCCTCAAGCGGGCTCTCACCAGCGCGCCCATCTTGGCCGCGCCGGCTGACAAGGAGCCTTTGCTCGCCTACATTGCGGCAACCACACACGTCATCAGCGTCGTCCTGGTGGTGGAGCGGCCGGAGGAAGGCAAGGCGCTGCCAACGCAGCGTCCCGTCTACTATCTCAGCGAGGTCCTCTTCGCCTCCAAGCAAAACTACCCCCACTACCAGAAGATGTGCTACGGCGTGTACTTCACCGCCCAGAAGCTCAAGCAGTACTTCCAGGAGCACGTCATCACCGTCGTGAGCACAATGCCGCTAGGCGAAATGATGGCCGACCGGGACGACATCGGCTGGATCGCCAAATGGGCCATCGCCCTGGCTGACTATGAAATACGGTACGAGCCGCGCACCACCATCAAATCCCAGGCGATGGCCGACTTCCTCGTCGACTGGGCCGAAACCCAGTTTGTGCCGCCTCCGCCAGACTCCACGCACTGGCGCATGCACTTCGACGACTCAAAGATGCGAGCCGGCCTGGGAGCCAGCATTGTCTTGTCGTCTCCCAGAGGAGGCCAGCTCCGCTACGCCCTCCAACAACGTGGCCGAATACGAGGCCCTCGTCCATGGCCTCCGGCTCGCGAAGGAGATCGGCATCCAGCGCATCATTTGCTTCGGTGACTCCGACCTCGTGGTGCAACAGGTCTCTAGCGAATGGGACGCCAGGGACGCCAACATGGCCAGCTACCGCTTCCTCGTCCAGCAGCTCACTGGCTTCTTCGAGGGCTGCGAGTTCCACCACATCCCCCGTGCGGACAACGAGGCGGCCGACGCGCTGGCCAAGATCAGCTCCACCCGACAGGCTATCCCAGCCGGCGTCTCCCTCGAGCGGCTAATGAAGCCTTCGATCAAGCCTTCTCCCGAGTCGGAGTCCATCTTCGTACTGGAAAACGCGGCCGGCACCTCAGTGGAACCGGCTGCCCAACCGACCCCGCCCGCTGCAGCAGCTCTGCCGGCACCGTCACCACAAACCGCCGGTCCGGCGCCGTCCGCCACGGCGATTGAGCCGGCCACATCTACACACGCCGACAATGGTCTCGTCGCCGTCATGATGACGGTCAATGCTCCCACCGCCGCCTCGCCCCCGGGGGTTGAGCCGGCCCCTGTCTCAGCTCCCTCATGGGCCCAGCCCATCCTGGCGTTCCTCCAGCGCGGCAAGCTCCCTTCCGATGAGGCCACTACAAGGCAGGGTTTTGGAAATTGGTGGAATCGAGTGGACAGAGTTGGTTTCGTCGATTAGCATGAATGGCTTAGACATAACACGTGGAGAGTTTGTGGGTGTTTTTGGTGACTATCACTTGTGCACGTTTGAGCATCTTGTTCACCAATAGTACCTTACCCCCCTTTAATAGTATTGGCTTTCCTATGGACGCAAATGATTTATCACAAGGTAAAATGTTGAGTCCTCTTTCTTGAAGATTTGCCAATGCTATTTCCTTGCATCTAGGGGTTTCACCACAATCCTTTTGCCAACCCATCATTGAACTTTTCCTGAAATGTGCTTAGTGGAAAGATTAGTTCAATGATATATATGTTGTTATTAATTACCAGAACCACCAAGGGAGCAAATGTAATTTCAACTTATGCTCATGGTCCTCCTCCTCTTGACGGCCAGGGCCGAGGTCAAGCCAAAGAGGAAAAAGGCGAGCATCAAGCCGAAGGGGGCCCCTGTCCTGGGAGCGTCATCTGACTCAGGCCGGAAGGGGGCATGCCGCACCAGCCCAGTGCGCTGCTTGGAGGACTGGTCGCTGGGGACGCGGAGACTTGTGAGGCGGCGCCACCTGCCGCTGCTGCGGCGGCCTCACCGTTGTTGGAGGAGGCGGCTCCCTACCCCATTTAGGTGGGATCTGCTCCTGAGGGCGCAACGGTGCAGCCTCGGGAGGAGCCAGTCCTCGCAGGCAGCCGACCGTGGATTCATCCACACTCGCCGCGATGGAGGAGAACTTGGAGCCCCCGGCTCCCCAAGCTAGTCACGTTGTTGGACATTTGGACATGGCGCTCCCTGATGCATTGGTGTTGTATCCTGGTCCAGCTCTTGTGCTCGCACATTGTGGTCCTCTGATCAGGCCTGACACATTGGATGAGGACTACATTATGCTTCACCAGCTCTGGGCCAACCTCCAAGATGCCGAGAGGTACCTCGCAAGGGAGTGCCTGTGGCTCGTTTCCGGGTGGTCACAGGCCGAGTGGGCCATCCAGAAGGCCCGGGAATGAGCCAAGGTTGCCATTGCAAAGGGAGAGAAGTAGGCCGGTGAAGCAAAGGCGGTCCAAGATGCGACACAGGTCGAGGTAGAGTCTGCAAGGAAGCGCTGTAGCATGGCAGAGCCCAGCTTGAAGGCCTTCCAGGATGAGCAAGCCGCGCTCGCGCAATGACTCCGTGAGCAGGAGGAGTCCCACAAGGCCTATGAGGCAAAGCTCTCCGACCGTGATTCGGTGCTGTCCCGAGTGGCCAATGACCAAACCAAGGAGAGCGAGCGCCTGACCAACCTGAAGGAGGAGGTGGAAGAAGCACAGGCATCCCACGCTCGCCGCGTTTATGAGGTGGCGACTCAATTGGAGGTCAGGGCGAGGCCCTTGCCGTTGTTGAGGAGAAGGCGGCCATGGAGCGTGACGCCTTTCCCTCCCTTGAACTCAATCTTTGCAAGTTGCTATGCTCGATCTGCAGGGGAGGATTCCAGGAGCCCTTGGTGACTCCCGAAGCCGGCTAAGCTGGGCTCTCCTTCAAGCTTGCCGAGGTGCCTGTGGGTGTTTCCACCAGGGTGGATACCATTCTGGAGGATGAGTGTCGCGACCTCCTTGCCACGGTCATGACACGGGTCTTCAGCCAACTCTACCTTCGCGAGCCCGACTTCAGCTTTGATGCGGTGCTTGTACCGGTTGCTCCTGAGTCCCCAAAGTAGCACACCCCGAGTATCTTGACCATGAGGCTTATCTCTTCATTTGTGAGAAGGTTGTCGCTTGAAGTTGCGGGAGTATCACTTGTGGCTTTGTAAGCACCGCTAGACTTGTTGTGAAGCTCTTCCTTAACATTGAGTGTCATCTCATGAGCAACAATCCTTCTAATCACTTCCGTAGGCTTGAGATCTTTGTAGTTGGGCATCATTTGGTCAATGTGCATACAGTGTCATATCTATCATCTAAAGCTCGAAGTATCTTCTTGATAATGAATTCGTCGGTCATTTCTTCACTTCCTAAGACAACAATATCATTTTTGATGAGAGCTAGCCTAGAGTACATCTCTGTGACTCCTTCACCATCCTTCATCTTGAACTTGTCAAGCTGACTCTGAAGAACAGCTGACTTGGATTCTCTCACGGATTCGGTACCTTCATGCATATCAACCAAAGTATCCCAAATCTCTTTTGCATTCTCAAGGCAGCTGATTTTGTTGAATCCTTCGGGGCATAGGTAGTTGAAGAGAATGTCACATGCTTGAGCATTATATTGCAACATCTTCAATTCTTCCGCGATTGCTTCATGATCCGATTACCTTCCATCCACAAAGAATTCACCTTGCAATCCAACACGAACAACAACCCAAATGACGGGGTTAGAACAAGAATATGCATTTTCATTTTGTGCTTCTAACTAGCAAAATTTGTGCCATCAAAGTACGAACCTCTACAGTGATAATTTCCCTCGCTAGACGCCATACTCTCCTAGGTTGTGAAACCAATGGAGTGGAGACCAGTGCTCTGATACCACTTGTATGATCGAAAGTAGGTCTAGAGGGGGGGTGATTAGACTACTTGACCAAATAAAAATTCTACCTTTTCCCAATTTTAAGTGTTGGCAGATTTTAGCATTGATAGCAAGTCAAGCATACCCTACACATGCATGTCTACGAGTATAGAAGTGGAAAGTAAAGACAAGCATGAGTAATAAAGGAAGGGTAGGAATATTAAACGCAATTTGGAGACACGAAGATTTTTCCCGTGGTTCTGATAGGTGGTGCTATCGTACGTCCATGTTTATGGAGTCTTCAACCCACAGAGGGTAATGATCGCGAGAGTTCACGGAGGGCTCTACACACGGAGGGTTCCACAAACAAGCAACCTTGACTATACCATGATGGCCTATGTCCATCGAGGATTAGCCTAACTCGGGGAATCTTTACGAAGTAGGCGATCTCCTTGCCCTTACAAACTTCTTTGTTCACTCCACAACATGAAGTAGGAGGCTCCCAAGTGACAGCTAACCAATCTAGGAGGCACGACCCTCCAAAGGTAATAGGCTACATAATGTCGATGAACTCCTTGCTCTTGTGCTTCAAGATGATAGACTCCTCAACACTCAATCACTCTCTCATATATTTGGCTTTGGTGGAAAAGATTGATTGGGTGGAAACAACTTGGGGAGGCTAGAGATCAAGATTCATATGGTTGGAATGGAATGGCATGATCTCAACACATGAGTAGGTGGCTCTCTCTCAGAAAATGTGATGGGATAAGTGGGGACCTCTTTTGAGTGATTCTCTTGCGAATGAGTGGTGGTGGAGGGGTATATATGGGCATCTCCAAAAATCCAACCGTTACACCTTAAGTGACCAACTCGATGACACCAATGTGTGAATCTCGATGGTACCGAGTTGCTCCAAAGGTGACAACTTTTGAATCTCAGTGAGACCGATATAGAAATCTCGATGGTACCGATCAAGTGTCCAATGGTCAGAATCCAAATCTCGGTGACGTTGATCCAAAAACTCAGAGCTTTTGATTTTGTGAATCAAGGTAACATAAAGTTGGCAACCTGAAATCGATGGCACCGATGTGGGTTCGGTTGCACCGATGTGCTAGGGTTTGACAGGGTTTTGGGAATTGGTGGAATCGAGTGGACAGAGTTGGTTTCGTCGATTAGCATGAATGGCTTAGACATAACACGTGGAGAGTTTGTGGGTGTTTTTGGTGACTATCACTTGTGCACGTTTGAGCATGTTGTTCACCAATAGTACCTTACCCCTTTCAATAGTATTGGCTTTCCTATGGACGCAAAGTGATTTCTCACAAGGTAAAATGTTGAGTCCTCTTGCTTGAAGATTTGCCAATGCTATTTCCTTGCATATAGGGGTTTCTCCACAATCCTTTTGCCAACCCATCATTGAACTTTTCCTGAAATGTGCTTAGTGGAAAGATTAGTTCAATGATATATATGTTGTTATTAATTACCAGAACCACCAAGGGAGCAAATGTGATTTCAACTTATGCTCATGGTCCTCCTCCTCTTGACGGCCAGGGCCGAGGTCGAGACAAAGAGGAAAAAGGCGAGCATCAAGCCAAAGGGGGCCCCTGTCCTGGGAGCGTCATCTGACTCAGGCCGGATGGGGGCATGCCGCGCCAGCCCAGTGTGCTGCTTGGAGGACTGGTCGCTGGGGACGCGGAGACTCGCGAGGCGGCGCCCCCTGCTGCAGCCGTGGCGGCCTCACCGTTGTTGGAGGAGGCGGCTCCCTACCCCATTTAGGTGGGATCTGCTCCTGAGGGCACAACGGTGCAGCCTCGGGAGGAGCCAGCCCCCGCAGGCAGCCGATCGTGGATTCGTCCACACTCGCCGCGATGGAGGAGAACTTGGAGCCCCCAGCTCCCCAAGCTAGTCATGTTGCTGGACATTTGGACACGGTGCTCACCCATGCATTGGTGTTTCATCCTGGTCTGTCTCTTGTGCTCGCACATTGTGGTCCTCTGATCAGGCCTGACACATTGGATGAGGACTACACTATGCTTCACCAGCTCCAGGCCAACCTCCAAGATGCCGAGAGGTACCTCGCAAGGGAGTGCCTGTGGCTCATTTTCGGGTGGTCACAGGCCGAGTGGGCCATCCAAAAGGCCTAGGAATGATCCAAGGTTGCCATTGCAAAGAGAGAGAAGTAGGCCGGTGAAGCAAAGGCGGCCCGAGATGTGACACAGGTCGAGGTAGAGTCTGCAGGGAAGCGCTGTAGCATGGCGGAGCCCAGCTTGAAGGCCTTCCAGGATGAGCAATCCGCGCTCGCGCAATGACTACGTGAGCAGGAG
This sequence comes from Hordeum marinum, assembly GCA_022496015.1. Classification (NCBI taxonomy): domain Eukaryota; kingdom Viridiplantae; phylum Streptophyta; class Magnoliopsida; order Poales; family Poaceae; genus Hordeum; species Hordeum marinum. Next base: position 207,096,544 of record CM039675.1, on the reverse strand, counting down.
GAGTCCCACAAGGCCTGCGAGGCAAAGTTCTCCGACCGTGATTCGATGCTGTCCCGAGTGGCCGATGACCAAACCAAGGAGAGCGAGCACCTGACCATAGGAAGTAGGATGTGGAAGAAGCACAGGCATCCCACACCCGCCGTGTTTTTGAGGTGGCGACTCAACTAGAGGCCAGGGAGGGGCCCTTGCCGTTATTGAGGAGAAGGCGGCCATGGAGCGCGATGCCTTTCCCTCCCTTGAACTCAATCTTTGCAAGTTGCTGTGCTCGATCTGCAGGGGAGGATTCCAGGAGCCCTTGGTGACTCCCGAAGCCGGCTAAGCTGGGCTCTCCTTCAAGCTTGCCGAGGTGCCTGTGGGTGCTTCCACCAGGGTGGATACCATTCTGGAGGATGAGTGTCGCGACCTCCTTGCCACGGTCATGACACAGGTCTTTAGCCAGCTCTGCCTTCGCGAGCCCGGCTTCAGCTTTGATGCGGTGCTTGTCCCGGTTGCTCCTGAGTCCTGCGCTATTGTGGAGGCGGCCGTGAAGGATCCGACGGACACCCTGCTGGATAAGTTTGCCTGCATTGCCACCGCCAAGCCCTCGGTGCGGGAGGCAATTGGTGGTGATGACAGCGACGGTGACATTGATGATGAGCTTGCCGCAACTGGGACAACTGGCGATGGCGGCCAAAGCAATGTCGGCCCCTCCTTCTCGATCTTTTCTTGCAACATTTACGATGCCTCGCGGAGGCGTAAGACTTTGAATTAGCAAGAAATTCAGTGCGTGTAATAATTTCTCAAATTTCTTTGAATTTCGTGATTTCCTCTGGTGCCCTACTTCCTTCTTGTTTGCTTTTGCGCTCTGTGTCGACAAGGCCCAATCCCACGCATACCTCGACCGTCATTGGGGCATCCGGATCACTTGGACGAGACCAAGGGGTGAGGGGCTACGTGACCAGTGAGGCCCCTGAGTCACGGTGCTCAGGGGACGCCCTTGACGTGCGAGCAACACTCACGAAGGAAACATGGCGACGTCAGGGTAGATTTGGAGTGCCTTAGTGCTTTGCGTCGGCAGGTCCCAATCCCGCCCATACCTCGACCTCCGTTGGATCATCTCGATCGCCAGGACGAGACCAAGAGGTGAGGGGCTACGTTACCAGTGAGGCCCCTAAGTCGCGATGCTCAGGGGTTCCCCTTGACATATGAGCGGTGTCCGTGAGGTGAGTTCATACCTTTCCTCGCCATCTTTTACCTAGGAGGGATGCGATAAGACCAGGTGCGAGAACCTGGTGAGGTGGCTCACGCCAGGCAGTCCTGGGTATAGCCCCCGACTAGCCCCCTCTCACGTGCATCCCGGGGGAATGCTATGTGACGAGGCCGTGCAAGGAGCTAGGAGGCCGTACCGAGGTTGGTGCAACCGCTAGGGCGCTCACAATTGTTTATCCCCCAGCGCGAGCATGGGGCTTCCACCGAGCATGGGCATAGCTGCTGAGCGACAATGTCATCCACCAGCATGGAGCATGGGGCTTCCACTTTGGCATGGTAAGGGAGCTCCATTTGAGAGTCTCCGGGCGTGTACAACCCAATAAGTTCGCACTCGTGGCTTGCACGGCTGAACTAGGAGGTCTATTTGGGCACTCATGAGCCAGCACGGGACTCACGATGCCCTACCTCAAAGGTGGGTTGCGCTTGAATTTTTATAGCATGAGGCGCTCTTGCAAGACCTGTGGGGTGTGGGTAACCTATGCCAAATGGATCTACAGAGGCCATCGCAGGAGAAGGCCAAACACCAACGACCTCAGGAGGTGATGTGCGTGGGTCCAGGCAGCCATACAGAGCTTAGCCATTGGGTTTCTTGACGCTGCACTAACAGACCCGAGCACAGATGTCGTGCCTAGTCTTCTCATGCGACAAACCCGATGAAAAACTTCCGACGCATGGTTCCCGTGACGGCGAAGCGCTAAACAACAATTATTGGAACCGGGCCGTGCGCCCTGACTCCCCCATGCTCGATTAGCTCATGCGAGAACAAGCGCCAAGGGCCTCAACGAGGTGACGTACACGGGGGTGGCCCGCGAGACACAGCTCAGCGCTTGGATTTATCAGTGCTGCAGGGACGGACCCGAGCACAGACGCCATGCGAGCCCTTAATCATGAGGTGGTTGAAGGCGAGATTGTAAGGGCACAGGGACATGCATGGTGACGAAGCACCGGGCATGCAGTTGGAATACTTAGGAAATTCATTAGGTGCAGAATCAGTCTGGTGCTTGGGAAAAATGATACTGTTGTGGGAGTGGGCCCTAGCAGCCTGAGGATGATGCAGCCTGAGGGGAACCCTCAATTGAACAAACCAAAAGTCACCTAGCATCGACGTTGTCAAAGCATCGGGGTAGTCGTCGAGGCTGGATCATCATGAGTTGGAGTGCTCTAGAGGTTCGCGGGCTCGCGAGGGTCTGTGACCTCATGAGGAACCGCGAGGCGTCGGGTCTCATGAGATGCGTGGGCAGTCTACATGAGGCACTGGTATGAAGTGCCCACATTCACGAGGCCGAAGGGCATGCGGATGCAGCTGCATGGGAAGCCCCCGCTGCGTATGACACGTGATGGCTAAAATAGGCCCTATGACGAGGCCCTGACGAGGCCCAGGATGTTGATGCAGACGTGTATCCCGCCGTTGGGGAGGGATGCCGCACGGGGCGGCGTAGGACGGTGTTTGCTATGCATGGCTTGCGCCTCATGAAGCTCCTTTATTGTGTTGGTGATGAACTGTCTGGCTCCTGGCGCCCCGCGCCTTGCTTCTTGCTTGCGGGGTCACGCGTTGAAGCACACCTCTGGGTGGTGCCTGAGCACCTCCCCCATCGCACCGGTCAGGCCTGGATCTCCGCGGGTGGAATCCCCTAAGCCAGCCCTGAGGGAGGTACCGGGCGTGCCTTCCTATGCGAGAGGGGGAGGCGCCCCAGCAGCGGGCGCAGGACCTGAGACTCCAGTAGTGGAGGTCCCAGCCCCTTGGTGTCTCTTCGGGAGGAGCACCTTCTGCTTCTTGCGGGTGTCCTCGGGAGGCAAGACATCACGCTCGTTGTGAGAGTTTCTACCGCCGTGTCCTGGTAGGCATGCTCGAGGGAGAAGATCGCATCCTTTTCGTCGTAGGTGACCGTGATGATGCCGTGACATCCTGGCATCTTGATGACGTTGTAGCCATGGTGAACTGCTACCATGAACTTGGCGAGGGCAAGGTACCCGAGGATGACATTGTACGGGAGGCTGGTGTGGTTGGCGTCAAAGTCGATGAGCTCGGTGCGGTAGTTCTCGCGCCTGCCAAAGGTGACCGAGAGGCGCACCTACCCCAGCGGCATGGTGGAGCCGCCAGTCACTCCTAAGAAGGTCCTGGTTGGCATGAGCTGGTCGTAGGGCACTTGGAGAGTCTTGAAGGTCTCAACATAGAGGACATGGAGTCCATCACTGCCATCAACGAGGGTCTTGGTGACGAGGACATTGCTGATGATGGGTGTGCAGAGCAAAGGCGGCGCGCCTGCGATGGTTGAGCACTTGAGTTGGTCCTTGGAGTCGAAAGTGATGGCCCATTTTGACCACTTGATTGGACACGTGGCCTCAAGATTCGGGAGGGCGAAGTTCATCTCGCGAGAGAACTGCTTGAAGATGTTGTTGGAGGTGGGGGCCTGAGATCCGCCCAGGATGAAGGCGACCACATGGGGCTCCTGGAAGCCCCCAGCCCCATCATCCCTTTGGTCATCGTCGTTTCTCCTTGGTGGCGGCGGCAACAGCAGAAGTCTAGCCCTGTCCCAAGGACGGGCCTCCCGGGGCTGATTGCGCCAGGGTCCATAGCATGGCTTGTCATGCCAACGGTCCTCGCGAGGCTGGTCACGCCGGTGGTCGTCGTGAGGCTGGTCACGCTAGTCCTGTCGTGAGTCACGGTTGTCCCGACTGCCTTTGCTGCGGCCTCCTCCATGGCCACCGCGCTCGGGGCGGTGACCAAGGCGTTTGTCCCGGAGCTCCCTGAGCTCTTGGCTGTCATTGGTATTGTGGGTGTTGGTGTAGTGGAAAATGCAGTACGGACGAATGCTCTCGGGGGGTTCTTCCTGGTCTCGACCGTGCTTCATCTCTGGCTCTGCAGCCAGCATGGTGGGGTTCTTGCGTTTCACCTCCTTGTACTTGGCCTTCTTGTTCTCGAGGTCTGACTTTGGAAGCGCACGGAGGGAGAGGCGGCTCGCCTCGTCCTTCATGCACTTGCTCACAAGGTTGAACATCTCCAGTGCAGAGCACATGTCATCGTGGATGGCGAGCTCCTCTCTCATGCTAAGGTCCTTGACACCATCAATGAACACCGAGATGATGGCTTCATCTGACACCTTCGGAATCTTGAGGTGGACGCTTGTGAAGCGATGCATGTCCTTGTGTAGGGTCTCACCCTCCCGATGCTTCACGCACCGCAGGTCATTCATCGTTGGGGGGGGGGGTCCCGGGTGCCCTGGAAGTTGGCGGTGAAGCGCTCTCGAAGCTCGTCCTAGGAGAAGATCGATTCCTTCAGGAGGTTGAGGAGCCAGGAGCGTGCGCTGTCCTTCACAGCCATGAGGAACTAGTTTTCCATCACCTTGTCGCCGCTGTATGCCGCCTCGATGCTCAATGAATAGAGATGAAGGAACGATATGGGCTCACTGGTGCCATCGTAGCGTGGATGTTGGTCCGTCTTGAACTTGCTGGGCCAGATGACATGGCATAGCTCCGAGGTGAAGGTGTGGCAGGCCGCGTCACTCTCGGGCACAGTGTGAATGGGAGAGGCCTGGTCTTGGTGTCCGTCAGCCACCACCTACAGGGACACACAGCCTTGATGCTGGCGCTGCGGCGTGTGGAGTGCACACGCGTCGCCTTGCGTCCGAGGCACCACCTGGTAGCTGGCCTCCTCTCGCGCGCACTGGTGCCACGCGTGGCAGGTCGCGGGGACGCGCCTCGTGCCTAGGCTCGAGGTCGGCAGTTTGCAGGGATGGAGGAGGAGGTGCGCTATGGGCCATGTTGGCCGCTTAGAAGGGTTGGGGACGAAGTGAGTGGCAGAGTGCCGGGGCCTCGCCGGCAGTGTCGACAAGCTCGACGATCCGGCCTAGCCAGTCTTTGCACTAGTCATTGGTGGGGCGGTAACGCAGTAGGTCATGCGCCAGGAGTAGCGCAGTCGATGCCTTCGTCGGTCCGTGGTGGGATTGGGAGGACGACGCCGTGGCAGGAACAGGTGATGAAATGGCGGTGTAGCCATCGCGCTGTATAGAGGGTAGCAATGACGAGTCCTGCTGCTCTAGAGCAGCCGACCAGTAGCAGCGTTGGCTGCCGGGGAGATGGAGTGGCATGGGGCATCGTAGCCCACAAGCGCTGTCTGGGCGACGGAGCGGCACGAACTCAACGGGCGTTGGCCAAGGAGCGACGAAGCGGAGACGGGGTTGAACCGAAGAAAGATTTCGACAAGCCCCTATCTGGCGTGCCAAATGTCGGAATCGGGGCTTTTCAAAACCCAGCAAGGTTCGAACACTAGGGCGTGTGTGAGGATCTTAACCGTCTCAAAGTCTCAAGCTTGTCACCCTACGGCCTAGCTATGACGTGTAAGTGCAAGCTGGGAAGAAGGTGGACTCAGAGATTTACCTAGGTTCGGGCCACCTTGCGGTGTAGAACCCTACTCCTGTTTTGTGGTAGATTGGCCTCGCGAGGAGGTTAAGGATGAACTAGTACAGGGGTGGGGTGGCCTTAGGAGGGCCCTTGGTGGTGATGAACTAGCTCTACTCAACCTGCCTTCTACGATGGGAGCTGGTGGTTATCTATAGGGGCCACAGTCCTCTTTCCTCATTGCACAGGCGGGAAGGGATCCACAACAACCAAATTTGAAAGGGGACAGGAGATACATCTTATCCTGACTAAAGGTGGTCTTCGCCTGCAAAACTTCGGGGGTGACGCAGTGGTGGGCTCGACGATGATACCCGTCCTGCCAAGCTTGTGCTCTCGGCCTAGTTGCACCAGGGAGGAAACCTTTGGGAGATTCCTTCGGAACCCGCGTATGTCCTTGTATCCTTAGCACGGAATAGGAAACTGTCCTCCTCTTGCGCCCGCTGGCGCTCGCCTGGCTTTGCCGTCAAAACCCACGTCACCCCTGCCTCTGGAGGCAGGGCACTTACATAGGAATCTCTTCTCCTCGGGAGGCAGCCTGGGGGATACCACTCTCTAGAGGTGTTGACGTTGTCCTCGTCGCGAGGCGGGGGGCTCACATGAGGACCTTGACTTGAGAGACTTGTTGCTGGGCCGTACCGGCCCGTTGGGGTGGGCCACGCATTGGGCCACACGCAGGCAAGTTTGGGTACCCCTGGTCCCAGAACGCCGACAAGGCTCATGCCCGTGTTGAGAGGTATGAGACCTCCGTCAAGTTCTTTGCTTGCAAGATGTTCTGCTTACATGAATAATACCTTCTATGGTCATGCACCCAATGTGAATGGTTTATTGAATCTCCATCGTAGTGACACACATGTTCATAATGTTGATGCCAAAAGATACAAAGTTAATAATGATAGTACCACATACTTGTGGCACAGCCGATAAAGGTCATATTGGTGTAAAGCGCAAGAAGAAACTCCATGCTGATGGATCTTTGGACTCACTTGATTTCGAATCGCTTGAGTCATGTGGACCATGCCTCATGGGGAAGATGACTAAAACCCCGTTTTCCGATGCGATGGACCGGACAAGTGACTTATTGGAAATAATACGTGCTGATGTATGCGGTCTAATGAGTCCTGAAGCGTGCGGTGGCATCGTTATTTTCTTACCTTCATGAATGACTTGGGTGGATATTCGAATATTTACTTGATGAAACACAAGTATGAAATGTTTGAAATGTTCAAACAGTTTTTGGAGTGAAGTTCAAGATCATTTTGACAAGAAGATAAAATCTCTATGATATGACCGTGGAGGTGAATATCTGAGTTACGAGTTTGGTATGAATTTAAGATAGTGCGGAAATTGTTTCACAACTCACGCCACCTAGAACACCTTAGTGTAATGGTGTGTCCGAACGTCGTAGTCATTCTCTATTGGATGTGGTGCATACTACAATGTCTCTTACCGATTTGCTACTATCATTTTGCGGTTATACATTAGAGTCAATTACATTCACTTTAAATAAGGACACCATCTAAATCTGTTGAGATGACACTATATGAATTATGGTTTGGCAGAAACCTAAGCTATCGTTTCTTAAGGCTTGGGGCTGCGACGCTAATGTGAAAAGGCTTCATCCTGATAAGCTCAAACCCAAAGTGGAGAAGTGCATCTTCATAAGATACCCTAAAGCAACAATTGAGTATACCTTCTATCTTATATCCGAAGGCAAGGTCTTTGATGCCAAGAATGCATCCTTTGCAGAGAAGGATGTTCTCTTGAAAGAAGTGAGTGGGAGGAAGGTGGAACTTGATAAGGTTAACAAAACTTCACTTGAATTTGAAAATTAGCGCAACACAAAAAGGTGTTCCTATGATGCATAAACCAATTCAAGAGGAAGCTAAAATGATGATCATGAAACTTTAGATCAAGTTACTAGCGAACCTCGTAGGTCGACAACGAAACATATCTTGGAGGTCATGTCATTAGGCAATAGTGAACCTACGAGCTATGAAGAAGCGATGGTTCACCCGGATTCCAATAAACGGCTAGGATCCATGAAATTCGAGAGAGGATCCATGTATGAAAACCAAGTATGGACTTTGGTAGACTTGCCCGATGAACGACAATCCATTAAGTACAAATGGATCATTAAGAAGGAGACACCCGCTAATGGTGATGTCACCATTTATGAAGCTCGACTTGTCACAAAGAAGTTTCCGACAAGTTCAAGGAGTTGACTATGATGAGACTTTCTCACTCGTAGCGATGCTAAGTCTATTAGGATTATGTTAGCAGTTCCTCCATTTATTGATTTTTAAATTTGGCAGATGTATGTTAAGACCGTGTTTCCTTAATGGTTTCCTTAAGGAAAGGTTGTATGTGATACAACCAGACGGTTTTGTCGATCCTAAGGATTCTAAAAGGCATGCGAGCTCCAGCAGTTATTTTATGGACTGGTGCATGCATCTCGGAGTTCAAAATGGATCGGTCAAAGGAGTTCAAAATGGATCATTCAAAGAAGGATTTCTTGCATGTATTTTAAGGTTTGAAGTTGAGTAAGACTCAAAGCTTGACCACGACAGAAGAAAGAGAAAGGACGAAGGTCAGCCCCTATGCCTTACCCATAGGCTCTATAGTGTATTCCATGTTGTATACCGCACCTGATGTGTGCCTTGCCATGAGTCTGGCAAGGGGTACAAGAGCGGTCCAGGACTGGATCACTAGACAATGGTCAAAATTATCCTTAATAACTAGAGGACTAAGGAAATGCTTCTTAATTATGGAGGTGATAAAGAGTTTGTCTTAAAGGGTTATGTCGATGCAAGCTTTGACACCAATATGGATCACTCTGAGTAGCAAACCGAATACATATAGTGGAGCAATCATTTAGCTCCAAGTGGAGCGTGGTAGCAGCGTCTACAATATGACATATAGATATGCAAAGTACAAACGTATCTGAACGGTGCAGATTGACTAAAACCTCTCTCACAAGCAAAACATGATCAAGCCCCAAAACTCATTGGGTGTGAATCACATGGCAATGTGAACTAGATTATTGACTATAGTACAAGTGTGAGTCTATTGGAAATATGCCCCATAGGCAATAATAAAGTTGCTATTATCATATTTCCCCGTTCATGATAATCGTGTGTTATCCATGCTAGAATTTTATTGATCGGAAACATAAATACATGTGTGGATACATGAACAACACCGTGTCCCTAGTGAGCCTCTACTAGACTAGCTCTTTGATCAAAGATGTTTAAGGTTTCCTAACCATAGACATGAGTTGTCATTTGATAACATGATCACACATTAGGATAACGATGTGAGGGATAAGACCCTACCATAAGCATATCATTTGATCATTTTACTTTATTGCTACTGCTTTGTTAATGTCAAGTATTTATTCCTATGACCATGAGATCATGAAACTCCCTAACACCAGAGGAATGCCTTGTGTGTATCAAACGTCACAACATAACTGGGTGATCATAAATATTCTCTACAAGTATCTCCAAGGGTGTCTGTTGGGTTGGCATGGCTCGAGACTGGGATTTATCACTCCGTATGACAGAGAGGTATCTTTGGGCCCCTCGGTAATATAACATCACAAGAAGCTTGCAAACAATGTGACTAAGTAATTAGTCACGAGATCTTGTATTATGGAACGAGTAAAGAGACTTGATGGTACTGAGATTGAATTAGATATGGAGATATCGAAGATCAAATCTAGGGCATGTAACATACCACTGGACAAAGGAACTGCATACGGTATTGATTGAATCATTGGCATCATGGCTCGGCCGATAAAGATCTTCATGGAATATGTGGGAACCAGCATGGTCATCCATGTCTTGCTATTGGTTATTGTAGCGACCCGACCTAAAAGGTCGAATCTCTGGTGTTTCCGTACCATCCCAAGATCATGCTGGTACACACACGGTACATCAATGTATATATCAAAGGGAAATCACACAGCCTTATAAATCGAAATCTCATATCGAGTCCTTTATTACAATAAAAATTACAATAAAGTGGCTGAAGGCCAACTCATGAGAATAACTAATCTTGCGGAAGCTTCAAAGGTAGTTGAGTCCATCTGACTCCAAGGGCATCTCACCGAGCGTAGAGCGTATCCTCACTCCTGGTCGGAAAAGTACTCTGCAACATGATACATTGCAGCCGTGTAGGTCAGCATATTGAATATGCCGACAATGTCACAAAAGAGGGGGTGTAAAGTAATCATCTATTCTATATGCATATTTGGCAGGTGGGGTAGTAAGTTTTGCATAAAGCCAAGTTTTTCCTACAACAAGTGAGGGCAAAAGTATTATTACTACAATGTTGGTTGATTAATGAGATGGTTCCACCAACCAATTCTCATACCCAAGTTGTCATTAATACCCACATCAATATAATTATTTGTGTTGAGAATTCCAGATAGTTTTAGTTCCTTTGGCTCAAACTCTCCATGACCGTGGACACGGCTAATCGATTAGGTTTGGGTACTCTGCAGAGTTTTGCACACGTTCCCCACAAGATTTGATCGCTTCCGTTGGATTTCTCGCACTTCAGGGTGTTTGAGAAACGAATGACCAAAACATGGTCTTCTAAAGGATTCCCCTAAGACTCTGTCGGTGCCCATCCTTTCCTACCATTCTTCTACATCTCGTAGCACCGCCTGTCCAGGGTCACCACGATATCCAACCAAGCCAGAGCCCGTAATGGCTTGTGGCTGTGAAGGTAAGCCTTGGGTCTTGAAGCATCCATCCATCTCTTTGTGCTTGGGTGGACCTTTCCGCATGAATACTGCCACTTCTCCAACAACATCTAGGCTAACCACTGTTTTCTCCAGGGCGCCGTTCAACCATCATCCACCCAGAGGTGTGTTGAAACCTCGGATTCTTGAAGTTTGATCATCTTGCAGGTCTTGAAATTATTATCTCACAACTCTCATGAATCACACAACCAACCCCGTCTACGAATAGCATAGCAAAATTAAATCAACATTTCCCAGGGCCAATGTGTCAAAGGGTTGAGGGGTGCCTACCACATGATACTACATCAAGTAACCAAGTTTCCAAATTACCTACTTTGCATGCAATTGGGGAGATGGTAGAACTAATGCAATAAAAACATGGGTAAACATGATCAAAGTGACTTGCCTTGCTGACGATCCTCATACTCAAGTGACTCTAGATAAAAAGCTTCGCACTCCGGATGATCTAACGAATCAAACAAAACACACAATAAGCATACAACTAAAATACAACTCACACAATCAGCAGGATTAAACCAAAACAATTCAATAGTAACAATCAAGAAAAAAATTTCAAAACCAAATATTTGACTCACAATTTTTTTAGTGTCAAAGCTACTACTAATATAAAATAAGACCAACCTCTATTTTTAATAACAAAACAATGGTTAACAGAAAATAAGTAATAAAATTTATATTAGTAAAAAGAATTAAATCTCCTAAATGTTTATGAAAACTAAAACTAAATTGCTTTACAAAACTATACCTAATGGAAAAGAATAAAGATTTCCTATAACAACAAGGTATAAAACTAAACAATTGTTTTTATTAATAGCAAGTTATTTCACCCAATGTTGAAACAACAGAACCTAATGAAAACTAAAACAAATGTTAAACTAAATCAGATTCAAACTAAACTAAAATCAAACTAACTAAACTCTATTAAGAACTAAACAGATTCTGTTTTTGTTAAAAACCCTAACCAAATTCATCCTAAAAATTCTCAAACTATGTAGGATGATAGGTCTAACTAATACAAACAAGTGGCAAAAAGATTCATACAAAAATATTTTTTAAACTCTAGTTATACATATTTTAGTAATTTAAGCAAATTTCGTTAGATTCAAATTTTAAAGGTCAAATTTGAAATCTAAGACTACAGGATGAAACTACATGAACTTTTTGACCTAATGCAAAAAGAATCAATTAAAAACACTAATTATTTTAAAATATATAACAAGAATAAAATCAGAACACATTCTGTTTTAAAACAGAAACAGAAAAAGAAAAAATATTAGCTAACGGACAGAGGCTACGTGGTGGCTTCCTATTGGTCGAAAGAGTGCACACTGCGAGTGTTTGCAGCGGACAACCGAACGTTAGGGGATACCGGTTCGGGGTTTAAGTGATCTAATCTAACGCGTTGGATCTGGATCGAACGGTCTAGGGGGGTGCGATGGCTTACAGAGGGGGTGTCGAGGTTTCCGGCGAGGTCGACAGCGGCTGGACGTCGAAGGTGGTCGAAGATGGTCGTGCGGTGGTCGGGGGCGGCATCCGAAGAGCTCAGATGACGGCGACGAAGATCCGGCATCGAATGGTGGCGTCAGACGGGGCTGGTGACGACGGAGGCGACGACCTCGTGCTCGGGGAGCTTCGTTCGTTGACCGAACTTCGGCGAGGTGGAGCGTGGTGTTTGTGGGCGTGGGCAAGGGCGCTTGGGGGTCGAATGGAGAGCGGAGAGTCACGGGCTTTTATAGGCCAGGTGTGGGGTCAGGAGAGGGAGAGAGGAGAGAGATCCCGGGAGGATGGATCTCCGGCGGCGTCGACGGCGCGAGGAGGGAGATGAGCGCTAGAATCTCGCTAGCGGTTGGGGGTCCCACGCGACAGTGAGAGAGAGGGCAAGGTTAACGCGTCGGTGGCCGATCCGGAGTGATCTCGGGGAGTAAAAGCTGTGGGCCGGCCGGTTTTCTAATTAAAACGTTTAAATTCGTTTCCTTTTCTATTTTCCAGAACGTTTAAAATCCTTTAATGCGTTCAAATCATTTCCAAACATAGGGAATATATATATCAAAATGATTAGGGGAATAAATGCTATTTAATGAACATTTTGCCTCTATCAAAATGAATACTTTAAAAAATATTTTTCAGAAAATGCCTAATTGATTTTAAATTCTTTTGAGATAAACTTTCAAATAAACCCCTGGTTTTATTGTTCAAATAATTCACCAAGATGCCCCTGGTGTGGAGTGTCATGTTACTCCTCTTTTTTTTAATAATTCCAGAGATTTTCAAATAAGTGAAACAAGTAAATGGAGAAAAAGAAAGTGGCCTTTTAGAAATCCAAAAGAAGAACTTCAACAATTCACTTCATTCAAACAATGTGATGATGATGCATAGCTATATTTCATAACATTCCAAAATGAAATTTTGGGATGTTACAGTTATTGACCAGAGATGTGTCTCGGTCATGTCCACATGATTGTCGAACCCGTAGGGTCCGCACGCGTAATGTTCGGTGATGCTAGAGTAGTTTTGAGATATGTACATTGGTGAACGAATGTTGTTCGGAGTTCCGGATGAGAACTCGGATGCCACAAGGAGGTCCAGAATGGTCCAGAGGTACACACACACACACACACATATATATATACATATTTATACATACATATATATATAGTCATATTTTGGCTACCGGAAAGGTTTCGGGTTTTACCGGTATTGTACCGGGAAGCTCTCGGAAGGTTCCAGAAGCTTCCAAAAGGCCCGGGAGGGTTCTGGAGGAGTCGAGAAGGTTCCCTCCAGCACATAGGGCATGCATGGGTTGTAGGGGGCGACCTAGCCTTATTGGGCCAGGCACACCAACCCCCTGAGACCCATGCACCTAGGGGAAGGGAAACCCTAAGGGGAGGGCCCTCCACTTTTCTTGGACGGCACTCCTCCCCCTTTCGTAGCCTCCCCTCCTTGGAGGAAGGTCAAGGGCTGCGCCCCCAGCCCTCCAGCACCCCTATATATAGTGGGAAAGAGGTGCAAGGGCTGGACACAACAACTCACATGCGCCATGGCTTCCCCTCTCTCTCGTTCTTCCTTGTTCGCAGTTCTAGGTGCTTGGCGAAGCCCTCCTTGGATTGGTCCACCACCAACTCCACCATGCTATTGTCCTGGTTGAGATCCCATATACTTATTCTTCCTCTCTTGCTGGATCAAGAAGGAGGACGTTATCGAGATGCACGTGTGCTGAACGAGGATGTGTCATCCGTTCTAATCGTGAAGAGTACGACTACATCAACCATGTTATATACGCTTCCGCTTAGAGAGATCTACAAGGGTATTTAGATGCACTCCCCCTCTCGTAGCTATACATCTCCATGGATAGATCTCGTGTGTGCGTACAATTTTTTGTTTCCCATGCAACGTTCCCCAACAGTAACTACAGTAAGAGACCGTCCAAGATCTAAATCAAGAAATTGGGCAAGCACTTGTTGTTTGCAACTAATCAAAGTGAATAACTAGATTTCATGTTGAATGAGTAATAAACACAAGTAAAATTATCAACAAACCTGGCCAAGAATCCAACAATCCAACGTGACTGGTGTTTGTTCCTAGGCCAAGAATTTTGAAACCCTGTCAAATTTACATGTACTAAATATTAGTGAAACATCTGAATTATTTAAGTTAGGTAGCTCTCAGTACACAAAAAACCCTAATAAGCAAATACAAAGGCATTGGCTAACTGACCATATTCTAATCTCTTATGGCATACATGCCGACCCAAAATCCCAGGGTGGTCCATGACTAGCCCTAGCCACCCCGTAGATCTTCCCCGGGCGAGAACATGCATTTAGTAACTAAATTAGGAATATTTAGCTGGCCCATTAAACGTGTCTCTGATTTACTAACATCATCATCATATTAGGTTCGTATTTGAACAAGTATGCCTTTAGCTTGATGTGTGGAGCAGTGCTAGTAGGACATGCAACACGTAGGCTGATTGTATAGTGATCATAAAAGGGGGGAAACCCTAAGCATCATAAATGGGAGACATGCTATCATCATAAAAAAATTGATCATTTGAAGTAGGTGTACCAAAAAGATCATCTTCATTATGCATAGCATCCGCAAGCTTGGAACATACATTAATTGCAACATATATATTCTACAAAAGGCAGTCTCATCTAGCATAGCATCCCCAAGCTTGTGGGTTTGCATATCATTAGTTTAACAATCAATAGCATGAATAGAACCAATAGCATAACAATTATTATCATCATAAATTTCCAAGTTTGTGCCAAAAAGATTTTCAATATTATAAGGAGTATCATTATCTTCCCAATCATAGTCATCACAACAAGTAGTAGGCATAACAAATAATCATCAAGTGTATCATCATCTACACAACTTTTAGATTCATTCTCAATAATGATAGGAGAAACATTATTTGAGAGGGATACCTATTTACCTTTACCTTTTCTTCTGTTCCTCGTCTTTACCACATTTTGTGTGGGTTTAAGTAAATTTTTTGAGCTTATTATTGAAGAGATTGGTTCGATGGAAAGCTCCTCCTTGCAACCTGCTTCATGATGGGAAACAATAGGACAATATTTGGAGACCTTTACCCTTTCATTAGTATCCATTTTATATTCTATTGGTTCTTCCAACTTTTTATAGTTGGAAATATATACATTCTCATTGCAATTTACTATCCAAAACATATAGATTTCTTATAGGTTAGTTTCATTATCATTAGTGATAATTAATATATCAAACCAATCATTTTTATGTGACAATTCTTCACACCCCAAAAATAAACAAAGTACATTATAAAGTTCACCGGAGATAAAATTATCACAATATTTGGAAACGGTTTGATCATGAAAATGCACGCATTGGAAATTAAGATGACCAACCTTAGTGCAAAGTTCAAAAGTAATGCGATGAAGAGAGCATAATCTTGTGGCAAATTCATCTATCACTTTAAGCCACCATTAGTTTCATCATGTTTATGCTTCTTACCAAATCTATTATCATTACATGGCATGTCTTTACAAATGCTATTCACTCCAGAAAAATCACATGCTTATAGGAAATCTTTTTGTCATGACTAGTGGAATCATCATTAGCATCATGGCAGAGAATTACTACTAACAATATTGCTATCATGCTTATCATTGAATAATTTCACATTAAGCATTTTTATAAATTCTTCCTCTAACAATTGAGCACAATTTTCCGAACCATCATTCTCACGAAAGACGTTACAAAGATGAAGTAATTGAGGCGACCTAAACTCCATTTTTTGTAGATTTATTTTTATAAAAAACTAGCGAGAAACAAAAACAAAAAGATTTAATTACAAGATCTATAGATATACCTTCAAGCACTCACCCCCTAGCAATGGCGCTAGAAAAGAGGTTGATGTCTACTATGCAACTTTATTCTTGTAGATGTTTTTGGGCCACCAAGTGCAGAGTTCTGTAGGACAACAACAAATTTCCCTCAAGTGGATGACGTAAGGGTTATCAATAAATGGGATATGTATGATGGAGATGGTCTCTCTCAAACAACTCTGCAATCAAATACAAGAAATCTCTTGTGCCCCCAACACACCCAACACAATGGAAAATTTTATAGGTGCACTAGTTCGGCAAAGAGATGGTGATTCAAGTGCAATATAGATAGTAGATATAGGTTTTTGTAATCCGAAAATATAAAAACATCAAGGTAGCAAGTGGCAAACAACAAGAAAAATGGTATATGAATGCTTGGAAATAAGGCTTAGGGTTCATACTTTCACTAGTTTATACGTGTCCAACGTATCTATAATTCTTGCTTGTTCCATGCTGTTATATTATAAATCTTGGATGTTTTACAATCATTTTATAGCAAATTTATATCTTTTTTGGCACTAACCTATTGACATAGTGCCAAAGTGCCACTTGCTGTTTTTGCTTGTTTTTTACTTCGCAAAAAATTAGTACCAAATGGAGCCCAAACGTTGCGTGGATTTTTGTGGATCTTTTATGGACCAGAAGGAAGCAGATGGTCCAAACAACACCAGAACAGGGGCCCCAGGGTAGCCACCCTCCACCAGGGTGTGCTAGAGGCCCCTGGCACGGCCTGGTGGAGGGTGGGCACCTCGGTCACCCCCTCCACCAACTATCGAACATATAAATTCCTAGAAAATCCAATAACCCTAGGGGAGTCGACGAAACACAATTCTAGCCACCACAAGTTCCAGAACCTCTTGATCCAATCTAACACCATCACGGAGGGGTTCATCTTCTTCATAGGTGCCTCTTCGATGATGCGTGAGTAGTCCACCATAGACTTACGGGTCCGTAGGCAGTAGCTACATGGCTTCCTCTCTCTCTATGTTGCCCAATACAATGATTTCTTGGAGATCTATTTGTTGTAATGACTTTTGCGGTGTGTTTGTTGGGATCCAATGAATTTTGAGTTCATGATCAGTTTCTATCCATGAATATTATTTGAGTCTTATTTGATCTCTTATTTTCATGATTACTTATAGCCTCGTATTTCTTGTTTGAATCTTTGGTTTAGTTAGGCCAACTAGCTCGATTTTTCTTGCCATGGGAAGAGGTGCTTTGTGATGGGTTTGATCTTGCGGCCTTCTTTCCCAGTGACAGAAGGGGCAGCAAGACACACATGTATCATTGCCATTGTGGATAACAAGATGGGGTCTATTCCTAAATGAATAGGTCTTGTCTACATCATGTCACCGTTCCTATTGCATTAATCCCTTTTCCCATGAACTTAATACACTAGATGCATGCTAGATAGCGGTCGATGTGTGGAGTAATAGAAGTAGATACATAATCATTTCGGTCTACTTATCTTGGACGTGATGCCTATATAATGATCATTGCCTGGATATCATCATGATTATTTGATCTTCTATAAATTTCCCAACAGTAATTTGTTCACGCACCGTGTGCTATACTCATGAGAGAAGCCACTAGTGAAACCTACAGCCCCCAGGTCTACTTTTCCAACATATTGATTTCTGATCTACTATTTGCAACTTTTGTTTTCAGATATATTAATCCAACAAACCCAAAAATACTTGGCTGCACTTTTTATTTATTTATTTTACTTTGTGTTCTTGCGAGATCTATTTCCCAAAACTATCATTACCTAATCTATCCTATTACCGCATAGAGCGTGACAACCTCTCTTTCGTGTCGGGTTGCAAGTATTTGTTCTTTGTGTGCATATGTTTTTACGTTGGTGCGTGATATTCCTCTACGGATTGATACCTTGGTCTCATAACTGAGGGAAATACTTACCGTCCCTGTGTTGCATCATCCCTTCCTCTTTGGGGAAATACCGACACAGTCTCAAGCCACGTCAAAGGAATTTCTAGCGGTGTTCCCGGGGAGGAAGCAATTTCATGTACAAGGTTCCTAATCACAAATATCATCTCCTTGCAATTAGATTATTTTCCATTAGCCTCTCGTTTTCGTCTCCCCCACTTCATAAGTTTGCCATTTTATTCGTCGTCTCTTTTTCGTTTGCCTTTTTTTGCCAGATCTCTTGTTTGCTTGCAATCTTGTTTGTGAAGTCATGATGCCTCAACGAAGATATTATGATGTTCCTTACCCCAATATTTTTCTTGAGATTTATAGAAGTAGCAAAGAATATATGACTATGCAATTTGAGCATAATAAGTACTTCATCGAGCAGTGTAAAGAACACTCTACCGCACTAGAGGCCATAACAAAACAACTTGATGATATTAGTAGAAAAGTTGCTAATATCCAAACTAAGTATGATCATGCTGGAAATTTGCTAGGAAAAATATCTCATGCACAAGCCACTTTAGTGTCAAATGGCTGCTAAACCAATCTCTCTAGAGGATAACAATGATGAAGATCTTAAAATGATCGGTGTTTGCTCTATTCATTCTATGTTTAATAATGTTAAAATTGATAATTAAGGGACTGAAGAAGAGTCAACTTTATCTAGAGGGCGTTCCAATGATTTGGAGGGTGAAAATCTTGATGATTTTTTTATAAAAGTGGGTTTGGAGAGATCAAAACTTTAACTAGTGATGTGCCAACTATCTTTGATTACAAAGACTTTAATTATGAGAGTTTCTCCTTGGTTGATTGTATTTATTTTCTGTAATCCATGATAAATTCACCCCATGCTTATGAACAAAATAAAGCTTTTACTAAACATATAGTTGATGCCATGATTTAATCCTTAGAAGTAAAGTTGGAATTAGATATTTCAATTCCTAGAAAATTACATGATGAGTGGGAACCTACCATTAAAGTCAAGATTATTATTTTTGAATGATTTGCTTTGTGTTATTTGGGTGCTAGTGTTTCCACAATTCGGAAATCTCTATGTGATGTGCTTGGTCTTAGCAATATTGAAGAATCTTCTCTTAATTTACACTTGGGGATTGTACTATTAAAAAGACTTTGGGAAGAATTAATTATGTTCTTATTCTTGCAAATAGGAATTATGGTCCCATTGATTTTATTGTTCTTGATATTGATTGCAATCCGTCTTCTCCTTTCATACTTCTTAGACCGTTTTTACACACTATAGTTGCTGTGATTGATATGAAAGAAGGCAATATTAAGTTTCAGTTTCCCCTTAGAAAGGGTATGGAACACTTCCCTAGAACAAGAATTAATTCATCGTATGAATCAATCATGAGGGCTTTCTATGGAGTGCAAACTAAGGATGAAAATACTTGAATCTATGTGTTATGCCTAGCCAGGGGCGTAAAACGATAACGGTTGTTGGGTGGCAACCCAATGAATAAATTATTTTTATCTTTTGTTGTCACATCCCTAGTTTCCCCCTTGCTTGTGCTAGCTAAGATGTGCATCATGTTTAATTTTTCAGGGGTTGCGACGACCAAAAATTTCGACAAAAATCACAATGATGGCAAGTGTCTCAAAACGCTCCGAAATCCTTCTAATGTTCATGAACATATGATGCTGCCTAAATTAGATACTTTTGTTTTACTTATGAATGAAGTACTTGGAATGGACAAGAAGGATGACCATTGGAGCGGCATCAAGCATGGAGAAGAAGGTGCGCATGCGGGAAAGAACAATGGAGCTTCCAGTGATGATTTTTGCACTTTGAAGCCACCATAATGGGAGCAAGAAGCCTTGGACGAAATATGCATGATGCTACTTTATAAAATTCGTCCCTGGGCTAATATAGGTGCTGCGCCACCTTATTGTTGGGTCAGGCCCATGTAATTTCGAAATACCATATTATAGGCTGTTTTTAGACTCCGTATGTATGGAGAAACTGAGTTAAGGTCGGTTTCGGACCCCTCCTCCAAGGGGCCATGGAATTCCCCTCCATTCCCCCATATATACAGCTCTTAGGGCGTCGTTTTAGGGTTGGGTTTTGTTTAGGTTACAAGTTCACCATAGCTGCAACTTCGCGTTCTTTGTTTTGTGTTCCACGACCAGACAAAGGCGTCATAGAACCCCACTTCATTAATAAAGCTTTCCACTTATATTCGCAATATCCAGATTGCCATCTTAGTTTCTTGCTTGTTCTTCATTTGCATGTAGGAAATAGACCCTCGTGGTCTGGTTGATCGTGCTCTGGCGTGGTCAATAACTTCTCGGAGTTGGTTTAGCGATTGCTAAGGCGCGGCGTCATCACACGTTCATAGTCAGATCGTCAAATGATAGCCACCATCTCATCGAAAGACAGGGACAACTTCGCCTCTATCAAGTGGTATCAAATTTCCAGGTTGCTCGGTGAGATTTTACCAGTTTTCGTAGTTTAGATCGCATCTGTTCTTCATACCTTTAGTCCACGAAAAAGCCACAAAAAAATTAGGGTTAGATCATTATATCCGAACCAATCTGAGCCTTTGCATAGTCTTTTCAGTATTTTGCTTTGTTGAATTTGCGGTTACATCGTCGTGTCGAGTTGCTGGTCTTAGTGTCTAGTCCTTTAGAGTTTCGAGTTCTATTCACAGGTTGTCACGCCGCCACCGCATCGTCTTCATAGTTGCCATATACCACCACCATCATCATCGTTTCCATATATCACCACCCACCATCACTATCCATTGGTGTCCATATATACCACCACAACTCCTCCACCAATCCGAGTCCAGCTCGTTTTAGGTTTAGTTTCGAGATCCTTTTGATTTCGGATTCGTGTTTTGCTACCTGCGTAGGTGTTGGAAAAAAAGTCTGACACGCTTTGCAGAGCATGTTTTGGCCCAAATTTTTTTCGGCCAAAAATATTTTTTCCCTATCTTGATTTTAGTTTCTTCGGAGAGTTTTGAGACACTTGCCATCATAGTGATTTTTGTCAAAATTTTTGGTCGTCGCAGCCCCTGAAAATCTCCAGAAAAAAATTAGTCCAACAAATTTCGTGCCCATCTTGCTTATACGATGTGGGAAGAGTTTTGACACACTCGCCATTGTAGTGATTTTTTGAGAAGAAAAAAGAGTGCAAAAAAAGGTGCCGAAAAAACGATTTTTTTTAGAGTGTGCTCTTCCCTTGATTACGTGTAGCATCGTGATTTTGTTGGTGTTTAAGGCTCGCGTCTCTAGTACGGTCTAGCCTAGGACCAGCACAGTAACGTCGTTGAGCGTTTATTCAACCTTGCATCTCTGAATTGACTAATGCTAACCTTTTTTGCTACCATATTATAAGCCATCCCAGCTCCACATACATCTACGTCGTGTGTTTGACACAACGTAGCAATCGCTCTATCCAAGCTTTGAGAGTTTCGACTACAATGTTTAAATTTTGGGACACTTGCCATCATAGTGATTTTTGTCGAAATTTTTGGTCGTCGCAGCCCCTGAAAATCTCCAAAAAAAAATTAGTCCAACAAATTTCATGCCCATCTTGCTTATACGACGTGGGAAGAGTTTTGAGACACTCGCCATTGTAGTGATTTTTTGAGAAAAAAAGAGTGCAAAAAAAAGGCGCCGAAAAAAACGATTTTTTTAGAGTGTGCTCTTCCCTTGATTACGTGTAGCGTCGTGATTTTGTTGGTGTTTTAGGCTCGCGTCTCTAGTACGGTCTAGCCTAGGACCAACACAGTACCCTTGTTGAGCGTTTATTCAACCTTGCATCTCTGAATTGATTAATGCTAACCTTTTTTGCTACCATATTATAAGCCATCCCAGCTCCACATACATCTACGTCGTGTGTTTGACACCACCCGACAATCGCTCGATCCAAGCTTTGAGAGTTTTGACTACAACGGTTGCCGATCACCACCTGCTGTTGGGTAAGAACTGGTAAGAATTTGAGATTCGCTTAAAGGATTTGTGACACACCACCACCACCACCACCACGTCCCAGTAGTCTGTAGGTTTCATATTCTTGTGTGTTTCCTATTTCTACTAACCATGTCAGGATCACACGACGACGGGATCGACTGTGAGAGCATGACCAACAAAGCGCTCTATGATAAATTTCAACAACTGATGGCTGACCAGGTACCAGACTTCGTGACCAACTTTGGAGAGGCCATGGAGAAGCTAGATGGTTTGGAGAAGACATTTGACACCAAGATTGATGCCAAGTTCAATGAGGTGCTTGCCCGTCTACCACCACCAGCAGCATCTCCTATCCCTTTCGAACGACGAGCGTGACGTGTGCCTCTCGACCAAGCCCAACATACTGGTACTATTGATACTGTTGCTACTTCTGTGGCTCCTGCTACTACTGTCGTTCAGCAGGTTGAAGATTATGATGGTGATTATGATGATGGGGGAGAGGTTGCTCCAGATCAGCCTCAAGGGAAACCACCACGATACGCACCAGGTCGACCACATGGCTACAACCGTAACGGTAGGGCTGCACCACCCCCTCAGGTACGGGATCATGACCATCTCCCTAAACTTAAATTGAATATTCTGACGTTTGAGGGTAGATATGTTCCTGATATATATCTTACATGGGAGTTAGAAACATAACAACGTTTTACATGCTTACAATTTCCTGAGGATAGACATGTTGCTGCTGCTGTTTGTTCATTCACTAGTTTTGCTTGTGTTTGGTGGTCAGAACATTGTAGAATACACCATGTTAATATTCCAACTACTTGGGCTGCTTTGAAAACTGCTATGCGTAATCGTTGGGTGCCACCTTATTATCAACGTGAATTGCTTCAAAATTTGCAGTGTTTAAGACAAGGAAAAAATTCTGTAGAAGAATATTATCAGGAATTACAAACTAGAATGATTAGATGTGGTATTGTTGAGGAGAATGAAGCTATGCTTGCATGTTTTATGGGTGGATTAAATAGAGAGATTCAGACTATTCTAGAGTATAAGGAGTATAACACTATCACACGTTTATTTCATCTTGCTTGCAAAGCTGAACGTGAAGTTCATGATCGACAGGCAATGGCGAGAACTACTTTTTCTGCAGGTCGCACTTCATCATGGACGCCACGTACCTCCTCTACTTCCGCACGTCCTGCTGCAACACCACCTACTTCCACCTCCAACTCCAACCGCGATACCAGGAAACAGGCTCCTACTCCACCCTCTGCGAAGAGCACACCTTCTAGGCCTGCACAGAGCTCTTCTTCATCTATTGCATCCACAGGGCAAACACATGAGGTTATATGCCGTCGTTGCAAGGGTGGAGGTCACTTTGCGAGAGAATGCCCTTCCAAGCATGTAATGATTGTTACTGAGGATGGTGGATATGCGTCTGCTAGTGATTATGATGAGGAGACTTTGGCTCTCATTGCAAGTGAAGAACAGGGTGGCGAGGATACAGAACCAGAGACACACTACATGGATGCTGATTACACTGACACGTATGAAAGTTTAGTTGCTCAACGTGTTCTCAGTGTGCAGGTTACATAGGCTGAGCAAAATCAGAGGCACAACTTGTTCCACACAAAGGGAGTTGTGAAGGAGTGTTCTATTCGCGTCATCATCGATGGAGGGAGTTGCAATAACTTGGCTAGCATGGAGATGGTGGAGAAGCTGTCTCTAACCACCAGACCACATCCTCATCCTTATTACTTCCAATGGTTCAACAATAGTGGCAAGGTTAAGGTAACACTTACTGTTCGTGTGCATTTTAGCATTGCTACATATTCTGATTATGTGGATTGTGATGTGGTACCCATGCAAGCATGTTCTGTTCTACTTGGTAGGCCATGGCAGTTTGATAAAAATTCTATACACCATGGTAGGACAAATCAGTATACTCTTGTTCATAAGGATCAAAATATCACTTTGCTTCCTATGTCTCCGGAACATATTATGAAAGATGACATTGCTAGAGCTAGTAAAGAAAAACAAGAGAAAAATAAGAGTGAAAATCAGATTGTAGCACAGGAATTTGAGCAACACCATAAGCATAATAAACCATCATCTAATGTTGCATCTGAAATAAAATTGAAGAGTGGATGTTTACTTGCTACTAAATCTGATATTAATGATTTGGATGTTGCTACATCTGTTTGCTATGCTTTTGTATGCAAAGAGGTATTACTTTCATTCGAGGACATGCCTCCCTCTTTGCCTCCTGCTATCATTAACATTTTGCAGGAGTTCGTTGACGTCTTCCCACAAGACGTGCCACCGGGATTACCACCCATTCGCATGATTGAGCATCAGATTGACTTAATTCCCGGTGCATCCCTACCCAACCGTGCGCCATACCGTACCAATCCAGAGGAGACAAAGGAGATTATGCGTCAAGTACAGGAGCTGCTTGACAAAGGTTATATACGTGAATCCCTTCGTCCTTGTGTTGTTCCTATTATTCTAGTGCCTCAAAAGGATTGTACATCGCGCATGTGTGTGGATTGTAGAGGCATTAATAATATTAATATTCGTTATCATCATCCTATTCCTAGACTAGATGATATGCTTGATGAATTAAGTGGTTCTACAATTTTCTCCAAAGTTGATTTGCGTAGTGGATACCATCAAATTCGTATGAAATTGGGAGATGAATAGAAAACAACATTTAAAACTAAGTTTGGATTATATGAGTGGTTAGTCATGCCTTTTGGGTTAACTAATGCACCTAGCACTTTCATGAGATTAATGAACGAGGTTTTACGTGCTTTCATTGGACGATTTGTGGTAGTCTATTTTGATGATATATTGATTTTTAGTAGATCTTTGGAGGAACATTTGGAACATCTACGTGCTGTTTTTATTGCTCTACGTGATGCACGTTTGTTTGGTAACCTTGGGAAGTGCACCTTTTTGCTCCGACCGAGTATCTCAAAACGCTTCGAAATCCTTCTAATGTTCATGAACATATGATGCTGCCTAAATTAGATACTTTTGTTTTACTTATGAATGAAGGACCTGGCATGGACAAGAAGGATGACCATTGGAGCGGGTTCAAGCATGGAGAAGAAGGTGCGCACACGGGAAAGAACAATGGAGCTTCCAGTGATGATTTTCGCACTTTGAAGCCACCATAATGGGAGCAAGAAGCCTTGGATGAAATATACATGATGCTACTTTATAAAATTCGTCCCTAGGCTAATATAGGTGCTGCGCCACCTTATTGTTGGGCCAGGCCCATGTAATTTTGAAATACCATATTATAGGCTGTTTTTAGAGTCCGTATGTATGGGGAGACTGAGTTAAGGTCAGTTTCGGACTCCTCCTCCAAGGGGCCACGAAATTCCCCTCTATTCCCCCATATATACAGCCCTTAGGGCGTCATTTTAGGGTTGGGTTTTGTTTAGATTACAAGTTCACCGTAGCTGCAACTTCGCGTTCTTCGTTTGTGTTCCATGACCAGACAAAGGCGTCATAGAACCCCACTTCATCAATAAAGCTTTCCTCTTATTTTCGCAATATCTAGATTACAATCTTAGTTTCTTGCTTGTTCTTTGCTTGCGTGCAGGAAATAGACCCTCGTCGTCAGGTTGATTGTGCTCTGGCGTGGTCAATAACCTCTCGGAGTTGGTTTAGCGATTGCTAAGGCGCGGCGTCATCACACGTTCGTAGTTGGATCGTCAAAGTCTACTCCACCAAAAACGATAGCCACCATCTCATCAAAAGACAGGGACAACTTCACCTCTATCACCAGACCTCTGGCTCGCGTCGCTGCAGAACGTCATCGCCCCAGGAGCAGCCCAGCCCCGAGCTCCTTGCCGTAGGACCAGGAGGAATCTGCCACCTTGGACCTCGCCGCCGTCGGGCACCGGTGTCCCCGGGATGGGTCCGTCCATCCATCGCCCGCGCCGCTCCCCTGCAACGCTTGCTGCTGCCTCGCTCACTCGTGAACGCCAGTGCATGGACCTGCCCGCACCGAGCTAGTCATGGAGCGCTAAGGCCCAGCGCGCCTCCTCCTCCACCCAGCCGAGATCAGCTCCACCGATCGGCCTGCTAGGCCCTCTTGGTGAGCCATCCCATGTCCCCCCTATGCACTGCTTAGCATCCAGCGCCCATGCGCATTTTAGATATGCTGTGTCCAATGCTTTGTGCAGATTCGGCCCATATTATATTTTTTTTCAAAACTGCGAATTTCTCTATTGTCCAGTGAATTACAGATTTCAGAAAAAACCCTCATTTTGCATTGTTCATAATGAAATAACCATTCATCGTATGTAAAAACTTTATATATGAAAAGTGACTAGAATTTTGTGTAGTTTCAGAATATCCAACTTTCACACATGTTTAAAATGTTTAACCTGCTGTTTTCATATAATCTGCATAAATGTCAAGATAAAATGATTTATCTAATAACTTTTAAACTGTAGCTCTGATACAAATGTTTTATATATGTAACTTGACTAGAAAAACGTGCAGAATCTCATGCCACACTTTATTTTCATGTTTAATAAATATAACACATGGTTAGTACAGATCTGGACCAAATTCATAATTTGCTTATGGGGACATTTCGGAAATGCTATGTGTTGCTTCCAGCCCCATTTAAAATGCCTAGATGATATAGTTGTTCATGCTTCATGTGTTGCCATGTTTAACAACATTTAATATTGATGAGTACCTAAACAGGAGTGAACTAAATAATTCGAACATGGAGTTTCGTCAATATACAACTCATTGCATATTGATCTTCACTTAATATGTAGTGGTTGTTTGTTGTGCTTGCCATGCCATGCCCTGCGTTGCATATTAAACCGGACATGCATCATATTTGTCTGCACATCGTGTCATGCATATGTTGTGGTGTACCTTGTGTTGATTGTCGTTTCCGGATTGCTTCTTGTCGATAGAGTTCCGAAGGCGTCCGAAATGTGAGGATTCGTTCGACTATGTTGGCTCATCTTCTTCATGGACTCGTTCTTCTTGCAAGCGGGATCTCAGGCAAGATGACACATTTCCCTGGATACCACTACTATCATTTCTATGCTAGTTGTCTTGCTTTTATCGCTATGTCGCGCTACCTACCACTTGTTTGTCAAGCCTCCCAACATTGCCATGATAAGCCTCTAACCCCTCCACATCCCAGCAAACCGTTGTTTGGCTATGTTACCGCTTGCTCGGCCCTTCTTATAGCGTTTCTAGCTGCAGGTGCAATTGCTTTCATGTGAGAACATGGACATTCTTTTGTTATCACAATATTATTTCTATTTAATTTAATGCACTTATACACTTGTTATAAGGTGGAAGGCTTTTGCTCGGTGTTTTGTTCCACTCTTGGCGCCCAAGTTACTTGTGAATCGGTGTTATGTTCCATAATTGAGCGCTCCTAACATGCTCAGGGTTGTTATGGGGACCCCCTTGATTTTCGTTTTAGGGTAAATTTTGTCTGGCAAGGCCCAACATTGGTACTATTTGCTTAATAACAACTAAAATTTGCATAGGGCATGATCACCCCGTGGATAATTTAATCAACCCCTAGGCCAGTGCTCCTCATGAATGTTGGTCCAAACTAAAGTCGTATGTGGGGCCAACCCGGGGCAACTCGGAAGATTTCTATCGGGCCACTGTACGCTGCGCTCATCCGGTTGTGCCCTGAGAACGAGATACGTGGCTCCTATCGGGATTGTCGGCATGTCGGGCGACCTTGCTGGATTTGTTTTACCTTTCTCGAATGTCTTGCGTGAGGAACTCTGATCTTCTTTGAGCTATCTCGAGGTGCGGATTTCCTTTGGAATTGCCTAGGATGATCACGAGATCCATGGTCGAGGTTATTCCCATGGCATATAGTTAATTTGTGATGGATGAGTTGGGGCACCCCTGTAGGGTTAAATCGTTCGAAAAGTCGTGCCCGCGGTTATGTGGCAAACTTGGATACTTTGTTTAACACCCGGTCATAGCAAACTTGAAGTGAACTCTAATAAAATACACCAACTGTGTGCGTAAACGTGACTGTCTCTTCTGGTGAGTCCTTATCCGAGAGAGAACATGGTGGGGTTATGGTTGACGTAAGTAGGTGTTCAGGATCAGTTAGTGATCATTACTAGTTCACATACTTTATGCGTAGACCACTATACTTTAATTTATGTACTCGTAAGTTAGCCACTCAAACAAATGCTTAGTCTCTTGCTACAGCCTCACCACTTAACCATACCTCACCTATTAAGCTTTAATAGTCTTGATATCCTTGGAAATGAGATTGCTGAGTCCCTGTGGCTCATAGATTACTACAACAACTGTTGCAGGTACAGGTAATGTGATGCTTGAATGTGAGAGCATTGCTTGTTTGTTGGAGTTCTTCTTCTTCATCGATCTAGGATGGGTTCCAGGCGGCAGCCTGGGATAGCAAGGATGGACGTCGTTTTGTCGTTTGTTTTTGTCCGTAGTCGGACCCTGCTCTTATGTATGATGTTTGAGTATGTTGTTGTATTGATGTGATCTTGGTGTAGCTTGCGGCGAATGTAAGCCAATTCCATATACTCATCTCTTCTGTACATGTACTTGTAATGATATCCATTCTTGCAACACGACGAGATGCGCTTCTATCCCCGTCGAGGCCCTCATGCCGAAATAAGGATAGGATCGCATCTTGGGCATGAGAAGTTGGTATTAGAGCCTATACCGACCTTGGAGCCCCCTTGATTGATCGAACTTGGCCGAGTCGAGTCTAGTAAAAACTATCTTGAGTCTAGTTATATCGGAGAGTAGGTTTCTTTTTACTCCTCTTATATACTCTGGTGAGGTATTCGACTTAGGAATTTTGATTCTACTCCTCTTCTCGCTCAAATTTTTTAATGATCATGCAGGTATTTTGGAAACTATATGATACCGATGTGACGGAGTTCTGTCTTGTTGCCTCCTGTCTGACTTGATTTCTTCTGGCGAGTTGAGCTCCAAGGATTTCTTGGCACATCGTTATCATTCAGCTTCCTTAGTATCTCAAGACGGAGGGTTTTTGGAATTGCTTCAATACTTGTCGTGGTGAGATAAGGTCGGAGTCACCCAGTACTCGGGAGGCGTTCGGGGTACCACCATGGTTAGTATCATTGTGGTTTCGAGGATCCGACTTAGATGGACTTGAGAAGCCTCTGGTTATGTGTTGAAGGATGGATACAGTTGGGGTATAGGTTTGTTAGTTGTGTGAGATATTTCCTCCTTGTATCCCCAACACCGGATTGCATAACTAAGAAAGTTTTCAGAAATTCTTAGTTGGGAATTCAAGTAGTTACCTAGGCTATCTCCCAACACATCATGATGTGAGGTTGGGGTTTGACATCTAGTGGATTCGTTTGTTCACTGTCTTTCTTATAGAGGATAGTCTTGATTTATGCTTCCTCAAGCCTTGTAGTTCGCTATGCCTAGGGGGCATATTCGAGCGTCATTTCAATATGACAATCCAATGTACGATCAAGCCCGTGCGAACCTTACCACGAAAATATCGAGCGAAATCTCTGTCATGAATTTGTTCTGGCTTGTTTCATAAGCCCCATCCTTTGATTTGTTTTGTATATGGTAATTCGAGTTGCTTCAATGTCAAGTGGTGATTTCATATCTTTCTAAGTAGTGTTCTCATATTTTTGCGGGAATGCTAATTCTTTTCATCAATAAATTTATCATATCAATTCTTTTCCATTCGGTGTGCTCTCTTCAAGTGAATTCTATCCTCTTCAATAATTGCAAGATCAACCCTCATATTTTGTTCCGGAGTTTGTCTCATCTGTTCCAAGTTTTATTTGTTTTTCCCACCCTCCCGCCCTTTTTCTTCAATGATTAAATTCTCTTCCAAGTGCCTTTCTCTTCATCAATGCTTCCGCTATCATTTCTTCATATTCTATCCGGTGATTCCTTGTGGAGATTTTCAAGAGTTTCAATTTCAAGGTCTATCCTCATATTCTTTGTTCTTGTTATTATTCTTCTCGAGTGAATTCAATTCAAGCTTAGGTGCTCATCTTATCCTTTCTCGTTTGTTCAATGGTTTCCATGTTGGAATTTCTTTTCCAAGCCTCTCTTGTCTATTTGTCTCTCTCTCTAATCTATCTGGAGGTTGAAGATATCCTAGATATTCATGTTTTCTTTCATTTATTACAAATTATTTCAAGGTTCTAACTTCATCAAGTTCCTAATTTGTACTAGTGCAATCTCTGTTTTAATCAATTGTTTCAACGGTGGTTTCTTTTGAGTGGTCCCATAACCCACAGTTTTTTACCACGGTCCTACCTAAGTCTTCTAATCTTTCCGAAGATGTCCTCAAGTTCTTTTCAAATATGATGCAAGAACGATTTTCATTAGTCATATTCCTCTTCCAAGATCGCTTCAAATCATTTTCGTCGTTGGCTCAACCTTTGCTTATTCATTATTCCGAAGTATCTCATTAATTCATGATGTTGTTTCTCGTCATCATTCTCTGCATTGAAGACCGAAGGAGTGGTTCTCTTAAATTTTTGCTCATTCTCTTGAAGATTCGTCATCTCAGCTTCGTGTTATCTTCTCAATTGTTGTCAATCATGAGTAATTATTCCTTATCTACCCGGTGCATTCAGATTTCTTTTCATTTCTCGATCCTCCCGAAGGCCATCATATCAGAAGATTACTTCATTCTCAGCTTTCAGCTTTCGTTCTCAAATTCTTCTCAATTGTTGTTCCTTCGTTCGTATCCCAATTATTCCGGTGCTTCATTCAAGTTTTCTATTAGGTGGATCATGCTCTCTTCATTCTCATGTTATATCATTCATTTGTATTATCCTCTTTCGTTTCGAATTCTTACGGATGTTCTCATTCAAGACCTCTTCAAGTTTGTGCTCTATCTATCTTTCCTATCTCTTCCAAAAGGATAAGTGGTATGCCAAATCCATTGTTTGTCATCAATTTAAGTTGATGAAGGATAGGAATATCATAATTCTTATTCTTGTTTCATCCAAGTGATTTTAATGCTTCTTCCGGAGTTGTTCATGATATCAAATTCCTTATCCCAAGTGGTCATCTTTCTTTTCCGGAGTTCCTAGTTTGGCTCAAGTATCTTGCCGCCAAGCTTCATCTAAAAAAATAGCAAGGCCTCAATCTTGTCTGTTTGCAACCTTCAATTCTTTTCTATCATCCTTTCATTCCAGAGTCCATCTCGATGCTTCTTCATGGTGGTTTGTTAAGGATGTAATTCTTTCTCAAAGTATTCTTCAAGATTCTTGTTGGAGGTGCCCAACTGTTCTCTATCTTGGGTTTTGAAGTTCAATTCCTTCTCCATGGTCTTTTGAGATGGTGTTATTAAATTCTTGATTATAAGGAGTCTCGAAGCAAAATTGTCAAGAATAAGAGAAGTAAACCCATCATGTATTTGTCGGAGTTATCTTTGGTTGGATTTCACCTAAAGCATTTCCTAAGGATTGTTGCTATCATGGTGTTGTAAATGATCCAAGTTGTCTCCTCCTGTTATTCATGAAAGAAGTTTTGCATATCTTGTTGCTCTCAAGCAATCAATTGTTTCTGTTGTGGCAGGTTGTCACCACATAATTTTGAGATATTTTTCATAAGTCCATAACAAGCTAAATTGTTTCGTTGTTGATTCTCTATCAACTCCGTTCAACCATGCTTTTCAAATTCAATGGTGATAGAAGTGTCATTTTCTTCTCCGTTCTCTTCTCTCCAAAGATCTAGCTTCTATTCTTTGGTTCCGGAGGCATAGTGGTGTTGCTCTTTTCAACCATCATCTAGTTTGATTAAGATCATGTTCTTCCCTTGCTTATCCTTTTGACCTGATGTTGTGTTTTCTTTTCAAGTTCTCCCATCTT
Organism: Hordeum marinum; assembly: GCA_022496015.1. NCBI lineage: Eukaryota > Viridiplantae > Streptophyta > Magnoliopsida > Poales > Poaceae > Hordeum > Hordeum marinum. The sequence goes on along the minus strand of CM039675.1, from coordinate 207,065,012 downwards.
ATTAAATTTTGCCCCTCTATCCTACCGAAGTGTTGTTGAAATTTCTTTTGAATTCTTGCTTGTTCCTCATGTCATTCTTCATCTTTCCAACCTTCAATGGTCATTGATTTCACTCGTTTGGCAGAGAAGAAACTAAGTTTTACCTTTTGCTCTTTCTCTTCCCCTTCTCATTCTAGATCTCGGGACGAGATCCTCGTGTAGTGGACGAGAGTTGTAACAGCCCGGGACCGACGCTCCAGAAGATTCCCCTTTTATTTCCATTCTCGTCTGTGTTACGTTTGGGTGTTGCATTCATCATCGCATCATTCGCATCATCTGCATGGCATCGCGACTCATTTTCGACAACTTGCATTCGTTCGTAGTTGCCGGTTCTCTCCGTTCTTGCCGCTGCGTGTTTCGAGGTCAACCACACACGCACGCATTCGCAGCATTGAAAAATATTGTTTTTAAAAGTGCCTTTAAAATATTCTCAGATTGGGTTGAAAGTTGGCGTGCGGTCTTATTATATTGTAGACAGATCGCTTGCTGAATTTCGTCGCATTCCGAGTTCGTTTGATACCCGTAGCAGTGCGGTCAACGGTTTATTTGTTGGATGTTTTTAGGTGTTTTTAAGTGTGTCACGGGCCGGAAACCTCCCTCTCATCTCCCCCTAGCCCAACTACACAGCCCACCATCTCACCTAGCTTCCTCGCGACCCAAGCCATCCGTTTGTAATCGAAAGGTGCAAACCTAGTCTCTATTTTCCTACATATAGACCACACCTAACCTAAACAAAGTATAGGACGGATGTCCCATCCCTTCCCCCAGCAGCCGCCACCCCTGTCTTCATTTCCATGCCCCGACCAATTCCCTCCACCTTGGGATCTCCTCCCATTCTATTCCAACCAACCAGTTCGTTCTAACCATTTCCCTTGGTTTCCGCCACCGACGAACCCGAGCTCCTTCCTTCTGCTCGCGTGGATGCGTCCGCCTCTCATGGGTCCCTGCGCCCGTGCAGCTTTCCCCCCCGCTAGCAGCAACCAGGAGCCCCGTGAACCTCGTCGACGTGCCACCTGCCGCTAGGCATCGGAGTGTCGGACCTCGCCGGCAACCATAGTCCAGTGCCCGCGCCCTCGCCCCGGCAAGCCTCTCCAGAGCTCCCGACGCCATGGATGCTGTCGGCCTCGACCTCGAGCGTTGCCAGACCTCTGGCTCGTGTCGCTGCAGAATGTCGTTGCCCCGAGAGCAGCCCAGCCCTGAGCTCCTTGTCGTAGGACCAAGAGGAATCTGCCGCCTTGGATCTCGCCGCCGTCCGGCACCGGTGTCCCCGGGATGGGTCCGTCCATCCATCGCCCGCGGCGCTCCCCTGCAACGCCTGCTGCTGCCTGCCGCCTTGCCGCCCTGCTTTGAATAGAAGGACGAGACGCGTCAGATCCGCCTGACTCGCTCGTCAATGCTAGTGCATGGACCTGCCCACACCGAGCCGGTCGTGGAGTGCCAAGGCCTAGCGCGCCTCCTCCTCCACTCAACCCAGATCAGCTCCACCGACCGGCCTGCTAGGCCCTGTGGTGATCCATCCCATGTCCCCCCTATGCACTGCTTAGCATCCAGCGCCCGTGCGAGTTTTAGATATGCTGCATACAGTGCTTTGCTCAGATTCGGCCCGTATTTGTTTTCAGAACTGCGAATTTCTCTATTGTCCAGTGAATTACAGATTTCAGAAAAAACCCTCATTTTGCATTGTTCATAATTAAATAACCGTTCATCGTATGTAAAAACTTTATATATGAAAAGTGATTAGAATTTCGTGTAGTTTCACAATATCCAACTTTTACACATCTTTAAAATGTTTAACCTTCTGTTTTCATATAATTTGCATAAATGCCATGACAAAATGATTTATTTAATAACTTTTAAACCGTAGCTCCGATACAAATGTTTTATATATGTAACTTGACTAGAAAAATGTGTAGAATCTCATGGCACCCTTTATTTTCATGTTTAATAAATATAAAACATGGTTAGTACAGATCTGGAACAAATTCATAATTTGCAAATGGGGACGTTTCGGAAATGCTATATGTTGCTTCCGACCCCATTTAAAATGCCTATATGATATAGTTGTTCATGCTTCACCTCTTGCCATGTTTAACAACATTTAATATTGATGAGTACCTAAATGGGAGTCAACTAAATAACTCGAACATGGAGTTTCGTCAATATGCAACTTGTTGCATATTGATCTTCACTTAATATGTAGTGGTTGTTTGTTGTGCTTGCCATGCCATGCGGTGCATATTAAACCGGACATGCATCATATTTGTTTGCACATCGTGTCATGCATATGTTGTGGTGTATCTTGTGTTGATTGTCATTTCTGGATTGCTTCTTGTCGATAGAGTTCCAAAAGTGTTCAGAGTGTGAGGATTCGTTCGACTATGTTGGCTCATCTTCTTCATGGACTCGTTCTTCTTCCAAGCGGGATCTCAGGCAATATGACACATTTCCCTTGATACCACTACTATCATTGCTATGCTAGTTGTCTCGCTTTTATCGCTATGTCACACTACCTACCACTTGTTTGTCAAGCCTCCCAACATTGCCATGATAAGCCTCTAACCCCTCCACATCCCAACAAACCGTTGTTTGGCTATGTTACCGCTTGCTCGGCCCTTCTTATAGCGTTTCTAGCTGCAGGTGCAATTGCTTTCGCGTGACAACAAGGACATTCTTTTGTTATCACAATATTATTTCTATTTAATTTAATGCACTTATACACTTGTTATAAGGTGGAAGGCTTGGCCTTTTGCTTGGTGTTTAGTTCCACTCTTGCCCCCCTAGTTACTTGCGAACCAGTGTTATGTTCCATAATTGAGCGCTCCTAACATGCTCGGGGTTGTTATAGGGACCCCCTTGTTTTTCATTTTAGGATAAAGCTTGTCTGGCAAGGCCCAACATTGGTACTATTTGCTTAATAACAACTAAAATTTGCATAGGGCATGATCACCCCATGGATAATTTAATCAACCCCCGGGCCAGTGCTCCTCATGAGTGTTGGTCCAAACTAGAGTCGTGTGCGGGGCCAACCCGGGGAAACTTGGGAGATTTCTATCAGGCCACTGTATGCTGTGCTCAGCCGGTTGTGCCGTGAGAATGAGATACGCGGCTCCTATTGGGATTGTCGGCACGTCGGGCGGCCTTGCTAGATTTGTTTTACCTTTCTCGAATGTCTTGCGTGAGGAACTCTGATCTTCTTCGGGCTATCTCGAGGTGTCAGATATCCTTTGGAATTTCCTAGGATGATCACGAGATCCGTGGTCGAGGTTATTCCCGTGGCGTGTGGTTAATTTGTGATGGATGAGTGGGAGCACCCCTGCAAGGTTAAATCTTTCGGAAAATCGAGCCCGCGGTTATGTGGCAAACTTGGATACTTTTTTTAACACCCAGTCATAGCAAACTTGAAGTAAACTCTAATAAAATACACCAACTGTGTGCGTAACCGTGACTGTCTCTTCTCGTGAGTCCTTATCCGAGAATGAACACGGTTGGGTTATGGTTGACGTAAGTAGGTGTTCAGGATCAGTTAGTGATCATTACTAGTTCACGTTCTTTATGCGTAGACCACGATACTTTAATTTATGTACCCGTAAGTTAGCCACTCAAACAAATGCTTAGTCGCTTGTTGCAGCCTCACCACTTAACCATACCTCACCTATTAAGCTTTAGCAGTCTTGATACACTTGGAAATGAGATTGCTGAGTACCTGTGGCTCACAGATTACTACAACAATAGTTGCATGTACAGGTAATGTGATTCTTGAACATGAGTGCAGTGCTTGTTTGTTGGAGTTCTTCTTCTTCATTGATCTAGGATGGGTTCCAGGCAGTAGCCTGGGATAGCAAGGATGGATGTCATTTTGTCGTTTGTTTTCGTCCGTAGTCGAACCCTTCTCTTATGTATGATGTTTGAGTATGTTGTTGTATTGATGTGATCTTGATGTAACTTGTGGAGAGTGTAAGCCAATTCCATATACTCATCTCTTTTGTACATGTGCTTGTAATGATATCCATTCTTGCAACACAACGAGATGCGCTTCTGTCCCTGTCGAGGCCCTCATGCCGAAATAAGGATAGGATCGCATCTTGGGCGTGACAGTTGACCCCTTGGGTCACTTACAGGTGGAGCCCAGCCCTGGTTAACTTAGGTCTGACCAATAATTAATTAAGTTAATTAATTAACTAATCAGTCACTGACAGTGGGCCCTGGTTCACTAATTAAGTTAAAAGATTAATCCTAATCCTTTAATTAGTGAAGGAGTCACTCACATGTGGACCCCACATGTTAGGTTTGATAAAAATTAAAAGGAATTGACCTGCTAATGTCACTGCTGATGCAATAAATAGTTTGTGTTTTATAATAATTCTAGAAAATGTTTAAAACTCGAAAAATTCATAGAAATTAATCTATAACTCAAACTGAAATAATATATATATGAAAAATTATCAGAAAAATCCAAAGAATCCATTGGTGCTATTATCATGCATGTTAGATAAACCTAAATAGGAGAACATTGACATTTTGCAATATAGCAATATATGGAATATCACATTGAGAATGATTTTGGACCTATATTCAACTCTACTCCATTTAACCCAATGATAGGTGCATTAGCTCTTCCAATCAAATTACCATGTCATGATCATGCATCATATTGCCGCACTTGTCGTGAAGACATGCTATGGAGATTTGGAGATGTTGAACCCATCACGGACTCATCTGCCAACTCGCATAGACTGACCCGATGTTGGAGGCATCACTCCTCTTCGAGGACCGATTTTGCCGCTAGCTAGGGGACCTAGGCCATATCCGTGTCCTTACAGTTCCCGGGGATCTCAGGCTAGGATGTTTCCAAACCCTCAGGTTTAGCTCCCAGGTCATAGGGGTAACTTGTATGAGATGTTCTACGGAGACGCTTGAGTGTGTGTATGTTAGTAGTAGTATTGTAGTGGTTGTATTGCCACAGTTCTGTGTGTCTTGTGGAATATAAATAAGGTGTGAGTTGAGCTCCGGAGGTATAGATAGATAATGTATAGGAAGCTTGTAATGCCTCCGATGAGTTGTATCATCTTTCAGTAGGTTGTACCTTAGCTTGGGCTTGTACTGAACTATCATGGTGTGTATGAATCATGGTGTATATATGGCAGTTTGCTTATTACCATGTTGTTCAGGTGTTTACCCATGCATGCCATGTTGTCCAGTACATTCCGCATCTCTTATCTTAGAGTTGGTGTCTTCCTTGTCTAAGTTGTGGGTTTGTTTTCCCAGGATGGTTTCCACTAGGAACAACCCCACGCCTGCTTGTGAGCAGGGTGAGTGAAGCCAAGCCAGACAAGAGAACGTGCCTCACCCGCCCTCTTTGGCGGAGGTGATGCTCGAGACAGAGAGGAACAAAAGAGGGATTAACAGGCTGCTAGAGCGTATTGAGCTGAATACAACATGTCCTCCCTACAATGAGCGTAATGATGGAGTGTCCCTCAATGACTTCGTGAAGTTGTACCCACCAAAGCTCCATCACTCCGGCGACCCGCTCGACGCAGATGATTGGCTGTCAAGCATGTTCCGCAAGATCCGTTTTGCTAACATAGCTGAAGTTGATAAGATGACTCTTGCCACCTACTTCCTTGAAGGACCCGCCATTCTGTGGTGGGAGAATTATGAGGCCATGCATCCTGCTGGCCCAGCAGCAACTTGGGCTAACTTTAGTGAAGCATTCCGCACCCATCATATTTCAGAAGGTCTCATGGACAGTAAGAGGAAGGAATTCTGTGCCTTCACTCAGGGTAAGCTGTCAGTGGACGCTTACTGCCGCGAGTTCGGCAACCTTGTCCGCTATGCACCAGAGGAGGTGTCAACTAATGCCAAGAAGCACGCTAGGTTCCGTAAAGGACTCAACCCTGAGCTTTGCCATGATCTATGCCTCCATGAGTGCGCTACCTTCCAGGATCTTATCAACAAGGCTAATAATGCTGAGAGTGGACAGACCGAATACGAGGCAACCAAGAAGCACACTCATGACTTCAGCTCCTCATCCGGCTCAGGCTCCAACAAGCGTCGGGTGTGGGTGCCCAACACTGCCCTGCCACCAACGTACAGTGCGAGGCCATCCTATGAGGCGCCTCACCCAGCTCAGACTAACCCTCCAGCCTGGACATATGGAGGTCCTACTACCAATGTTGCTCCTCTATCCACCACTGTCATATGATACAAGTGTGGAGAACCAGGGCACTACTCCCATGAGTGCCTCCAGAACAACACCAAGCCTGCTGGACGTGGGAAGCCAGGAAAAGCTTTTTATGTGAAGCCAACTCCTACTCGTGGATGTGTGAATCACGTCTCTGCTGAAGAAGCTCTTGAGGATCCTGATGTTATCATGGGTATGCTCCTCATCAATAGTCATCCAGCAACTGTTCTTTTTCATACTGGAGCATCTAATTCATTCATTTCAGAAAGTTATGCACAGTTGCATAACATGGCTTTTTGTGATATGCCTACTCCTTTAGTAGTTCAGACTCCTGGTTCAAAATGGCAAACTTCTAGAGTGAGCCATGACAATGAAATCCTTGTGGATAGGCTAGTCTTCCTAGCTTCTTTGATAGCACCCAAGTCTTAGAACATCAATATCATCTTGGGTATGGACTGGATGAAAGCCCATTATGCTAAGATTGATACTCATACTAGGCATGTTCAGCTTACACATCCATCGGGTGAGATAGTTAATGTCTCCACTCATGCTGCCAAGCGCCAACTCTATTCCCTTAATGCTAGCGCTCTCCCAGAGCTAGAAGATATCCCGGTAGTTCGTGACTTCTCGAATGTCTTTCCAGAAGAACTTCCAGTCATTCCACCTGTCAGGGATGTAGAGTTTGTGATAGAACTCGTCCAAGGGACTATCCCAATAGCCAGAAGACCCTATAAGATGGCACCCTTAGAACTAGCCAAGCTTAAGAAGCAACTCGATGAAGGTTTTAAGAAAGGTTTCATCCATCCTAGTTATTCTCCTTGGGCTTGCCCCGTCCTCTTACTCAAGAAGAAGAATGGAACGAACTGGATGGTTGTAGATTATCGACCAGTTAACCTGGTCACCATAAAGAACAAGTACCCACTCCCCAAGATCAAAGATTTGTATGATCAACTCGCTGGATCCTCTATCTTATCCAAAATGGATTTGAGGTTGGGATACCATCAAATCAGAATAAAAAACGGGACATTACAAAAATGGCTTTTGTTACTCGTTATGGTCAATACGAGTACACCGTCATGTCCTTTGGTTTAACCAATGCCCTAGCCACCTTCTGTCGCTTGATGGATTCGATCTTTATGGAGTACTTGGATAAATTCGTCGTGGTTTACCTCGACGATATACTCATCTATTCGAAGAATGAACAGGAACATGCTGAGCATCTAAGGCTGGTATTGACGAAACTTCGAGAGCACCACCTGTGTGCCAAATTCCCCAAGTGTGAATTTTGGTTACCAGAAGTGACATACCAAGGCCACGTAATCTCTGGTAAGGGTATTGCTGTCAATCCCGAGAGAGTTCATGCCGTCCTTGATTGGACTCAACCTGAATCGGTTAAGCAAGTTTGGAGTTTCCTTGGCTTTGCAAGCTATTGTCGCCGCTTTATCGAGAACTTCTCCAAGGTTGCGAAGCCTCTAACTGAACTCCTTAAGAAAGATAAAAAGTTTGAGTGGACTCCACAATGCGAGCACAGTTTTCAGGAACTGAAAAGACGCCTGACCTCTACTCCCGTATTGGTGCCACCAGATTTTTCTAAGGACTTTCTTATCTATTGCGACGCCTAGCGACAAGGATTAGGTTGCATTCTCATGCAAGATCGTCATGTGATTGCATACGCATCTTGATAGTTGCATCCACATAAGGACATTATCCAACACATGATCTTGAGCTTGCAGCTGTAGTCCATCCACTGAAAACCTGGCGAGATTACCTTTTGGGTAATCATTGCAAAATATACACTGATCACCAAAGTGTGAAATATATCTTCACCCAACTGTATTTGAATCTCACGCAAAGCCAATGGGTCGAGTTGATTACAGGTTATGACTTAGGGATAACTTACACCTCGGGGAAAACCAATGTCATGGCGGATGCACTAAGTCGTAAGTCTTATTGTAACAACCTGATGTTAGAACAAAGTCAACCACTTCTCTAAGAGGAATTTCGAAAGCTAAACCTTCACATGGTTTCTCAATGATTCCTTTCCAACTTGGTGGCGAAACCTAATCTTAGAGATCAAATCATAGCTGTTCAGATGTATGATAAGGGTATATCTCGTATCAAGGAGGACATTGCGAGCGGAAACGCTAAAGATTTCTCCAAGGATGATTAGGGTGTTGTGTTCTTCCAGAACCGATTGGTGGTTCCTAAGAGAAAACGCCTACGGCAGCTGATCCTTAAGGAGGATCATGATTCTCCTCTCGTGATTCATCCTCGTAGTACCAAGATGTATCAGAACTTACGCCAGAGTTTTTGGTGGATCGGAATGAAGAGAGAAATTGCTCAGTTCATTGCTAACTCTGATGTTTGTCGTCGTGTTAAGGCAGAACATCAAAGGCCTGCTAGCACCCTTCAACCCTTAGCTATTCCTGGATGGAAATGGGATAATGTTAGTATGGATTTCATCACCGGGTTTCCCAGGACCAAGAGAGGGAATAATGATATCTTTGTGGTCATAGACCGTCTTTCAAAGTGGCTCATTTTCTTCCTGTTCGGGAGAGTATAACTGCTAGCCAACTAGCGGAGTTATATGTTTATCGAATAGTATCTCTTCATGGTGTTCCTTTGGAGATTAACTTATGCTGTGGAAGTATCTTTACTTCCCAGTTTTGGGAAAGCTCCCAAAGTGCTATGGGGACTCATCTATCCTTTAGCACTGTTTTCCATCCATAGTCCAGTGGTCAAGTAGAGCAAGTCAATCTAATTATGGAAGACATGCTTAGAGCTTGTGTTATATCTTTCGGTATGAATTGGGAGAAATATCTTCCATTCATAGAATTTGCTTATAACAATAGTTATAAGTCAAGCTTGGGAAAAGCCCCTTTTGAAGTTCTCTATGGACGAAGGTGTCGAACATCTCTTAACTAGTCAGAAACCGGAGAGAGGCAACTCTTTGGACCGGATATGATCCAGGATGCAGAGGAGCAAGTTCTCATTATTCGTGAAAAGTTAAAAACAACCCAATCTCGTCAAAAGAGCCAATATGATTGCCATCATAATGCTGTGACCTATGTAATTAATGATAAGGCTTACCTTCGGGTTACACCTCTGAAGGGTACCCAATGATTCGGTATTAAGGGAAAGTTGGCTCCTTGTTACATTGGTCTTTTTCACATTCTTGCCAAACAAGGAGAAGTTGCCTAGCAATTGGAACTTGCACTGCATCTTTCCAAGGTTCATGATGTCTTCCATGTCTCAGAACTCAGGCGTTGCTTCTCGGACCCAGTCCGCGAAGTAGACCACGAAACGCTTTATCTCCAAGATAACCTTACATATCGAGAATACCCTGTTCGTATTCTTGGTCAAGCTGAGCGTACCAATCTATGTCAAAAAATCAAGTTTCTCAATGTTCAGTGGTCACACCACTCCGAGAAGGAAGCCACATGGGAAAGGGAGGATCGTCTTCGACTAGAGTACCCCGGGCTCTTTCCGACGACTTCAAAATCTCGAGACGAAGTTCTTTTGAGTGAAGGTGAGTTGTCACATCCCTAGTTTCCCCCCTTGCTTGTGCTAGCTAAGATGTGCATCATGTTTAAATTTTGCATCAACATGAAATGGGGAATGTGAGAAACCCTAGCAGCTCCCTTGAGTTAAACCAATTCAACTAGGCATGATTTTCAACGAATCCAAAATGCTCATCAAAAATGCCCACTATGTCTGAAAAATGTTGGCAACAACATATCAAGGGCGCATTGCAATTATTCAACCCATTTGGCATTCTATTTCAATCCAACGGAGCCTCTAAAATCAATAAATAAAGCACTATAATTATGATAGTTGTCCAAAAATGCTGAAACACTTTGTGGAGGTTTGAAATATTCAAACCATGCTCGATAAAATATTTAGTGGTTTTGAGCTAGGCATTTGTGCCCAACAGAAAAAAAACAAATGTCAGAAAAAAAAGAAAACAGAAACAAATAAAAAGGGAAAAGAGAGAGAGAGAGAGCGACGTGAGGCCCAGGCTAGGATGGCCCACCTAGCCCAACTAGGTCGTCGTCCTCCTGGCAGCCAGGAGGCCGGTCGTGTGGCCGCCGCGCGTGCACGGTCTTGCCGCCACATCAGCAGGTGCCTGCCTGCCTCTCCCGTCGCACCGGTGATGCAGATTGACTCGCCAGAGCCGTCCCGATCACTCCCTCCCCTCCATTCACCTCCTGCTCCTCTCCTCGCCTCTGATCGCCATGGCCAATGCCAACTGAAGCTGTCGCCGCAACGCCGCCTCCCCAAGGCCTCCCTCTTGCCCCCGAGCAGCTCTGAAGCTCCGTCTTGACGCCCTGATCCTCTCCGCCAAGCCAAGCCCCACAGGAAGTCTCATAGTGACGACCTCGAGCTCGTCTTCAACCTCCGGACCCGGTCGATCGCCGCCACTATTCGCCGCTATCAGGTCGTCCCCGAGCCCGCTCTCATCGGCTTCGCCTTTGCGGTGAGCTTGCGGACTTGTTCCCCCTCTCTCCTCTGTCGATTGAGCGTCATAGCCCTCGATTCGATTTGAGACCCGAGGAGCTCCATCGCGGACCTCAACACCGGCGATCTTCCAGTGTCTAGGTGGTCCATCTGAGACCAGCACTGGGTTCGTGGAGTCTTGTAGGTGTTGTAGGAGCCTCGCTTTTGTTCTACTGCTAGCCGTCTCATCGAGTTGGTCGACGGCCGATGCTGGCCACCGCTTGTGAGCTCGTCACCGATGATTTAGGTCGCCTCAAGTGAGGCCTACCGTGCCATTTGACGCGCGAGAAGGCCGTCATCACGCTGATGCCTTCCGCCACTAAAATGGCCACTGGAGGAGGAAACCACACCCCCTCTACCATCTGCGTGGTCACCGACGGCTCAACGCAGGCGAGCACGACCTGTTTGACCGCGGGGTTGACCCCCTGGGTCACTTACAGGTGGAGCCCAGCCCTTGGTTAACATAGAGCTAAGCAATAATTAATTAATTAATTAATTAACTAATCAGCACTAAGATTGGGCCCTGGTTCACTAATTAAGTTTAAAGATTAATCCTAATCCTTTAATTAGTGAAGGAGTCACTGACATGTGGACCCCACATGTCAGGTTTGATTTAAATTAAAAGGAATTGACCTGCTGATGTCACTGCTGATGCAATAAATAGTTTATGGTTTTATAATAACTCCAGAAATTTTTTAAAACTCAGAAAATTCTTAGAAATTAATCTGTAACTCAGATTGAAATAATTTATATATGAAAAATTAACAGAAAAATCCGTAGAATCCATTGGTGAACATTGACATTTTGCAATAAGGCACTATATGTAATATCACATGGAGAATGATTTTGAACTTATATTCAGCTCTACTCCAGTTCACTCAAATGATAGGTGCATTAGCTCATCGAATCATATTGCCATGTCACGATCATGCATCATATTGTTGCACTTGTCGTGATTTGATTGTTACCTTATTAGTATCGCGCTAGGTCCTACTCCCGAGGATACACGTGAGTATCCCACTTAAAAAGGAGAGTACCTCTCTGCCAACCAGCAAGGCAAGGAACCCCATTGATCATTTTGATAACATCACACTCTCTCGCTCCTTCTCTTGTTTATTGCATTAGGACAAACACTTCAACTGCCTATCTGTTGTGGTAGTTAAACCCATTCCTCTGCATGACCTGTCATTGTCACAGTAAATAGCTAAATCTTGCAACCTAGCATACCGAACAGATGGTTGAGCCCTAATGTGCTTTACCTGATTTGTTGCTATGCTTGCTATGCTTAGCGTTGTGTCAGTTCTGATTCATATGGGTGATGAACCGGAGTGAAACAACGTTGCTCTAATGTGATGAATGAAATGGTGAACTTGATTTCGTGAAGGTAGCAATGAGAGGCTTTGTAGGAGTACATAGCCAATTGCCTCATTGGGACCGTTCTTAGGAACCGAGTTCCATGTTTTTGATTCAAGCCTAGCTACTACCACACGTTAGGATACTTAATTGACCCTCTTGACTTATCAACCGCCTCGTCCTTGGTCCAGGAGTTGCAAGTAGTTTCTGGTGTTTGTAGCTATGCTGGAGGCCGTGCGTAGTGCTGACCCTAGGATTGGGCTATGACGCGGTAGGCAGTCGAATCGTGTACCAAGGGTCACCCGAATGGTGGGCTTGGGAACCCTACGCACATCGTATGGGGTCGTAGCAGAAACTTTGGCCGGACTTCCCTGCGGGTTCAGTCTCAAATAGGCGATAGCCTCGACTAGAGGTCTTGTGTGATTGACGGTCGTGGCCGACTCCCTCACTAGGCTTCCGCTTGAAGGTTGCCGAGGTGCCTTTTTAAGTGCACATAGCGATAAGTGGAGAGAGTGTGTGTGAAGGAGTACACCCTTTCAGGGTATGAATCTGTTCGAATAGATGCGTCCTCGGATATAGACTACTTGGAGAACTTATGTTGTTCATAGTCAATGATAATGGTTACTCATAAAAGTATCAACACAAGTGTGAGTATCATGGATGGCACTCGTGTAGGTGACATGACTGAATCCATGGGGGTGTATTGATGTGGTGTTAGTGGACTCGTGTGCAATATCTAAAACTTGATCAAAGAACTAATACTCGTAGTACATGTTAGCCAAGAGTCAAAGATGGCATTGCTGCATAAACTCCACTACTCCCCTTGTTGATACATGGGCATGAATAGACTAGGTATGCTTTAAAGACTTGCTGAGTACGTTTGTACTCATGTTTGCTTAATAAATATTGCATATGAGACCCAGGACCGATTTGGTGGGTTCTTCATAGATGTCGACGACGATGCTTAGTTGGTACCTCAACTATGATCTGATGCCCTGGGTTGGGCTGTAGATAGTCAGGCTTTATGCCTTTTTATTTTCATCTGTCTATACTCAGACAGATTTAAGCTTCCGCATGGCTTGTATGACTTTGTGTATATGACTTGAGTGTCGGGTCATGTGAACCCTACCTGTATGAAAATATTATGTAAGGCTCTTCTGAGCCTTCTAAATTAATGGTGTGTTGTGGATGGTTATGTTGTGATGCCATAGTTGTATCTATGCATATCGGACACATCGTGCATACGTGTGACATGTAACATTATGTATGGGATTCGACCCCTAGTTGTGTGCCTTTAGTAGTAATTGAAAGTGCGTTATATCGACTAGAGGGGGGGGGGTTAATAGGCGTTTTTTACAAATTCATCACTTGAGGAATTTCAACTTGAGGAATTTGAAATGTGATGAATCACTAGAAGCGGTATAAGAACTCAAGTGCATGAGAAACATAGTGACAACATAGTCATCATGATGAAATAAAATGTGCACAGATTACAAGTAGCATGATACAGGGTAATCAGGTGATGAACAAGGTAAATTGAAGAATTTGAGGTGAGGAAATTGTGAAAATATATAGTCAAATTCTTCAAACACTAACGCTCAATTTCATCAACAAGTATACGAGGAAATTGAGGGGTTGAGGAAATATAACTAGGTAGCTCGATGAAGACAATGATTTGATGACCCAGTTCCAACTACTGTGATAGTCGTACGTCTGATTCGGAGCGGCCTGGTATTTAAACTAGAGGACACACAGTCCCAGGACACACAGTACTTACTGTAGTCTCCTTGAGTTAACGTCACAAAGTCCTCGCCCAACACTCGTGGTAAGTCTTCAGGGTAGACTTCCAAAACCCTCACAAACTGGTCACCCGACGATCCACAATTGACTCTTGGATGCTCTACACCAAGGTTACTCTATGATCCCCAATTGACTGCAGGATGCACTAGACCATGATGCCTAACCGTTTAGAAGATACACAGTCTTCAAAGGTAAAAAGCGTCGGTTCCCTTCAACGATGCTCAATCACTTTGGGTTTGGTGGTTTGGATTTGGTTTTTTCCTCACTGATGATTTTCTCTCCAAGTCCTCGGAGGATGAGTTGCTCTCAAATGACAAGTGTGAGTTCTCTCTCGGAGTAGCCAACCAACTAGTGGTTGTGGGGTTTGGCTATTTATAGCCAGCGTGCAACCTGACATGATAAGACATAAATGCCCCCAATGATATGACCGTTATGTGGATAAGATGATTGGGGACAGCTAGAGCTAAGCACAACAACGGTCGAAATTTCGAACTATGAAAGTACTTAGGCTTATCATGTTCCTCACTTGTAGGCAATTTGCACTAGAAAATCCTAACTCATCAGTCAGATCAATTTCATCAGAGACAAGAAGAACTTCATCTCTGTCACTGAAGAACTGGACTAAACTGCAAGAGATTTCCAAAGGCATCAGTCGAAGGATTGGATAGGTTAAGGATTTTGAGTTGAGCATCAGTTGGAAATTTTCCTTAGTATTACCTCGACCCCCTTTAACAGTACGGTGTTTCCGATGACTCAAAGAAAGGAAATGAAACTACGAAAACAAAAGTCTTCACGCTTCATAGTCCTCGTTCATATCTTCAAGGTCACACCAACTTCTTCATTCTCAAAGTCTTTAGGAAATACCAAAGTCTTCAGCAAAGTATTCACCAAAGTCTTTAGTTGAAGACATACATTTTTAAGGGTCGGTAATCTTCGACTATATCAAACTCCTCATCGACTTATAGAGCCTGTGTACACTCACAAACATATTAGTTCCTTAACCTATAAGTCTTCAATACACCAAAATCATTAAGGGGCACTAGATGCACTTACAATCTCCCCCTTTTTGGTGATTGATGACAAATAGGTTAAGTTTTCAACGGGGATAATACTACGAAGTGTAAATACTGAGTTTGAGGAATTTGATTGCAAGATATAGAAGAACTCCCCCTGAAGATGTGCATATTTGAGGAATTTTCTTTGGACTACAAATGCACATGGCAAGTTCAAAACATGGAGAACTCCCCCTATATCTTGTAATTCATACATGCATTTAACATATGATAGGACGAATTTGAAATGCATGTTGAAAATGGTGTCTAGAGAGATTTAGCATGCATGCATTAAGGTACTTGAGGAAATAAGCATGCAAGAAAACAGATCAAAAGAGTCAGAACACCATCAGACTTAAGTTGACTACTCAACCAACAAAAGCTTTAGAATAGCGAGAGTTGTAACTTAAACAAAAACAACCCATATATAGAGACCCTCTTGAGGACTAACTCAAATTTTCTCCCCCTTTGTCATCGAAGACCAAAAGGGATGAAAAAAATGAGGACGAACGCCCCTTGAAGAATTTCATCTTGTTGGTGAGGAAGGAGCGCTAGCGTTGTCGGGGTCGTTCGTCGATGCAGGGCCTACCGTAGTGTTGTCAATGCCATCAGCTTCTGTAACACCCTGTTATGCCTGGCGGGATCTAGACTGGCCCCACAGACCAACACTAGTCTTTCCTGTGCACTTTGTCCTCACTCATGCGCACGTAGGACCAGCTTCCCGATTGGTCACCCATCCTAGAATCACTCCAAGCCAAGCACGCTTAACTTTGGAGTTCTTTTCGAGTGGGCTCTCGGAAAAGAAGGAATTCCTTGTTGATATGAGTAGTCTGTCATTCCTATTAAGCCAGGCTCTCACAGCTTCATCCATTTCGCGTGATGAAGAATATGAACTTGTAACCAGCTGAGGAACTTGAACCTTGTTCAATTTCTTCTAAAGAGGATGAGACCAGTCAAAGTTTTGCTGAAATTCCATGTCCTTGAGTTCCTCAGGAGTCTTGAGATGTGCGAGAACGGCCCATGCGCGATCGAAGATTTCATGCACATAGTAGTGATTTTTCTTCATAGAGTTCTGCATCACAGTCATGTTCTGAACAATTGAAGCAAACTGATGCTTCACCCACTTGTGATTGCGATCAACCTTCCTATGAAGACTTATGAGCAGTTCACAATTTGTCATAACACGAGGGGCAGATTGTCGAGGCTTTTGCGCTGAGGCTTTTGCACCAGAGTCCTGGGGAGTAGTGTCATCATTGGTGGAGTAAGATGCAGCTTTGTGAAGCTGACCATCCAATGGACGAGTACCTTCATTAATGACATCTTTGCCTTTTCCTTCAACTGAGGCAATTGTACTCTTGAGGACTTCAATTGGAGGCAGAAAGCCGAAGTGATTTTGAAAGTGAGCCTTGAAGGGAATTGAAGACCTTTATCTGATGAATTTCATGATCCATGGAGCATAAGGCTTCAATTCGAATGGGGTTAATGCTGCATTGGCTAATGTCCTCATGAATAAGTCATGGTAGTTGATGGGAATCCCATGAATGATGTTGAATAGTATGTTCTTCATGACTCCCTCAACTTCTTCTTCTTCAGAGTTGTGAGCCTTCTGAGGACAAAGGGTGTTGGTGAGGATGCGATAGACCGTCCTGGGTACATAGAGCAAATCCTTAACAAGGAAGGTGGTCCTTTGTGGTTTTCCAGGAGCCAATGTCTTCATCAGCACTTGCATCATATGGTCGGGCAGAGTAGGTTCATCAAACAGGAAGCAGGCTTCTTCTGAAGGAATTAGAATTGGGACTAACCGAAGCAATTCAGAAGCTGGTGCAGCATAATGGGTTGATCCAGTCATCCAGTCCAAGACCCATGAGTTGATGTCAGAAGCATCACCTATGATGTGCAAAGTGGCATAGGATTTAAGAATTAGCTCTTCATTCCAATCGCAGATATCCACATAGAACGGAAGAATTCCTGCATGATGAAGAACTGCGAGCACCGATGTGAAGGATGGGATTGTTTCCATATCCGCATGAGGAATTTGATGGTGCTCGAAGACTTTCTTTTTGTCAAACAGGACTGATGCATAATAGTTCATCTGTGTTGAAGTCCAGAACCTGGTGCAACCGGCCCTTGCAGAGTCATGTGGATTTGGTCCATCAAAGAAAATGTGCTCATTGAAGAAATTGGTTTTGATGAATTTGGGGCGCTTTGAGCCTTTGAATGACATTCTTGGCTTTGGTTGAAGATTTGGCTTGAAGTGGCCCACAATCTCCTTAGGCATCGGAGGAACTTCTTGGGACTGAGGAATTTCTTCATCAATCTGCTCTCAGGTAACAGCAGATGGATCCTTTTCTTCTTGATCATCATTTGGGATGACATTGTGAACACCAAATGGCACTATTTCATAAGCTAGCACGACGCTGATAGGCGTTGCATCAAACGGTTCGGTTTCCTCAGGCACAACAAAAATTTCAGCTATCCTGGCAATTTCTTTAGGATCAACCAATGCAGTTGCATTTTCTTTAGGATCAACCAATGCAGTTGCCCTTGTGGTCTCAATTTCCTCAGGCACAACAAAAATTTCAGCTATCCTGGCAATTTCTTCAGGCGCAACAGTTGAGGTTGCCCTGACAGGTTCTTCAGTAGTCTGAATTTCTTCAGCCGCAGGAGCAGCTTCTTCAGCAGGCTGAGCAGATTCTTCAGCCTGAGGATTTTGTGGTTGTGATCGAGCTGCAACCCTTGAGTTATGATCCTTAATGGCAGCTTGGGCTGCCCTGACAAATCTTACTTTGGTGCCCTTCCAATCAGCACCATATTTGTCTTGTTCCTCAGAGAGGTAGCGAATTTCAGACTAAACAGTGATGAGTTGATTTGGAGTCAAATTCATCACATTATTCCTCAGAATTTTTTCTTTTCGAGCCCTGCTCCTCTTAGTTCTCAGATCTTGATCTCTTTTCCATTTTACCTCTGCAATGAAGTGTGTGAGGACATGATCTACACCAAGAGGTAGGTTTAGTGAGGAAAGTGGTGTGCCGGGATCCTCATGCCATATGTCCATGAAGTTGAGGGTCATCTTGGGATCCAGCATAAGAGGAACAGAGCTGCCTTTGGCTATTGCAGCCTTTTGCTGACTTTCTCTGATGATTTCTTCCAATTCTTCATCATTAGCCTCATCATCATCCTCAGATCCTAAGGGTACATTCACTATAGCTTTGCTAGTATGAGGACTTGGTCTTTGACCTCGTCCAGCAGTTTTCTTTAGTTTCAACATAGTAGGACTTGTTGAAGACTTTGCTTGAGAAAAGGGACTTGTAGAGACCCTTGAAGCAATTGAGAATCCCTCTGTCCTCTGACATGATGCAAGGTGCGCAGGTGTTGAGGACTATGCAGTAGCAGGAGAGGACTGCGCGGCTACTGAACCAGTGGATGAGGCCTTTGAAGGCTTTGCTTGAGGAATCTGAAGTGATGATTTTGAAGTTGAATACTTTGACTTCATAGCGGATTTCTTCAGAATTGATTTCTTCATAACACTAGCAGAGGCTCCGGTAGTTGCAGCAGCAGTAGAGTCTTCATTGAATTTCTTCACAGCCTCTTTTGCTTTCTTCGCTAGCTTGGCTTGTTGTCTTTCCCATTCACGAGGAAAGACATCACCACTCTTGAGACTTGTGGGATCAGCAGTTTGGTTTGGAGCCAAGGGTGGCCTATTGCAAGGGGGTTTAACTACGAATTTCATCATATACTTGGGAGTGACATAGCGATATTCTTTCCACTTTAGGTTTCTTTCCACCTTTATGTGGCTTCTTCCCATCAGCCATTTTCTTCGGCTGAGGATTCTGAACTCTTGAAGATTTTGAAGATGTACACAATTTTTACTCAAGAAACGCTACAAATGAGTTAAGTTGATGAGAACCTAGTGATTCATCAGCGGACATGTTTGTACCTGTGAACAGAGTATAGGTGCGAGGAATTGGAAGAGGTCATATGCGTTCTCATAAGTTTTTCAACAAAAAACATCTAGTGTGAGGAATTTGACCATGGGTATCTTGAGGATTTTCACTAAGTGTTCTTTGTCTTAGATTCCAGAGTTGTGCAAATTTTGAGGATTCACACAATTGAGGAATCTTGAAGAAAATCATAACTTAGGGAAAACATCAAGTGTATGAATATGTAAGGTGCTTTAGAATGAGATTCTTGAAGGATAAACACCTTTGAGAAAATTGAGGAAAACTTGAAGATCAAACAAGGGCAGTAAAAACAGATTTTGTTTACCCTGATGAAGAACACGGCGAACGGTGAGATGAAATCGAGGAAGCTCGTCAGTCCAGATGTCCCACACCCTAGCCCAGGAGAGGGATACAGCTACAACAACGGCGGGGTGAAGACTTCCGCGGATGATGCGAGTACGGCGACGACGAGGTCGAGGCAGTGAAGCTCTTCCACACTGACGGTGATGATTTTAGCGGTGGAGCTAGGTTGGAGCTCGGGAGAGAGTGGGAGTGAGGAGTAAGCAAGCATAGTGAAAGGGAAGGGGGTATTTATAGCGGAGGTGAAAATCAATCTGTCCGAAGATTTTGGACCAGATTGCCCCTGACCCTTGCTCTCCACGCGACATGTGTCACCCATGTTCTGAGTAGTGGTGATAGTGGGGGACCATGGGTTATTCAGTCATGGGAATCAGAACAGTTTGAGCGGGAAACGCCAAAAATTTAGATAGTGAAAATTTTAAAGTTTCCGTTCACAAATTCTTTAGCTGTCAAGGACACAGTGAAGACTTTGAACGTGTTTCAAAGTAGAACACATATGAAGAATTTGTGAGCAGACTTGGTTGAGTTTAGCATAGAGGGGGAAAGGGTCCGATCACATTCACTTAGATGAAAATCAAGTTGAAGAATTAGCAATAAGCGAATATTGTTGAGGACACAGAAAACTCATATATATATATATAGTCAATGAAGAACATGAGTTTCATAGTTTGAAGAATTTGATGAATTTGATGAATTTGAAAAGTTGAGAAATTTGCAAACTTGAGGAATTTTGAAAATTTGAAGAATTTGTAAAATGACGAAAAACTCAACTTTGAAGAATTTCAACTATGGTTGGTGGCGTGACCCACTGTATAAGAATGATGATTTCAAACACCACTTACAATTGTCGTAGGGTTATGAGAATCAAATTCTTCATTAATTTCTTCACACTTAGAGGGTTATTCTTCATTGATTGAAGAAAAACTTTACTTTGTGTGTTGCACATCTAAGTCATCAATTTTGCATAAGTGTTAGGATGTGTGTCTTTTTCAAAGAACATTCGAAGATTCTGATATTTAGCTCACACCGCAACTTGCAAAATCTCTTTTCATCCAAGGGCTTTGTGAAGATATCTACTAGTTGTTCTTCAGTGGGGATGTGGTCGATGGAGATGTCGCCCTTGAGTACATGATCTCGAAGAAAGTGATGACGAATCTGGATGTTCTTGGTCTTGGAATGCTGAACTAGGTTATAAGCAAGCTTGATGGCACTCTTGTTGTCGCAGTAGAGAGGCACATTATTCACCTTGATGCCATAGTTCTTGAGGGTTTGCTTCATCCATAGTAGTTGAGCGCAACATGAACCAGCAGCAATGTACTCAGCTTCAGTAGTAGATAGTGACACGCAGTTCTACTTCTTCAAGGACCAACTGACTATGGAACGTCCGAGGAAATGACATGTGCCTGAGGTTGACTTGTGATCCACATGATCTCCAGCATAGTCAGCATTAGATTATCTGACAAGGTGAAGATTTGAGCCCTTGGGATACCATAATCCAAGCGTTGGTATGTGAGCTAAGTATCAAAGAATATGTTTCAAGCCTTATGGTGTGATTCCTTCGGTGCTGCTTGGAATCGGGCACACATGGAAACACTCAGCATAATATCAGACCTAGATGCACATAGATACAATAAAGAGCCAGTCATGGAGCAGTATACCTTCTAATCAAAATATTTACCATTTTCGTCAGTGCAGAGGTGGCCTTTTGAAGGCATTGGAGTTTTGATGCCTTTGCAATCTTGCATGTTGAATTTCCTTTGAACATACTTGAGGTATTTCTCTTAAGAGATGAAGATGCCATTGTCTTGCTGACGAATTTGAAGACCTAAGAAGAATTTCAACTCTCCCATCATAGACATTTGATATTCTTCACTCATCATATAGGCAAATTGATCACTGTAACGTTTGTCAGTAAAGCCAAAGATAATATCATTTACATATATTTGGCATATGAACAGTTCATTGTCATAGGATTTAGTGAAAAGAGGTGGGTCGAGTGAACCGGGTTTGAAGCCTTTCTTCATGAGGAATTCCTTCAGAGTGTCGTACCATGCCCTAGGGGCCTGCTTGAGTCCATAGAGGGCCTTGTTGAGTCTGAAGACTTTGTCAGGATGCTTAGGGTCTTCAAAACCTGGGAGTTGAGCAACATATACTTCTTCCTCAAGCTTACCATTGAGGAATGCACTTTTCACATCCATTTGATATAAGATGATATCATGATGGTTAGCATAAGCAAGCAATATGCGAATAGCTTCAAGTCTAGCAACATGTGCAAAAGTTTCATCGAAGTCAATTCCTTCAACCTGTGTGTAGTCTTGAGCTACAAGACGAGCCTTATTTCTTACCACAAGGCCATTTTCATCTTGCATGTTTCGGTAGATCCACTTGGTACCCATGATGTTATGTTTGCGAGGATCTGGCCGCTTGACAAGTTCCCACACATTGTTGAGCTTGAATTGATGCAATTCCTCTTGCATAGCTTGAATCCACTCAGGCTCCTTGAATGCTTCATCAACTTTGGTGGGATCTATATTAGAGAGAAAAGCAAAGTGCCCACAAAAGTTAGTCAAATGTAAAGCTCTTGACCGAGTAAGGGGACCTGGTGCATTGATGTCATCGATGATTTTGTCAATTTGCACTTCATTTGCAACTCTTGGATGAGCAGGTTCACGTGGCTGAGGATTTTCTTCACAACCATTTTCTTCAGGTGTATCATCATGAATTTCTTCATTCCTTGGAATGACTTCCTAAGTGGGTATGACATCTTCAGTAGCCTTTAGCTTAATGGATTCCTCAGGAGACTGTTCATCTAACACAGAAGGCAGGTGCTTTCTTTGTGAGCCATCAGTTTCATCAACCGCACATCTATAGTTTCAACAACCTTTTGGTGGTAGGTGTTGAAGACTCTATAGGTGTGCGAGTCCTTTCCGTAACCAAGCATAAAACCTTCATGTGCTTTCGCTGCAAATTTAGAACTATGGTGAGGATCTCTAATCCAGCATTTTGCACCGAAGACTTTGAGATAACTTACATTGGGTTTCTTCCCAGCCGTAAGTTCATATGAAGTCTTCTTGAAGAATTTGTGAAGATATACCTTGTTGATGACGTGGCATGCTTTATCAATTGCTTCAGGCTAGAAGTGACGAGGGGTCTTGTATTCATCAAGCATGGTGAGAGCCATCTCAACAAGAGTCATGTTCTTGCGCTCCATGACGCTATTCTGCTAAGGAGTATATGGGGAAGATAACTCATGAGTAATACCACGTTCATCAAGATATTCATCAAGATTGGTGTTCTTGAACTCAGTCCCATTATCACTCCTGATATGCTTGATCCTGACGTCGAAGTTCGTGGAGGCCCTTGAAGCAAATCGTCTGAAGACATCCTGCACTTAAGACTTGTATAGAATAATATGCACCCAAGGGTAATGAGAGTAATCATCAACAATGACAAAGCCATACAAACTTGAAGAATTTGTTAGTGCGGACTAATGAGTGGGGCCAAAGAGGTCCGTGTGAAGCAATTCAAAGGGTTGAGTCGTGGTCATGATTGTCTTTGAGTGATGCTTGGATCTGGTCATCTTCCCAGACTCACATGCACCACAGAGCTGGTCCTTGAGGAATTTGACACCTTCAATGCCAATGACATGCTTTTTCTTCACGAGCGTGTGCAAGTTCCTCATACCAGCATGTCCAAGTCGTCGATGCCACCGCCAGCCTTCTGAGGACTTTGCAAGTAGGCATGTGGCAGGCTGAGGACCTGTAGAGAAATCAACAATATACAAGTCTCCTCTCCTAAAGCCTTCGAAGACTTTGGAATTGTCAGATTCCGTGATGACAACACAACGATATTTTCCAAATACGACAACCATATCAAGATCACAAAGCATTGAGACAGACATAAGGTTGAACCTGAGGGATTCGACAAGCATCACCTTATCCATGTGTCGGTCGTTTGAGATTGCAACCTTACCTAGACCCAATACCTTACTTTTTCCTTTGTCAGCGTAGGTGATATGCTTTAGATGAGATGGAGCAAGTGGCAAATTCATTAGTAGATTCTTGTCACCAGTCATGTGGTTTGTGCTTCCACTATCGAGGATCCACTCAGTAGCTTTTGGAGATTCATCCTGCAGATGAATTAGTACAACTTACGAACTCATATGCTTCAGAGTGAAGAATATGACATCAATTTCATCAGACAGAATTTCATCACACAACATAGTAACCAAGTAGTGTGAGGACGTGAGAAATGAGGAATTCATTTCTACAGGGTTAGCTTGCGTCCTTTCAAGCATTTCCTCATGTCTCCAACAAATTCATCAGATGTTCAAGTTCATCTAGAGACTTGACCCTACATAAGAAATTAGTTCAGTTTCTTCACCACCCACATCTGGAGGGGTGGCAAAGAGTTCATCATTTTACGAGCACCATATGAGAAGGGAGGCATTGAAGCTTGTGCGCTTCGTTTCACATGACAAGGGTTAGAGTACTCATCTAAATAAGCAGAGAAATTCTTCGAGGACTTATGAACATAATGATTTGAAGAATAATGCACATATTCAGAACTCTTAGATTGTCCCCGCAAAATAGATGCATTAGCATGAGAATAATATTTTTGACCATTTGAGGAATTTGGTCCGAGTGAAGACTTTGGTCCATATGAGGAATTTGATCCGGGGTTCCTGTTCTTCATGAGTGGTGTCGTGAGGACATTCACTTGAAGATTTTGTAAGCAACTCTTGAGAACCCAGATTTTCTTCATAGGTGACCTATTTGTGCAGTTAGTTCCAACAAATCTGGCAAATACTTCACCTTTCTGATTTTTGAAGAATTTGTAGTTGGTGTCAAGTGACTCATCATAGGAATATGAAGTTTCACAAGTAAAGCCAGATAAAGTGGATGGATCTACAGGAGGTCCTTTTGAAGCAACCCATGAGGTTTTGGGGTACTACTCAGGTGTCCAGTATGATCCATCAGCATTGATTTTCCTCTCAAATGCAATACCCTCTTTCCTAGGGTTCCTGTTCAGAATCTCCTTTTTGAGGACATCACAAAGGGTTTGATGCCCCTTGAGACTTTTGTACATGCCTGTCACATAAAATTCCTTCAACCCTGCATTTTCGTCAGTGATACATGTGGTATCCTTAGATGAGGAATTTATGACCACTGGAATAGTTGAAGAATTTGCAGAAATAGAAGCATTTGAACATTTAGGTGAAGAATTAGCAGTTTCACGTTCAATGCATTTCAAACAAGGTGGAACAAATTCTTCCTGAGCGGTACTGATCTGTTGAGATAGTAAGGAATCGTTTTCCCTTTGGAGATCCTCATGACACACCCTCAGTTTCTCAAGATCTTGCTTTGTTTGAAAAAATTCATAAGAAAGCTTCTCATGATCGGCTAAGAGAGCATGATGATGACTCTAAAGGTTATCATACTTTGTCTAACGACTTTTGAGATCGTCGGACAGAGTTTGTGTCCGATCCATTTCCTCATTCAATAGATCATCTCTTTTGTCTAGCATTTTTTAAAGCTTTTCAAGTGCACTTTGTTGACTAGTAGCAATATTAGTAAGTTTGGCATAGCTAGGTTTCACATATTCATCAGATTTACCATCACTTGATTCAGAGGAGGATTGATGTTTATGTACCTTGGAACCTTTAGCCATGAAGCAATAGGTGGGAGCGTAATAATCATTGCTGGCGTCAGAGTCATTTGAGTAGTCATTTTCTTCATCGTTGAAGATGAACTTGCTGACGAAACCAGTAGCGAGAGCAAGGCTAGCGACACCAGATTCAGATTCCACCTTAGATTCTTCCTCTTCTTCATATTCTTCAAACTCTTCTTATGAGTCCATTTCCTTGCCAATGAAATCCCAAGCCTTTCTGGAAGTATTCTTCTTGTGCATTGAGGACTTTGCAGATGAGGACTTTAAAGATTTCTTCTTTTTCTTCGAATCATCAGAACTGTCATCCTTGTACTTCTTCTTCTTCTTCTTCTTTGATTCTTTTTCCCAAAGAGGATAGTCAGAGATGAAGTGACCAGATTTCTTGTATTTGTGACAAGGTCTCTTCTTGTAGTCGTCTGAGAAATCTAATTTCCTCAAGACACTTTTTTTGACTTTCCAAATCCACCTATCCTTGAGAACTTCTGGAATTTCCTCACGAGCATTGCTAGCTCCTGACTCAGTTCTTCATGCTGCCGGAAGACCCCGGTCATCGCCGTGCCTTCCCCGAGCTCCTCCGTCGTTGGGAATCGCCATCGTCGACATTTTCTTCACCAACGTCGTTGTCGTAGCGGATCCATCACCGCATTAGGGTATGGATTCGGCCCCCTCTCGCTCTCCTCTATCCAAATCTTGCACATTAGGGATTATTTCCTATCTATCCATAGTTTGAAAGCTTTCCATCCCCAAGAAAGTCCAGTAGAGTAGCGAATGAACAATTTTTAGGGTTTTGTCATCCGACAACTGAATCTCGGTAGAACCAATGCAAAGAAATCGATGTCACTGAATTGACTTTCTGCCACACTAAGAACACCTCGGTGGAACCGAGTTCTCATTTTTGGTGCAACCAAAAATGGTGCCAAGTTCCTGGAAAGGTAGGTGTTTGTCTCGGTGTGACGAAATGTTTGCCTCGGCTGTACCGAAATACACTTGACAGAATGCAAAACTTGGAAAATATTTTGCTCAAACTTTCAAAAACATCTGCATTTTGTGATGACTTATCCTATTCTACTCCTCTATAGTTTATTCACAGGGTCAGCATGTCAGGGCCAGTCAATCAGAATTTGCCAGACCAGAACGTTGAGATGAGTTCAGGCACGAGTCCCGAGGCTAGCTCTTTTTCACACCCAGGCACTCCTAGTTCTGATGGGTTGCCTAAGGCTTCCACTAGGACAAGGAAGAGACTCAATTCTGAGGAAGTGGATTCTGATTTTGTCCTAGATGAAGTTTTTGCCAAGAAGCAAGAGAAGGCTGCAAAGAAGGATGACAATGAGGCCGCCTCATCTAGGAAGGTGGTCAGCAAAATTTATACATCTAAAGAGACCTTCCAAGCACATGAGAGTGCTAGGGTAACCATGTCAGTTGAGGTTCCAAGGAAATCACTACCTAGGAATGTAGGAGATAAGAAGACAAGCAAGAAGAGGATCATCCGTGCGATGTTCAGGCCTACCTCAATGTATGAGGATCCAGCGGAGGCTGCTGCTGCTGGTGCTGCTGCTAAGGGGGAAGAGGAGAAACCTGCTGGTCAAGCCCCTCCTAAGAAGAAGTCCAAGAAACTTTTGGTTAATGGTATGCCCAAGCCAGGCCCCTCCAAGAGCACCAAGGCTGCATCCAAGAAAGCTACTACACAGAAGTCCAAGAGGACTACCAGAGATATCCCTGCTGCTGAGAAGAACAAGAAGTCCACTTTCAGAGAAGCAGATGATGATGATGATGATGCTACGACTGTTCTAATTAAGCTCAAACCTCACCTTCCTATACCTTTATGCTAGCCATCCTACAACTGAGGATATGAATAATAAGAAGGATTCAGGCTTGAGAGCATGGAGAGCAATTGATCCATATGCCAAGAGGAGGAAAACTGCTGTTGACTACAGATTCTACACCAAAGAGCAGCAAAACTTTTATGAGACAATTTTACTTGACAAGAGTCTAGCTGTGAGTGACATGAGATATATGGACTGGAAGTATATCAAAGATAACGAAGATTACTTTCCATGTGTCCAAGACAATTTCCACTGCATTGGCATTGATAAATTTATTGGAAAGGAGTTCACAGCTTGGAACGATGAGATGATCATGCAGTTCTATTTCCACTGCTCAGTTTTTATGGAGATGGCAGAATTGTTTGGATGGTTGAAGGAGCAAGATATGAATCTACTATTGATGAATGGGCTACCATCTTTGGAGTCCCAGAGGTTCAAGATGTAGATTTGGATTTCTACTAAGAATCCAAGGAGAACCACAACTCTATGAAGGATATGTATAATCCTATTCTAGCTTCCAATAGGCAATCTCACAAGCTTGGTTCTATCTACTTTCTCTAGCCAGGCCTCCGTAATATGAACACTATCCTGAGGCATACCTTGATGCCCAAGTATGGAGATGAGAAGATGATTCGCGGATTCTCCATAAACATGCTTATCCATCTTGATCATCACACCAGGATTCAAGTGATGGATTTGATAGTAGAGATAGTGAAGAGGGTTGCCATTGATCAGAAGCGTTCATGCTGCTATGCACCCTACATTCAGATGCTTATCAATTCTAAGCTTGAGAAGCACAACTTTGTTCTAGATAGACCCCACTTGCCACTTCAGCTAGATTTTGAGGACAATGTTGTGGTGATGGACCCAGACCATCCCACATCAGCTGCAACTCAGGCACAAGTAGAGGCAGAAGTAGAGGCAGCTCGAGCCACTAGTGCTCAGGTTCACAGGTCTAGGAATGAGCATATGGATCTTTTGATCACCACTGTCAGGGAGATGAAGAAGGACATCAAGACCATCATGGACACTCGGGAGAGCCATGCAAACATTATTGATGATAGAGTGAAAACTCTAAATGACAAGGTTGATGGGCTGACTAAGACAGTCAATGAGCTCAAGAAGGAGGTTGATGAAGCCCCAATCCATCGCACCTCTTCAGAGTCCGAATTTTCTGATGATGAGGAGGATAGTGCACCTGTCAGGACGACTTCCCAGTTCAAGACTAAGGCGAGGACTCCTACAGTACCAGCTCGAGAGACGAGGCCTCCATTTTCCGCTATAGCCACAGTATCTTCAGCTCCATCAGCTCCAGTGCCTCCAGTATCTACTCCAGCTCCATCCGGGACTTCAGCAGAAGTCTTCGCCGACGCAGTTCTCTCAACTCCAACATCGACGACCAGAGGAGATCAGCCGCAGAACAATTAGATATATCTATTTGAACTTTTTGGTAACTTGTTGCCAAAGGGGGAGAAGTTGTATATAGATCTTAGGCTTGGAGTGAGAGAGTGTCTGCTTTTATTTGCTGGTTTTAAAAACATTTTGCTCTTTTTGTTTGATGTGAGATACTTTTGTTTGAGTGTGTGATCATACTCTTTAATGTGCGTTGCTACTATTTCCTATCATTTGATGGTTATGTGATGATCATTCACTTTTCTTGATGTTGTGCTATGTTGTTAACTCTTATTACTCTCGCACACCACCAAGATGTATGTGACATGGAAGAAGTGCCCCATGTACCTAATCGATTGTGCATTTGCATTCAAATGCAAATTTAAAATAATGCACAAATTTAGGGGGAACTCTTTCTTATCACATACTTCTCGAAGAAATGATTAAATTCATTGATTATATCATATGTCGAAGCTTTGATCTATATGTTGTCATAAATTACCAAAAAGGGGGAGATTGAAAGCATATTTGCTCCCTTGGTGGTTTTGGTAATTAATAACAACATATATGTCATTGAACTAATGTTTTCACTAAGTATGTTTCAATAAAATTTCAATGATGGGTGGGCAAAAGGGTTGTGGAATACCCCAAGAGGCAAGGGAATAGATTGGAAAAGCTTCAAGCTAAGGACTCTACATTTTACATTTGTGAGAAATCACTTTGAGTCCATAGGAAAGCCAATACTATTAAAAGGGGGTAATGTTTTCTTAGTGAACAAAATGCTCATACGTGCACAAGTGATAGTGACCACATACACCCACAAGCTCTTCCACAAAAGTCTGTCCAAAGCCAAATATTCAAAATCGGTGCAACCAACATTTTCCACTTGGTGCCACCGTTTCCAAACCCTACTCAGACTCAGCCAAACCCAAGCTTTTCGGTGCAACCAATTCTACATTCGGTGCCACCGGGTTAGGCTACCAACTTTCTGTTACACAAGTTCACAATTTTGGTCCCTCCGAGATTGTTGAATCGGCGTCACCGAGATTGGACATTCTGACCGTTGGTCACCTTATCGGTGCAACCGAGATTCCTATATCGGTCTCATCGAATTCAAAAGTTGGCACCCTTTGGCCACTTCGGTACCACCGAGATTAACACATCGGTGTCACCGAGTTGGTAATTTTGTCTGTAACGGCTGGATTTCTAGAGATGCCTATATATACCCCTCCACCACCACTCACTCGGTAGAGAAGCACTTAGAATAGTTACCTGCTTATACCTACTGATTTTCTGAGAGAGGGCCACCTACTCATGTGTTGAGTTCATGCCATTCCATTCCTACCATATGAATCTTGATCTCTAGCCTCCCCAACTTGCTGTCCACCCAATCAATCTCTTCTACCAAGCCAAATATGTGAGAGAGTGATTGTGTGTTGAGGAGTCTACCATCTTGAAGAACAAGAGCAAGGAGTTCACTGACACAATCAAGTCTATTACCTTTTGGAGGGTGGTGCCTCCTAGATTGGTTAGGTGTTGCTTGGGAGCCTCCTACTTCCTATTGTGGAGTGAACCAGGAAGTTTGTAAGGGCAAGGAGATCGCCTACTTTGTGAAGATCTACCCCTAGTTAGGCTAGTCCTCCGTGGACATAGGCCGTCATGGTATAGTCAAGGTTGCTTCTTCGTGGAACCGTCCGTGGGTAGAGCCCTCCGTGGCTCTCGCTACCGTTACCCTCCATGTGTTGAAGACTCCATGAACGTGGATGTACGATAGCACCACATATCAGAACCACGAGAAAAATCATCGTGTCACCAATTGCGTATGAACTTCCTACCCTCTCTTTAGTTACATGCTTGTCTTTACTTTCCGCTTCTATGTGTAGGGTGTACTTGACATACTATGAATGCTAAAATCTGCCAAGAATTAACATTTGGGAAAAAGTAGACTTTATTTGGTCAAGTAGTCTAATCACCCCCTCTCTAGCACTACTTTCGATCCTACCCTCGGACACGCCGGCACGGGTGACCCAGGATCGCCATGTGACGTCCTTGCGAGTTGGGAGGGGCTAGTGGCATGGAATTTTAGGATGGACTAGGGTTACGCCATTTTGGAGGGCTAGGAGGGCTTAAATAGGCAAGTTTTCTAGGGTTAGGTTTTTTTGCACCGATTCGAGATGGCCGATCGCAAGTGGACATCTCGTGTTATGGGTATTGGTGATGTGGGCTAGTGGGATGTGTACGGGATTGTGGGCTGAGGAGAGAGAGGGAGATTTGCGGCCTGGCGTTAGTTTTTTTCAAACCCAAACGTTCGACTAATCAACCGGCTATAATGCTGCTATGTGTTTATCCGTTGAGGTATCAAACGACCTCCGAATGCAACAAAATTTGGCAGGCAGTCTACCTACAATAAAACAAGACCACACGCCAACTTTCGACCCATTCAAAGAACGTTTCATATGCACTTCTGATACGTCTCCAACATATTTATAATTTTTTATGATGGCATCCTATTATATTATCTGTTTTGGATGTTTCATATGTGTTAATATGCTATTTTCTATTATTTTTGGGACTAACCTATTAATCTAGAGCCTAGTGCCAGTTTCTGTTTTTCCTTGTTTTTGAGTTTTGCAGATATGGAATATTAAATGGAGTCCAAACGGAATAAAACCTTCAAAAGGTTTTTGTTGGAAGGAAACAAATCAATCAAGCTTGGAGTGCATGGTAGGGGAGGTGCCAGGGAGCCACAAGCCTGGCAGGCGTGGCCCCCTAGCCACGCCTAGCAGGCTTGTCAGCTCCCGGAAGGTCTCCTAACCTTAATTCTTGGCTTATAAATTCCCAAATTTCCCCCCAACACCATAGGTATCCACACAAATACTTTGCCGTCGTCAGAAGCCTCCATTCCCAAGATATCCAATCTTGGGGCCTTTTTCGGTAATCTACCGAAGGGTTTTTTGATCATGGAGGGCATCTACATCAACTCCATTGCCCCTCCGATGATGGATGAGTAGTCCACCACAGACCTATGGGTCCATAACTAGAAGCTAGATGGCTTCTTCTCTCTCTTTGATCTTCAGTACCATGTTCTTCAAGATCTTCATGGAGATCTATCCGATGTAATCCTCTTTTGTGGTGGGTTTGTCAAGATCCGATGAATTGTGAGTATATGTTCAGACTATCCATGAATGTTATTTGAATCTCCTCTGAATTCTTATTAGCATGATTTCATATCCTTTCAAGTCTCTTCGAGTTATTGGTTTGGTTTGGCCAACTAGATTGGTAATTCTTGCAATGGGAGAAGTGCTTGGTTTTTGGTTCAATATTGTGGTGTCCTCACCCAGTGACATAGTAGGGGTAGCGAGGAACATATTGTATTATTGCCATCAAGGGTAACAAGATGGGGTTTTCATCATATTGCTTCAGTTTATCCCCCTACATCATGTCATATTTCTTAATGCGTTATTCTGTTCTTCATGAACTTAATACTCTAGATGCAGGGAGGAGTCGGTCGATGTGTGGACTAATAGTAGTAGATGTAGAATCATTTCGGTCTACTTGACACAGACATGATGCCTCTATGCATCATCATTGCCTTGGTAACTACATGATTATTCACTTTTCTATCAACTGCTTGACAGTAATTTGTTTACCCACCATGATATTTGCCTTCAAGAGAGAAGCCTCAAGTGAAACCTATGGACACCGGGTCTAATTTCCATAATATACTTTAAGATCTATCAACCAAAAATACCAAAAATACTTTGCTGCAATTTATTTACCTTTTACTTTCCGTTCTTGTTTACATCTATCTCTATCGGATCTAATCCTTGCAAATAATCGTGAAGGTATTGACCACCCCTTTATATAGTTGGGTGCAAGAGTTTGATTGTCTATGTAGGTGCAACCATTGGTGAATTTCTTGTTCCTCCTACTGGATTGATACCTCGTTCTCAAAAACTAAGGGAAATACTTATCTACTTCGCTGCATCACCCTTTCCTCTTCAAGGGAAAACCAACGCACGCTCAAGAGGTAGCAACAAGGATTTCTGGCGCTGTTGCTGGGGAGGATACACATCAAGCCTACCAAGTACACATCACAAACTCATCTCTGCATTTATATTATTTTCCATTTGCCTCTCATTTTCCTCTCCCCCACTTCTAAAATGATTTTCAGAAAATAGCAAAAAGATTTGCCTTTTTATTTTCCCTTATTCGTTCCCCTTTTCGTTGCTATGTTTGCTTGTGTTGCCATGTGCCTTCTATTTTCTTGCATCTTCGCTTGCTAAATATCTATTAATATGGATCCACATCCACTTTCTAATATTTTTTAAAGACCAAATTATGAACCAATTTCTAGTGAGTTGAGTGCACTTGATTATCTCTATGACGTTTTTTTTGAAAATCATGAATCTGAATTTTTTCATGAAGTGTTGAAAGAAGAAAATTATATGGTGATTCATGATAGATCCTTGATTGAAAAGCATGATTGCAATGTTTCTAGTATGAATTCTCTAAATATCCATGATGCTAATTATATGCAAAGCCATAAGCTTGGGGATGCTATGTTTCATGAAGATGATATTTTTTGTTCCCCAAGTTTTGATAGGCAAATTCATTATGATGATTGCATGCTTGTGCATCATGAAATGAATGATTTATTTGATAGTTATATTTTTTTCATTCTTTCATCATGCTACTAAAATTTATTACGAGGGAGGGACATATGCTTTTAGGAATTGCAATAATATCAAGTTTCCTCTCTATGTCCTCAAAGTTTTGAAGTTATGCTTGTTTTTCCTTCCTATGCTAGTTGATTCTTGTTCCCATAAATTGTTTTCTCACAAAATACCTATGCATAGGAAGTGTGCTAGACTTAAATGTCCTTGTCATGAGATTCATGATTCTTTGTTGCATATTTAAATTACTTTTTTTGTGAGCATCATTGAAATCGTTATGCGTAGCTTGGGACGTTAAACAATAGCGCTTGTTGGGAGGGAACCCCATTTTATTTTTCTGGTATGTTTTTGCTTATGTTTTTGAGTGTTTACCACATTATTACTTCTGTACTAATTGTGGTTTGGTGTTTTAATTAGTGTTTGAGGCAAGTAAAACATTTGGGGTGATCTATGGTAGCTGTTGATTTGATCTTGCTCAAAAACAAAAACTTTTGTGCTTAGTCCAGGAATTCTCTAAAATTTTCAGAGCGTCGGATAAGTCTGAAATTTTTACACAAATTTGATATATAAATTTCGCAGGTTTTCGTACTTTTTCAGAATTGTTTTAGTTACAGAAGTATACAAAGTTTTCAGGCTGCTACAGACTGTTCTGTTATTGACAGATTCTGTTTTCTTTGAGTTGATTGCATATTTTGATTGATCTTTGGGTTGTATAATGGGGTATGAACCATGGAGAAGTTAGAATACAGTAGGTATAACACCAATATAAATAAATAATGAGTTCACAACAGTACCTGAAGTGGTGATTTATTTTATTATACTAACGGATCTCACGAGTTTTCTGTTGAGTTTTGTGTTGTGAAGTTTTCAAGTTTTGGGTAAAGATTGGATGGACTATGGAATAAGGATGGAAAGATCCTAAGCTTGGGAATGAACAAGGCACCCCAAGTCATATTCAAGGATGCCAAAGAGCCTCAGCTTGGGGATGCCCCGGAAGGCATCCTCACTTTCGTCTTCAATCCATCGGTAAATTTACTTGAGGCTATATTTTTATTCACTACATGATATGTGTTTTGCCCGGTGTGTCTTGTATGATATGAGTCTTTGATTTTTAGTTGTCCACAATCATCCTTTCTGCACACATCTTTTCAGAGAGACATGATGAATCGTGAATTTTTTAGAATGTTCTATGTACTTCACTTATTTCTTTTGAGTTGGGCAATTTTGCTCTATGTGCTTCTCTTATATTTTTTAGAGCATGGTGGTGTTTGCATTTTATAGAAATAATTGAACTCTTGTACCTCACTATATTATTTTGAGTTTCTAAAATAGCATGGTAATTGGTCTAGGTTATGAATTTAGTCATAATATGATAAGCATCCAAGAGGGATATAATAAAAACTTCCATATTAAGTGCATTCGGTATTTATGAGAAGTTTGATTCCTTGCATAAAGTTTTGAGATATAAAGAAGGTAATATTAAGAGACATGTTAGGAAGTAATTGTGATTTGGTAAAAATACTTGTGTAAAGGTTTGTGATTCCCGTGGCATGCACGTATGGTGAACCGTTATGTAAGGAAGTCGGAGCGTGACTTGTTTATAGATTGTCGACCTTTGTGTGAGGGTCGGCAACGCGCGATGTAACTCCTACCAACCTATCCCCTAGGAGGATGCATTTAATAATTTTCTTCAATGACTAATAGACTTTTGCAATAAGTATGTGAGTTCTTTATGACTAATGTTGAGTCCATAGATTATACGCACTCTCACCCTTCCACCTTTGCTACCCTCTCTAGTACTGCGCAGCTTTCGCCGGTACAACATATACCTTCCTTAAAATATACACCGTATATCCTTCCTCAAAACAGCCACCATACCTACCTATTATGGAATTTACATAGCCATTCTCAGATATATTGCCATGCGAACTTCCACCGTTTCCTTTTATGACTTGCACCATCACTTCCATATTGCATATAGAGTCATATTTTGTCATAGGTATCAAGTTGTAATTTTCTTTTGACTTGTAAGTAAATAAAAGTGTGATGATTATCATTAATAGAGCATGTGCCATGCGAGGAAAGGGTAATGGAAGCTATGATTTCCTCACAAGTGGGGATGAGATTCCGAACTTTCTGAAAAAAAGAGGCCAGCAAAGCCCCAATAAAAAAATGAATAAAAGAGGCCTTAGATGCCCACCAAAAAAAAGAAAAAAAATGAGAGAAAAGAGAGAAGGGACATTGCTACTACATTTTTCCACACTTGTGCTTCAAAGTAGCACCATGATCTTCATGATAGAGAGTCTCCTATTTTGTCACTTTCATATAGCTAGTGGAATTTTTCATCATGATGCATGTCCACTTAGTTTCTTTTTGAGCTTTCATACACTTATAGCTCTAGTGCATCCGTTGCATGACAATCCCTACTCACTCACATTGATATCTATTAATGGGCATCTCCATAGCCCATTGATACGCCTAGTTTATGTGAGACTATCTTCTCCCTTTATTGAGACCATCCACCATATTCTAGTCCACCTATAGTGCTATATCCATTGGTCATGCTCATGTATTGCGTGAGAGTTGAAAAAGTTTGTGAAAATAAAGGTGTGAAAGCAATTGCTTGAATTTTCATCGAGGTTGTGCATGATATAAATACTTTGTGTGTGCAAGACGGAGCATAGCCAGACCATATGATATTGTAGGGATAACTTTCTGTTTCCATTATATTTTGAAGATGTACAATTGCTTTGCTAGTATGCTTGAAACGTTACTGTTTTTATATAAATAATAAGCTTTTCTTTTGAGTCTTATGGATCTGAATATTCTTGCCACAATAAAGAATATTACATGCATAAATATGTTGGGTAGCACTCAACATCAAAAATTCTGTTTTTATCATTTACCAACTCGAGGACGAGTAGGAATTAAGCTTGGGGATGCTGATACGTCTCCAACATATCTATAATTTTTTATGATTGCATGCTATTAAATTATCTATTTTGGATGTTTTATATGTATTAATATACTATTTTATATTATGTTTGGGACTACCAATTAATCTAGAGCCTAGTGCCAGTTTCTGTTTTTTCCTTGTTTTTGTGTTTTGCAGATATGGAATATTAAACGGAGTCCAAACGGAATGAAACCTTCGGAAGGTAAAAAAATCGATCAAGCTTGGAGTGCATGGCAGGGGAGGTGCCAGGGAGCCACAAGCCTGCTAGGCTCGGGCCCCCCTGGTCACGCCTAGCAGGCTTGTTGCCTCCCGGCAGGTCTCCTAACCCTAATTCTTCACCTATAAATTCCCAAATATTCCCCCAACACTAGAGGGAGCCATGCAAATACTTTTCCGCCGCCGAAAGCCTCCGTTACATAGATATCCAAGCTTGGAGCCTTTTTCGGTAATCTACCAGAGCGGGTTTCAATGACGGAGGGCATCTACATCAATTCTATTTCCCCTCCGATGATACATAAGTAGTGCACGACAAACCTACGGGTCCATAGCTAGTAGCTAGATGGCTTCTTCTCTCTCTTTGATCTTCAATACCATGTTCTTCATGGAGATGTATCCGATGTAATCCTCTTTTGTGGTGTGTTTGTCAAGATCTGATGAATTGTGAGTTTATGTTTCGATTATCCATGAATCTTATTTGAATCTCCTCTGAATTCTTATTTTCATAATTTCATATCCTTGCAAGTCTCCTCGAGTTATTGGTTTGGTTTGGCTAACTAGATTTGTAATTCTTGGAGTGGGAGAAGTGCTTGGTTTTGGGTTCAATCTGCGGTGTCCTCACCCAGTGACATAGTAGGGGTAGCGAGGAACGTATTGTATTGTTGCCATCAAGGATAAGAAGATGGGTTTTTCATCATATTGCTTGAGTTTATCCCTCTACATCATGTCATATTTCTTAATGTGTTACTCTGTTCTTCATGAACTTAATACTCTAAATGCAAGCAGGAGTCGGTCGGTGTGTTGAGTAATAGTAGTAGATGTAGAATCGTTTTGGTCTACTTGACACAGACATGATGCCTATATGCATGATCATTGCCTTGGATAACTACATGATTATTCACTTTTATATCAATTGCTTGACAGTAATTTGTTTACCCACCATGATATTTTCCTTCAAGAGAGAAGCCTCTAGTGAAACCTATGCCCCCCGGGTCTACTTTCCATAATATACTTTCAGATCTATAAACCAAAAATACCAAAAATACTTTGCTGTAATTTATTTACCTTTTACTTTTCGTTCTCGTTTACATCTATCTCTATCGGATCTAATCCTTGCAAATAATCATGGAGGGATTGACAACCCCTTTATAGCGTTGGGTGTAAGAGTTTGATTGTTTGTGTAGGTGCAACCATTGGTGACTTGCTTGTGACTCCTACTGGATTGATACCTTGGTTCTCAAAAACTGAGAGAAATACTTATCTACATGCTGCATCACCATTTCCTCTTCAAGGTAAAACCAATGCACGCTCAAGAGGTAGCAACTTCTAAAAACAATATTTTTCGACGTAGCGAGCGCGATCATGTGTGGTTGGTCATGAAATGGTCAGCAACAGGAACGGAGAGAACCGACAACTACGAATGGATGCAAGTTTTGAAAAATGATGGAAACGTATTGCCAATGCTATGCTGATGATGCGAGTGATGCGATGATGAATGCGACAAAAAAATGGAACACACAGCGATGATGAAAATAAATGGAAGGCATTTGGAGCGTTCGTCTCGGGCTGTTACAACTCTCCTCCCTAACAAGAGATCTCGGCCAGAGCTCTTAGAATGAGAAGATTAAGAGAAATAGGAAAGGAAGATGTAAAACTTATTTACTTCTTGAGAAAACAAGTGAAACCAACAAACCTTGAAATTTGCAAAGAGATGAAGAAGGGCACAAGGAACAAGCAAGAATACAAAAGAAATTTGGGCAGCACTTCGGTAGAAAGGAGAAGCAAAACATGATAAGACG
This sequence comes from Hordeum marinum, assembly GCA_022496015.1. Classification (NCBI taxonomy): domain Eukaryota; kingdom Viridiplantae; phylum Streptophyta; class Magnoliopsida; order Poales; family Poaceae; genus Hordeum; species Hordeum marinum. The sequence goes on along the minus strand of CM039675.1, from coordinate 207,027,257 downwards.
AAAACAACTTGAAATGAGGACACCACACTCCACTTAAATGGAAAGCATGAAAAAGAATATGATATTACCAAAACGAAATGATGAATCAAAGTGACAACCTTCGAAACAAAACAATGATCAAAAGAAATGAAGGTTGAAAAGAATAAGGTTATTACCACTTAAAGATTTAGATGAAGCTTCGCGATGAGATACTTGAGAAAACTTGGAACTCCGGAAAAGAAAAGATGAACAAATTTTAATTGAGAATTACATATCCTGAAAAACTCCGAAAGAATGATTGAAATCACCTTGATGAAACCAGAATAAGATTTATGTTTTGCTTATCCTTCATCAAGTTAAATTGATAACAGGAAATAGATTTGGCATACTACTTATTCTACTTGAAAAGGATTGAAGAGAGCTTCATAAACTTGATGAAATCTTGAATGAAAATACCGGTAAGAATTTGGAACGGATAGGGATACTACAAATGAATGGAGATACACGAGAACAAAGAGATCATGATCTGTCTAGCAGAAACCTTGAATGAAGCACCGGAATAATTGAGATATGAATGAAGAGACAACACTTGAGAAGAAATTGAGAACAAAAGCTGAAAGATGAGAAAGAAGAGATCTTCTGGAATGATGTCCTTCAGAGGATCGAGAAACGAACACAACACTGAAAGTGCTCTGGATAGATATGGAACAAAATTTCTCATGATCAGAAATAATTCGCAAGGATAGCACGAAGATAAAACCATGAATCTTCACAAGAATGGATAAAGATTTAAGATAAACACTCCTTCGGTCTTCAACACAGAGAATGATGGCTAGAAACTGCACCCATAATTGCCGACGCACTCTGGAACAAAGAATGAAGACAATTTGAGCCAACGATGAAAATAAATCGAGGCGATCTTCGATAAGGAATATGAATCATAAAATTCATTCTTATGCCATGTTTGAAGAAACTTGAGGTCACCTCCAGAAAGATTAGAAGAGCCACGTAAGATCCTTGGAAAAACGTGTGGGTTATGGGCCCACTCAAAGAGAACACAGTTGAAACAATTGCTTAGGAAGAGAGATCGCACCTATACGAATTAAGAACCTTATGAGGCGAGATCCTCGATTTTTAAAGGATTTTGAATGAAAACACAAAATTTCCGAGATGTCTTCAACACTCCGCATATAATAGAGAAAGACGACAACCAAAATATAGTTGAACATCCAACACGGGAAAGCATTTAAAGGATGAAAAGGGTATGCTGAAGCTCAAAATGTTGAATTGAATGCACCGTGGAAGAAAACACGAACGAATAATGATGAACTTAGCATCGAGAACCTTCATAATGAATCACCTAATAGAATACAGAAGAAAAGAAAGAGGAAGCATCAAAGAAATGCAAAAGGCATTTGGATGACAATTGAAGGGCGGGAGGGTGGGTAAAACAAGGAAATCTTAGGACGATGGAACAAACTCTAGAAGGAAATGTGAGGATTGATCTTGCAAATATTGGAGAGGATTAAATTAACTTGAAGACAAGCACACCGGTAGGAAAATACTTGACATGACAATTTGATTGGACAAAAAGGATTAGCACTCCCATAGAAATATGCGAACACCACTTAGGAAAGATAAGAAATAACCATCTGACATCGAAGCAACTCGAATTACCATACTCTAACAAAACAAAGGATGAGTCTTACGAAACAAGCCGAATACAAATAAATAACCCATGTTGCATTTATTGGAAAGATAACCCTAGGTATCTACTTGAATTCCTTCCTAAGAACTCCCAAATTTTTTCTGGTTATGCAATCTGGTCCAACGGATAGATTGAGCAATTACTGAATAAATCACTCAACCCCTATAAATAACACTACACCTCCAGGGTATCATATCCGTCAACAAATAACCAGAGAAACATCGGAAACTCATCTACTTCAGACCCTCGTTTCACAATAATACTAATTATGGAAGTACATCTGGACGCTTTTGTCACACCCTGTGATTTGCCTCATGACTAAGTTAACATGACTCGAAAATTAGGGCCAGTTAAAACTTTTTGAGTGCATATGAATGCTTGACTTGTGTGTTATTTGCTTGCTTGTTGGTGCTCTACAATTCATAAAACATCCCCCTAGACTAAAAAACTATTTTAATTGATCCCAACTATTGTACAATGATGATGCCATGTGAATAGGACTTAAACCAGTTTTGTAAAATATTATTTTGGCCCAAAAAGCATTTATTTAAATTAGGTTTTCAAAACCCCTTGATTTGAGATTTGCACTGCAAGTCCCAAAATTGGGGGATCCTCTTTCCCCAAGTGCTTTATTTGAAACCCACTATATATAAGACTTCCCAAAACCACCAAATATTTTTTTTAAATATTAGTTTCCTATTTTATTTAAAGGCTTTTTCTTAAGGCCAGAAATGGTATTTTATAGGGAAAAATTATTTAAATGCTTTAAAAATATTTGAGAAAATTTAGGGAAACTCACTGGACATATATTTTCCATATATATATGTTTCAACACATGGTCATGTTCAAAATATTGGATAAAACCCTTCAAAACCATTTCTGTGTATTTCAAGCATTTGAAATATTTCCAGAGGAAATAGTCTCAAATAAATCCAAGAAAATTCTAGCATGACACATATGACATATGTGATAATCCTGCCAAACTTCATCTCAATCCCAATTGATTTGATACACCAAAATATTCCAAAAGCATTCCTGTACATAGTCAAATTTGAAAAACTTTACATTGTGAAGTTTCTTCCCTTGACCATAAACTTTGTGGGCATGTTCCATTACCCAAATAAGGATTCCAGACCAAGTGGTGAATCAAGGAGAATGGAAATGCATACCTAGATCTACAGGAATCTGATTCTGTTGATTTCTAGGGTTTTAGAAAGTTACATTGTGAATTTCCTTCGAAACTCCTCAAAATTGGTGATCCTATCTATTTCTACCTATATTTTCATCCTGTTAAATATGATGGCAAGGAAACTCCATTTTCTTATCCAAACCATCATGAAACACTTCTGCATATTTTGTAAAGAGCCTTGTTTGACCCCCTTCTGTTGTTATCCTTCACTTCAAATTTTTACCACAACTCCATCATACCTCTCTCCCACTCCAGTAGAAAACACAACACCTGATCCATGATTGAGGGGGGTGTAAAACCCAAAGATTCCCTATTTGTGGACAACATTGGCATGCCTCTCCTCCCCTCTCCTGTTATTCCATGCATACTACTGCCTCCAAGTTTGACCACAACACCTCTAGCATGCAAATGCATCATCACACGTCCAAAAATGGCATACTCATGTGGAAAATATGAGCAAACCTCTGAAACTAGATTATGATAGCAGATACAACTTTCTACTGCTAGTGCTAATTCTACACATCTCCTTGAGCTGAATATTTGTGGGCATATAGTCCTTCCATGCCTATGATCACTGGACAAGGTTTTGTCCAAAGACCCCTCTAGTAAAAACTTCCTTTCTAAGTCCCAAGTTTGGTTTTGCAAACTTACTCACAGTGAAAACCACACCCACTCAACCCCATTTTTCTCTGAGACTTCATCATTGCACTCCAGCACGCATGCCTTGCATGCCAGACAGCTTTAGCCGGCCAAAATGATGCCCTGCACACCAAGTGGCGTGGTGACCACACCACTCACGTGAAAAAGTGGTGCTTTTCCACTTGAGGTCATCCTGTAGATTGCGCCAGGCTTTGACAAAGCACCCTAGCGCGCCTTGGATCACCTCTCAGTCTCCCACGCCCATCCCCGAGGCCATGATGCCTCTAGGGCCGCTCTGCCACGCGTGCTCACAGTCTTAGAGAGCATCCAAGGCACACCCGAGCTCCCCCTCGTCGCCCTGCTTAAATGCCTTTCCCCGAGCTCCCTCTCGAGCCCCGGGACGGTCCCCTCTCTTCCACGGACCCCCTAACCGAGGCATTGGAGCTCCCTAGCACCAAAAACCCTGTCATGACCGCGAGGTTGCCGCCTCGGCCTCAGGCAAATTTGCCCCTGACTTCCTCCTCTCCCCTGAGCCTCGCCAAGACCACTCCATCGCCTCTGAGCTCCTCCCTGCACCCCATTCCTTTATTTCCAGGGTAATAGTACGGCCCCCACGGTCATCGTCGATGACCTCCTCCATAGCTGAGGCCCCGCTTGTTTTGGCGCTCCCTGGCAAAGGTCGAGCCTCTCGTGGATGCGGCCCTTCATCCTTAGCTCGCCGGTGGCCGTAGCATCACCAGAGATGGTCGGAGCCACCGGGGCGAGAGCCGGCGCTGCTCGGTCCCGCCTCCCGTGTGTCTCCCTATGCGGGCAGGAGGTGGGAGACGGACCCGACAGGTGGGACCCATCGGTCGGTGACCGACCGGACAGGCCCCCTGTTTAAGTCGAGGTGCTTCACCTCTTGTCGCCTCCCTGCAGGGCAGGCGTACTTCGCCGAGTACGTATTCGACATCACCAGCTCCGTGCGCATCGCCGAGCAACTAGACTGGCCTAGTGCGCTGTGGTACTAAACTACGCTCAGTGCGTAGCTTAGGCCATTGGGTAAGTTCTTTTGGCCTTTTTTTCAAAGAAATAAACCGATTCCTATAAAATTAACTTCAACTCCAAATTGAATGATTCAAATTCCTATAGCCTTCTAATAATCTCAGTTGTCATTTGGCACAACTTCCATAATTTTTCATCACAAGTTTCTACCTGTCCAAATTATATTTTTAAATTTGAACTATGAAGGACCCCCATTACAAAAATCCTAAATCCTTCATGTCAACTCGTGATTCAAGTTCCTAGGGGTATCTAAGTTCATACACTAAGTGGTGAACATTTTTGCTTGCACTTATTCTGCTATGAAAAATATTGGGCCATTTCTTCATATGTATCCACTTTGCAAATCTGTAGGAAATTCGTCCCAACTCCAAATCCAGTGAAACCACTTTGTAAAATCTTCTAAAAAACTTCCCTATTTGGTGAGTGCCTCTACTCATTTTTATAAAAATGTTTCCTATGGACATCTTATAGGATAATCATTCCCTTCATTTCCACCATTGGAAACTCCCCCTTGACCTGCATCTACCAAAACCTCCTTGGTCATTTCTATCATGACCAGAGGTATCCAAGAAAAATAAATATCCTATTTATACAACACTTTTATTTTCTGCTTGATGTGTTGCTTATTGTGGTTGTTTACCGACGGTAGTTGACGAGATAAATGGAGTGCTCGGAGTTGGACAAGAAGCATGTGAAGACCTCGAAGACTTTGCGAAGCCAGGCAAGCAGCCCTTTTACAACGAGTATGAAAACTTTTATTGCATGGCATATAGCAAATTATTTCTTTGTATTGATCTTGATGATGTGGCATTCCCCTTTGGTGGGATGCCTCCAATACGTTCTTGTTGATACTTGCATCATGCATGACCCTACCTCCTTATGAGGGTTGTGCGCGTGGGAGTAGTTAGGTTGCCTCTAGTTGCTACACAAGTGGGATGGGAATATGCATGGTGATGGAAACGACATGATTTCAAAGAGTTTTCGAAAACCCCGTCGGGTGACACTAATGCCCGAGGGAGATGTTGATGAGCAAGGTAGCCACTTTATAAAGAAGTGGTGTACCAGAGCAAGTTAGTGTGTGCGGTTTTCGAAAACTGATTGGTGTAAGTTGCGACCATTATTCCAACCTTACAGGTACGTCCGTGATACCCTTGTGGGATGGGCCTTTGTTGGTTACTATGGCGAGAGTGGAGTGGTCACTCTCAAGACGGGGTCGTCCCGGAAGTGGAAGGCCATGCTTACATAAGTTAGTTGGTCATGTTAGTGCACTCAAAATTAGCTTTTTCCAAAATTACCTACTTAGTGCCATATCATGCTCTGTTGAACCTTGTTCCCAACATGGGTTGCTTGAGAGTACATTCAAAGTAATCATTGGCTTGCCACTGGTTATTTTATTGGCCAGGCATAAAAGCACATGATTGAATGAAGAATACCTTGGTGACGAACATGCGAGCTAGGACGCTTCCCAGTCAGAATGCCTGTAGGGTTAAGGCAGATGGCATGGGTTCACGCTATCAATGAAGATTTTTGCTGCAAGTTTATGAAGACTAGGCCTTAAGGTCCATATTCGAGTAAAACGGTATGTAATGGATGTAAGACTCTTGTTATTCAGTTTCTGTGTGTTCAGTGAGCATTGATCTCTGGGATCACTGTGCACGTACATTTGGTGATCACTACTTATGAGTCGGGGTCCCCATAGCTTTCCCAAGTACTAGGTGACGTTAAAATCCTCTCCCGACAAAGAGTATTGAAGCAATTTCGAACATCCTCGTCCTGAGATACTACGGAAACTAAAAGATAATGATATGTAAAGAATCCCCTGGAGCTCTACTCCCCCAAAACAGGAGGCACCAAGTACAAAATTCCGCCACATTGACATCATAGAGGCTCCAAAATACCAACGTGATCCCAATTTTTTTCGAGTGAGAGGAGGGTAGTATTAAAATTACTATGTCAGGATTCCTCACAAGAGAATAGAATAGGAGTAAAAAAGAATCCTACTCTCTGGTATATAACTAGACTCAAATAGATTTTACTAGACTCGACTCAGCCAAGTTCGACCAATTAAGGTGGCTTCTAGGTTGGTACTGCTCTGATAGCAACTTCTTATGCCCAAGATGTCGTTGTACCCTTATTGTGGCTCAAGGGCCTCGATAGGGATAGAAGCGCATCTCATCGTTTCGGAAGAATGGATATCGGTACAAGCACATGTATATAGGAGATGAGTATATGGAATTGGCTTACACTCGCCACAAGCTAAATCATGATCGTCTCAAATAAAATCATCCACAAAAATCATTATAGATAAAAACCAGGTCCGACTACAAACGAAATCAAACGATAAAAGTGACATCCATCCTTGCTATCCCTGGTTGCCTACTTGGAACCCATCCTAGATCGATGAAGAAGAACTCCAAATTAGACAAGCATTGGACTCACGTCAAAGCATCACATTACCTGTACCTGCAACTGTTGTTGTAGTAATCTGTGAGCCACAAGGACTCAACAATCTCATTTCCAAGGATATCAAGACTAGCAAAGCTATATGGGTGATATATGGTTAAGTGGTGAGGCGGCAACAAGCACTAATCATTTATTTGAGTGGCTAACTTGTGAGTACAAGAATAAGAAGAGTGATCTATGCATAAACAGACATGAACTAATAATGATCAAGAAGTGATCCTGAACACCTACATACGAGTCAATCATAACCCCATCGTGTTACCTTCTTGGTTCAAACCTCACAAGAAGAGACGATCATGGTTACGCACACAGTTGGTGTATTTTATTTGAGTTTAGTTCAAGTTTTCTATGAACGGGTGTTAAAGAAATTTCCAAGTTTGCACTTAACTGCGGGCATGGTTCTCAGAATGATTTAACCCTACACGGGTGCTCCAACTCATCCATCAAAAACTAGCCACAAGCTGCATGGAAAATCTCAACCTCGAGATAGCCCAAGTATCGCTGGAATCCCATGCACAAGACATTCGAGAAAGGTAAAACAAATCAAGCAAGGCCGCCCAATGTGCCAACAATCCCGATATGAGCCACGAATCTCATTCTCAGTGCACAGTCGGATGATCTAGTGTATAGTGGCGTGATACAAATCACCCAGGTTGCCCCAGGATGACCCCACATAGTGCTTTATTTAGGACCAGCACCATCATTACTGACACTCCCTTTATTATGTTGAATTAAATCCACGAGGGGGAGTCCCTCTATGCGTTAATAAGGTGATTAGTATTATTATGTGAGGAAAATATAATACCAATATTGGGCCTTGCCAAGAGAGTTTTATACCAAAACAAATAATCAAGGGGGTCCACATAACAACCCCAAGCATGTTAGGAGCGCTCAATATGGAACATAACATAGGTACACAAGCAACTAGGGCGGCAAAGGTGGAACAAATCACCGAGAAAAAGGCCAAGCCTTCCACCTTTTACGAAGTACACATGTGCATTAAATTAAATAGAAATAATATTATGATATCCCAAGATATTCATGTTGTTACATGAAAACAACCTGCACCTCCAACTTGAAACACTGTAAGAAGGGTTGAGCAAGTAGTAACATAGCCAAACAATGGTTTGCTGGGAAGGTGGAGGGTTAAAGGCTTATCATGGCAATTTGGAAGGCTAGACAGACAAGTGGCGCACGGCGAGTGTCGGTGCGAAATAAGGCGGATCACGGGTATGGGGTCCCTAGTTGTGGACCTTGGATCGATGGATAATATGGCACGAAGGAGGCAATATTTACCTAGCTTCCGGCCCTCTTGAGGGGTAAAACCCTACGTACTTCTTGATTATATTTATGTGGATGAGATTTACAGAGTTGATCTATGTTGAGATCGTATGAGCTAAAACCCTAGATGAGTCGACCTGCCTCTATGAATGAAACCCTTTGGTTTATATAGACACCAGTGGTACCTAAGGTTACGCATGATCAGTCTCCAACCAAGGATAGATGCGCAAATCTTGTCTTCAAGTCTTGGAGCTCACGAAATCTACGGAACTTTCCTTCTTTAACACGGGGTCGCCACATAGTCCGGTCTTGCAAAGAGCAACCCAACAAGTCGGCCCAAGAGAGGTGAGCCGATGGCCCGAGGACCGCTTAGCCTCGGACTCCCTCAATAGCCCCCAAACTAGCCTCCAATGTCGTGGTATATATTCTTCGGTAGCTTCACGCGTCCAAGGTATTTGGCTTGTGAGGTGAGTTCCCTTTATGTTCAGCTGGTTCTGACTTGGTCATTGACGATGCCCTATCTCCGGAACAACATACATTGCTTACCATTGAAGGCCAAACCCCCGAATGTGAACAGTACCCTGCCTAACAACCTTTCTAATGAAAGGCCCCGACAACCAGTTATGAAAACTCGATTCGCGGTTCCAGCCCGCTTTTCTATCGGCATGTCTTATCAACGCGAAGATCGTTATCAGTGTTTTACGGGATACGAACAATGTTCTGGGTTATCCCGTGCTCGTATAATGACACGATCGTTTCGGGAAGTGCTAGGGCCTGCGGTAGTAAAGGGGCCTATCGTTATTATGGCCTCCTACAAAAGGGAGAAAAAAAATCCCCAACGCCTCCACACGCATCCCAGATTCAATCTCTCCTCCCGTCCAAGCCCCAAGCGCTCAGATCCATTTCTCCTCCCACCCTTTCCAAGCCACTCTCCCCTAGCTCGTCCATGGACGGATCAGGTTCTCAAGCTAAGTGGGAGGCATCCTACGTCACTGATGGTGTTCATCCCCCATTTCATCTTGGGACTGGACTTTCTGCTCCACCCCTTTGTTAGGGGTTTAATGTTCTTCTATGGGTTGGATTTCCCCGAACTCCTTAATGCATATCTCAGCCTTCATCATCGTTTGTGAGCCTCACTGCGTGTCTAGCCGAACTTCCTCCCGTGGCTCAAGATCTTCAACGTCAAGCCGAAGACAGTTAGGCACCATCACGCTGAATGCGGAGGATTTGTGACCAACAAACTTTCGCGGGTTGAGTGACCGGAGGGAAGTTTTATCGACACCATCAAGGTCTGGTAGAAAGAATGGTTCTACATCACCAAACTATGGTGAGGGAGTCCTGGATTAGGGGGTCCTCGGGGAGCCGACCTATTTTTATGGGCCGGACTGTATGGGCTACTTACCGAAGACTGGAAGAATTGAAGGCCCAGTCTCCAGGATGGAAGCCTCGGGAAGCATGGCTTGCGCTCCATGTTTGATGTAGCAAATAGGTATGTTTATCTCTTCGGCATGTAACCGACCATGTAAAAACCCTAGGCATCCTTGGCGTCTATATAACCCAGAGGGTTTTAGGGTATAGACATAGAACAACACATCTAGGGTTAGCTTTTCGATCTCGAGGTAGATCAACTCTATAACCCCCCATATCATCAATACAACCAAGTAGGACGTAGGGCATTACCTCCATAGGAGGGCCCGAACCTGGGTAAATCTATGCCCCCTTTGTCTCCTATTACTGTCGACTCCAGTCTTAGAGTTTGGGAGCCCCTACCCAAGATCCGCCGGTTTTGACACTGACATTGGTGATTTCGTTGAGACTTCCTCTGTGAGCAACATGGAATCGACGTCTCGCCTTGTCATCAACGAAGAGGTCTGCAACATGGACACTTTTGTCCCCGGACAGATCTTTGCCTTCGGTATGGTTGTGCTGCATGCTGATTCCCTGGCCACCTAGGTTGTGTAGAGAGCTTCGCCCCTAATCAAGAGGTCAGATTTGAAAACTTAGAGTTCTCCGTTGACTCTCGTGGTGACTTGTCGTTATTCAGGCTCGTGGCTTTGCTTGTAGCCTCCGAGAACTCTGAGGCTTTAACCTTGAGCCCCTTCTTGGGACATGCCGACGGGGTCACCCATAGCGATGAGCCGATCTCCTATCCCGGTCCGGCCATTAAGCCAAAGGACCGGATACGTGTTCTTGCCGAACACTTCCCATGTCCGGACGTCTTGGAGGTTAGCTCCACAAGTTCCAAACAGCTGGATCCAATCGGGCCCTCAGCGGTCGACGAGGCCCTAGATCGGATCTCGTCATTGAAGATCACCGACGATGTAGCCCCTGATCTATGCTCAGTTTGGTTACGGTGCAGGCTAGGACGAATTTTTCGACCCGCCCACCACCCACTTGATAGCCACTATTGAACATTTAACCGACATGCTGGACTATGCCTCCGAGGAGGCAGAATACATGGATTAAGAAGACCATGCTCCCACCCCCATTAACACCGGGAGGTGAGCCACCACTTCCACACCTACATGGTAGATACTTCTGCCACTAATGGCGACAACACGCCTCACAAAAATGGAGATAAATCGAGTGATTAGCCATCAAGGCGCTGGAAACCGCATATGCATTCCAAAGGCAAAAAGGGAAGGAAAGCTATTATTAACAACGGGGACGGTCACACCCTTGCTGACCATGGCAATCCTGATATCCCCAAACACCCACTAGACTGTCCGGAAGGGCCTGAGGACGAAAACAACCCGTATAATGTCAACAACTCCGAAGACAATAATAACCTTCCCCCCTTTGAGGAGGAAGATATACCCAAAGCCGATGACTTGTACATCCCTCATAACCTCGAAGATCAGGAAGAAATCAGGCAATGACTCATAGCAACGGCTTGCAGCCTAAAGGATAAAGAATGACAACTCAAAGTCAAGCAGGACGACCTCAATGATCGATTGACAAAAGTGCTCTCAACCGAGGAAGTATATGGCACCGGTCTGTGGAACCAGCCCAAAAGCTACCCTCGGAGGAGGCTGTTGCCGCAATTCGATGATGAACTCACTGATACTCCGTCTCCAAATCGTACTCCATATGACAGGCCAGACCGACCCCTCATGGTCGAGACAAGACGACTGACGACACTGGTTATATACTGGCAGTGCCCCGAAGTCGGGGTAAGGAGCCATTAGAGCCCAATGACAGGTTCGACCTGCGAGATGACCTGGATCACATAGCAGGCCGTACAAGATCCATCTATGGATCCAGAGAGTACTCACTTGATAGACTAGGCGGATACATACCATGCTTTGACCAAAACCACAGAGTTCAAGGACACAACCTGCCCCACACAGACGCCGAATACAGACGCAACATAGCACGGGTCAGAGGCGCCGCTCACCCACTGTGCTTCACAGATGAGGTAATGCAATATCAGTTCCCCATGGGGTTTAAACCCCTAAATATAGAACAGTATGATGGGACCACTGACCCAACCATATGGATTGAGGACTTCCTCCTCCATATCCACATGGCGCGAGGAGACAATCTCCATTCCATCAAAATACTACCTCTTAAGCTTTAGGGGCCATCTCGGCATTGGTTAAACAGCCTCCTCGAAAAATCCATTAGATGCTAGGAAGACCTGGAAGATGCGTTCCACTCTAACTTCCAGGGAACCTATGTCCGCCCGCCGGATTCTTCCGATCCCAACAACGTAGTCCAGAAGCCCGACGAGTCTTCTCGGCAATTCTGGAATTGGTTCTTGACTGAGAAGAACCAAATCATCGACTGTCCGGATGCTGAGGCCATAGCCTCCTTCTGGCACAATATTCGGGACGAATGGGTGGCTCGCCAGCTAGGCCAAGACAAACCTCGGACCATGTCTGCCCTTACCTCCCTCATGACCCGCTTTTGCGCGGGAGAAGACAACTGGCTAGCAAGACGTAGCCACAATTCTAAAGATCCCGTAGCATCTAAATCTCAGGATGGCAACTTAAAATGAAAGCGCAATATGAATAAGCGCCGGCACAATAATAGCGATGCCGATGACACGGTTGTACACACCGGATTCCGTAGCTCCTTACCTGGGAAGCGGAGGAAGACTCCTAAAGGCAATCGCGACGGACCCACTCAGCTGGCGAAGATCATGGAAAGGCCTTGCAAAATCCATGGGACTTCGGAGAAGCCCGCCAACCACACACACTGCAATTGCTAGGTGTGTAAACAGGCCGACGAGATTCCACCCAAGGACAAAGGCAAAAGCTCTCGCGACGACGACGAGGATGAGCCTCGGGGTCCAATTTGTGTCAGATAGAAGAAATTCCCTCCAAAAGTCAAAACGGTGAACATGATATATGCCATCCATATACCCAAGAATGAGAGGAACTGCACCCCTCGGAAGGTCTGCGTTGTGGAACCCGTAGCCCCAAAGTACAACCCATGGTCGACATACCCGATCACCTTTGATTGGCGTGATCACACGACCAATCTGAATCGTGGGGGTATAGCAGCCCTGGTCCTAGACCTCATTATAGATAGGTATCACCTCACAAAAGTCCTAATGGATGGAGGAAGTAGCCTTAACCTGATTTACTCAAATATGGTGAAAAACATGGGCATAGATCCGTCAGGGATCAAACCCAGCAGCACTAGCTTCAAAGGTGTGATCCCAGGCATTGATGCCCGATGTACGGGTTTCATAACTCTAGAAGTTGTGTTCGGCTCGCCTGATAGCTTTGGCAGCGAAGACTTGATCTTTGACACTGTGCCCTTCTGCAGTGGCTATCACGCGTTGCTTGGTCGGACAATGTTCACTTGTTTCAATGCGGTCCCACACTACGCATACCTCAAGCTCAAGATGCTGGGCCCCAAGGGGGTCATTACTGTCAATGACAATATAGAGCGCTCCCTTAGAACTGAGGAACATGCACTGGCCCTAGCTGCCGAATTCAGCTACAAAGAAGATCCGCAAGTTCTGGCATCCGCCATAAAGGCAGACAAGCTAGGAAGCGAGTTCGGCTTCAAACCAAAAAATCAGGTCCTTCCTCCTCCCCTCTATAGGGGCTCGCGCCCCACCGCACAACCTTAAGACCAGCAAAGTACGTGTCGAGGAGGCACAACTTCGCACTTAAGATTTCATGAGTAGAGGTGGGGAAATAAAGATGGGTGTTCGGCTGCTCCAAACATCTACCATCAACACGTCTTCGGACTAAATGCATGCACTCCTAAAAGAGCCTGCCTATGGCGTGAAGCTCACCTACAATTCGGCGGCCTCTCAAGACCTTGCTTGCAAGATCCGTCCGCTGAATGCTAACACCCATCAAGGTGCATCTAAGAGTAGGAGTCAACTAGCAACGGGGCATATCGAGGATGTCGGGTTATCAATTTAAGACCACTAGTATAACAACTCCTGTATATTTTTATCTCTTTCGCATACCTATAAACAGTTGCTTCGGCAATTCGAGCTATAAGAGTTGTTGAGAAAATGTAAATTGCGTGGCACAAGTTTGTCTCACCTGTCCTGTTTTCGGCACACATTTTTTCTTGTCTCCCTCTTCTCGTGGACCTGTTCGGTATGATGCGAGGTAAGCGGCTAATAGATCGGGAGCTCAAGTTCAAAAAAAATCGCCTTATCTATCATGTGTTCGGCGTCTTAGTGTTCGCGTTATATACATCAATTCCGAACTATGTGTTTTGTCAATAAGTTGGGTTGCCCGGCTCCTATGCTTACCCCTTTACGTTCCGCTCATTCGGCTAAAAGGGCAAAGGGAGCACCCCTATGATTGTGCTTCCAGATAGTCTGGTCAAGCACCTCAAGGGAGAAAGCCGAAAACAGACTGTCATAGTATACGCGATCTGGTCTGTGAACACCGAGCTGGAAGTATTATCCTTCAATCCTTGTAAGTGGTTATTCTATATTATATGAGGAACTTGCCCTTTGTGCAAACATTGTTATACCGGCTTTGGCCATGGTTCGTCCGAACATCACAACACTTTAGTGGCTAATCGTACGCTTCCTATAGTCCTTTTCGCGCCCCTACGAATAAGTGAAATAAAGAAATCACTATAGTCTGATTGCCTAGTCTTCCGCACTATACCGCCTTCAGGTTCCAATAATTCGGCTAAGGGACATAGTGCATTGCCATAGACAGCCCATGTAGTATCTACATGGGGGCAGAACCCGACGACTCGTATCTTTCAGCATTAAATAGCAACAAAGGAGTTATAAAGGAATGCAAAAACCTGAAGACAACATTACACACAGTCGGTATATTACATGGGTTCTCAATTCCTGAACTATATTCAATCCGATCATGTGTTGGGTTATTCTAACCCGCCGGACATTTACCGCGTATATAGTTTGATATTGGATAGAGGAGTGACCCCCAGGTGAGATTTTTTCACCTCACCTAGGGCTCGGAGCCTGCCATGTATATAATACAAATAAATAAAAACTTTACAAATAAGACCATCAGGTAACTTACTTGAAAACTTGTAAGGAGACCTTTGAATGCCTCCTTCAGTCCGTTGTCAACGGATTGGATGCTCTGCAGTACCGCACACATAAGGGTGCGGTGATCCTCGATGATGGAAGCGCTCGATAGAGCATCCTCCATCACCGACCACCTATTGGTTGATGGTGCCGATGATGATCGGATTCCCCGATCACCTACCGAGGATTGAAACGGTGCCTCCGGAGGCATTGTGCGCTCTGGAGATGTTCTCGGAGGGGATTGAGCACCCGTTCATCCGGCCTCCTTGGTGTCTGGGAGGGGTGTCGCCCCTCGATCTTCAGTGGCCGAGGCATTAGCCTAGGCCACGGTACAGTCTCCCTCGCCATCGGTGTCCTCCTCCATAGGCGTGTGCTGGGACGACACCTCCACGACATCCCTCATGGCGCTTGGAGTGGTGGGATGCGAGGCATCCACGCTCTCCGCCAGTTTGGTGGGCGAGGTCTCCCCGTCCGATATCACCTCGGTGGGGATAAAGCGCAGGTGGGTGCAAAGACAATAACCTACATGCTAGCAAACTCTAAATCTATTCCTAATGAATGGGAGGGTCTTTGGATCCTAACCTTTTCGAACGGGGCTTGACCCGTAGGCTCCTTCACGGAACTGCCTCGAGGTCTTCGGACGCGGTGTATGAGTCCGAACTATCGTTGGAGAGAATCACCTATGCTCGCCGCGCCCTCTTCTGGGCAGGAGGAGGGACCTGCTCCGCGGCGTCCAAAGATGCCGCTCTCTTCCTAGCATGGAGGGAATTACCTTCCCCCTCACCGTCGACCTCGACCTCCTCTTTCTCTACTTATTCTTCTTCCTCCTCCTCAACCTCCTGCTAATTTGAGGAGGCGGGGGTATCCTCGGATGCAGCATCAGGCTGGTCCCTGATGCGGATGCCAGCCTAGCCTGGTTTCTTCTTCTTCTCTTTCTTTGAGGGAGCCTCGTCAGGATTTACCACGAGCATTTTCCCTAACAGCCCAGTCCTCTCATCTTCGGGCTGAGGTGCCGGACTGTAAATGTTGACGGCTTTCTTCATCCATCTCTGCAAAGACAGATCAGATAAGGGGTTATGTGATCTTCTTATGTAATGAAGCTGACCAAGCTAGGGTGTATCATACCTCGGATTCGGTCTTGGTGGCGTGCAGACCCTTGTCCTCCTCCTGGATGGCCAGCTCTTCTGTGATTTGAAGAGCGCCTGCCACAACTTCTCCCGCATAGAGCGGAAGAGATTCCGTACTGTGGGCTTGGCATCAAGCTCACGTGCCCACAAGGGGGTGTCCTGGCGCTGGCAATGGAGGATGCATCTTTGGTGCATCACCTGGACCTCATCGGTCAACTTGGTTCCCTCCTACACCATGGAGCGGATGCGCTTCTGCAGGTCGCTCACCTCCTTGCCCGGTCCCCAGACAAGGCCCTTTTTGAGCCATGAAGCCAGTCTGGTGGGGTACCAGATCTGAATGCGGTAGAGGGATACTGACCTTCTTCTTGTGGTTCGGTGACGTAGAATCACTCCTTTTTCCACCCCTTGATGGTGTCAATAAAGGTGCCCGACGGCCACCCGCCGTAGGTGAGCTTGCCGATGACGGCCCCACCGCAATCTGTGTGCTTGCCGTTGATGCACTTGGGCTTGATGTTGAACACCTGAAGCCATAGCCCGAAGTGTGGCTCGATGCGCAGGAAGGCCTCGCGGACGAGGATGAACACCGAGATGTGCATGATGGAGTTCGACCGGAGGTCATGGAAGTCGAGGCCGTAGAAGAACATCAGCCCCCTAACAAAGGGGTGGAGGGGAAATCTCAGCCCCCTAATGAAGTGGGGGGATGAATACCACCCTTTCACCCCGCTTGGTGGTGGGGATCACTTGGCTGTTAGAACCTGCCATTGATGAGCTTGGAGATGGGGGAGGAAGACCTAGATCTGTGCTTCGAAGGCACAAAGGAATGGGAGGCGGAGAAGTTGAATGGAGAGCATGAATAGCCTTCGGGTTTTTCTTCCTCTTTTTGAGGCCTACCGATTCGGTCTCCCCTTGCTGCACCATAAATCCCTCCACTTCCTGAGACGTGCGAGCCATTGCGTGCGCGTGATTGAATATATCCTCTATAAAACATGACACGTTCAGTATATTCACAGATCATGATGATTAAAACGACCTCAAACCGCGAATCAAGTACATGTAACTGGTCTAGCGGTCGTGGTGGGCCGTGACCTTTCATCATAGAGGTTGTTAGAGGAACATTTTTTATCCCCTGACATTCATCTTTCAAGTCCTAGAAATTTGTAGTGTTTAGACGTGCCTCTAAGCGGAAAACTACTTATCATCGGAGGCAAAACTATGATTCGACGGGAAGGAACTCACCTCGCGTGCCGAAAACTCTATTTATGAAGCAATTGGAGATGAAGACCCTTGTCATTCGACGCAAGTTCGGGGATACTGAGGGAGTCCTAGATTAGGGGGTCCTCGGGGAGCCGGCATATTATTATGGGCCGGACTGTATGGGCTACTTACTGAAGACTGGAAGAATTGAAGGCCCAACGACAAAGATGGATGCTTCAGGAAGCACGGCTTGCACTCCATCTTTGATGTAGAAAATAGGCATGTTTATCTCTTCGGCATGTTACCGACCATGTAAAAACCCTAGGCATCCTCGACGTCTATATAAGCCGAAGGGTTTTAGGGTATAGACACAGAACAACTCATCTAGGGTTAGCTTTTCGATCTCGAGGTACATCAACTATGTAACCCCCCATATCATCAATACAACCAATCAGGACGCACGGTATTAGATCCATAGGAGGGTCCGAACCTGGGTAAATCTGTGCCCCCTTTGCCTCCTGTTACCATCGACTCCAGTCTCACAGTTCGGGACCCCTACCCGAGATCTGCCGGTTTCGACACCGACACATGGGGCACAGACTGGTCGACGGCCTCTGAATTCAGATCCGGATCCCCTCGAGTCTAGCCTCGAGGGTCAAGAAAGGCCCAGACTGGGGATTGACCATAGAGGTGAAGTCGCTGCAGAAGCGCATCACGCAAATGGTGGAGGCGAAAATCGAGCTGACCAACGCGGTCTAGGTTATGCTCCGCCTCCTCCTCATCTCATGCCAACACCGAGACACTCCAATGTGGTCCTAAAATCTTGACGACCCTCGTCCCATACCAACATCAGTGTTATTGCACAACTCACGAGAAGTTGTGAAAGGTGTTGTTCAAGCCCCATAAGGAGTGGCCGGCCTAGGAAGTAGACATCGGCCTAGACGTCGATACCCCTCCTATGAAGGTATGACAAAGTTTTCATTTCATTCCAAGCTCCTCTCTTTAGTAAAGATCTTAACCTCTTCCCAATTTTCTTCATAGGGCTTGCTGGACAAGGCCGTGAATATTAATGGCCTAGCTTTTCTTCCCGAGGACACCAGGTCGCCCCTGTTGACGGTGATGCCGACCATGGCACTGTGTGCGGTGCTAGAGAACAAGGAGAGGAAGAAGAAGAAAGATGCCTGTGAAGGCCTCCGCCCACGGGGTCCTTCAGATACTAAGTCCGGAGAGACCCAAGCCTCTTTCGCTCATGAGGAAGAGCACATAGAGGATGGAGGATATTGACTCCCCCCAAAGAAGAAAAAGGGCAGCGCCGGAAGATGCTGATGAGGATATGCCTCCTCCCGCCATGAAGAATCCCTGCAAGACCATGGTGGTCTTGCCCGATGATAGACCAGATTCTATTGAGGTTTCTGAGGCTTTCGAGAGGGTTCCCTGAAGGAACCCCAAGGTCAAGCCCTCGGCCCAAAGGTACTGAATCCGAACACTACATGGTATTTTTATACGGATTGTTTGTTACTAGCCAGATGACCGCCTTTCATATTGCAGCCCGACCCAAGATGTCACGACTGAACAGGTCTCAGAGGTGGATTCTCTGCCCTCCGAGATAGTATAGTGTGGGAATAATTCCCGCACCACCCCCTAGTCTGCTGACGAGGTTGAGGAGGTGTTATCCCGCCCGAACCCTCCCAGGCCGAACACTAGGGTGAGGAGGTCATGGCCAAGGTTTATACCTCAGTCGCCAAGACCAAGAGCTCATGGCCGAGGCTCATACCTCGTCCACTGAAGCCCAGGAGGTCGAACCCCTCCTCGCAAGCAAAGAGGGGGGCCTTAACTTGTCCAAGATCCCTCCAAAGATTACTTCGGAGACCTCTATGCCTTCGATGCTATAAACCCTGCCTCTCCAAGAAGGGTCAGAAGAAGTACCAGCACCGTTGCCGCCCATGACACAGCGGACCGCAAATAGATAGCCAGCATTGATGGAGGAGGCTTTCTCTAGCTCCCCCATCACCGAAAATCACCGCACCCTCATGGGTGCGGTTTTGCAAGGGGGCATCTAGTCTTCCACTCTGTTGCGGCACACTGAAGGGGGACCTCAACGGTCTATTGGAGGGATTCAAGGCTAGCCATGTAATATTCTTTTCACAAGAACAAATTTATTTGTGAGTTTAGGTATTCCTTATAGGTATAGTATCCCTCGAGCCGTGGGTGTGTTTGGAAAACTTGCCTGAGGGTCAAAGAACCTAGAATCAGGAATAAATGCAAAAGCAGTTCGTGGTCCCTGAAACTATAACAGTTTCAGAGATTGTTTAGCAGAGGGTCCAAAACCCAATAGCTTGGAAGTTTGTTTATGCATAAGTTGTTTTGTAGGCCTTGTCGTCATCTGTGGCCAGCAATGCCATGGAACTGGCCCAGCTGAACTGGAAGCTCGAGAGCTCCGATGAAGAGCTTAATCGTCTGAACAAACAGTTTGACGAGATACAAAGTAAGTGTGAATCATACTGCTAAGACCCTTATTTTCATTATTAATTATGATTTTTCGACATTTTTTCCTGAGATCTTGGTTCCTATTATACCGACAACCGTAAACGCAGAGGTTGAAAACCTCAAGGCCATGCTGAAGAGATCCAAGCCGGAGGCTATCGGTGTCGAAATTGGCAGATCTCGAGTAGGGGGTCGCAAGCTGTGGACCTTGGATCGATGGGTAACTAGGGACGAAGGAGACAATGTTTACCCAGGTTCAGCCCCTCATGTGGAGGTAAAACCCTACGTCCTGCTTGATTATATTGTTGTGGATGAGGATTACAGAGTTGATCTACCTCGGGATCGTATGAGCTAAAACCCTAGATGAGACGACCTCCTCCTACGATTGGGACCCTATGGTTTATATAGACACCGGGGGTACCTAGGGTTAGACATAACCAACTTTCAACAGGAGATATATACGCATATCTCATCGTCAAAGCTTGGAGTCCAGGCCATTCTTCGAAGCTTTCCTTCCTGAATATGGGGTCGGCTCATAGTTTGGCCCATCACAGAGTGGCCAAACAAGTCATCCCATGAAAAATGAGTCAATGGACCGAGGACCTCTTAGTCACGAACCCCCTCAGTAGCCCCCGAACTAGCCTCCAATGCCATGGTATATAGTCTTTAGTAGCTTGACGCGTCCAAGGTATTCAGCTTATGAGGCGAGTTCCCTTTATGTTCGGCTTGTGACTTGGTCATTGACACTGCACTATCTTCCGAACAACATACTTTGCTACGTGTATCCATGGTATTCGGCTTGCCAAGCGAGTTCCCTTTATGTCTTCCAAAACACACATTATTTAACCCTGAAGGCCAAACGCTCGAGTGTGAACAGTACCCTCACCCGACAACCTTCCCGACAAAAGGCCACAACAACCAGTTATGAAAACTTGATTTGTGGTTCGAGGCCACTTTTCTATCGGCACGCCTTATCAATATGAAGATCATTCCCCGTATTTCATGGGATACGAGTAATGATCTAGGTAACCCCACACAAGTATATGAAGTGGCTTGAGACTGCGTCGGTGTTTCCCCAAAGTGGAAGGGATGATGCTGCACAACGACGGTAAGTATTTCCCTCAGTTATGAAGCCAAGTTATCAATACATAGAGGAAGATCACACACCCACGTAAATAGCACTTGCACACAAATGACAAATACTTGTGACCCGGCGCGAAAGAGAGGTTGTCAAGCTCTCTATGGTATAAAGATAGATTAGGTAATGGTAGTTTTGGAAAATAGATCTTGCAAGAACACACAATAAAATAAGTAAATAAAAAGTGCAGCGAGGTATTTTGGTTTTTTTGGATTAATTGATATGAAAACAAAAGGCAAAATAGTAGATCAGAAAGAAATATGTTGGAAAAGTAGACCCGAGGGCCGTAGGTTTCACTAGTCACTTCTCTCATGAGTATAGCACACGTGGGTGAACAAATTACTAGTGGGTAATTGGTAGAAGTTAAAATAATCATGACAATATCTAGGCAATGATCATTATATAGGCATCATGTCCAAGATAAGTAGGCCGAATTGATTCTGCATCTACTTCTATTACTCCACACATTGACCACTATGCAGCATGCATCTAGTGTATTAAGTTCTTGGGAAAACAGAGTAATGCAATAATAAAGATGACATTATGTAGACAAGATCTATTCATGTAGGAATAGACCTCATCTTGCTATCCTTAATGGAAACGATACATACGTGTCTTGCTGCCCCTTTTGTCACTGGGAAAGAACACCGCAAGATCGACCCCATCTCAAAGCACCTCTTTCCATGGCAAGAAAAATCGATCTAGTTGGCATAACTAAACCAAAGTTTCAAAGAAGAAATACGAGGCTATAAGTAATCATGCAAATAAGAGATCAACGAAGACTCAAATGATAGTCATGGATAGAAGCTGATCATGAACTCAAAATTCATCGGATCCCAACAAAGACACCACAAAAGTCATTACATCAAATAGATGTCAAAGATACCGTTGTATTGAGAATCGTAGAGAGAGAGGAAGCCATATAGCTACTGCCTACGGACCCGTAGGTCTATGGTGGAATACTCACGCATCATCGGAAAGGCACCTATGATGAAGATGAACCCCTCTGTGATGGTGTTACATTTAATCTCAAGGTTATGGAACTTGCGCCGTCTGGAATTGTGTTTCGTCGAATCCTCTAGGGTTTTCTGAATATTTGGGAATTTATAGGGAGAATAGTCGGCTGAGGGGGGTCCCAAGGTGGGCACCCTCCACCAGGCCATGCGAGGGGCGTCTAGCGCGCCTTGGTCGAGGGTGGCCCTCCTGGCCCCCCTCTCTTGTTGTTCTTTCGCCCATCCTTGCTTTTCTCGTCCATAAATAAATCTCCAAAAATTCTCACAGGGTTTGGGCCGTTTGGTACTGATTTTGTTATAAGTAAAAAACAAGCAAAAATAGCAACTTGCACTTTGGCACTATGTCAATAGGTTAGTCCCAAAAAATGATATAAAGTTGTTATAAAATGATTGTAAAACATGCAAGATTGATAATATAACAACATGGAACAAGCAAAAATTATAGATACGTCAGAGGCATATCAGCGTCCCCAAGCTTAATTCCTACTCGTCCTTGAGTAGGTAAATGATAAAAACATATTTTTTGTGTGGAATGCTTCCTAACATGTTCATCATATATTATTTTCTTTGTAGCATGGACATTTGGAATTTTAAATGGTTCAAAGCAATAATCTAGTTTTGACATGAAAACTTTGATACTCAAGCATATCAACAAGCAACCATGTCTTTCAGAGTATCAACACTAAAGCAAGTTATCCCTAGCCCATCATGCTCAATCATTGATCCATTCATGATACACAATCAAATATTAGCTACACCTAATGCTCAAGTACAATCATAGTGCCTCCTAGGTAGTTGTTTATAATAGAAGATGAAGACTCAAATTAAAAATAAAAATTGCATAAACTAAATAGATAGGACCTTCCTGGAGGGAAGTAGGGATTGGTAGAGGTGCCAGAGCTGAAGTGTTTAAATTGATAGAGGAAAAATATTTTGAGTGGCATGCCTTTCATATCAACGAAAACAACTAAGAGATTTCAAAATCTTTCCATGCTAGATACAGCATAGGTGTTTCCCAAACAAAAAATAAAGTTTATTCCTTTTTCACCATACTTTCACTTTCCATGGCTAGCCGAATCGACGGTTGCCTTCCATACCAACACTTTCCAAGGAATTTATTATTTGACAACATATAGTAAATATTTTTTTCCTTTTTCATTTTGGGACTGGGCATCCCTATTATCGCCGTACTCTCGTCCAATGACAAGTGAATAAACACTCATCTTGAGAATAACACATCTAGCATGGAAAAATATTGGCACCCCCTATCGTTTCAGGAGCGGTACAAGCCCACAAAAAGGAAGTTCTACTTTGAAATTTAGAGATGTCACATACAAATTTGCTTGGAACGGCATGTAAATACCGTATATAGCTAGGTATGGTGGACTCATATGGCAAAACCGGTTTAAGGATTCTGGATGCACAAGTAGTATTTCTACTTAGTACAAGTGAATGCTAGCAATAGATTGAGAAGCGTCCAACCAAGAAATGAAAAATCACATAAGCAACCATTAAGCATAACTAACACTGGACAATGCACCAAAAGTAGGATGTAATTTTGTAGAACAACTATTGACTTTTGTGCTTGCATAGGGAATGACAAACCTTAACATCAATATTCTTACTAAGCATAATTACTCACTAACATAACTCACATATTACTATTATCATGTATCAAAACTATTACAAATAATCAAGTTTAATTTGTCCAATGATCTTCATGGAAGTGTTTATTATATCCCTCTTGAATATCTATCACTTTGGGATTAGTTTGATATATTGCAATTGCTTTTAACAAGCTCACATGGATATAAGTGAAGAACATGAGCATACAAGTTTAATCTCTCAAAATAATATAAGTGAAGCATGAGAGAATTTCTTCAAAATTACTAAATATCAAGTAAATATGAGTGAAGCATCAGAGCATTTATTCAAACTTGTTAAAGAAAGACGTGCTCAAAAACATATAAGTGAAGCATAAGAGCAATTCCTTTGCTCAATAGATTTAAGTGAAGCATAAAGAGAAATTATAGAAAATCATAGCATAATAATTTTGGATCTCTCAAATAGGTGTGTGCGTCAAGGATAAAAGAAAATAAATCAAAGATACAAGACACTCCAAGCAAAACTCATGATATGCGAGGAATAAAAATATAGTTCCAAGTAAAATTACCGATGGTTGTTAGAAGAAAGAGGGGATACCACTCGGGGCATCCCCAAGCTTAGTTTCTTGTTACTCTTTGGATATTATCTTGGTTTTTTTAGCATACACAAGCTTTGGCTCTTCTTATTCCGTATTCCTTCATCCATCGTGATTTCACCCAAAACTTGAAAACTTCAATCACACAAAACTTGACAAAATTCTCGTGAGATCCGTTATTCTAATAAAGCAAATTACCAATTTAGGTACTGTTGTAAACCCATTAATTTTTTTAATGTATTATGCCTACTGTATTATAACTTTACCATGACTTATACCCCCCGATACAAGCCATCGATTCATCAAAACAAGCACAGAATGCAACAAAAACATAATCTATTTCAAATAGAACAGTCTATAGTAATATGTACTCTACCATACTTCTGTAACTCTAAATATTCTGAAAAATTAGGAAAACTTAAATAATTTGAATAGAAATACATTGTTATCTTTTCAGCGTAATATGACATTCTAGTAAAAATAGAAAATTCATGCACTTGGAACAAAGTTTCTATTTCAAATTCAGCATTGTTTCTACTCATCTTATGGATCATCCTAAAGGCATTACTTGGCACAACCACAAAGTTAAACATAAAAACACAATCATAATAGAATCATAATTGTGAAAACACTCAAAAACAGAAAAGAAAAGATAAAAATATTTTATTCATTAGGTCGCCTCCCGACAAACGCTATCATTTTACGCCCCTAGCTAGGCATAGTGCATAGTTTCAACTATTGTCATCTTTAGTTTTTGCCACTTTTATGAGGGCTGTCTCAAATCTGAGAGGATCTTTACTCTTCCCCACATTTTCAGGATAAGAAACCATCTTGAGATCTAAAATATCCAAATCCTTATAGCAGAGAGTAATCAAAGTGTTCACGCGATCCAAGTTTCCCCCAATTTGTTTGAGATCCTCATGATATTTTTGCAACTCAACCAAATGTTTATGTAAATCACCCAATTTGTATATAATTTCAAAACCTTATTGTGTGAGAGAGGGAACCTTTTTTGGTGGAGGAACTCCCAATATCCCTTCTAAAAATTCATAAGCAACATTGGGATCAAGTTCAGTAAAGTTTCCTTTAGCGACAAAATCAAAGAGTTGTCTATGATGCAAAGTTAATCCTATGTAAATTTTTTGAAGAAAAACCTATGAATCTGCATTAAGATTTCAAATATTATATGACTCCATCAATCTATACCAGGCATCTTTCCGATTTCCCCCTTGTTTCTGTTTGAAGTATAGAACTTGAAAATCTGGTGACAAAGGGGTAGTGATGCTAGTCATAGTTAAGAGATATGTGAACACGAGATCTAACGAGAATAAAGGCAAACAAAAAAGAGAGGGCAAAAAATGTAAAATTTGTGAAGTGGGGGAGAGGAAAATGAGAGGCAAGTGGAAAATAATGTAAGTTTCAAGGAGATGAGATTTAAGATTAGGAACCTAGTAGATGAGATTTCTTCCTCGCTGAGAACGGTGCCAAAAATTCCTTTGACGCGGCTTGAGACTCCGTTCGTATTTCCCCAAAGAAGAAGGGATGATGCAGCACAACGATGGTAAGTATTTCCCTCAGTTATTAACCCAAGGTATCAATCCGTAGAGAAAGATCATGCAACCATGTAAACAACACCTGCACACAAATAACAATTGCAACACGACGCGAAAGAGAAGTTGTCAAGCTCTCTATGCTAAAAAGATAGATTAGGTAATGATAGTTTTGGCAAATAGATCTCGCAAGAACACAAAATAAAATAAGTAAGCAAAACATGAAGCAAGGTATTTGTTTTTTTGGATTAATAGATCGGGAAACAAAAAGGCAAAATAGTAGATTAGAAAGCAATATGTTGGAAAAGTAGTCCCAGGGGCCGTAGGTTTCACTAGTAGCTTTTCTCATGAGTATAGCGCACAGTGGGTGAACAAATTATTGTTGGGCAATTGATAGAATATCAAATAATCATGATGATATCCATGCAATGATCCTTATATAGGCATCACGTCCAAGATAAGTAGACCGAAACGACTCTACATCTACTTCTATTCCTCCACAGATCAACTGCTATTTGATACATCCATTTTGCATCATGCTTTTATATTGATATTTATTGCATTATGGGCTGTTATTAAACATTATGGAACAATACTTATGCCTTTTCTCTCCTATTTTACAAGGTTTACATGAAGAGGGAGAATGCCGCCATCTAGAATTCTGGACTAGAAAAGGAGCAAATATGAGAGACCTATTCCACACAACTCCAAAAGTCCTGAAAAGTTATGGAGAATTATTTCGGAATGTATAAAAAATACGGGGTGAGATAAATACCAGAGGGGCCCACCAGGAGGTCACAAGCCTGCTGGGCGCGGCCTACCCCCCTGGCCACACCCTTGTGGCTTGTGGCCCCCCTGTCTGCCCTCTCGTGCCCATCTTCTGCTATATGAAGGGTTTTGACCTAGAAAAAGTCATAACAGAGATTTTGGGATAAAGCGCCACCGTCTCGAGGCGGAACTTGGGCAGAACCAATCTAGGGCTCTAGCGGAGCTGTTCTGTTCTACCAGGGAAACTTCCCTCCCGGAGGGGGAAATCGAAGCCGTCGTCATCACCAACGATCCTCTCATCGAGAGGGGGTCAATCTCCATCAATATATTCATAAGCACTATCTCCTGTCCAAACTCTAGTTTATATCTTGTATCCGATCTTTGTCTCAAAACCTCAAATCGGTACCTCTGGGTCGCTAGTAGTGTTGATTACTCCTTGTAGTTGATGCTAGTTGGTTTACTTGGTGGAAGATCATATGTTCAGATCCTTATTGATAATTAATGCTCCTCTGATTATGAACATGAATATGCTTTGTGAGTAGTTACGTTTGTTCCTAAGGACATGGGATAAGTCTTGTTATAAGTAATCATGTCAATTTGGTATTCGTTCGATATTTTGATGAGATGTATGTTGTCTCTCCACTAGTGGTGTTAAGTGAATGTTGACTACATGACACTTCATTATTATTTGGGCCTAGGGAAAGGCATTGGGAAGTAATAAGTACATGATAGGTTGCTAGAGTGATAGAAGCTTAAACCCTAGATTATGCGTTGCTTTGTGAGGGGCTGATTTGGATCCATATGTTTCATGCTATGGTTAGATATATCTTAATTCTTCTTTCATAGTTGCGGATTATTTCAAGAGAGGTTAATCATAATTGGGAGGTTTGTCCAAGTAAGGGCAGAACCCAAGAACCGGTCCACCCACATATCAAATTATCAAAGTAACGAACGCGAATCAAATGAGCATGATGAAAACTAGCTTGACAGAAATTCCCATGTGTCCTCAGGAGCGCTTTGCTTTATATAAGATTTTGTCCAGGCTTTTCCTTTGCTATAAAAAAGGATTGCCCACCATGCTGCAACTTTGCAACATTTATTACTTGCTACTTGTTACGAGTTATCTTATCACAAAACTATCTGTTACCGATAATTTCAGTGCTTGCAGAGAATTCCTTACTGAATACTGCTTGTCATTTCCTTGTGCTCCTCGTTGGGTTCGACACTCTTACTTATCGGAAGGACTAAGATAGATCCCCTATACTTGTGGGTCATCACTATCTAGCATGCATCTAGTGTACTAAGTTCATAGGAAAACGGAGTAATGCAATAAGAATGGTGACATGATGTAGACCAGAGCTATTCATGTAGGAATATAACCCATCTTGTTATCCTTAATGGCAAATATGCATGTGTGTCTTGTTGCCCCTTCTATCACTGGGAAAGAACATCGCAAAATTGAGTCCATCACAAAGCACCTCTTCCAAGAAAAATCGATCTAGTTGGCCTAACTAAACCAAAAATCCGAAGAAGAAATACAAGGCTATAAGTAATCATGCAAATAAGAGATCAAATAAGACTCAAATCATAGTCATGGATAGAAACGAGACATGAACTCAAGATTCCACCGGATCCCAACAAACACACCGCAAAAGTCATTACATCAAATAGATCTCCAAGAGACCATTGTATTAAGAATCATAGAGAGAGAGGAAGCCATCTCGCTACTGCCTACGGATCTGTAGGTCTATGTTGGACTACTCACGCATCATCGGAGAGGCACCTATGATGAAGTTGAAGCCCTCTGTGATGGTGTTAGATTGGATCTCGATGTTCTGGAACTTGTGGAGGATGGTATTGTCTTTCGTCGAGTCCTCTAGGTTTTTTTGAATATTTTGAAATTTATAGGGAGAATACTCGGTTGAGGGGGGTCTTGTGGTGGGCACCCTCCACCAGGCCATGCTAGGGGCCTCTGGCGTGCCCTGGTGGAGGGTGGCCACTCTGCCTCCCTCTCTTGTTGTTCTTTGGCCCATCTCAGTTATTTTGGCACATAAAAATCCTCCAAAAATTCCCATAGTGTTTTTGCTCCGTTTGGTATTGATTTTCTGCGAAGTAAATAAGCAAAAAAAAACACCTGGAACTTTGGCACTATGTCAATAGTTTAGTCTGAAAAAATGATATAAAGTTGCTATAAAATGGTTGTAAAACATCCAAAATTGATAATATAACAATATGGAACAAGCAAAAATTGTAGATACATTGGAGACGTATCAGTATAATGGCACGATCATTTTGGGAAGTGCCAAAGCCTACGACAGTAAAAGAGGACCCTTGGTATTACGACCTCCCATAAAAAGGAGAAAAAACCCATGGCCTTTCTACGCATCCCACACTCGATTCCTTCTCCCGTCCAAACATCAAGTGCCTAGATCCATTTCTTCTTCCTCCACATCGAAGCCACCCTCCCCGAGCTCATCGATGGCGGGCTCGGGCTCGCAAGGCAATTGGGAAGCCTCTTGCATCACCAACGAAAACATCCGGGAGATGAAGCTTTCCGGATACTTGTCCCCAACATCGCCCACCACCCTCTAGAAGAAGGCCATGTGGTGCCTACTCAGAGACCGGGCAAGAGAGTGGTATTCATCCCCCATTTCCTTCAAGGGCTGGGTTTGATGATCCACCCCTTTGTTAGGGGTTTGATGTTCTTCTATGGGTTAGATCTCCACAATCTTTCCCCGAAATCCTTTATGCACATCTGCGCCTTCATCACTCTTTGCGAGGACTTTTTGCTGGTCCAGTCACACTTTGCCCTATGTCCTAAGATCTTCAATATGAAGCTGAAGACAATCAGCATCCAACACGCCAACTTCGGAGGTGCTGTGATCAGAAAGCTTCCACGGGTCGAGTGGCCCGAGGACACCTTCATCGACACCATTAAGGTCTGGCAGAAGGCGTGGTTCTACATCACGAACGACAAGACAGAAACTGGTCGGCATCGGCCGATTTCAGATCCGTACCTCCCACGAGGTTAACCTCGTGGGTCAAGAAAGGCATTTACTGGGGATCAGCCATGAAGGTGAAGGCGCTCCAGAAGTGCATCGCACAAATGGTGGAGGAAAAAATCGAGTTGATCAATGTGGTTCAGCTCATGCTCCGCCGCCGCCTCCTATCGTGCCAGCGTTAGGACACCCATGTGGTCCTACAAGCTTAGCGACCCCGCCACCATGCACAAGTAATATCGCACAACTCACGTGAAGTTTTGCAAAGTGCTATCCAATCCCCAAAAGGAATGGCAGGTCGAAGAAGAAAACATTGGCTTAGATGCCGACACCCGACCTTGAAGATATGATAGTGTTTCTATTTTATTTCGAGTTTTAGCCTTCGGCAAGGATTTAATCCTCTTCCCACTATGCTCGCAGGGCTGGCTAGAGAAGGTCGTGAGGATCAATGGTCCAGCCCCCTAGCCGAGGACCCCAGGTCGCCCCAGGTGATGACGATGCTAGTCGTGGCGCCATACGCGGCGCGAGAGAAGAAAGAAAGGAATAAGAAGACGGAGGCTCGCGAAGGCTTCTGCTCAAGGGGTCCTCTAGATACTAAGTCTGTAGAGACCAAAGCCTCTTCCGCCCACGAGGAAGACCATGCAGAAGAAAGGGGGAGATCAACTCCCTCCACACAAGGAAGAGGGCCGCGCCGGAGGACGCTAAGGAGGATCTGCCTCCCTTCGCCCCAAAGAAGCCTTGCAGCGCCAAGGTGGTCCTACCAGATGATAGCCCGGATTCCGATGAAGATTTCGAGGCTTTTGAGAGGGTTCCCCGAAGGAACCCCAGGATCAAGCCCTCAGCTCAAAGGTATTGATTTCAAATGTTTTCTAGTATATTTACATGGAGTTTCCATTACTACCCGGATGAGTGCCTTCCGTATCATAGCCCGGACCAAGATCTCCCAATCGAACACGTTTGAGAGGGAGATTCTCCGCCGTTCGAGCTAGCAGAGAGTGGGATGGCCTCCCTCAACACATCCCCTCCATCCGCTGATGAGGTCACGGAGGTGTAATCCCGTCGGATCCCTCCTGCATCCAAAACTGGGGGCGAGATGGTTATAGCCAAGGTTCATCCCTCGACCACCGAAAACCAGGAAGTCCTGGACGAGGATCATGCCTTAGCCGCCGAGGCTCAGGAGGTCAAACCCCTCCTAGCAAGCAAAGAGGGGGGACGCAATTCGTCTGAGCTCCCTCCATAGTAGACTCCGTAGACCTCACTGCCTCCGACGGCACCGACTTTGCCTCCCCAAGGAGGGGGACAGGAAGTGCCATCGCCGGTGCCACCCATGACAGAGCAGACCGTGACCACGTGGCCGACAATGATGGAGGAGGCTTTGTCTGACTCCTCCATTGCCGAAGGAAGCCTTCAATGGTCTACTGGCGGTTTTACAAGGCATTCAATCCATTGAAAGCGGACTAAAGGAAGCCTTCAGTGGTCTACTGGCAGGCTTCAAGGTAAATCATATAATATTCTTTTGACATGAACAAATTTATTTATAAGGTTATGTATTCCTTATAGGTATATGTGGGGACCCCTACTCATAAGTCATGATCATCGAATGTACGTGCATAGTGATCCCAAAGATCAATGCTCACTAAACACACCAAAACTGAATAACAAGAGTCTTACATCCATTACATACCGTGTATGCTCAAATATGACCTTTATGGGCAAGTCTTCATAATCTCGCAGGGGAAATCTTCAATGATAGCCTGAACCCATGCCATCTGCCTTAACCCTACAGGCATTCTGATTGGGAAGCGTCCTAGCTTGCATGTTCGTCAACAAGGTAATCTTCATCATAACCTGATCTTTCATGCCTAGCCAATAGAATAACAAATGGCAAGCCAGTCGGTACTTTGAATGTACTCGCAAGCAACCCATGTTTTGGAACAAGGCATAACAATGCATGATATAGCACTAAGCAGGTAAGTTTACATGAATCTAAATTTAAGTGCAATGACATGATCAAATAACTTGTGTAAGCGTGCATCAACAATTTCTAGTTATCCATGTGAACAAGTTACATATATCATCATAAGTAGGGTTTGGACATCTCATGTTCAACCATCACACCAAGTCCTCAGACTTGTCTCATGTACCGCCTGAACATCTCATGTTCAATCATCATGCCACGACATATGACTCAACTCAAGTATCATCCTTGTCACAAACACACACACACACACCAAGTTTGTGAAAAAATCGGATGCAGGTTAGCAGGACCTCCAACTGTCCATGATCATGGACACGGCTAGTCGAATAGTTTTACACTTTGCAATGGTTGCACACTTTACCCACAAGACTCGGGGAACTTCCGTGTCATCCACAAATCGCGATATATTTCATACCCGAGGTAAGAACCCGAAGAATGCCTTTCCCCTAGCGATACTAAACAAAGAGTCCACTCGTTGGTACCATCCCTCATGATATACATCACGGTGTGCCCAGTGCCTGTAAAGACAGTGTATGGTCACGCTACAAGGCACAACCCCGTATCGAGAGTGACCTCGTCACTCTCGCCACTAGTAATGCGGGCTCTATGCTAGTACCTACCAAGGTAATAAACAAAGCCCCTTCCCATATAGGGGTAGAGTGGTTGTACATGTAAGGTTGGGACGGTCAGCAAATCTTAAAACTCTATGTTTTCGAAAACACACATAACCTGCTTCGGTACACCACTTATTTATCAAGTGGTTACCTAACTCATCATCATCTCCCTTGGGCATTGGTGGAACCCGACAGCGTTTTGGAAAAGTCTTTGAAATCATTTTGTTTCCATCACCATGCATATTCCCGATCCCATTTGCATAGCATCTACTAAGCATCCTATCTACTCCCACCCACAGAACCCTCATATGGACGGTAGGGTCATGCACGATACAAGTATCAATGTTGAAGTATCGGAGGCACCCCACCGAAGGGGGTATCTTACCAACATGATCAACATCACAGAAATAAGTGCTATATTCCATGCAAATAAAAAGGGTTGTTAGTCATGGTCAAAGGGCTGCTTACCTGGCTTAGGAACATCTTTGAGGTCTTCACACGCTTCTTGTCCACTCTGAGCACTTCGTCTACTTTGCCAACTATCGTTGGAAACAACCGCGATAAGCAACATGACAAGAAGAAAATAAAGGAAATTGGTGGAAAATAACCAAGGAGGTTTTGGTGGATGTGGGTCAAGGGGGAGTTTTGATTGCTGGAAATGAAGGAATCAATGATCTATAAGATGTCTTCAGGAAATAATTTGAAAAAATAGGTGAATGCACCCATCATATAGGGCATGATTTTAGAAACATGAGGGAAGTAGTCTAACTGGATTTGTGGTTGGTATAAATATTCTAGATATTTAACAAGTGGTCCCTACATAAATGAATAGCTTAATAATCTAGATTACTGAGAGAGTGCAAGGAAAAATGCTCATAAATTAGAGGATGAATTTAGATCCACCTAGGAGTTTGAGTCACTCCATTTGGAGTTGATTTGAATCCCCTAGGGATTTTACAAGAGGGGCGTCACATAGTTTAAATTTGAATTTGAACTGGAACAATACAAAAATGCATGGTGCAAAAATATGGGAGCTGCACCAAATAATAGGTGGCATTTTTAGTAGACTGTAGAAATTTGAATCATCAAATTTGGACCTCCCTGGAATATAATATGGATTTTTCAATTATCTGGAAAAAGGAAAAAGGAAAATGGGGTTATACCAAGTTGCTATAATGTGCGTAGGGTGCAAGATAACTAACCTGGGCCGGCCTAATGGCTCAGCTAGCTGGAGGAGGCCATGTCGAAGGTGCTCCCAGGGGAATACGCCTTCCCCTGGTGAAGGCCGCTTGAAGGCATCCCCACTCATCAGCTGTTTGGCCTCTCTGGCCGGCAGACACACGGGGCCCGCATGGCGGGTTAGTCTCCTTCCTTTGCGGGCGCCCTCGAGCATGGATAGGAGCGATGCCGGTGGTGCTTGCCGGAGCTACATGCCACTATTCAGGGTGGGCTGGCTACCTGTGTGCTCATGGCAGCAAGCCGCATCCTCGTCGTTGCAGCACACCGACAGGGGAGGAGCGCAACGATGGGGTTCTAGTGGTCGTGACTGTGGCTGCCGCCAAAGATGGGCATGGCGCCACAATCATGGGGGTAAGGGAATGGAGCGGCGGGAGGCCTCATGGTGATGCGGGGAGTTCAAATGGGGGGCTTAGAGGGGAAGGGAGACACGAAGGTGCTTCAATTTGAGCGAGGCCAAGGCGGAGAGGTTTCGGCCATGGGGAGGGTGCGGGCACGGGAGGAACAATGGGTTTGTCTGGAAGGTTCATAGGGGGAGAGGAGGCATGCCCGCGAGTGTGACCTTAGGAGGACAGCATATATGGCCAGGGCAAGTGCATCGTGGACGGCGCCCACGGCCATGGCGCAGCTGCGACTAGGGGTCACGGGGCCGACCCAGAGCATGTCTACGGTCTTCGTGGACGTGGCCTTAGTCCAGGGAAGAGGAGCGAGGGAGTGGGGGGCGACAAGGCCTCGCGCGTGTGAGCCCGTCTATTGGAGCTCGCGGGTGGCCGGCGCGCGTGCGAGGAGGGGCAAGGGAGGATGGGCATGATAGGGTGGAGTGTCGAAGACGCCAAGTGGACCTCGGGGGACATGATCCCATCGCCCTAGGTTGTCGGAAGCCTCTGATTTGGCATGTTACAATGTGTGGATGCACTGTAGCATGCTCCAAAGCGCAAACCTTGCATAACAAGGTATGTCTTTGGCATGTGGGGCTCAACCATTTTTTTCTAGGGCATCCAGGAGGGTATAAACAACATGTCTCTGGCCTTGGATGCCCTGGGTGCTGGGTAGAAGAGAGGGAAGGCTGAGAGAAAGGTAGAAGAGGTATGTCCAGAAGGGAATCTTGGAGTTTTACCCCCTCCCCCAAATAATTGAGCTATGAACCTGAAATTGTTACTGGAGGTATAGGGGGATGAGGTTAAGGTGTGGTAAAAATCTCAGGTTAAGGAGAATAGTGGAAGGGGCCCAAACAACAAGTTTGGTAAATGTGTAATAGGTGTGTGATGAATGTTTAAGCTAGAAAGTTGGTTCTCCTTGTCATGAAACTTAACTGGATTAAATTATAGATGGAATTGGGGTTGATCACCTATTTTGGGCCCATTTGTTGAAATTTGTAAGGCAAACTTTATAAACCCTAGAAATGGGTAGAAAATGGATTTTTTTAGATTTAGCTAACCAAATCCATTCTCTTTGATGAACCACTTGGTGTGGTGGAATTATATTGGGATTATAAGATGCCAAAAGTTTCGGGACCAAATGGGAAACCTTGACAATGCAAACACTCCCAGTTCTTGAAATCAACAAAAACGTGTTTGAGGGGATCGTGACAAGGTAATCTGTTCTGCTTGGTGCACCACTTGGTGTGAATGCATTATTGCACGATTACAACATGTCCACAAAATTTGAGATCAATAGGAGATAGTTGGCAATGTAGAGTTGCTCAAATTTGAATCTAGATAGAGAGGGTTTTGGGATATTTTGGTCAACCAAAACAATTTGGATTGAGATGAAACTTGGCACTATGATCACATATATCATGTGTGACATGCTAGAATTTTCTTGGATTTATGTGAGAATATTTCTTATAGAAATATTGAAAATGGTTGAAATAGGCAGAAATGGGTTTGAAGGGTTTTGTCCAATAATTAGAACAACACCATGTGTTTAAACTCTTACATATGGACAATATATGTCCACTAAGTTTTGCAAAATTTTCTCAAATATTTTGAAATCATAAAAATATTTTTCCTAATAAAAGACCATTTCTGGACTTAAGAAAAAGCCTTTAAATAAAATAAGAACATAGTCTTTAAAATAATATTTTGTTGTTTTGGGAAGTTATTTATATATTAGGTTACAAATAAATCCTTTGGAAAAAATTCCACCCAATTGTAGGGTTTGTAGTACAAACGTCAATTTATGATTTTTTGAAAACCTAAATTGAATAAATGCTTTTTGGCCAAAATAATATTTGACAAAAATAGTTTTAGGTCCTATACACATGGTATGATCATTGGACAAGAGTATAGATCAGGGAAAATAGTTTTCAGAGTAGGAGGTAGTTTTAGGATTATAGAGCACCAACAAGCAATCAAACAAGCAAGCAAATAAGACACTAGTCAAACATTCATAGTCACTCAAAATATTTTAACTAGCCCTAATTTTTAGTCATGCTTACTTACTAATGAGCTAAAACACAGGGTGTGACAGACCTACCCCCCCCTTACAAGAATCTCATCCCCGAGATTCCTAGGCTAGGCATAGAAAAAGGGGTGGGAATACACAAGTGAGGTGGTCTTCATGTTTCATGTTGCTCCTGCTCCGTGCTTGGCTATCCATCTGGATCTTCAAGTGCCTGATGATATGTCTTCGAGTGCATCATGGACTTCACCTAAGGATGAACGAGGTTCTTTCAATATTCTAGGCTTGCCTATGGGTCAAGAGTCGGAATACATGCCAAGATAATGTGTCTGCACGCTGGTCCTGGGGTTGCTCATGCTGGTTAGTGACGTTTATATGTATCTCTCTAGTCTACATGGGTCAAGGTCTCGACATACTTTCCTCGTGACGGTGAATCATCGATTTTGTTGGAGCAGTTCATCCTTGAGTGCTCGTTGATCTTCAATTGTAAGGACGCCGAAGTCTGTTGGCGTAGGCTTCTTGTTGACGGGGAAGTCCTTATCTTCCTTAAGGCAGGGGGACTTCAGTGGTAGGTGGACTTCATCCTTGAGGGTGCTGAAGCGCGTCATCTTAGGCTTTCTGTCAAGAACTTCGGTTTGAATAAGTTGCCCAGGTATGTTCTTCATCCATATTTGACCAGTTTTCTTTGTTGTTACAGACGCACGTTTCTGACGGGGCTCCGAGTGTTTGGTCTACGGGCCTCTTCGTAGACATTGTGGGAAGGACTGGGCTGAGTCTCGTCCCTAAGACTATGCTTAGAGACGCAAAACTGTTCCTACCTTCTAGGAATGTTTTTAAGGGGTCCTGGATGAGCTAGCTACCCGAAAGTAGGGACCAGCCATCCAATCCCCAGGGTCTGAGGCTTGGCAAGTGGGTGAACTACCATTGATAGGTGTTTCACCATGATTCAGTCAGGGTTTACGCCCTAGATCGGACCAAAATGGGGTTAATAATGAACTCATGACAGTCGTCCCACTCCGTTCCAGGCATCTGAAGGGAGTAGGAACGTCATGACTATCGTATACCGTCAAGGTGGTGGAGTGAGGGGTGTTAATACTCCTCGGTTCCTTCCTAGTCAGGAACTTATGGGTGAATACTTCAAGCAAGGGGCTCTTTAGTCCTCTTGATGTCCAAGGGCTTCATCGGACTTTAACATCTGTGCTTCTAGATATAGTCTAGTTGATGTAGCCGGTAGATGAGTGGTGGTTGACTTCTTTTGCTTCTTCTTCATCACTGTCATGGCTTCACAATCGTAGTGGTTCTTCATCTTGCTTGGGCAAGATAGTCTTCTTCTGTAGGGAGGGTGCTTCGCAGAGTCCAACTCCTTCGAGTTGAGACCTTATACTTGAGAGGCATGGTAATGGGTGTTCCTGTGGCTAGTCCGAACAAGACTAAGGTGTTCCTTCCTCTCACTAGGTAAATAAGTATGTCATCTGTGAGGATAAAAACATATTCCTCCAAATACCACATAAACACATTGCTCATGGGATGTGTGAGAGAGGCGGTCGTTTATTCGGGGTGGTCACTTGTCCATGGGTTTGTGGTCCAACCTGATATAGGTCCTTGTGGCTAACTTCCATATGAACATATATGGTGGAGGTCGGGGGAGGGGGGGTATTGGCCATAGTTAAATGACTTAGAACCAAGACCTATGGTCATAACCCGATCACATTGTGGCTCAGTAAAGCTTAGAGGTTTCAAGGAGCTTAGGATGTGAGTGAACGTCTACCATCTTATCCTCGAGCTCAGTTCTTAGATGCCAGTAGTACTGCCTATTAATCCAAACGAAATCACCCTATATCATCGAAGGTATCATCTCATATAAGTCAACTCCAATATTACACATGCTACTCATATCTCCAAGGTTTTGAGAGAAGGACAATACCGAAAATCTCATATGAATACTATAGCTAACTCACATATATCCCTATATAAAAATCCTCTGGATAATTTAGAAGCCGCTAAGCTTGATCATGATACTACCAATCCAAGATCTTGTTTCCATCCTACAAATCCAACTTAATCGATCCATGAATATCATCCACTATTACATGATCCATTACTGCTACAAATCCAGACTTGATGGTGTCCAACAGGATCTCCTCGAATTCATATAATCCACATATCATTGCAAGGACTATTGTCACAGTATACCCATGAACTTCCAATCTCATGGCCAACTAAACTCCAAGGTCGAGCTTATATAGATCCCTAAATTATCCCTAACATCATTCAATTCCTTCTACTATCATCCACCGAGAAACATGGTATCATGATCAAGATACTAAATCCAAGTTACTTCGAACCATGTGGTTTAATTGATCTCGAGCACCTAGTAGAATCACCTATTTAAATCCAAGTTTCAAATGTAGTAAGAATTCCCTACTAGTTACTCTAGTCACTATCATATCACCATCAATCCACTATCAACATTACTAGCCAAAGTCAAGTCATTAATGCACCAAGAATTTCAGCTTGTGATCATATTTCTCCTACAAATACAATTTTCTCAAGGAACAAGTAAGTTATGCCACACTATCATTCTTGATCCACCAAACTCGTCTACCAACATAGAGTCTCATAATCCACCAAAGGGTCTCAATTGCTTCCTCAAGACATATATTATGGCTAAATCAAATCATTATCCACAAGTTTTATACCCTTAGAACGATCCTTCCTATGGCATCAAGGTTCTAGTGCTAGCATAAGAATGAAGGTTGTTTGTTCACTATGATCACTAGCTCCATAATGAACCCAGTGCAAAGCAGGGGTTATTGAAGATAAATAGGTGCTCTTGCAAATCTATGTATTAAACACGTGATTAGAGGCTTGTGCCGGGGGTGCTTGTGAGGTCTAGGTTGTGCTAGGGAGGGGTTTCCAATCTTGAGGGAAAAGCATAACTCTACAGGGTGATCGTCTGGTTGAGTCCATTGTAGTCAAAGTCTTCGGTGGCAGTTGTTTGTCGAGGTGCATCCTTGGTGCATCTTGTCTTGCTGGTCTTTAGTGGACAACATGGGGAATAGAAAGTACCTTCGAGAGGAGTTTGTCGAGGGAGTGGTATAGTGCAAGTGCAATCAAGCAAGTGCCGAAAAGGCCAAACACAAACATCAAGGTAAGGTAGGTGATATCGTCGCGCACTTGTTGCCTAGGGAAAAAGTGTGACTTACAACGAAGCACAAACAAGCAAAACAAGCAACACACATCATGGTTCAATTTAAACCATCATACGAACTCCACTTCGCATAGGGGACACACGACCTATCCTACCCTAGGGGTCCACAAACTTAGTAGTCATGCTCGTTTCGTGTCTTGGAGAGGAGTCCGCTCGGTCTTCTGGGTCTTCTTCAGGTGTCCCTATGTATCTAGTTGTGTTCGTTGAAAAGATCTGGGTTGTGCCCGAAAAGTCCGTGACAGCTTCGCATCCAGCGAGTTGATGACGAAGGTGGTTCCTCATGGCTGTCGTTGATATGTCTTTTGTTGCCATCATACTCGTGCCAATGCCTTCTTGTCCTTTAGGGTGTCGAGAGTTCCAAGTGGGCAATCCTTTATGCAATGACATCAACAAGTCATGATAGAGTTATAACCTGTCGTTTATGTTGATGATAATATCAACACCGAGAGTGGGGATGAGGAGAACCATTTTTCTTGCTCACTATAGTGAGGCGGACCAAATGGCGAGGTTCTCATCTATCGGTGGTTGCCGACACAACAATGGTAAGGACAAGGTTGCTCTATTGGTGATGCATATCATGATTTTGCATATCTTATGCCCTGATCATCGTAGGCCAAGGATGCACCATCGTGGGGAGTGTCAAGGGTGTCACGATCTTCCTAGTCTTGATGCCTTCATACTTCGAGAAGGTGTCTTCTACTGGTAGCTTCTTGTCTAATGTTGCCAACTAGTGTCCAAGATATGTGCGGAAATGTCTGGCAAGGCGGCTCCCTTCCAGATTACCCACAAGGATTACGTGGAATCCCGTGGTCAGGTGCACAAGGATAGTAGCGACCATTTGGGCACGTTTGAAAAGTAGACGATGAGAGCTAAGAGAAAAGTGGTGGAAGTGCTAAGGCAAAAACCATTGCTTCGTTTGAAATTTTAGGAGAGGTGATAATTATAGTGGTTTTCTAAGTAATTTTCAAGGGTCGGGAAAAACCATGCTAACTAAGGGCTTCCTACAGTCAGGATGGCTCTGATCCCAGCTCTATGGGGACCCCGACTCATAAGTTCTGATCACCCAATGTACGTGCACAGTGATCCCAGAGATCAATGTTCACTGAACACACATAAACTGAATAACAATAGTCATACATTCATTACATACCGTGTATGCTCAAATATGGCCTTTATGGCCAAGTCTTCATAATCTCGTAGGAGAAATCTTCGATGATAGCGTGAACCCATGCCATCTGCCTTAACCCTACATGCATTCTGACTGGGAAGCGTCCTAGATCGCATGTTCATCATCAAGGTAAACTTCATCATGACCGGATCTTTCATGCCTAGCCAATAAAATAACTAGTGGCAAGTCAATGAGTACTTTTAATGTACTCGCAAGAAACCCATGTTTTGGAAGAAGGTATAACGAAGCATCATATAGCACTAACCAGGTAAGTTTGCAGGAAGCTAATTTTGAGTGCAATGACATGATCAAGTAGCTTGTGTAAGCGTGCATCAACAATTACTAGTTATCCATGTGAACAAGTTACAAGTATCATCATAAGCAGGGTTTCCACATATCATGTTAGACCATCACACCAAGTCCTCAGACGTGACTCAAGTACCTCCTGAACATCTCATGTTCAGCCATCATGCAAAGTCATCCGACTCAACTCAAGTATCATCCTTGTCACCGACACACACACATACCAAGTTTATGAAAACATTGGACGCAGGTTAAGTAGGACCTCCAACTTTCCATGACCGTGGACACGGCTATTCGAATAGGTTTACACTCTTTAGAGGTTGTACACTTTACCCACAAGACTCGGGGAACTTCCGTGTCATCCACGACTCATGATATATATCATACCCGAGGTAAGCACCCGAACAATGCGTTTTACCTAGCAATATTAAACAAAGAGTCCACTCGATGGTGCCATCCCTCATGATATACATCACACGTATCATCCATGAGGGCAAGAAACGGTGTGCCCAGTTCCTGTAAAGACAGCGCATGGTCGCCCAACCAGGCACGACCCCGTATCGAGAGTGACCTCGTCACTCCCGCCACTAGTAATGTGGGCTCTATGATAGTACCTACCAAGGTAATCAACAAAGCCCCTTCCCATATAGGGGTATAGTGGCTGTACATGTAAGGTTGGGACGGTCAGCAAATCATAAAACTCTCCGTTTTTGAAAACACACACAACCTGCTCTGGTACACCACTTCTTTATCAAGTGGTTACGTAGCTCATCATCATCTCCCTCGGGCATTAGTGGCACCCGAAGGTGTTTTTGAAAAGTCTTTGAAATCATTTTGTTTCCATCACCATGCATATTCCCCTTCCCATTTGCGTAGCATCCACTAAGCATCCTATCTACTCCCACCCACATAGCCCTCATAAGGATGGTAGGGTCATCCATGATGCAAGTATCAATGCTAAATTATTAGAGGTATCCCACCGAAGGGGGGTACCTCACCAACATGATAAACGTCACGGAAATAAGTGCTATATGCCATGCAAATAAAAAGGGTTCTTAGTCAAGGTCAAAGGGTTGCTTACCTGGCTTAGCAAAGTCTGCGAGGTCTTCACACGCTTCTTGTCCACTCTGAGCACTTCGTCTACTTCGTCGGAAACAACCGCGATAAGCAACACAACAAGAAGAAAATAAAAGTGCTCTATATATAGGAGATTTATTTTTCTTGGACACCTCTGGTCATGAGAAAAATAACCAAGGAGGTTTTGGTGGATGTCGGTCAAGTGGGAGTTTTGATTGGTGGAAATTAAGGAAATGATGATCTACAAGATGTCTACAGGAAATAATTTGACAAAAATAGGTGAATGCACCCATCATATAGGGCATGATCTTAGAAACATGAGGGAAGTGGTCTCACTGGATTTGTAGTTGGCATGAATATTCTAGAGATTTAACAAGTGGTTCCTGCATAAATGAATAGCTTAATAATCCAGATTACACAGGGAATGGAAGGAAAAATTCTCATAAATTAGAGGATGAATTTAGACCCACCTAGGAGTTTGAGTCACTCCACATGGAGTTGATTTGAATGCCCTAGGGATTTTACAAGAGGGGAATCACATAGTATAAACTTAAATTTGAACTGGAACAATACAAAATGTGTGGTGCAAAAATATGGGAGCTGCACCAAATAATATGTGGCATTTTTAGTAGACTATAGAAATTTAAATCATCACATTTGGAGCTCCCTAGAGGATAATATGGATTGTTCAATTCTCTAGAAAAAGGAAAAAGGAAGAAGGGGTTATACCTAGTTGCTATAATGCGCGCAGGGCGCAAGATTACTAACCGGGCTGATCCAATGGCTCAGTCGGCTTGAGGAGGCCTGGTCGAAGCCGTTCCCAGGGGAATACGCCTTCCCATGGCGAAGGTGGCTTCAAGGCATCCGTACCTCCAGTTAACAGAGTTGGGGCCCACATGTTAGCTGCTTGGCCTCTCTGGCCAGTAGACACATGAGGCCCGCATGGCGGGTTCATATTCTTCCTGCGTGGGCGCCCTCGGGCAGGGACAAGAGCGATGCTGGTGGTTCTCGCTAGCGCTATGGGACACCATTCTGGGCGGGCCGACTACCTTTGTGCTCGCGGCGGTGAGCCGCATTCTCCTGGGTGCAGCATGCCCACAGGGGATGAGCGCAGCGACGGGTTTTCGGCCATGGGGAGGGTGTGGGGCACGAGAGGAACAATGGGTTGGTCTGGGAAGTTCACAGGGGGAGAGTGGAGGCATCTACACGAGAGTGAGCTCGGGGGGGGCAACATATATGGCCAGGGTGAGGTGCACCATGGACAGCGCCCACGGCCATGGCGCAGCTGCAAATAGGGGTCACAGGGGCGACCCAGAGCATGTCTACAATCTTCATGGACATGTCCTTCGTCAAGTGAAGAGGAGAGAGCGAGCGAGGAGCGCTAGGGCCTCACGCCTGTGAGCCATCCGTTGGAGCTCGCGGGCGGTCGGCCCGCGTGTGAGGATGGGCAAGGGAGGATGGGCACGATAGGGTGGAGTGTCGAGGCCGCCAAGTGGACCTCAGGGGACATGATCTTATCTCCCTAGGTTGTCGGGAGCCTCTAATTGGGAAAGTTTCAATGCATGGATGCACTGTAGCATGCTCTAGAGCGCGAACTATGCATCCCAAGGCATGTCTTTGGCATGTGGGGCTCAACCATTTTGGTCTAGGTCATCTAGGAGGGTATAAACAACATGTCTCTTGCCTGGATGCCCTGTGTGTTGGGTAGGAGAAAGGGAAGGCTAAGAGAGAGGTTGAAGAGGTATATCCAAAAGGGAATTTGGGTTTTACCCCCCAAATAATTGAGCTATGAACTTGAAATTGTTACTAGAGGTATATGGGGATCAGGTTAAGGTGTGGTAAAAATCTCAGGTTAAGGAGAATAGTGGAGGGGCCTAAACAACAAGTTTGGTAAATGAGCAGAAGGTGTTTGATGAGTGCTTGAGCTAGAAAATTGGTTCTCCTTGCCATGAAACTAAACATGATTAAATTATAGATGGAATTGGGGTTGATCACCAATTTTGGGCTCATTTGTTGAAATTTGCTAATTCAAACTTTATAAACCCTAGAAATGGGCAGAAATGGATTTGTTTAGATTTATATAAGAAAATCCATTCTCCTTGATGAACCACTTGGTATGGTGGCATTATATTTGGGTTATAACATCCCCAAAAAGTTTGGGACCAAATGGGGAAACTTGACAATGCAAACACTCCCATTCATGAAATCAACAGAAAGGGGTTTAAGGGGATTGGGACAAGTTAATCTGTTCTCCTTGATGCACCACTTGGTGTGAATGTATTATTGTAGGATTACAACATGTCCACAAAGTTTGAGATCAATAGGAGACAGTTTGCAATGTTGAGTTGCTCGAATTTTGATCTGGACAGAGAGGGTTTTGGGATATTTTGGTGAACCAAAACAATTGGGATTGAGATGAAACTTGGCACTAAGATCACATATATCGTACTCCTGCCGTTCCAGAATATAAGGTGTATTGTTTTCCACGCAAGTCAACCATTAGAATGTTTGACCAAGATTATAGAATTAAGTAACAACATCTGCAATTCCAAATAGACAAAATCTGAAACTACTTTTCATGATGGATCAAATGATATAAATTTTGTATTGTTGATATTGACTTTCCAAAAAAATAATACACCTTATATAAAGGAATGGTGGGAGTATGTCACATGCTAGAATTTTCCTGGATTTATTTGAGAATATATTATAGAAATATTGAAAATTCTTGAAATAGGCAAAAATGGGTTTGAAGGGTTTTGTCCAATATTTTGAACAAGACCATGTGTTTAAACTCTTATATATGGACAATATATGTCCACTAAGTGTTCCTAAATTTTCTCAAATATTTTGAAATCATAAAAATATTTTTTCCTAATAAAAGACCATTTCTTGCCTCAAGAAAAAGGCTTTAAATAAAAGAAGAAAATTATATTTAAAAATAACATTTTGTTGTTTTGGGAAGTTATATATATATTAGGTTCCAAATAAATCCGTTCGAAAAAACATTCCACTCAATTTGAGGGTTTGTAGTACAAACCTCAGTTCAGGGGGTTTTGAAAACCTAAATTGAATAGATGCTTTTTGTCCAAACTAATATTTGATAAAAACAGTTTTAGGTCCTATACACATGGTATGATCATTGCATATGATTTTAGATCAAGGAAAAGAGTTTTGAAAGTAGGACAGATTTTTATGATTATAGAGTACCAGCATGCAATCAAACAAGCAAGCAAATAACACACCAGTCAAACATTCATATGCACTCAAAAGTTTTAATTGGCCCTAATTTTTTAGTCGTGCTAACTTATTCACGAGGTAAAACACAGGGTGTGACAGTATAGTAGGTGGTTCTC
This sequence comes from Hordeum marinum, assembly GCA_022496015.1. Lineage (NCBI taxonomy): Eukaryota > Viridiplantae > Streptophyta > Magnoliopsida > Poales > Poaceae > Hordeum > Hordeum marinum. Next base: position 206,982,645 of record CM039675.1, on the reverse strand, counting down.
TCACAGAAAACTAATAGGATAGGTATGGAATGGTTCTGAGTGCTTCTCCTTCGAGTAGATGGTGGTGAAGGGGTATATATAGGCATCCCCAAAAATCCAACTATTACACACAATAAGTCAGACTCGGTGACACCGATATGTTAATCTGGGTGGTATAGAAGTGACCAAAAGGTGGCAACTTTTGAATCTTGATGAGACCGATATAGGAATCTCGGTTGCATCGATAAGGTGACCAACGGTCAGAATGCTCAATCTCAGTGACGCCTATTCAACCATCTCGGACGGACCGAAACTGTGAACTAGCATAACAGAAAGTTGGCAGCCCATCTCGGTGGCACCGAATGTAGTATCGGCGGTACCGAAAGGCTAGGGATTGGCCAAGTCTGTCTAGGGTTTTCAATCGGTGTCACCGAATGTAGAATGTTGCTTGCACCGATTTTGACTATTTGGCTTTGGACAGACTTTGGTGGGAGAGATTGTGGGTGTCTTTGGTGACTATCACTTGTGCGTGTTTGAGCATTTTGTTCACCAACAAAATCTTACCCCCCTTTTAATAGTATAGGCTTTCCTAAGGATTCAAAGTGATTTCTCACAAATATAAAACATAGAGTCCTCTTGCTTCAAGCTTAGCCAATCCATTTATTTGCCTCTTGGTGTTTCTCCACAATCCTTTTGCCAACCCAACTCTCCATGGACTATTATCTGAAACACACTAGATAGAAGTATTAGTCCAAGACACAATGTATGTTGTCATGAATTACAAAACCACCAAGGGAGCATGTTGTGCTTTCAATCTCCCCCTTTTTGATAATGGATGAAAACATACAATCAAAGATTCAACTAAAGATATGCGTGGATATAATGAATACTTTGAGAGACACATGACTTAGATTCGCTCCCCCTAAATGTGTGCACTCCTTTAAAGGATAGTTGCTTTGGAATGCTTGGGCACTCATATGGATGAAGGGATATAAGGAGTCATGTGTATCTTGGCTATATGCATCAAAATATATATGAATGGGATGTTTCCTTATTCAAGACTTCACTCTTGCAAACAATATCTGCAAGAAGCAAGAGATCGTCTTGATCAAACATGTGATGCATATACTGACCTTGAGTACTTGATCATTCTAGTAGTAGAAACGCACTTGAGAAAATAATGTTAGGAAACACAGAATTATTCTACTAATATAAAGACAATAGAACTTAGAAGTAAACACTATAGCTTGGTACTTTTAGATATGGAGAAGATATAGAAAATAGTAATCATTGAGATTAATATGTCTCCCCCTTTGCCATTAATCATTTGGAGATTTCTCCCCTTAGATATGAAAGTAGTAGTTCATCCTCTCCCCCTGAATCTCAGCATGTAGATATTGGGATTGGATAGGGTGAGAAAAGTCTAACTAGAGAAATCAAATAAAATAAATACATGTTTCTCCAAAACATATTGTTCTCACCCTACGTTGGTATTCTCCCCTTGTTTATATAAGTATAAACTTTCGATATTCTCCTCTCCCCCTAAATCGTATCTCCCCCTTTACATAAGCATGCATCTCTCCCTTTAGCATGAAGCTTTCGTATTATCCCCCTTTGGCATTAATTTCCAAAAAGTTCAAATTTAGGAGTAGGTACAGGGATCATTGACAAGGAAGGGATCCTTGAGAATGAGGGTCATTGCGAGTAGGGTTCATAGAAAAGAACTGAGGGAATCATTGAATGTAACTTCTCTCCCTGGTAAGTCTTGGTAATCTCCCCATAATTTTTTTTAAGGGATCATCGAAGTAACAGAAGAAGGTCGGATAAGATAAGAAAAACAAATCGATGACTCCAAGAAAGAGAGATCAGTGGTACCGAGATTTTATAGTGCAGCTTGTCCGCAATTTCGGTAGAACCGAAATATCTGAGTCGGTGGCTTCGAGGCTAAAACAGAAAGAAAGAAATAATGGACCAAGTTTCTGTTTCCAAAGAGTCAGAAGAAAATATTTCCAAAATAAAAGTGAAGGGCATCATCTAAAGAAGATTTGAGTGGTTACTAGAGATGATGCAAATAGAGAACAAACCACACGAGATTCTTAACTAGTGATGGGCGGTGACTAGGTCACCTATATTAGAGTATATTGACTTAGGAGCAACGCAAGAATACTTGATCATAGTTCATACTATACGTTAAGCTCAAAATGGGGTTACCATTTTTCGATTAAGCATTTTAACGTCTTCATATCACTTGAGTTGCTTTAGCTCATGACTTGGAGTAAAGCCTTTTCAAGGATATGAGAGCATACCTTTGAGTGATGTTGATGACGTTGCTCATAGGTGAACTTGTTGAGGATGCTTGAGGTTGATTAAGAACATCTTCAGTTGGGATCAATCCTACTCGTTCTAGTACACTTGTAACCTACAAGGGTTAGTCATGCAAGGAAGAACAATAGGTATATCCATTTGACATGATACCAACTGAAATTTTGCAATAATTATCAAGTACATGTCAAGGATATGTTTTTGTTGTCTTCTACCTTCCATCATCAAGAGGGGTTGTGGATACTTGGTCAAGACAAGATTGCTTATAATTGGAGTTGGTTGCAATCTCGTGGAATGAAGTTCTTCCAAGTACCTACGCACAGTTACATGCAATGAAAGGGAGCATAGAATTCCATGGTATAAGATAACATGTTACCAATATCATGGAAGTATCAAGAAGGCTCATGTCCTTGCAAGCATCTGAGTGAGTCTAGCTCAAGTTTGAAGCATCAATGATGTTCAACTCACTCCTCAAGTGACAAAAAGTTTTCTCATCAAGTAGCTTAGTAAAGATATATGCCAATTGCTTGTTAGTCCGAACATGCTTAAGATTAATATCTCCTTTGGCAACATGATCCTGAATGAAATGATGTCGAACTTCAATATACTTAGTTCAGAATGTTGCATAGGATTATGACCAATCTTAATATCACTTTCATTGTCAAAAAGCAATGGAACATTTTTAACATGGATTCCATAATCCTTAAGCATTTGTGTCATCCATAGTAATTGCACACAACAAGATCCTGTAGCAATATACTCAGCTTCAGTAGTAGATAGAGATATCGAGTTTTGTTTCTTGAAGGACCAAGACACACGAGATCTACCTAAAAATTGACAAGTACCCGAGGTGGATTTTCTATCAACCTTGTCACCGGCATAATCCGAATCGGAATAGCCAACAAGTTTAAAAGAAGATCCCTTGGGATACCAAATGCCAAAGTTTGGTGTTTGTATCAAGTATCTCACAATACGTTTCACGGCCAAAAGATGACACTCCTTAGATGTAGCTTGATATCTAGCACACATGCAAACACTAAGCATAATATTGGGATGAGATGCACATAGATATAGCAATGAACCAATCATAGATTGATTAACTTTTTGATCAACTGGTTCATCTTCCTTGGTAAGATCAACATGTCCACTAGTTGGTATGGGAGTTTTCATACCTTTGCACTCCTACATGTTGAACTTCTTGATCAAGTCCTTGGTATATATAGTTTGAAAGATGAATGTTCCTTCTCTTGATTGCTTGATTTGCAATCCAAGAAAGAATTTCAGATCACACATCATGGACATCTCATATTTCTCGGACATCAACCTTCCAAATCTTTAACTAAATTAAGGGTTAGTGGAACCAAAGATAATATCATCCACATAGATTTGGCACACAAATAATTCTCCATTAACTCTCTTAGTGAACAAGGTTGCATCAATTTTACCAATTTCAAAACCTTTTTCAATGAGAAACTTTGTTAAGCATTTGTACCAAGCACGATTGGCCTACTTAAGACCATAAAGGGCTTTACAAAGCTTGTAAAAATGATTAGGTTTATTAGGATTCACAAAACTAGGTGGTTACTTAACATTAAACTCTTCTTGAATTTCACCGTTCAAAAATGCACTTTTAATTTCCATTTGACAAAGTGTGATATCATGGTGATTAGCATAGGCAAGAAGAATTTGAATAGCTTCTAGTCTAGCAACGGGGACATAAGTCTCACCGTAGTCCATACCTTCGACTTGAGTATAACCTTAGGCCATGAGACGTGCCTTGTTGTGTATTACTTGACTGACTTCATATTGCTTGTTCAAAACACCCATTTGGTTCCGATGATGTTGTGCTCATCCTCGGGCTTCTCCATGAGTGTCCACATTTCGTTCCTTTTGAAGTTGTGAATCTCTTCATGCATAGCGTTCACCCAATCCGCATCTTCAAGAGCTTGTTCTAACTTCAAAGGCTCAATGCTAGATATGAAAGAATAATCCTCACAAAAAGTTAGCTAGTCGAGTTTTAGAGCGAGTGATTCTCTCGGTTTGGATGTCACCAAAGATTTGGTTTAGGGGATGGTTATTGGTCACTGGTGCTCGAACTCGGGTCAGCTTATGATTGTTGGATGGTGGAGCTTCTTCTTCATCATCATCTCCTTCGTCTTCGTTGTTGTCAATGTGATCATCTCCTTGAGGTGGTGGGGAAGGAGGTTGTGGTGGATCTTCATGATGTACTTCCTCCTCCTCTTCATCTTTTCGTGTACCACTTGTGGATGCTTCTATGTCGTATTGTGGGTAGCCTTGATTCGATGTAGGAGCTTCCACTTGGGTTGATGAAGTCCTTTCCTGCACCTCCACGGGACGAATTTTCCAATAGACAAGTCTTGGATAGCTTCCGAGGGGTCCTTATCACCTACATCATTTGGCAATTGTTCGACTTGCGAACCATTAGATTCATCAAACTTCACATCTACCGTCTCTTCAACTTTTCGAGTGAAGTATTTGTAGACACGGTAAGTGTGAGAGTTCAATCCATAACCAAGTAGGAATCCTTCATGAGATTTAGGAGCAAATTTAGTACGATGATGCTTGTCAAGAATGTAGCACTTGGAGCCGAATACCCGAAAGCATCCAACTTGGGGTTTCTTACCGGTGAGTAGCTCGTATGCCGTTTTACCAAGAAGCTTGTGCAAGTAAAGTCGGTTTGTGGCATGACATGCTGTTTCCATGGCTTTTCCCCAAAAGTGTCTTTGCATCTTGTATTCATCAAGCATCGTCCTAGCCATCTCAACAAGCATCCAGTTCTTCCTCTAAACAAATCCATTTTTTTGAGGTGTGTATGTAGCCAAGAACTCATGTGAGACACCTTCTTCGTCAAGAAATGTATACACATGGGTGTTCTTGAACTCCGATCCGTTATCGCTCCGAACTTTCTTAATCTTTACTTCAAACTAATTTTGTGCTTTGCAAACGAATTTCTTGAAGCTCTTTTGAACCTGCGACTTATCATCAAGAAAAATACCCACATAAATCTGGAAAAATCAACAACTATAACTAGACCATAGGAATTTCCACCGAGACTCTTGTAAGCATTGGGACCAAAAATATCCATGTGAAGTAACTCGAATGGTCTCCTAGTAGTCATGATATTCTTAATGGGATGACTTCCGCCTACTTGCTTTCTAACTTGACAAGCACTAGAAAGTCTATCTTTGTCAAAGATAACATCTTTAACAACAAGAATGTGATCGCCCTAGATTAGCTTATCTAGATTGCGCATGCCTACATGTCCAAACCTTCTATGCCATAGCCAACCTTTAGGTGATTTTGCAATTAATCAAGTACGAGGTTGGGCATTTTTAGATAAATCAACAATATATAGATCACCTCTACGAATACCGGTGAAGACAATTTTATGATTATCAAATCGAAACACTTGGCAATCTAGTTTAGTAAATAGCACACTAAAACCGAAGTCTGCTAGTCTAGATACGGTAAGGAGATGGTAGCCAAGGGATTGAACATGCATCACATTTTGAATTGAGCTATCATGAAATATGGCCACCTTACCAAGGCCAAGTACCTTACCCTTAGAGTTGTCTCCAAAGGCCATGTACCTTCAAGGACCTTGATTAGGAGTGATCTCTTGGGACATGTCTTTATCACCAGTTATGTGATCCGTACATCCATTGTCGAGAATCCACTATTTTCCTCTGGACATATAATCCTTGAAGTTTGCCATTAGACTTAGATTATTCATGATCTTTTCATGCTTGATGCCGAACAAATCATCTTCTCAAAGGTAGTCATGTTCCACATTGTCATCATCTGGTGGGAAATCCTTGTCATAAAGAACAAGAGATTCGTTACAATTGTGATCATGACAATGTTCGAGTTTATGAATGCGAATGGCTTCAAATATAATGTTGTTGATAGTGTTGACATCTCCTTTAGCACGCATAAGATCACGGAGATCAAATAGGAATTTATCAAAGTATGGATCACTAGGCTTCATTTTGTGAAAAGCAACAGTTTTATGAAGAATTTCATCAAGATTTCCTAATGAAAGATTTAGATATCATTTCTCCAAATCAGTCCATGATGTATAGGCACATGCAAAGTTCTTTAATTGAAAAAGCCCGAATCTTGGTAGACCTCTAATAATAAGACTGATAGTTCGTAAGTTACCAAGCATATTAATTTCCTCTTCGTGTTTGGGATGCAATTCATCAATAGGGAGCACATAGGGGTTTTCAATATATTTTCTCAAATGGAATTTATCAAATAGATCAATCATGGCGTTCTTCCATTTTCTATAGTGCTCTCCATCAAGAATGGGCACTCTACAATACAAAATCTCTATACTAGATACATACATCTTCCTCCTCAGTGATTAAACCGAAGCAATGGAGACCAATGCTCTGATACCAATTGAGGGATCACTAGAAGAGTGTCTAGAGGGGGGTGAATAGACTACTAGAAGTAAATTAAAACCTAACCTTTTCCTAAGTTAATTGGTTCACAGATTTTAACAGTTTTAGCAAGACTACAAAGTCTATATACCCTACACATGCATGTCAACAAATATAGCAATGGAAAGTATAGACATTGCACATGAAGTAAAGAGTTGTGATATGGAGATCAAACGCATTGGGAGATGCAAAGATTTTTGCCATGGTTCCGATAGGTGGTGCTATCATATGTCCACGTTTATGGAGTCTTCAACCCACGGAGGGTAACGGTCGCGAGAGTCCACGTGGGGATCCACCCATAAGTGTCCACGAAGTAGCAACCTTGACTATTCCATAACGGCTTCCTTCCACGAAGGACTAGCCTCACTATGGGTAGATCTTCATGAAGTAGGCGATCTCCTGGCCCTTACAAACTTCTTGTTTCACTCCACAACAAAAAGTAGGAGGCTCCCAAGCGACACCTAAGCAAACTAGGAGGCACCACCCTCCAAAAGGTAATATGCTCGGTAATGTCGATGATGTCCTTGCTCTTGTGCTTCAAGATGATAGACTCCTCAACACACAATCACTCTCTCACTGATATGGCTTGGTAGAAGAGATGGGATTGGTGGAAAGTAAAATGGGGAGGCCAAAAATCAAGATCCATATGGTTGGAGTGGAAGATCTTGACTTGAACACAAGGGTAGGTGGTTCTCTCTCAAAAAACTGATAGGATAGGTATGGAATGGTTCTGAGTGCTTCTCCTTCGAGTAGGTGATGGTGAAGGGGTATATATAGGCATCCCGAAAAATCCAACCATTACACACAATAAGTTAGACTCGGGGGCACCGATATGTTAATCTCGATGGTACCGAAGTGACCAAAACGTGGCAACTTTTGAATCTCAGTGAGACCGATATAGGAATCTCGGTTGCGCTGATGAGGTGACCAACGGTCAGAATGCTCAATCTTTGTGATGCCGATTCAACAATCTCGGAGGGACCAAAACTGTGAACTTGCATAACAGGAAGTTGGCAGCCCAACTCGGTGGCATCGAATGTAGTATCGGCAATAACGAAAGGCTAGGGTTTGGCTGAGTCTGTCTAGGGTTTTGAATCGGTGGCACCGAATTTAGAATGTTGGTTGCACTGATTTTGAGTATTTGGCTTTGGACAGACTTTTGTGGGAGAGATTGTGAGTGTCTTTGGTGACTATCACTTGTGCACGTATGAGCATTTTGTTCACCAACAAAACCTTACCTCCTTTTAATAGTATTGGCTTTCCTATGGACTCAAAGTGATTTATCACAAATATAAAACATAGAGTCCTCTTGCTTGAAGCTTAGCCAATCCATTTCTTTGCATCTTATGGTTTCCCCATAATCCTTTTGCCAACCCAACTCTCATGGACCATTATATGAAACACACTAGATAAATATATTAGTCCAAGCGACAATGTATGTCATCATGAATTCATAACCACCAAGGGAGAATGTTGTGCTTTCAACTACTGTTGTGCACGAGTAAGGGGCACTAGGGAGCCCAAAACTCTAGTGCACAGACAGGAGCCCCTGGGCCTAGGCCACACACAGTGCAAGGTGTTGTTGGGCTAGGCCCAAACAGTGCACGGGCACGCATGGCAGGGCCTTGCAGTCGTTATCATTGCTTTTGCTGCGCCTCCCCACGATGCCCATTGAATGCAGGACGTGGGATATGTGTGCGGCACGTCCATTACAGCAGCACGCCTGCGAATCGTTTCTATATTATTTTAGTAAAGATGTTGCCATGCACCTTCCCCATAAATAGGAAATTGCAGAGGCGCTGCTCATTTACCTCTTGTCTTTCCCAATATGAGAACCGCCGTCGGCTTCCTCCTTGAGTCCGAAACAGAGCTCCTCCCATTCATCCATGCCTCCACGCCCTCTCCAGCTTCATCCCCCGACCCCATAGCCACCACGCCGCCCAAGGATAGCAAGGGCAAGTATACATAAGCCGTCCCAGAGAACAAGCTGGTGAGGATGCAGAAGGAGCACGTCGTCTTTCCACCGGGGCTTGACGTGGGCGCTCTGGAGGAGCGATATCGGTGCATGTGGGCGATAGGGACGATGGAGCATCCCGCCACCCGCATGAGTCTAGGTCCTTACGTGGGTGGCCCAGACAAATATCATTTCTTTGCCAATTATTTTTACTATGGGCTCTGCCCCCCTTTCTCGGATTTCTTCAAAGACATCATGTTCACTTACGGCTTCCAACTCTTGGATTTTACGCCGAATGTCGTGACGTGTACGTCAGTCTTAGCACATCTTGCGAAAACTTTGCCGGAGTAGTCCCTAGCACCGCTCTTTTCTGCCACTACTTTACTCCCCACATCCAACAAGGCAGAGCCCTTTCTGGTGCCGTCACTAGGATTCCATGGCAAGGAAGCAAGGAGGTCTACCCAGATGGGGCCTACTATGAGAGGTGGGATGAGTGGCGGGGCAAATGGTGTTGGATTCAGGAGGAGAAGTTCCAGCCTTTCTACTTGCCGCGGCATACCAAGATGGTGTGCGGCCATGACTGGAGTGCCCTTGACCCTGAGGATGGGAAGCTCACAGTCGTGACCACCAAGATTCACCACCTCAGAAACGCCGTCCTCACCGTAGAGATGATAGGCGCCAATTTTGTTCGCCGACACATTGCTCCCCTGCAGAATAAGGGGAGGCCATCTTGGGAATTCCGGAACGCGGCGGACATCATGACGCTCCGCCCCGGGCTGAACCATAGTCTGACCGTTATGTGATAGCCCAAGTATTGTCCCTTCCTTTTGTGCCATGTAACCCCATTGTATGAACCTTGTGTCATGAGCTCTGATATGAATTGCATCTTGTCTCCTGTGTGGTTTTGCATTCATGCATCATTCATCCATCATAGCATTCATCATGCCTCGTATGTTCTTCATGTGTTTTTGATTGGTGTGATTATTTGTGGTGTGGTCTTGTGTTATGTGGTTGTGTGTTGTTGAATCATGTGGGTGCAACATCCTCTCTTCCCCTCTCTTTCCCTTTGCAACGAAAACCCTCCATTACCTCCTTCTTTTCCCATGTTATTTTTATAACAGAATTAAGTTGCTTCTTAAATTATTTGTAAATGTTCAAGAGGTAGCCCTATTCATATTAATAATTTAGAGTGTGATTCTTTTGATGGTTGGGGTTTGGTTGTTATTGTATTTTAATTAAACAGGATCTGCCTTTTATTAAATTATTAAAATAACTTGATCAATAAATCAACTTGTTAATTTTATTATATAGTGCACATTATTTCCCTTACAAAAATATTTTTGTTTTGCACCAAAACTTTTTCTTCTATTCTGGGATTTATTTTTGTGTGCCTGGTTTTGAAAATGGGAAAAACCGTTTCTGTTTTGGTTTTGTGTGAGAGAGAGGTAGGTGGGCCTTGTCTCTCCTGCGGCCCAGCCCGCAATGAACAGACAGTCACTTGCTCCGTTCCCCTGCCATCAGGTTCAGAGAGAGAGGAGAGAGCCTCCACCGTCGCCTTTTCCGTCGACCGTCATCGGCGGCCCGCGAGCATAAATCCCCCCTCGACGTGCATGCCTCCTTGTCTAGGGTTCCTCTTCTCTCCGCCGCCGCCGCAGCTCCCATCTCTCCCTCCATCGCTCTCGTCCCTCTCTTCTTCCTCCCTGTTAGGTAAGGGTTCAGAGTGTAGCGAGGTTCAGAGAAAGCATCGTTGACCGTCGTTGCCGCGTCTCCGGTGGTTCCCCTCTGCGTCCCAGATGACGTGGAGCTCGCGGTTGCCGTCCGCATTCCGTTCCTGGAGTTAGAGCATAGTGGGAGGCTCCAAGGCATCGTCCTCTTCCTCCTCGCCGCGGATCGTTGTCGGCCTTCTTCTTCCTCGTCGCCGTCACGTCCCCACCTCTCCTTCCTCGTCGCGCGTCAGGGTCGCCTTCGTCCTCCCCTAGGTGAGCTATCCCACGCAAGCCCTTCCCCCTGCTAGCTCGAGCATCGCCGTCACATTCTGCCTCCACCGTGCCTCGAGCAGAGCAGCAGCTCGAGCTCGAGCGCCCCCATGTTGCCGCATCCTACCATTGTTTGGTGCGGGGATGGGTTCCACGATGACCCCGTTCTCCCCGCTGGTGGTTTGCCTCACCGGAGACCCCCTGTGCCGCCGTGTAGCGTCGCCGCCGTTGCCTGTTGCCGCAGTACTCTGTTCTTCAGTTTCGTCAATTACCGTTGTGTGCGTGTGTGTACTAGTGCAGCTGACCCCCCTTTGTTGCCAGTCGTCGTCGTAATAGAGTGGTAGGGCTCGTGGGGAAAGACGAGGAGGTCTTGGGCTCGAGCCCGAGCCCCCCCTTTTTTCACTGTTTTTTCTTCTTCTTTCTTTTGCTTTCTTTTGTGTTGCTCTTTTAATTGTATGTGTATGTGTAGATGTATCTTGTGCATATGTAGGTGATCCTGTTTTCTTGTGTGTATTGTAGTGTGTGTGTATGCTATGCATACACACATGTGTGTGTAGTGTAGGTGCTTGTGTGTGTGCACATATGTGTGTGTGCATTTGTATTTGAGTGTGTGTGTGTGAGCATATGAGTGGTGTGTAATGCATATGTGTGTGAGTGCATACGCATGTGTCTTATGTGTTCTTGTGTATGTTTAGAGTGTGTGTATCTACTTGTGTGTGTGTTTGGTGTTGAGAGTGTATGTGTTATATCTATGTGATATCCATGCAAGTGTTTGTGTGTGTGAGAGTGTGTGTGTGTGAACATCTACATATACATATGCATACATGCATTGAGCATATATGTATGTATATGTGATGGATGACCACCCACACACATGAGTTGTGTCATGAGTGAAGTGCCTTGTGCACTTGAGTGTGTGTGTGTGTGAAGGGAACTAGTGGGTTTCCCACTTGTCCTACCCCTTGTTGATATATCCTTGTCATGTAGGTTTTGACATCTCTTTTACATTCTTAGCTAAGTTGCCAACATGCTCATGCCCACTTAAGTGTATTTTACTATCCAGAGTAGTTATGCCATGATTAGTAGTGGATAGATTGTTATTTGCTTGTGCCTTGTTGTTTCACATGGGCATATGAGTATGACCCATGGTTTTGGGGTAGAAAGAGCTAATGAATCCATTGGAACTCTCAGATTTCACTTTTGAGCAAGTTCATAAATCTGTCATTTAACTGAGATGCCATTTTGTCATTTTTGCATGATTTAATCCATGCTTACTTTGGGACATCTGCCAACTAGGAAGTGCTAGTATTTTATATCTAGTATGCCATGGTACTTTTGTTTAATGAGAATCACCCATTTAAGTGGGAAACATGACGCAATGTGACCAACTTGATGTTTCTGTTTCAGCATACTAAAAACTACTTAGTCTGGGAATCTGCTGTTATTTCTATGCCATGTAGAGTGGATGGTATCTTGCGATGTGTTGTGAATCTGAGCATTCTTAGTGCTAGTGTTTTGGAGTAGATGTTGTCTTCTACCATCTTGTTCATTTTCATGCCAATAGGAGCTTTCTAGCATATTTAACTACTGTTGTAAACTTTCTACTTTATAATCTCACATTCCAGAAAACTATAATTTCACAAAGTCCCAGAAAACTGTTTCATCATGTCCACTTGGTTGCTTCATGCTTATTGATGTGTGCCTCCTTTTCTGATTGTGTAGTTGGATAAGTTCATGTGTGTGTTGAGTAGATTCTGTCCATATCTTGTTTGTGGATGTAGGGTTCCTGTAGCTCAAGTTGTGAGGTGTAGAAGTTGCTATGTTGCTGTTTTGTGGCAGATTATGTGTTTATTTGTTTTGTGACTTGTGAGAGCTATGCTCCATGGAATTGATTGATTATTGAGCCTAGTGTGAGTGATTTTTCATAACCTGTCCAGTGGATACCTTGGAATGCCAAGAATTAGCCCATGGCTTGGTGGTCTTGTGTATTTGCCTCCGTTCCTTGTCATGAGCGTATCGTGAGAACCGTAACTCCGTTTCTTGCGTTCTTTATATGTATTTCTATCGGTTTTGCATGATGCATCCATATATGCCATGTTCATGCATGTCTACATAACTCAACATGAGGTTCTTTCCAGATTCATTAATAAACAAACTTTGCATGTGAAACTTGACTAGTTTTGGATTGCCATGTTTAATCTTCATAAATGAATCATGCATCATCTTAGTTGTGCATAGCACCTTTTTTGGATGTTTATTGTTTCTGTTTCTCTTGGGTATACGCGAGTGTTGATACTGAGTATGAGGACCCAGGAGAGTACCACTATGAGGATCGCGCTACTTGTTCCGCTTAAGATCCAACACGCAAGAGGATTGTATCCGGATCCCGATACTATTTTTTCTTGATAGTTTCTCGCTCTTATTGTTACAATTGTGCTACCTACCACTTGATATCAGGCTCCTAAATGCCATGACAGCCTCTAACCTCCACATCCTAACAAACCTTTGATCGGCTAAGTTACCGATGCTCAGCCCCTCGTATAGCATTCTTAGTGGCAGGTACAGGTTGTTCTATGTGATAACAGGGTTTTGGATATCACAATATTATCTGTTGTTTAATTTAATGCCCATATATATCTTGGTATTGGTGGAAGGCTTGGCCTTTTGCTAAGTGATTTGTTCCGCTGTTACCGCCATTAGTTCCTCGTTACCAGTGTTATGTTTTCCATATTTGCGCTCCTATCATGCTAGAGGTTGTTATGGGGACCCCTTGTTCATTTAGTTGAGATTAAAACTTGTCTGGCAAGACACAACTTTGGTACTACATTTGCTAATAACTTAATAAAACTTGCATAGGGCCTTGCAAACCCGTGGATAATTTAACCAACCCCCGGGCCAGTGCTCCTCATGAGTGTTGGTCCAAACTAGAGTCGTGTGCGGGGCCAACCCGAGGAAACTCGGGAGATTTCTATCAGGCCACTGTACGCTATGCTCATCTGGTCGTGTCCTGAGAACGAGATACGCAGCTCTTATCGGGTTTGTCGACACGTCGAGAGGTCTTGCTAGATTTGTTTTACCTTTATCGGGTGTCTTATGTGTGGAGTCTGATTTTCTTTGGTTTTCTCGAGGTGTTGGAATTCCTTTGGAATTACCGATGATGACCGCGAGATCTGTGGTCGAGGCTATTCCCGCGGAGTGTGGTTAATTTGTGATGGATTAGTTAGAGCACCCCTGTAGGGTTAAATCTTTCGGAAAGCCGTGCCCATGGTTATGTGGCAACTTGGATATTTGTTTAACACCCGGTTATAGTTAACTTGAAGTAAACTCTAAATAAAATACACCAACTATGTGAGTTACCGTGATCATCTCTGCTCGTGAACACGATCCGAGAGAGAACACAGTGGGGTTATGATTGACGTAAGTAAGTGTTCAGGATCTTATATAGATGATACTAGATTCGATCGTTCATCGTAGGCCACTCATATTTATTTTCATGTTGCGTAAGTTAGCCACCATAAATGCTTAGTGCTACTGCAAACTAAACACTTGCCCCAACCCAACCTTTAAGCTTGGATAGTCTCGGTACCCGGGCGCATGATTGTTGAGTCCCTGTGGCTCACAGTTTACTACAACACTCCAGGTACAAGGTCCGATGAGTTCGTGCGGGATGACCTTGCCCAGCTCCCTTGGGAATATGATGAGGAAAGAGGCAGGATGTATGTGACTTATCCGGATGAGTAGAGGACCATGATCGTGATCTTTGGGATAGTGAGATAGTATCATTTACATCTATTTTTTGATCGTTTGTTTTCGTCCGTAGGCGGACCCTGTCTTCATCTTGATGATTTGAACTCTGAGTGAATTGTAATTTAGCATGTGGTGAGTGTAAGCCAATCTTGTATACTCATCTTTTCAGTATTGTATGATGTAATGATACTATGCTTGCTAATGGAAAGATGCGCCTCTATCCCTTGTGGGCCCCCCGAGCCTTTAAAACGATAGGCGCACATCTTGGGCATGACAAGTTTGTATCAGAGCCATACGACCATAGGAGCCTTTGCTTGTTCGAACTTGGTCGAGTCATGTCTAGTGAAAACTATTTTGAGTCTAGTTATATCAGAGAGTAGGATTCTTTTTACTCCTCTTCTATGCTCTGGTGAGGTTTCCGACTTAGGAATTTTGATTCTACTCCTCTTCTCGCTCAAAAAAAATTTTAGGATCACGCGGGTATTTTGGAGTCTATATGATACCGATGTGACAGGGTTCTGTCTTGGTGCCTCCTGTCTGACTTGATTTCTTCCGGGGAGTCGAGGTCCAGGGAATGTTGGCACATTGTTATCATTCAGCCTCCTTGATATCTCAGGTTGGAGAGTGTTCAAAATTACTTCAATACTTATCGTGGTGAGATAAGGTCGGAGTCACCCAGTACTAGGGAGGCGTCCGGGGTACCACCATGGTTTAGTATCGTTGTGAATTCGAGGATTCGAGATTAGATGGGTTTGCGAAAGCCTCTGGTTATGTGTTGAAGGATGGATACAGTTGGGGTGTAGGATTGCTAGTTGAGTGAGATATTTCCTCCTTGTATCCCACACATCGGATTGCATAACTAGAATGTTTTCGGAAGTTCATAGGTGGGAAATCTTCTAGTCATCTAGGATCATCTTCTTCAGATGTATATGGGCATGTACATTTGTTCCGAGCGCTTAGCTCAATACTTTTATGTTATTGCAAGTGGCTTATTAAATCTGATGATGTTATCATGAACAGAAGAAGCATTCTTACTAATTTTTCAGCAGGTAGGCTGTGTTGTTAATTGTTCATTTCTTTCGAGCATTTGATTCAGATTTGAATTCATCTTTTCAATGAGCTGCTAATGCGTTTTGTCCATCTTCAGGATGGCTCCACCAACTCACAACAATCCGGGTCATGGTGGGGAGCAGTCTAATGTTCCACCACCGCCACCGCCTCCTCCGCCTCCTCCTCTAGAAGCTTGGCAAGCTGTGATGGTCGCAACCAATGCGAACACTCAGATGTTGCTCAGACTGTTGCAAGAAAGGGAGCAGGGTCAGCAAGGTTTTCAAGGGAATTTACAGAATCAGCCTCAGTTTGCAACGCTCAATCAGTTCCTTGCCAACCAGCCCAAGTCTTTCACGTGTTGTGAGCAGCCTTTTGATGCTGATGATTGGCTTCGTGATATGAGTAAGCATTTCGAGTGCAGCAATGTCAGGCCAGAGGACTTTGTCAGATTTGCATCGTTCCAGCTCAAGGGTCAAGCAGCTGATTGGTGGCAGCAGTACAAGGATTCCAGGGGCGATCGTGTTGTTACTTGGGACGATTTCCATCGTGACTTCAGGGCTCATTACATTTCGACAAGCTTTGTCAAGGCGATGTGTGAGAAGTTCAGGCACCTGAAGTAGGGAAGCAAGTCTGTCTACCGGTACAACGTCGAGTTCCAGAATCTAGCCCGTTATGCTAAGCAAGATGTTCCAGATGACAAGGCGATGATCTATCAATTCAGAGGTGGTCTCAAGGATGAGCTTTTGCCAGGCCTAGTTCTTCAAGATCCTCGGGAGTTCGATCAGTTCTACAACATGGCTTTGAAGGTTGAAGCAGCTCAACTGAAATTGGAGAACTCCAAGAAGCGTTCAAGGGATTCATATTCTTCTTCTTCTGCCTCTCAGATGGTTTCCAAGAAGCAAAAGTATTGGGCGCCAAATCCTCTTCTCGCCCTCCTCAGCAGCAGAAGCAGTTTGGTGGTCATGGTTCTTCCCACCCACCCAACCCAGGATCCCAACAGAGACCCCAGGCGTCCAAGGCAGTTCTTGTTCCTCCTCCAGGCAATGTTCGTCCGCTTTCTGAGGTGACTTGTCACAAGTGTGGCTAGAAGGGTCACTATGTCAACAAGGGCAACCAGCGGCGTCTCCCGCCTCCTCCTCCAGTCAAGCCTCCAAGCAATGCTATGGTGAAGCATAATCCCAAGACCGCAAGAGTGAATATGGTGAATGCAGTTGAAGCATATCAGTCCAATGATGTGATTATGGATAATCTCTTAGTTAATTCTATTCCTGCAAGAGTGTTATTTGATTCTGGTGCATCACGTTGTTTCATGTCTCGCCCTTTCTTTGTGAAGAATGAGTTTGATTATAAAGATTTGCCTAAGTCATTGTCTGTGGTGTCGCCCGGTAAGATGTTGAATTCCAAGCGCATTGTTCCGGATGTTTCCATCAAGATGGGAAATTATTCTTTTCTGGCTTCTCCAATTGTTCTCGGTAATTCCGATATTGATCTCATTCTAGCCATGGACTTCCTAGCTATGAATAAGGCTCATACTGATTGCAAGGCAAAAGAAGTCAAGCTGACTCATCCTTCAGAAGATGTGATTATATTCGCGGCTCGCGATGACACAGTCCGTCTCTTTGCTCTTAATGAGAAGGGTGAAATCTCGGCGATTTCTCAAATTCTGGTGGTTTGTGAGTATGAAGATGTCTTTCCAAAAGAGTTGCTAGGAATGCCCCCGCACCGGCCAGTCGAGTTCGTGATTGATCTCGAGCCCGGAACTGAACCGGTTTGCAAGTGCCCGTATAAACACCCCGAAGAGCGGAAAGATTTGAAGAAGCAGCTAGATGAGCAAGAACGTCTGGGTCTGATCAGACCAAGCTCCTCTCCATGGGGTTGTGGAATTTTGTTTGTCAAGAAGAAAGATGGCACGGATCGTCTTTGTGTTGACTACCGACCGTTGAACAAGAAGACAATGAGAAACAAATACCCACTTCCCAACATCAATGAGTTGTTTTAACAACTGAAAGGTGCCAAGGTTTTCTCGAAGCTTGATCTTCGCATGGGTTATGATCAGATTCGCATTCGCGAAGAAGACATTCCCAAGACCGCTTTCAGGACGAGTTTTGGCTCTTATGAGTACACCATCATGTCGTTTGGTCTTGCTAATGCTCCTCCAACCTTCTCAAGAATGATGAATTTCATTTTCTCTCCTTTCAAGAATGAATTCATCTTGGTCTATCTGGATGATATCCTTGGGTTCTCGGAGACAGAAGAAGAGCATGCAGAGCTTCTCCGCCTTGTGCTTGACAAATTAAGAGAGCATCGATTCTATGCCAAGTTTTCCAAGTGTGAGTTCTGGCTCAATGAAGTGGTGTACCTCGGGCATGTCATCTCTGCCGAGGGAATTAAAGTGCACCCTGAGAAAGTTGAGGCAATCTTGAAGTGGGAACCTCCGCAGAATGTGAAGCAACTTTGGAGTTTCCTCGGGCTTTCTAGTTATTGCAGAAGATTCGTGGAGAACTTCTCTCAAATTGCCAAGCCTCTGTCCAATCTTCTCCAGAAGAGTGTCAAGTATGTTTGGTCTCCTGAGTGTGATGTGGCGTTCAATATGCTCAAGCAGAGACTAACTTGAGCTCCAGTTCTTGTTCCTCCTGAGGAGTCTAAGCCTTTCCAAGTTTTCTATGATGCTTCTCTCCAAGGTCTTGGTGGTGTTCTCATGCAAGATAAGAAGATTGATGCTTATACCTCGCGTCAGTTGAAGCCTGCCAAGAAGAACTACCCCACTCATGATCTTGAGTTGGCGGCAGTTGTGCATGTGCTAATGACTTGGAGGCATTTGTTGTTGGGTAGACCAGTTGAGGTGTACACTGTTCACAAGAGCTTGATGTACATTTTCACTCAACCCAATCTCATTCTTCAGCAATCTAATTGGGTGGAAATGGTTGAGGACTTCAATCCAAGCATTGAGTATATTCCTGGGAAAGCAAATGTCATTGCAGACGCGCTTAGCCGTAAGGCGTACTGCAATAGTCTCATTCTGAAGCCTCTTCAACCCGAGCTTTGTGAAGCCTTCCGCAAGCTCAACCTTCAGATGATTCCACAAGGATTTCTTGCAAATCTTCAAGTTTCTCTGACTCTGGAATATTAGATTTGCCAAGCACAGCTTCTTGACGCTATGGTGAACAAAGTGAAGAAAGGTGTGGCCAAGAGCATTCCGAAGTATAAGTACTTTCGTGTTAATGACAAGGATACCTTGTTCTTTGAGGACCGTCTTGTGGTTCCAAAAGGTGATCTCAGAAAGGTTATCATGGATGAAGCACATAATTCTCTTCTATCCATTCATCCGGGCAGTTCAAAGATGTATCAGGATCTCAAGCAAACCTTCTGGTGGACTCGCATGAAACGTGAAATTGCTCAGTTCGGGAACGAGTGTGATGTTTGTCGCAGACTGAAGGCAGAGCATCAACATCCAGAAGGTCTTCTCCAACCTTTGCCTATCCCAGAGTGGAAATTCGATCATGTGGAGATGGATTTTGTCACTGGGTTACCCAAGTCGAAGAGAGGCAACGATGCCATCTTTGTGGTTATCGACAAGCTGTCAAAAGTTGCTCATTTCTTGCTAGTCAAAGAATCTATCCCGGCAGCTCAGCTTGCAGAGTTGTATATGTCAAGGATAGTATGTTTGCATGGTATTCCTCAGCTCATCTCTTCTGACCGTGGAAGCCTCTTCACTTCCAAGTTTTGGGAGTCCTTCCAGACTGCTATGGGTACCAAGATCCGTTTCAGCACTGTGTTCCATCCGCAGACAAGTGGTCAAGTTGAGAGAGTTAATCAGATCCTCGAAGATATGCTCAGAGCCTTTGTGATTTCGTTCGGCATGAAGTGAGAAGACTGCCTTCCATATGCTGAATTCTCATACAGCAATAGCTTTCAAGCTAGTTCAGGCAAGGCCCCTTTTGAGATTCTCTACGGTAGAAAGTGTCATACCCCGCTTAACTGGTCCGAAACCGGTGAGCGTCAGATATTGGGCAATGAGATGATCACTGAAGCAGAAGAATGTGCCATGTCATTCATGAGAACCTCAGAGTAGCTCAGTCCTGATAGAAGAGTTATTATGATAACAAACATCGGGATGTTTCCTTCCAAGTGGATGATCTAGTCTATCCCAGAGTCTCTCCCATGAAGGGCACTCAGCGGTTTGGAATTAAAGGGAAGCTAGCTCCTCGTTTTGTTGGTCCTTTCAAAGTGGTTGTCAAGAGAGGTCGTCTTGCATATCAACTAGAGCTTCCTCCAAATTTCGCGAACGTGCACGATGTCTTCCATGTTTCTCAGCTTCGGAAATGCTTCAAGACTCCTGAGCGGACCATTGACATCCAAGACATCGATCTCCAAGAAGATCTCTTTATCATGAGCATCCAGTTTCTATTCTTGAAGAAACTAAGCGTAAGTCTCGCAACAAGTCTATCAAGTTCCTCAAGGTGAAGTGGTCTCATTATTTTGACAAAGAAGCTACTTGGGAACGCGAGGACCTTCCCCGTTCCGAATTTCCGGATTTCTTTCGTTACTAGATCTCGGGTCGAGATCCTCTTGTAGTGTGGGAGAGTTGTGACAGCCCAAGTGTTGTCCCTTCCTTTTGTGGCATGTAACCCCATTGTATGAACCTTGTGTCATGAGCTATGATATGAATGGCACCTTGTCTCATGTGTTGTTTTGCATTCATGCATTATTCATCCATCATAGCATTCATCATGCCTGGTTTGTTCTTCTTGTGTTTTTTATTGGTGTGATTAGTTGTGGTGTGGTCTTGGGTTATGTGGTTGTGTGTTGTTGAATCATGTGGATGCAACATCCTCTCTTCCCCTCTCTTTCCCTTTGCAACTAAAACCCTCCATTACCTCCTTCTTTTCCCATGTTATTTTTTATAACAGAATTAAGTTGCCTCTTAAATTATTTGTAAATGTTCAAGAGGTAGCCCTATTCATATTAATAATTTAGAGTGTGATTCTTTTGATGGTTGGGGTTTGGTTGTTATTGTATTTTAATTAAACATGAGCTGCCTTTTATTAAAGTATTAAAATAACTTGAGCAATAAATCAACTTGTTAATTTTATTATATAGTGCACATTATTTCCCTTACAAAAATATTTTTGTTTTGCACCAAAACCTTTTCTTCTATTCTAGGGATTTATTTTTGTGTGCCTGGTTTTGAAAATGGGAAAAACCGTTTATGTTTAGGTTTTGTGAGAGAGAGAGGTAGGTGGGCCTTGTCTCTCCTGCGGCCCAGCCCGCTGTGAACAGACGCTCACCTGCTCTGTTCCCCTGCCGTCAGGTTCGCAGAGAGAGTAGAGAGCATCCGCCGTCGCCTTTTCCGTCGACCGTCGCCGTCAGCCCGCAGTCAAAAATTCCCCCCCTCGGTGTGCGTGCCTCCTCGCCTAGGGTTCCTCTTCTCTCCGCCACCACCGCAGCTCCCATCTCTCCCTCCATCGCTCTCCTCCCTCTCTTCTTCCTCCCTGTCAGGTAAGGGTTCAGAGTGTAGCGAGGTTCAGAGAAAGCGTCGCCGGCCATCGTCGCCGTCGTTGCCGCGTCTCCGGTTGTTCCCCTCCGCGTCCAAGATGGCGTGGAGCTCGCGGTTGCCGTCCGCGTTCCGTTCCCGGCGTTAGAGCGCAGTGGGAGGCTCCAAGGCATCGTCCTCTTCCACCTCACCGCGGATCATCGTCGGGCCTTCTTCTTCCTCGTCGCCGTTGTGTCCCCGCCTCTCCTTCCTCGTCGTGCGTTAGGGTCGCCTTCATCCTCCCCTAGGTGAGCTATCTCGTGCAAGCCCTTCCCCTCTGCTAGCTCGAGCATCGCCATCGCATTCTGCCTCCGCCGTGCCCCGAGCCGAGGAGAAGCTCGAGCTCGAGTGCCCCCTTGCTACCGCATCCTGCCGTTGTTTGGTGCGGGGATGGGTTCCACGAGGACCCCGTTCTCCCTGCGGGTGGTTTGCCTCGCCGGAGACCCCCTGTGCCGCCGTGTAGCGGTGCCGCCGTTGCCTGTCGCCGCAGTACTCTGTTCTTCAGTTTCATCAGCTACCGTTGCGTGCGTGTGTGTACTAGTGTAGCCGACCCCCCCTCTATTACCAGTCGTCGTCGTAGCAGAGTGGTAGGTCTCGTGAGGAAAGACCAGGAGGTCTTGGGCTCGAGCCCGAGCCCCCTTTTTTCCCCTATTGTTTTATTTGTTTCTTCTTTTTTCTTTTGCTTACTTTTGTGTTGCTCTTTTAATTGTATGTGTATGTGTAGATGCATCTTGTGCATATGTAGGTGATCCTATTTTCTTGTGTGTATTGTAGTGTGTGTGTATGCTATGCATACACACATGTGTGTGTAGTGTAGGTGCTTGTGTGTGTGCACATATATGTGTGTGCATTTGTATTTGAGTGTTTGTGTGTGAGCATGTGAGTGGTGTGTAGTGCATATGTGTGTGAGCACATATGCATGTGTCTTATGTGTTCTTGTGTATGTTTAGAGTGGGTGTATCTAGTTGTGTGTGTTTGGTGTTGAGAGTGTATGTGTGTATATCTATGTGATATACATACAAGTGTTTGTGCGTGTGTGAGAGTGTGTGTGTGTGTGTGTGACCATCTACATATACATATCCATACATGCATTGAGAATATATGTATGTATATGTGATGGATGAGCACCCACACACATGAGTTGTGTCATGAGTGAAGTGCCTTGTGCACTTGAGTGTGTGTGTGTGTGTGAAGGGAACTAGTGGATTTCCCACTTGTCCTACCCCTTGTTGATATATGCTTGTCATGTAGGTTTTGACATATATTTTCCATTCTTAGCTAAGTTGCCAACATGCTCATGCCCATTTAAGTGTATTTTACTATCCACAGTAGTTATGCCATGATTAGTAGTGGATAGATTGTTATTTGTTTGTGCCTTGTTGTTTCACATGGGCATATGAGTATGACCCATGGTTTTGGGGTAGAAAGAGCCAATGAATCCATTGGAACTCTCAGATTTCACTTTTGAGCAAGTTCATAAATCTGTCATTTAACTGAGATGCCATTTTGTCATTTTTGCATGACTTAATCCATGCTTGCTTTGGGACATGTGCCAACTAGGAAGTGCTAGTGTTTTATATCTAGTATGCCATGGTATTTTCGTTTAATGTGAGAATCACCCATTTAAGTGGGAAACATGCTGCAATGTGACCAACTTGATGTTTCTGTTTCAGCATGCTAAAAACTAGTAAGTCTGAGAATGTGTTGTTATTTTTATGCCATGTAGAGTGGATGGTATCTTGTGATGTGTTGTGAATTTGAGCATGCGCACTGCTAGTGTTTTGGAGTAGATGTTGTCTTCTACCATCTTGTTAATTTTCATGCCAATAGGAGCTTTCAAGAATATTTAACTACTTCTGTAAACTTGCTACTTTATAATCTCAAATTCCAGAAAACTGTAATCTCATTAAGTCCCAGAAAACTGTTTCATCATGTCCACTTGGTTGCTTCATGCTTATTGATGTTTTCCTCCTTTGCTGATTGTGTAGTTGGATAAGTTGATGTGTGTGTTGAGTATATTCTGTCCATATCTTGTTTGTGGCTGTAGGGTTCCTGTAGCTCAAGTTGTGAGCTGTAGAAGTGGCTATGTTGCTGTTTTGTGGCAGATTGTGTGTTTATTTGTTTTGTTACTTGTGGGAGCTATGCTCCATGGAATTAATTGATTCTTCAGCCTATTGTGAGTGATTTTTCATGACCTGTCCAGTGGATACCTTAGAATGCCAAGAATTAGCCCATGGCTTGGTGGTCTTGTGTATTTGCCTCCATTCCTTGTCGTGAGCGTATCGTGACAACCGTAACTCCGTTTCTTGCGTTCTTTATATGCATTTCTATCGGTTTTGCATGATGCGTACATATATGCCATGTTCATGCATGTATAAATAACTCAACATGAGGTTCTGTCCAGATTCATTAATCAACAAACTTTGCATGGGAAACTTGACTAGTTTTGGATTGCCATGTTTAATCTTCATAAATGAATCATGCATCATCTTGGTTTTGCATAGAACCTTGTTTGGATATTTATTGTTGTTGTTTCTCTAGGGTAGACACGAGTGTTGATACTGAGTACGAGGACCCATGAGAGTACCACTACGAGGATCCCGCTACTTGTTCCGCTGAAGAACCAACATGCAAGATGATCGTACCTGGATCCCGATACTATTTTAGCTTGCTAGTTTCTCGCTCTTATCGTTACAATTGCGCTACCTACCACTTGATATCAGCCTCCTAATTGTCATGACAGCCTCTAACCTCGACATCCTAGCAAACCTTTGATTGGCTAAGTTACCGCTGCTCAGCCCCTCGTATAGCATTCTTAGTTGCAGGTGCAGGTTGTTCCATGTGATAACAGGGTTTTGGATATCACAATATTATCTGTTGTTTAATTTAATGCACATATATAACTTGGTATTGGTGGAACGCTTGGCCTTTTGCTAAGTGATTTGTTCCGCTGTTGCCGCCATTAGTTCCTCATTACCGGTGTTATGTTTTCCATATTTGCGCTCCTAACATGCTCGGGGTTGTTATGAGGACCCCCTTGTTCATTCGGTTGAGATTAAAACTTGTCTGGCAAGACCCAACTTTGGTACTACATTTGCTAATAACTTAATAAAACTTACATAGGGCCTTCCAAACCCGTGGATAATTTAACAAACCCCCAGGCCAGTGCTCCTCATGAGTGTTGGTCCAAACTAGTGTCGTGTGCGGGGCCAACCCGGGGCAACTCGGGAGATTTCTATCAGGCCACTGTATGCTGCGCTCATCCAATCGTGTCCTGAGAACGAGATACACATATCTTATCGGGGTTTTCGACACATCGGGAGGTCTTGTTGGATTTGTTTTACCTTTATCGAGTGTCTTGCGTGTGGAGTCTGACTTTCTTCGGGTTTTCTCGAGGTGTTGGAATTCCTTTGGAATTAGCTATGATGACCGGGAGATCCGTGGTCGAGGCTATTCCCCCGGAGTGTGGTTAATTTGTGATGAATTAGTTGGAGCACCCCTGTAGGGTTAAATCTTTCGGAAAGTCGTGCCCGCGGTTATGTGGCAACTTGGATATTTGTTTAACACCCGGTTATAGTTAACTTGAAGTAAACTCTATATAAAATACACCAATTGTGTGAGTAACCATGATCGTCTCTGCTCATGAACACGATCCAAGAGAGAACACAGTGGGGTTATGATTGACATAAGTAAGTGTTCAGGATCTC
The DNA here is from genome assembly GCA_022496015.1 of Hordeum marinum. Taxonomy (NCBI): domain Eukaryota; kingdom Viridiplantae; phylum Streptophyta; class Magnoliopsida; order Poales; family Poaceae; genus Hordeum; species Hordeum marinum. The sequence continues at coordinate 206,957,911 of CM039675.1, read as the reverse complement.
ATAGAGATCATACTAGATTCGATCGTTCATCGTAGGCCACTCATATTTATTTTCATGTTGCGTAAGTTAGCCACCATAAATGCTTAGTGCTGCTGCAAACTAAACACTTGCCCCAACCCAACCTTTAAGCTTGGATAGTCTCGGTACCCGGGCGCATGATTGCTGAGTTCCTGTGGCTCATAGTTTACTAAAACACTCCAGGTACAGGGTCCGGTGAGTTCCTGCAGGATGACCTTACCCAGCTCAAGTGCGAATATGATGAGGAAAGAGGCAGAATGTATGTGACTTATCCGGATGAGTAGAGGACCATGATTATGATCTTTGGGATAGCAAGATAGTATCATTTGCATTTTTTTATCGTTTGATTTTGTTCGTAGGCGGACCCTGTCTTCATCTTGATGATTTGAACTCTGAGTGAATTGTAATTTGGCATGTGGCGAGTGTAAGCCAATCTTGTATACTCATCTTTTCAGTATTGTATGATGTAATGATACTATGCTTGCTAACGGCAAGATGCGCCTCTATCCCTTGCGGGGCCCCCGAGCCTTTAAAAGGATAGGCACGCATCTTGGGCGTGACAAGTGAGGAGGCACGAAGCTCTCTACCAGAAACTGTTCAGGAGTGCTGTGGTACATGAGCTGCCGGCAGGCATAGTCCCCTTGTGCAACAACTCTACTTTAGTTAGAATCATCGCCGTGATGCTGGCATTCGATGCCCACAGCCTTGATGCATCCTGGATTGAGCCTTCTATAGAGCAGGCACAAGATTTCTTTGATAACTTGGTGGCGATGGCCATCCACAAGGAAGAGGGCCTCGTACGGGACACCACTGAGGAAGAAATGGCGTACATCGCTAGCCGGGCGGAGGAAGCAGATCTTGCCACGGAAGCCGGCAGCGCCAACTTCTTGGAAGATGAAGCTGGCAGAGGGCAAACATTGTTGGACGAAAATCTTGCCGGGCAGGGCGGGACCGCCGATGAGCAAGGCGGCATGTCTGCCCGGGGCCATCCTATCGAAGACACAACTGAGGAGGAATTGCTCGAGGAGGCCCCGTCTCTTGTGACAAGGAAGAGGCACGTCCTTTGGAGCGCCGCCTCTAGACTTCCGGTCTCAAGCTCCTTAGTGTAGCACAATCCCCGAAGAGGGGGCGACCGGCATGGCCGTGCGGCGGCAAGAAGCTCATCAGCAACCTGCGCCCACCGCGGCCAAGCGATCCAGGAGCACCCGTCCACCTCCCCTCACGGGCAACAAGGTGGAGGTCGCCTTCGACCTCTCTACCCTTAGCTCGGGAGAAGAATATGAGGAGTAAGGATCTTACCGTATCTTTTGCCTTTCTAATTTCAGGTTTTACTCGACTCATTTGCTTTGCCTTGGCTTGCCTCCGCAAGGATGCGGAAACACTGGCGCAGAGGGTAGCAAAGAGGGCGAGGACCTCGATAGTTGAGGAGCCGTTGGCAAGTGCCTCAGGTGCGCCAAAAACCAACATCAAACCGGAGTCTAGCCAACGGTGCAGCCCTCGACTCAGCCCCTGGCAGAGTTTTGGGGACACCGACTCATAAGTCGTGATCACCGAATGCACATATGCAGGGATCCCAGATATCAATGCTCACTGAACACACAGAAGTTGAATAACAAGATCCTTACATCCACACTTAATGTCTTACACAAAGAAAGACCATGAAGTTCAAGTCTTACATAGATAGGGTCACGAGGGCCAAACACTTAAATAGAACAAGCAGCAGAAATCTTGGTCGAAAGCATGAACCCATGCCATCTGCCTTAACCTACAGGCATTCTGACTGGGAAGCATCCTAGTTCGCAAGTTCGTCACCAATGAACTCTTCAACATACTCCTGTTCTTCAATGCCTGGCCAATTAAATAACCAGTGGCAAGCCAATGAGTACTTTGAATTTAGTCGCAAGCAACCACAATTGTGGACCAAGGTAACAATGATGCATGATATAGGACTAAGTAGGTAATTTTGCAGAAAGCTAATTTTTAGTGCAAATGACATGATCAAGTAACTAGTAGGCATGCTTCAACATTTAGCAGATATCCATATGAACAAGTTACAGATATCATCATAAGTAGGGTTGAACACCTCATGTTCATTCATCACACTAAGTCATCGTACTTAGTTCAATTCCCATGCTAGGTCATCGGACTTAGCTCATGTGACCTCTTTGTCACCATCACGTCCATACTCACACCAAGTTTTCGAAAACATCCAGGCATGGCATAAGCAGCACCACCCAATTGTCCTTGAACGTGGACACGGCTATTCGAATAGTTTTACACTCTGTAGAGGTTGCACACTTTGCCCACAAGACTCGGGGAATTTCCATGTCATCCATGACTCGCGGTATATAACATACCCGGGGTAAGCACCCGAACAATGCCTTTCCCCTAGCAATACTAAATAAAGAGTCCACTCGATTGGTACCCAGCCCTCACAATGTACATCACACGAGCCTCGCTCTAAATCGTACCATCCATGAGGGGACCAACATTGTTCCCGGTGCCTGTGAGGACAATGCATGATCGTACATATCGGTACGACCCCGTATCGAGAGTGACCACGCCACTCCCACCACTAGTAATGCAGCTCCTTGCCAGTACCCACCAAGGTAATCAACAAAGCCCCGTCCTATAAGGGGTATCATGGTTGCGCATGTAAGGTTGGGACGGTCGACATATCTTAAACCCTCCATTTTTGAAAACACATCCTCATCTTGTTTTGGCACACCACTTGTTTCTCAAGTGGTCACCCACCTCATCATCATTTCCCTCGGGCATTAGCTGCACCCGATGGGGTTTTCGAGAAGTCTTTGAAATCATCTCTTTGTTTCCATCACTATGCATAAGTTCCCAACCCACTTGCGTAGCATCTGCTAGCATCCTAACTACACCCACCCACATAATCCCCATAAGGTGATAGGGTTATGCATGATGAAAGTGTCAATGGTAAGTGTATCGGAGGAAACCCACCAAAGTGGTCACTACTCCACATGATCAAGCATAATGAAAGTAAAGTGCTATATGTCATGCAATGAAAATGCTTTCCTAACATGGTCAAAGGTTTGCTTTCCTGGCTCAACATAGTCTCTGGAGACTTCGAAGTCTTCGGGTCCAACTACCTCATTAACAGCGCAAAACAAAACAGAGCACACAAGCCACTATCAAAAATGCTACCCTACTCTGATAAATACTAGCGACTATAGCAAAAATGTTTGTTTAGTACTTTGTTATGAATTTTTTTTAAAAAACTATTAAACACAGGCAGATAATGCCAAATAGGGGGTTTTAAATTAAAACAGTACATAAAATGTTTTCAAACATTTTTACAAATGGCACTAGTAAATTCTAGGGAATATTCTAAGATTTTTGGTGGAAAAATGTTTGGATTTAGATTTAATTTGTGCCCTGCGGAATTTTTGGAAGATCAGAAAAAAGCAAAAGGGAAAATAAAAAGGGCACAGTGCCCTGGCAAGAGGCAGCCAGTAGCTGCGGCGGCCTAGAGGCCAACCAGCCCAGGCAAAACGGCACGCGAGCGCCCGCGTTCAAACCTGACGGCTGGGGCCTGAAGGCCAGCGATAGAGAGAGGAGGGGGAGGGAGGTGAGGCTGATAGGCGAGCCCCGCCTGTCATCTTCAACCTCACGGCAGTGTGTCCGGCACGCTCACTGGCAATGATATAGGGCATGGCGAAGGCAGGCGAAGGCGGGGATGAGCTTAGCATCGACCTGCCGTTCCTTTGGAAGTCAAAGAAGTGCCGGAGGCGGTCGCAATCGCCGACGACGAGCTCCTGTGGTGGAGGATGCTTTGGGAGGGTTCGCCGAGGACATTTCAGGCTGCAAAGAGGACGAGGAGAAGGGGGAGACGCGTTCGAATGCTGAGGGAGGACCAACCAAAGAGATAGGAGGGCCGGAGGGGCTCCGTACCCAGAGATCGATGGTGAGATGGCCACGACGGTCCTCGGGTCGATCCCGAGCACGGGGGCGTCGGGGGCTCTCTAGGGGGCTCAGGGAGGTTGCTAGGGAGAGGAGAGAGGGACTATAGGGGAGAGAGGGGTCCGGGAGGCCCTTTTACAGGGGGGAAGCGGTCCACCGTACTGAGATGCACCGGCGAGGGTGAGGCCAGCGCCACAGGCCATGGGGGGCTCCCGTTCGAGTCCAGGGAGTTCCTGGATGTTGTCCAGACCCAGGGAAAGGGAGAGAGAGTGAGGATGAGGGGTTTGGCGCCCGCGCGTGTGAGATCGTGCGTTGGCCGGCTCGGGCGGCGTCGGGCACGCGTGAGAGGGGTCGGAGGAGGGAGACAGAGGAGGGGCCGAGCGTGTAACATGTCACGGACGGCAAGGGCCCCTCACGGGACACGGGGTGGAGGCCCAAGGTGATCAGGGCTGGCCATTGGGCAGCGGCTTTAGTGCAGGCGATACTGTAGCATGCTCTGGAGTGCGGCTATTGCATGCCATGACATTGTCCTTGGCATCTTCTACGTGGCCACCTACCTCTAGGGGATAGAGGAGGGTTTAGAATAGAGGGAAATGGTCTTGGATGTCATGGGTTCCTTAGGAGAGAAGTAAAGTTGAGAGAGAGAGGGAAAACTCCTATCTAGGGGGTGAAATGAGAATTTTACCCCACTTACCTAAAGAGTCTTGGCCAGGGAGAGTTACTGGGGGTGCAAGGTACTTACAAGAGGCTGTGGTAAAAATTTGGGGCAAGGGTAAAAGAGGAAGGGGTGAAACCAGATAATTTACCAATTCACCAGAAGGTGTTTGATAGTGATTTGGGCAATATAAGTTTACCAACTTACTAAGATATACAACAGGGTCAAGGGCTAGGTAAAAATGAGATGATTCACCAAGTTTGAGCTCAATTGAGCAAGGTTGACAATGGAGACTTGGTAAACCCTAGAAATTAACGGAATCAGATTTATGTGGATCCAGTGATGCTAGGCTTTTACCCTTGATGCACCACTTAGTGTGGCATCACTAAATGGTCATTAGAGCATGCCCACAAAGTTTGGGGTCAAGGGGAGACACTTCATAATGTAAAGTTGCTCAAATTTGAATCTAGATAGGAAGGGTTTTGGGGTGGCTTGATGAACCAAATGAACTTGGATTGAGGTGAAACTTTGCAAGATCATCAACTATGATAGTGTTGACTTGCTGAAATGTTCTTGGAATTTATTGAGAATATTTCTTATAGAAATATTCCAAAACTTTGGTTTGAACAAAAAGGGTTTTGAGTGGTTTTGCCCATGATTTTAACATCCCTTGTGTTGAAACTCATATATATGGAAAAATATATGTCCACTAAGTTTCCCTATATTTTCTCAAATATTTTCGAAGCATTTAAATAATTTTTCCCTAGGAAAAACCATTTCTGGCCTTAAGAGAAGGCCTTTAAATCAAATATAAAAATAATCTTTAAAATTAATATTTGGTGGTCTTGAAAAGTCTTATATATAGTAAGTTTGAAATAAAGTCTTTGGGGAAGAAGAATTCATCCGATTTGAGGACTTGAAGTGCAAACCTCATTTCAGGGGGGGTTTGGAAACCTAATTTGAATAAATCATTTTTGGTTAAAACTAAATTTGATAAAAATAGTTTTGGTCACTATGCACATGGCATGATAACTAGGAAAGAGGTTTGGGACAAGGAAGATGAATATGAAGTGGAATAGAATCTAGGAGTGCCATATAACAAAATCATCAAGCAAGCAAACATCATTGCAAACAAGCACAAGCACTTTGAAAAAAAGTTTTAGTTGGCTCCAAATTTTATAAACCCCAACATATCAAGGTGATACAAACACAGGGTGTGACATACCTTCCCCCTTACAAGAATCTCGTCCCCGAGATTCCTAGGCTAAGCGCTAAAAAGATAAGGGAACTCTGATCTAAGATAGTCTTCACGCTCCCAGGTTGCTTCAGCTTCGGTGTGGTTGCTCCACTACACCTTGAAGTACTTGATGGTGAGGCTTCGGGTGCAGTGCTCGGCTTCATCCAAAATGCGAACTGGTCTCTCACGATAAGTGAGGTCTGGCTGAAGGTCGATGGCTTGATGGTCAATGTCCTTGTAGAGGTCCGGGCGGTTGGGAACTTGGAGACACTTTCGTAGTAGTGACACATGAAAGACGTTGTGCACATCCGACAGCTCGGAAGGTAGTTTTAGCTGGTAGGCAACTTTTCCTTGCATTGCGGTGATCTTGAAGGGGCCGATGTATCTTGGCGTCAGCTTTCCTTTGACGTGGAAACACTTGGTTCCCTTGAGAGGTGTGACCCGAAGGTAGATGTGGTCTCCGACACAAAAGCTCACTTCTCGGTGGTGGGAGTCAGCATACCTCTTTTGTCTTGACTTGGCGGCTCAAGGCGCTCTTGGATGAGTTGTACTTGCTCTTCGGCTTCGCGGAGGATGTCTGGCCCGAAAACTAGTCCTTCTCCTGTCTCTGACCAGTTTAGGGGAGTACGACACTTGCATCCATACAATACCTCAAATGGTGCCATCTAAAGTCTCGACTGATAGCTATTGTTGTAGGAGAACTCGGCAAATGGTAGGCAATCTTCCCACTTGGCTCCATATGCCAAAACACAAGCACGGAGCATATCTTCGAGTATCTGATTTACTCGTTCTGTTTGCCCACCGGTCTAGGAATGAAAAGCGGTGCTGAAGGAGAGCTTGGTTCCCATACCTTCTCGAAACTTCTTCTAGAACGTTGAGGTGAACTGGGTTCCCCGATCCGACATGATCTCCTTTGGAACTCCGTGAAGACTTACGATGCGGTTGATGTAGAGGTTTGCGAGCTGGCTCCCATCATAGGTAGTCCTGACGGGAATGAAGTGGGCTACCTTGGTCAGGTGATCAACAATGACCAAAATGGAATCATGTCCTTTGCTTTACCTTGGCAATCCGGTGATGAAATCCATCCCGACTTTGTCCCACTTCCATTCAGGCACTTTGAGAGGTTGCAATAGTCCAGCGGGTCGCTAATGCTCAGCTTTAACTATCTGGCATATATCACACTTAGCCACGAACGTGCCTATCTCCCGTTTCATGCCATGCCACCAGAATCTTATCTTGAGGTCTTGATACATCTTGGTTCCTCCAGGATGGATGGAGTATGGAGTGTCATGAGCTTCTTGCAAGATCAAGTTCTTGAGCTCCTCCTTGTTGGGTACGCAAATGCGATTCCTGAACCATACAACAGCTTGTTCATCCACCGAGAATCCTGGGGTCTTGCCTGCCTTGATCTTCCTCTTGATGCCTTCAATGCTCTCATGTCCCTTCTGGGCTTCCCTGATATCATCCATCAAGGTAGGCTTTTCTTCGAGGTTGGCGAGGAATCCTGGTGCAACCAATTCCAAGCCGAAGCTCTCAAGTTGTTCATACAGGGCGGGTAGCCTTTCCTTAATCATAGCATTCAAGGAACAAGCCTTTCTGCTTAAGGCGTCTGCTACCACGTTGGCCTTTCCAGGGTGGTATTGAACACTGAGGTTGTAATCCTTGATCAACTCCAACCATCTTCGCTGCCTCATGTTCAATTCCCTTTGAGTGAAAATATACTTCAAACTCTTGTGGTCTATGAATATCTCACATCGCTTCCCCAGAACGTAATGTCACCATGTCTTCAAGGCATGAACCACGGCTTCCAACTCGAGATCATGAGTTGCGTAGTTCTCTTCATCAGGACATAGCTGTCTGGATAGATATGCTATGACTCTTCCTTCTTGCATCAGAACACCTCCAAGCCCAGTTCTTGATGCATCACAATATATCACAAACTCCTTGTGAATATCGGCGGTAGCCAAAACTAGGGCTGTGATCAATCTCTTCTTGGGCTCCTGGAAGCTTTCCTTGCACTTAGATATCCATTCGAACTTCTTGTCCTTCTTCAAAAGCTGGGTCGTGGGTCGGGTAATGCTTAAGAATCCTTCCACGAACTTGCGGTAATATCCCGCGAGTCCAAGGAAGCTCCTGACTTCCTTTACGGTGGTTGGGGTTTGCCATTCAGTCACAACTTCAATCTTGGCAGGATCCATCGATAATCCTTCTGCAGTTAACACACGACCCAAGAATCCAACTTCATGCAGCCAAAATTCACACTTGCTGAACTTGGCATAAAGTTGGTGCTCTCGAAGCTTCTCTAGGACAAATCTCAATTGTTCCTCATGCTCTTCTTCAGACTTGGAGAAGACGAGTATGTCATCAATGAAGATGACAACGAACTTGTCCAAGTACTCCATGAAGTCCTTATTCATGAGGTACATGAAGTAGGCAGGGGCATTGGTTAACCAAAATGACATGATCGTGTACTCATATGTGCCATATCGGGTTACAAATGCCGTCTTCGGAATGTCTTGGGGTCCGATCTTCAGCTGATAGTACACAGACCTGAGGTCGATCTTGGAAAACACCTTGGCTTGATTCAACTAATCGAACATGTCTTCAATCTTGGGGAGTGCGTACTTGTTCTTTATTGTGACCTCCTTGAGATAACGTTAATCGACACAGAGTCTGATAGTTCCGTCCCTCTTTGACACAAATAGTACAGGCAATCCCTAGGGAGAGGTACTTGGGAGAATGAATCCTTTTCTGAGCTGCTCAGCTAGTTGCTTTTTCAACTCAGCCAACTCTTCAGATCCCATCCTGTAAGCCTTCTTATAGATGGGCCTTGATCTGGGTATAAGCTCAATGATGACCTCAACGTCTTGGTCAGGAGGCATTCCGGGCAGATCATCAGGAAACACATCCGGGTATTCACATACCACTGGCACTTGATCCAACTCAACTCCCGATAGACATTTAGCCTGAGGGGCTTGAGTGGAGGCAGGGTTGGGAAAATACTTGACTTCCACTCCTTGGCTATTGGTCATGGTAACGATCCTCTTGGCACAGTCTAACAAGCCTTGGTGCTTGGTTAACCAATCCATGCCTAGGATCACATCCAAGCCTTCTGACTTCAGGATGATAAGGTCTGCTAGGAAATCTACCCCGTTGATGTTAATCTCAACTCCCATACAACCTATCCCAGACTTCCTAACTGATCTCGGGGTTTGTATCAACATACGACTACCCAAGGGTGTAGGCTCCATGACACTCTCTAGTGCAAACTTTTGGGTGACAAAAGAATGCGAAGCTCCACAATCAAACAATATTATGGACAGGGTTGAGTTGACGAGGAACGTAGCCAGTATGACGTCCGGGTCTTCCTGGGCTTCCTCTGCAGTGACATGATTCACACGACCCTTGCCATTGTCGGGCTGGTTGCGGGGACCAGGGTTCCTTGGGGGTGCTCCACGGCCTTGACCATGATTTGGCGCATTGGGGCATGGTGCATCTAACTTCTTGTTGGGACACAACCTAGAGATGTGTCCAGGCTGACCACTTCCAAATCACGCGACTTGTCTAGGGTTGCTGTTGAAGTTCCTGCCGCCGTTGTTGTTATTGGGGTTGTCGTTGTAAGCTGGCCTGGGATTGGTATACTGCTGAGGCTGGTAGCTCGGACGAGGTGCAGGAGGTCTAGCCTGTTGCGGCTGATAGGTCGGCTTGGCTGGGGCTGGCTGCCAGGGGCGAGGCTTGTGGTTGTTGGAGCTACCCTTGCTGATCATCTTGTGCTTGCGAGTGTCATCTGTGGCACGACGCTTGTATTCTAGCATGAGGGCCTTGTTCACTAAGTCAAAGAAGGTATGACAGTCGCAGACGATGAGCTGATACTGTAGGGTCTGTTGAAGTCCTTCCATGAAGTGTTCCTTCTTAGCAACCTCCGTGTTGACGTCTTCAGGTGCATACCTTGACAGCAGGTTGAACTTCTGCAGGTACTCCTTGATAGAGCCACTTCCTTGCTTCAGCACTCGGAATTCTCTCTTCTTGATAGCCATAATCCCAGAAGGAATGTGGGCAGTGCGGAATCCTTCCATGAAGTCATTCCAGGTGATCACACGCTCACCTTGCATGACCTTGTATATATCCCAGCATACTCGGGCAGTACCTCCGAGGCAGCGAGAGGCATAGAACACCTTCTCACGGTCCTCATTGCAATTGACCAGTGCAAGGAGGTCCTGGATGGTGCGGATCTAGTCATCCGCATCTAGTAGTTCAGCAGTCTCGGTGAAGGTTGGGGGCGAGTTCCTCATGAACTCAGATAGTGTGGAGCGGCCATTGCCATTCTTGCCTTGCTGATGGTTGTTCACAAGGGCCTGAGCCATCTGTTGAATGGCAGCATTCACTGTTGGCCTGGTGCTCCTCCCGGAGAACTTGGAGAAACTAAGCTATGGTCATGTTCTCCGGTGAATGTGGTGGTGGGGGAATGTCGCCTTGTGCCTGCTCCTGGTGTCCTCCAGCGTGAGCGGCCCCACCAGCTCCCTGTTGCTGGCTTGAGTTGGCGGCTTCACGGTTGGTGAAGGAGCTGTTGTGGGTAGCAGTCACCATCCTGTTTGGAGCAGCCAAGTCAAACAACTAGGATAGACAAGAGGAGAAGGAATAATGGAAAAGCGTGCCTAAGGGGGTTGGTCAAGTGCAAGTGTGGTAAAACAAAGGTCGAAAGACCAACATATATTAAGATAGACAATAGATTTGCTTACATGTTGCATAAGGCAAAAGCATGACTTGCATCGGAACATAAAGAAAACAAGAAACAAGCACACATGGTTTAATATGAACCATTACACGGACTCGATTTCGCATGAGGGATACATAACTGATCCAACCCTAGGTGTTCTAGGACTCAGGTGGTGGAGTGCTCGATCTCGTAGTCACGCTTCTCTGGGTCTTCCTCATGTTCATCATATGAATGGGCATCATTCCCGGTCGAAGGGGTCGAGGAACGAGGAGGTCCATCCCGACGATGCTTTGCTGGTGTGTCGGTGAAGAGCTCACGGTACTCCGTCGCACTCATGCGATGTCGACATCTGGGTGCATCACTAGTTGGGGGGGTACTCCTCTTCTATAAGCGACAGCTGGTCATCCCTCATGGGCTCCGTTGCTCTTTATCCTGTCTTGCGTTGTCTTGGCTTGCCGAAGTAGCTCTCGGGTGTGGCGAAATTCCTCGCGGAGCTTGATGGACTCCTTAATCAAGTGGTGAACCAGACTATCGGGGGAGAGGCTGAAGTAGGTCTGGAACGTGAGTGGTGTGCCATCCTCCTGGGTCAAAACCAGTGTCCAACTCTCGCCAAGATCATCCTTCCTAAAGGAAGGTAGCGAGTAGCCGGCTTATCAGCCATCTCTCGGATGATGTCTCCAAGGTGTAGGAGTGCCTTGCGTGCAACTGTCTCGGCTGCAAGCATCATGGTCTCCATCCGGGGTCCTTCAAAGTACCAACTGGTTGGGGAGTCGTTTGCCTTCACGACCACATCTACGTGGTACTCCTTCGTGACGGCATAAACCCAGTGCTCGTGGTAGAGGAAAATGGGTGGTAGGCAAAACTAGCACTTCTCAAGACTATCTCGAAGGAGTAAGGAAAGCCGGATGTCAGGAAGGCTTCGGGTACGACGACCATCTACAAAGGTTTGAAAGGAGTCAGCAGAGTGTTGAGTGAAGAATAGGAGAGGTAAATTGTGCAGAATTCCTAGGTGCAAACGCTAGGTGTAGTTTTGAAAATGGTTTTATCCTGACTAACGTCCATGCTAACTAAGGGCTTCCTATAGTCAAGATGGCTCTGATACTAGCTCTGTGAGGACCCCGACTCATAAGTCGTGATCACCGAATGCACGTGTACACTGATCCCACAGATCAATGCTCACTGAACACACAGAAGCTGAATAACAAGAGTCTGATATAGATAGGGTCACGAGGGCCAAACACTTCAATAGAACAAGCAACGGAAATCTAGGTCGAAAGCGTGAACCCATGCTATCTGTCTTAACCTACAGGCATTCTGAGTGGGATGCGTCCTAGTTCGCAAGTTCGTCACCAACGAACTCTTCAACATACTCCCGATCTTCCATGCCTGGCCAATTAAATAACATGTGAAAAGCCAATGAGTACCTTGAATGTACTCGCAAGCAACCCAAATTGTGGAACAAGGTAACAATGATGCATGATATAGCACTAAGTAGGTAATGTTGCGCAAAGCTAATTTTGAGTGCAAATGACATGATCAAGTAACTAGTAGGCATGCATCAACATTTAGTAGATATCCATATGAAGATGTTACAGATATCGTCATAAGTAGGGGGTGAACACCTCATGTTCATTCATCACACTAAGTCATCGGACTTAGTTCAATTCCCATTCTAGGTCATCGGACTTAGCTCATGTGACCTCTTTGTCACCATCACGTCCATACTCACACCAAGTTTTACGAAAACATCCAGCCGTGGCATAAGCAGCACCACCCAACTGTCCTTGACCATGGACACGGCTATTGGAATAGTTTTACACTCTACTGAGGTTGCACACTTTACCCACAAGACTTGGGAAATTCCGTGTCATCCACGACTCGCGGTATATAACATACCCGAGGTAAGCACCCGAACTATGCCTTTCCCCTAGCGATACTAAACAAAGAGTCCACTCGATTGGTACCCAGCCCTCATGATGTAGATCACACGAGCCTCGCTCTAAATCGTACGATCCGTGAGGGGACCAATGGTGTGCCCGATGTCTGTGAAGATAGCGGATGATCGTACATACTGGTACGACCCCGTATCGAGAGTGACCACACCACTCCCGCCACTAGTAATGAGGGCTCCTTGCCAGTACCCACCAAGGAAATCAACAAAGCCCCATCCTATAAGGGGTATCTTGGTTGGGCATGTAAGGTTGGGACGGTCGGAAAATTTTAAGCCCTCTGGGTTTGAAAACACATCCTCATCTTGTTCTGGCACACCACTTGTTTCTCAAGTGGTCACCCTTCTCATCATCATCTCCCTCAGGCATTAATGGCACCTGACGGGGTTTTCGAGAAGTCTTTGAAATCATCTCTTTGTTTCCATCACTATGCATAAGTTTCCAACCCACTTGCATAGCATCTGCTAGCATCCTAACTACACCCACCCGCATAACACTCATAAGGTGGTAGGGTTATGCATGTTGCAACTGTCAATGGTAAGAGTATCAGAGGCAACCAACCAAAGTGGTCACTACTCCACATGATCAAGCATAACGAAAGTAAAGTGTTATATGACATGCAATGAAAATGGTTTCCTAACATGGTCAAAGGGTTGCTTGTCTGGCTCAACAAAGTCTCCGAGGTCTTCGAAGTCTTCGGGTCCAACTTCCTCATTAATAGCGCAATTTATCGTCGTGATAAAATAACGTTAAAAATATGCATCACATTAAACAGAGCACCCAAGCCACTATCAAAAATGCTACCCTACTCTGATAAATACTAGAGACTATAGCAAAAATGTTTCTTTAGTATTTTGTTATGAAAAACATTTTTAAAAACTATTAAATAGAGGAAGATAATTCCAAATATGGCTTTTTAAATTAAGACAATACATAAAATGTTTTCAAACATTTTGACAAAGGGCACTAATAAATTCTAGGGAATATTCTAAGATTTTTGGTGGAAAAATATTTGGATTTAGATGTAATTTGTGCTGTGTGGAATTTTTGGAAGTTCAGAGAAAAAGAAAAAGGGAAAAGAAAAAGGGCATAGTACCCTGGCCAAAGGCGGCCAGCAGCTGGGCCGGCCCAAAGGCCAACCAGCCTAGGCGAACCGGCGCGTAAGCGCAGGCGTTCAAACCTGACAGTTGGCGACCGAAGGCCAGCGACAGAGAGAGGAAGGGGAGGGAGGTGAGGATGACAGGTGGGCCCCACCTATCATCTTCAACCTCACGGCAGGGAGCCCGGCGCACTCACCGGCGATGATACAGGGCACGGTGATGGCAGGCGAAGGCGGGGATGAGCTCAACGTCGACCCTCCGTTCCTATGGAGGTCGAAGAAGTGCCGGAGGCGGTCGGAGTCGCCGCCGACGAGCTCCTATGGTGGAGGATGCTTCAGGAGGGTTCGCCGGGGCCGTTTTAGGCTGCAAAGAGGACGGGAAGAAGGGGAGACGCGTTAGAATGCCGACAGAGGACCAACCAAAGTGAGAGGAGGGCCAGAGGGGCTCCATATGCGGAGATCGACAGTGAGATGGCCACGGCGGTCCTTAGGTCGTCCCGAGCACGGGGGAGTCGGGGGCTCTCTGGGGGCTCAGGGAGGTTGTTGGGAGAGGAGAGAGGTACCAGAGGGGAGAGAGAGGTCCGGTAGGCCCTTTTATAGGGGGGCAACGGTCCACCATAGTTAGATGCGCCGGCAAGGGCGAGGCCAGCGCCACAGTCCATGGGGGGTCCCGTTCGAGTCCAGGGAGTTCTTGGACGTGGTCCAGACCAAGGGAAAGGGAGAGAGATAGAAGAGGAGGCGTCTAGCACCCGCGCATTGGCCGTCTCGGGCGTTTCGGCCATGCGTGAGAGGGGTCGGAGGAGGGAGAGAATGGAGGGGCCGACCGCGTAGCTTGTAACGGATGTCGAGGGCGCCTCGAGGGACACGCGGGGGAGGCCCAAGGTGGTCAGGGGTGGCCATTGGGCAGTGGCTACAGTGATGTCGGCATTGTAGTGCGCTTTGGAGCACGGCTATTGCATGTCATGGCATTTTCCTTTGCATCTTCTACGCAGCTACCTAGGTTTAGGGGATAGAGGAGGGTTTAGAATAGAGGGGAAGGGTCTTGGATGCCCTGGTTTCCTTAGGAGAGAAGGAAAGTTGAGAGAGAGAGAGAGGGAAAACTCTTGTCTTGGGGGTCAAATGAGGATTTTACCCCACTTACCTAAGGAGTCTTGGCTAGGGAGAGTTACTGGAGGTGCAAGGTACATACCAGAGGCTGTAATAAAAATTTGGGGGCAAGGGTAAAAGAGGAAGGGTGAAACCAGAGACTTCACCAATTCACTAGAAGGTGTTTGATAGTGATTTGGGGATGATAAGTTTACCAACTTACTGAGATATACAACAGGGTCCAGGGCTAGGTAAAAATGAGACGATTCACCAAGTTTGAGCTGAAGTGAGCAAGATTGACAATGGAGACTTGGTAAACCATAGAAATTAATAGAATCAGATTTCTATAGATCCAGTGATGCTAGGCTTTTACCCTTTATGCACCACTTAGTGTGACATCACTATTTGGTCATTATAGCATGCCCACAAAGTTTGCGGTCAAGGGGAGACACTTCACAATGTAAAGTAGCTCAAATTTGAATCTAGACACTAAGGGTTTTGGGGTGGCTTGATGAATCAAATGAACTTGGATTGAGGTAAAATTTTCTTGGAATGTATTGAGAATATTTCTTATATAAATATTCCAAAAGTTTGGTTTGAATAGGAAGGGTTTTGAGGGGTTTTGCCCATGATTTGAAAATGCCCTTGTGTTGGAACTCATATATATGGAAAATATATGTCCACTAAGTTTCCCTAAATTTTCTCAAATATTTCCAAAGCATTTAAATAATTTTTCCCTATGAAAAACCATTTCTGGCCTTAAGAGAAGACCTTTAAATAGAGTATAAAATAATCTTTAAAATTAATATTGGGTGCTCTTAAAAAGTCTTATATAGTAAGTTTGAAATAAAGTCTTTGGGGAGGAAGAATCCACCCAATTTGAGGACTTCCAGTGCAAACCTCATTTCAGGGGCGGTTTTGAAAACCTAATTTGAATAAATCATTTCTGGTTAATTTTTTTTGATAAAAATAGTTTTGGGCACTATCCACATGACATGATCATTGGGAAAGGGGTTTGGGACAAGGAAGATGAATATGTAGTGGAATAGAATCTAGGAGTGCCATATAACACAATCATCAAGCAAGCAAACATCATTGCAAACAAGCACAAGCACTTTGAAAAAAGTTTTAGTTGGCTCCGAATTTTAGAAACCCCAACATATCAAGGTGATACAAAGACAGGGTGTGATAGGATTCCCCAGCGTGAGCCCATTACTCACTTCCTACTGGTAAGTGCGAGGGTGCACATCTTTACTACTGACATCACCGGACGTGCAGGAGGAGGGCGGCAACAAGGAGAACCATCAAAGGCCGTCCCTGATACGCCGCCTCCATCATCTATGCCACCCATAGATGGATCCCCAGTGAGGACTTCCTCCAACATGCTTTATCGCAACGAGGGAGAGCCGGCAAGCACGGGCAACGACAGGTCTTCGTCGGCAACCTTTGTTGGTGCATGTACTCTTTATTATTTTCGTCTTTTTTTGTCTTCTTGAACTTCCACCTCAACTTTGTTTGGTTTGTTTTCTTGGCCCTTAGACATTCCCACGATGGAGGGCATGGATGTTGACACCGTCATCAAGAAGACCACCAAGGACGCTACCGCTGAGGCCGACAGGATCACTGCTGAGGAGGCCATCAAGAGTGCTGCCGCCGAGGCCGCTGAAGCCGCCAAGAATGCTGCCGCCAAGGCTGCTAGCGCTGAAGCAGCCAAGGTCGCGCGGGAACTGGCTGTGAAGGCTGGTGAGGGGGCCAGTGACTGTACTGACGGCATTAGTGCCGCAGGAGCGCCAGGCGCTGCGCCGGCCATGGAGCCCCTAGCTGCCGGGAAGGCGGCCGTCGATGACCAGCCGCCCACATCAGAAGCTCCTTCGACGAGCAAGTACCTCATGGTTGGTGATAATTTGTTCATCAGCATCCCCGGCATGGCAAGCACTGGGGCGCCAACCAAAGGGAAAGCTTTTGAAGTGGGGATCATTGCTACTGCCGGGCTTGAGATTGTTGATGAACAAAGTCCCAGCAGCAGCAAATCCCAGGAAGAGCAACTCGTCCAAACTATGGGCGACACCTTCCGGAAGCTTCGAGCGCTTAACCGTGCCCGAAAGGAGAAACTAGACTATAGGGCAGCAGTTATGGAAGCGGTGAAGGCCAATTTCCTGGAGCGCGTCGAAGAAACTCTATATACAAGGCGCAATTGAGCCAAGGCTGGAGCCAACTCTATATACATCAATCTGACGCCGAGCAGCCATGGGAAGAGGCCAAGCAACTGGCTGGTGCAGAGGATGCTCGCTTGACGGAGCGCCGTATCGGGCTCAACGCCTATGAGGAAGACTTTGTCGCCCACGAGAAGGTGCTTGCCGACAAACTTCGCAGCAAGAAAGTGGATATCAAGGAGCTCGTCACTCGGCGGACCCAGGAGTTGGAGTGGAAACACAAGGAGACGCTTGAGGCTCTAACTGCAGATCACACCGGCAAGCTGAAGGAAGCCGCCGATGCAGCCGTAGCTGCAGGGGCTGCCAAGAACTTGCTAGAGGAGAGGGTGAAGAAGCTGGAGGCCGACCTTAAGTATCTTGGCAAGGAGGTCTCGTTACTCATGTCTGAAAGAGACAAATCCCTCGCAAGCCTGATGGAGATGTAGGTCACCATATCTGACAAGATAAAGCAGCTCTCTTCAGCCAGCAAGTCCATTGATGACATGAACCTGAAGCTGGCTACTCTGATCGAGACTCTCGAGACCGCCAAGACCCACGAGAAGGCTCTGGTCAAGGATCTCCAAGATGAGAAGGAGCTAGTCAAGAGTGCTACTACTGTTCACAATGACTATGTACAGGGAGTAAAAGTCTGGACTGGGAAGCATGTCGATGTCGCGGAGAGGCTTGCCACACAACTGTCTGCCATGGGCCTGGAAGGCCCCATGTACTCTTCCAACTAGAGAGTGTCCATGAGTGCCAAGGTGACCATGTTCTTTGACTGTATGCTTGGAGCCTTGGAGGAGCTTCACTCTGACTGGGCATCCTACCTGGCCAGCGAATCGCGCAAGCTCTGCCAGGCCGTTCTCCGCAAGGTGCTCGTCAAGGTGGCGTATAAGAACCCCAACATCAACTTCTCCAACATCCTCGACCACTTGCCGAAGGGCATAGATGTCAAAGCGCTTGAGGAACTCTTTGCACCCATCATCGGTAGGGTAAGCCAAGTCAAGCGGGTTGAAGACGATCGCCGGGATTGGCTGCCTTACTCCTCGCCGCCATCCATGCCAAGAACAATTTATCTTATGTTAAAATCTCGGCAAGACCGATGTAATATTGCTTGTTATGCTTTAAACAACTTTTATGTTATCCTTCTTGTTTGATTTCTCTCTGTATGCATTCACCATACCCTTCATTGGAAACTTGCCGAAGCGCATACCCTTACAGCAAGCACTACGTGGTGTTTTTAGTGCAACCACGTAGACTGTTGAGTGGACTTGAAACAGAATAGGGACGTAATCAATCGCAATAAGGTTCCTTCACGTGCAGGTTTTCCATACAAGAATCGAAATCGCCCAAGGAAAATAACTCCAGAGCAAGAATTCTCTTGGGGTTTTGCAACTTATCTTTTCGTTGCTGTACTACTCAGGCAAGATTTTTTTCTTTTTGAATGTCGCCCATAGGTATCCATACCATTACCCCCCCTGGCAAATCTGCACGCGAGGTAACCTTCTATCCGTTGAGAAAAAGAAAGAAGAGAAAATATGGATGTGGAACCTTGGCGGTCCGTTAGCTCTTGCCAGGAGTAAGTGCAATGCAATATCTTAGACAAACATGTACATAAGTAATCATGAGAATCGATCAAGATTTGGACAACACTTATCTTTATTTAACTACGCACAGGGTCTGCGCCTGGCTTTGTACAAGGGATTACATGCTTCAGCGGCAAGACTTGTACAAAAGGTGGTTGCCAGGAGGCCCGACAACTGCGCCTTATGGGTAGAACTTGCAAAGATGTTCGATATTCTAGGAGTTGCTCATGGGATACCATCTTCGATCTCTAGGCGGACTTTTCCAGGCTTCTTGACTCGTAATACCCGGTAAGGGCCTTCCCACTTTGGTGTCAACTTGCTAGAATTCTTGGCAGACTGAAATCGCCAAAGAACAAGGCCACCTTCCTCAAGACTTCTGGCATTAACTTTGTGGCTATGATAGCGGCACAAAGCTTTCTGGTACTGGGCAGCTCTCATAGCAGCCTAAAGACGATCTTCCTTAAGGAGTGTCGCGTCATCTTGCTACAACTGCTCTTGCTCAAGCTCATCATAAGCGAGCACTCGAGATCACCTGTATACGAGTTCCGTGGGGAGAAATATCTCCGCCCCATAAATGAGGGAGAAGGGTGTCTGGCTAGTAGCTCGATTTGGTGTCCTTTTGATTGACCAAAGAACCACCGGCAACTCAACAATCCAGTGCCTTTCGCACTTGTGTAGCTTGTCCAAAGTTCTTATCCTGAGGCCTCGCAGGACTTCAACATTAGGTCTTTCCGCTTGGTCGTTGTTCCTTGGGTGAGCAACAGAAGCAAATAGATTATGCTGCCAATGTCTTGGACATAATCCATGAAGGTGCGGCTCGTGAACTGTGTGCCATTGTTAGTGATGATCCTTTTGGGAACACCAAAGCGGCAGACTAGTCCTTTGAAGAACTTGACAGCTGACTGTGCTGTCCCTTTTCTCAATGTTTCCACTTCTGTCCACTTTGTGAACTTGACGATTGCAACATACAAGTATTCGAAACCCTTAGCAGCACGGGGGACGGGGCCCAAGATGTCGATCCCCCAGACCGAAAATGGCCAGGAGAGAGGGATTGTTTGAAGGGCTTGAGCTGGTTGATGTAATTTATTCAAATGAAAGTGGCATGATTCACACTTGGTTACTAACCCAGTTGCATCCTGGAGGGCAGTGGGCCACATATGCCTCCATGTATCTCTACCAAAAGCTCCAGTCCATCCTCCCGAGAAATGCATTTGTGTTTCACGCCATCCGGTCACTTTCTGTACAAGACGTTGTCTATGAACTGGTACATATTAGACCAGTGGGCTACTTTCTCCGCTAGCTCTTGTTCCTTAGGGATTTCTCCTGTTTGAAGGAAACAGACGATGTGTTGTGCCCGTGCTGGAGCCTGGGGCTCGACAACATGGACTAAAGGCATATCCTCTGCCAGGGAGGCATTTGTCTCAACGGCAAGGGCCTGAGGCCCCGTTGGAACCTCCTGCTTGCAGGCAAGCCTAGTGGGAACGTGTGCTTGCACGGCAAGAGCCGGACGCTCTGCTGGAGCACGACGCTCACCGGCAAGCCTGGCGTTGTCCCCGGCAACCTCCTCGCCGGTGGCTTCGAGGAGCTCTACTGGGAAATACTTGCCAGAACTCAACTTTCTTCTTCTCTCTTGTCCAGTTGTTGGTGTCATGGAGGGTTGAGTCAGTCGGAGCATGAAAGTCAATAGTTCCACAGACAACTTAAGGGTAGCACACTTTGACCGGCCATCAGCAACGCTGTTCTCTACATGCGGAACGTGCTCCATTTGCAGGCCGTCAAAACACTCTTCCAACTTCCTCACTTCATCGACATAACCTTCCATCAATGGACTCTGGTAATCTTTGTTCACTTGCCTAACGACAAGCTAAGAATCACCCCTCACAATAAGTTTCTTGATCCCAAGGTCAGCCGCGACCCTGAGACCGGCAAGCATCCCTTCGTACTCAGCAGTATTATTCGTTGATCTCTCCCGGTGAAAGTGCATCTGAATCACATATTTTGGGTGCTCTTCGATGGGTGCGACAAGCAGCACTCCGGCACCACCGCCTTGATCGGTTTCCTTGATGAGGAGAGTTGACTTTGGAGATTCTTCATTTGGCGTTGGGGTCCATTCTGCAATGAACTCTGCCAAGGCTCTGCTCTAGATGGTCAAAGTGCTTTCAAACCTGAGACCAAAGCTTAACAGTTCCAAAGCCCACTCTACAATCCTGCCGGTAGCTTCTGGGTTCCACAAGATCAGTTGCAGCGGGAAGCGAGTGACAACAGTAATCTAATGTGCTTGGAAGTAATGGCGCAGCTTTCTTGAGGCCATAAGAAGGACGAAGACCAACTTTGTCATGCCACAATATCTTGACCTGGCCCCCTGCAACAGGGAGCTGACAAAATAGACCGGGCGCTCCACCACCTTTTTCTTCTGGATTGTCTCATTCAACTGCATAGATTTTGAGATGAACCTACTCAGAGCAGCAACGCAGCCGGCAAGACGACGCACATCCTTGACACGTCTTGGTGCTTCAATTTGCTTAATTGCTTTGATCTTGTCGATATTTGCTTCGATTCCATGTTGAGATACAAAGAACTCGAGAAGCTTGCCGGATGGAATGCTAAACACACACTTCTCAGGATCGAGCTTCATGTTGATCTTGTGCAGGTTTGCAAATGTTTCTTCCAGGTCTGATATGAGAATAGCCTTGTCCTTGGTTTTGACCACTATGTCATCCATATAAGCCTCCATATTTGTATGTAGCTGGGGCTCAAAACCAATCTGGACCGCTCTTGCAAATGTTGAACCAGCACTTTTCATCCCGAAGGGCGTACGTAGACAACAATACATACCACATGGGGTGATAAATGCAGTCTTCTCCTCGTCTTCCTTGGCCATGAAAATGTGATGATAGCCTGAATAGGTGTCAAGTAAAGACAACAAGACGCAGTCAGCGGTGGAGTCCACAATCTGGTCGATGCGCGGCAAGGGAAAAGGATCTTTGGGGTAGGCTTTGTTAATGTCTGTGAAGTCAATGCACAACCTCCGTTTTCCATTCGCCTTGCGCACTACAAATGGAATGGCCAACCACGTCGGATGGAGTAGTCCTCTGATCAAGCCAGTCGCTTCTAATCTATTGATCTCTTCGGCAATAAATAGTTGCCGCTCCAAAGCTTGCTTCTGGACCTTCTGCTTGATCGGCCGCGTGTGTGGGTAGACAACAAGGTGGTGATTAATCACCTTCCTGGGAACACCGGAGATATCAGATGGTTGCCATGCAAACACATCGACATTCGCCAGCAGGAAGGTGACGAGCACGCTTTCCTATTTGTCATCAAGGGCGGAACTTATGGTGAAAGTTCCTCCCGTACCATCCTCCTTAGCGGGTACCTTCTTGGTCTCTGGTGGAGCTGCCTTGGACTTCTTTCTCTTGCTGGTGGTGCTCTCTGGCACATCGTCAACGGGAGCGTAGTACCCTGAGGAGGCGCGCTTGCCGAAATGTGCGCTGTCGGCCTTGCAGGTCTTCTCCCCCCCAGGAGCTTTAGCGGCAGGAGCAAGTGCCTCGGCAGTAGGTGCTGCAACTGCCTCCCAGTAGAGTTGGTCGGCACAGATAAGTGTGCACTTCTTGTCAGAGTTGATCGTGAAAATGCTCATTGGCCCGGGCATCTTTAACCCATTGTAAGCGAAGTGGGTGGCCGCCATGAACTTGGCTAGCGCTGGGCGACCGTGGATGTTGTTGTATGGAAATGAGATCATGGGAACGTCAAAAACGATCTTCTCTGTTCTGAAATTTATATCGCTGCCAAAAATCATCGGTAGCATGATCTTGCCCTTCGGTTGAGTCCTCCCTGAATTGACCCCTTGGAAAGCGCCTGTGGGCTCAAGGTCTTCATCAGGAATTTGCAGCCTCTGGATGACATCAGGCGAGATCAGGTTCAGGATGGCCCCACTATCGACTAGCATAATCGTCACCTTGAGTTTATGAATTGTTGGCGAAACCAACAACGGTAGGCACCCAACCGCAGTTGTGCGATCAGGGTGATCCTTGGTGTTGAAAATGATAGCAGTGTTGGACCACTTCAGAGGTTTCTAGGCACTAATAGAGGGCTCCGCTGCGTTAACCTCATCTACCCACTATTTAATTGGCGGTGAGAGGAGTGCAACAAGGCACCTCCCTCGATGCACATCACCTTTTTAGACTTCTGGAACTCATGCTTGCTGGACTTGTCGTCCTCTTCGACATCATCATTGTTGCCCTCTTGCTTGCCGTGGCCAAGAATAGGCCGGTCTTTTTGTTGGTTGGGCTTGCCATGGCAACCTCCTCGGCCAACATACTTCTTGCCAGACCCCTCAGCACCACCTTGGCCCTTCTCCTTGTCTCGCCTCTCCTATTCGGCTTTTTGACTCTCGACAAGCTTCTCAACTTGCCGACAGTCTTGGAGATCATGGACCTTTGTGCGGTGGATCTTGCAATACTGCTTGACGGAGCGTTCCAGCTTATCAGCAGCCATCGCCTGGTAGGAGGCGCACTCTGCAGATTCCTTTCCGGGGTTGTCAATCTTGCCCTTCTTGGCAGCACCGGAGTTGCCAGATCCCTCGATGGCAAGCATGGCCTTACCCTTGCGCTTTTTGTTTCATCGCTGGCCCTTCCTTGCCGGGGTGGCGGTGTCTTCATCCTCAGAGTCGACCCCTGCACCACCGTCTCGCCGGGGAGCCTCCTCCCTTCTTTAGCGTGAGCACATTTGTCTACCAGAGCATAAAGCACGGCAACATCCCTGACCTTTTTCATCGCCAGATCTTCCCGCATCCTGGGATTGCGCATGTTCTAACGGAACGCTCCGATAATAGCGGCAGGATGAACGTCTGGTATGTTGTGGTGCACACGGGTGAACCTTTGGATGTACTTGCACAAAGTCTCGCCCTCCTTCTGAGGGGATGATCTGCAAATCACTTTCTTGACCAGGAGTTTGGTGGCCTCCGGTAAAGATGCCAAGAAACTCGTGGCACAGGTATGCCCAGGAGGCGATGGATTCTTACGGCACGTGCATTAACGACGACCTGGCGTTGGGCTTAAGCACCAACAGGAAGTAGTTGGCTAGTATCTTGTCGTCATGAGCCCCGACACCCTGCACCGCAATGGTGTAGATGCTCAAGAACTCTGACGGATGATTCTTGTCGTCGTACTTCTCCGGGAGCTCTGGCTTGAACGTGTGCGAATTGGGCCACTGGACTTGCCGTAGCTCACGGGTAAACGCTGGACAACCCACCTCGTAAGGTAGGCTGGCAGGATACCCTAGCGCGGGCTTGTCTATAGTGGATCCCCCGCGCTTATCCGATTGATGGCGCGCTTCCCGCCATCGCTCGATAGTAGTTCGAGCATCTTCCTTGATTCATTCCCGAAGAACTTGACACTGGTCGCGGCGAGTCCATGGATCAGACGACACCATCGATTAAGCATCGTAAGCGTTGCTCCGTCGAGTCGCTGACCAACGTTGTTGCTATGGAGAAGAGTGCACCATGGTCACACCGCCTCTCGCCTTCCCACCACTGGCTTGAGTTGACTCGGTGGTCTGAAACTTATCTGCATGGCTAAGGAGGCTCTGAATGGTGGCTCTCCATTCGTTGACCTTCTCCGCAACCAAAGGGAAGTTTAGGAGTAATTGCGCTCGTGCCATTGCTTCTCCCAACATGGTCGGCAGCGAATGGCGCGAGGAACGTGAGGTGCTTTGACTTCTAACTGCGTTAGAAGGAGCTCCACCGCGGTCCCGCGACGGCACACCGCTCCCACTAGCATGCTGGTGGGCATGCTGGTCTCGCGCACCTTGGGTGTGGTGCGCAAGAGCTTTTCCATGGGGACGTTGAGAACCATGGGCACTATGGCACGACTCTTCTCGTGCGTCCTAGGAATGTCGTGGCATAGACACTGGCATGGGCATCCTGGAATATACCCTTCCGTCTCCGGAGTTCACCGTACCACCCGCAGGCGGTACAACTCCATCTTGAGACCCAACGGCGCGGGGGTCCCTGCCGCCGCCATGGGCGTCTCCACGAAGGGTGTCTCCGCTTTGTTGGCCTTGATCACCGGAGCATCGCGGAAGTTCTGAACCTCCACCTCTTCCTCCACCCGCATCAACGCGTCGCCTATCTGTGCATATATAGGGACAGCGGATGTAGACAGACCAACCGTCATCAAGACCTTCTTCTTGGGGGCCACGGAGATGATGACTATGAAGGAACTAGCGTGCTGATCACCAGAACTGGTTCACACGACCTATCCTGCCTACCTGGCGTGCCAAAGATGTCGTGGGTAATCAACACCTATGGGATCGGAGTGACCCCTTTCGGTTCGGCGGGGGAGCAGGCTCGCACAAAGAGAACGTCTGATGAACAACACGCGGGGATTTTACCCAGGTTCGGGCCAAAAAGTTGCATAAAACCCTACTCCTGCCTGGTTGTATTGTGGGTGTTCTTAGGGTTCTAGCTACAGGAGCGCCGTAAGCAGCTGCCACACGTGTGAGCTAGAAGGTCCAAAGTCGAAAAGCCAAAAGACTAAAAGTCCAAATGTCCTGTACCGTATCACCCTGGGCCTCCTTTTATACTCTGAAGGGAATCCCAACAGTGGCGTACTGTGCATACACGGTGTGTATAGAGCTACAGTGCTATCATTTCTAGCACTGACGGAGTAGTATAGGCGCATTTAATGCACCGTTAGGCATCTCTGTTTGTCCATGGGACGGGATAGTATCCCGTCCCATCGACACCGCTTAGCCCCTCCATCGTCGACACTGTGACACGCGCCCAGGCGGGGTGACACCTGGCCTATGCGTTGGCAGGGCCTTGCCGGGGCTTCGCCTTGCTAGGTCTTCGCCTTGCTGGGTCTTGTCGGGGCTTTGCTTTGCCTAAGAGTTTGATGGACATCCTGGCAAGGTCATGTCGGGGTCTTGATTTATCTATGCTTGTATCTAGCAGCTCCCTGCCACGCCTTGTCGCCAGGGTGTCTACTACTGCCCGTGCATGAGTAAGGGGCACTGGGAGCCCAAAACTCTAGTGCACTTTCATGAGCAGTACGTGTAGAGGTTGAAAACCTCAAGGCTGAGCTGAGGAAGGCCAAGCAGGAGGCCATCAGTCAGAAGGTAGCAGCCGATTGGGCGGCCGCCGAGCTAAGCTCGTTAAAGGTTGAGAGAGGCAAGCATGAGGTTCGATTGGCCGAGGTGCAGCAAGAGCTCCAGGATGCGAGCACTAAGTGCGAGGCCCTGGAGCAAAAGACCAATGATTAGGGGACCGAGCTGTCCATACTATCCTCCGAATCCAAATTGGAGTGCGTTGAGAGGCGGTTCTTCGAGGAAGAACTTTGCCAACTTAGGCTGATCGCGGATGGTAAGCCATATTTAGTGCAATGTAACTTTGGTGCAAACAGGTTCACTTTTCTTACACGGTTGTGGCGTTCCCCTTGCGCCTTTATGGACCTCCTGAGGAGTGCAATGGACGCGGCAAAGCACTTCGCGGCCCGATATAGGGATGTGGGGCAAAGACTTTTCTGGGCACAATTTCAAACCCCCGAGCCTCGTCCCTCAGCTATCAGATGAAGCAGCTAATGGATCTGCATAGGATGGTGGAGACGTCCCTAAAGGATCTCTGCATCCAGCTATGGCCTACCGAGTCGTTGCCGAGCAGCTATTTTGGCTTGCGGTAGAAACTTTGCGATGCCATGCCACGGATTCAAGTCCTGAAGTGCTCCGTGTGTGTGGACGGAGCATTGATGGCATTTGCAAGCACAATGATGCATTGCCCAAGGATGAAGCCGATTGAGATAGCCACTATGCCCCTGCCTCCTGGGAAGGAACATAGGAGCCCCGAGCTTTATTTTTGTGTTGTGTTAGAGGGTGCTCGGTCAATAGAGACCCAATTCCCCAAGGATGTCCTGTATGAGTGAGGGCCTTATCATGTGCCCTTAAGACAATTTCACTTGATAATGCTTGTTCTAAATATATCATATTTTGTATTATTTTCATTCCTATGTGGCCGTTTTAATTTGAAAGTTGTGACTCATTGGCTTCATCCCCCATGTATATACTACAAGGGGTGTTTCGACCTCCGCACTAGAACGTTAACCAATATATCAGCGCCTGTAGGTGTTAGCTTGTGAGGGAAACGAGCAACCAAACTACGTGGCTTTAGTGCTTTCACTTAGCCTGAGGAGCTTGAATGCGGGGGCTGGTGATGAGCCCCCAGTATTTTGTGTTAGTCGATTTAACCAACGTTTTGTGACTAGTACCACAAGGTTTGGGATGGTACAAACCCCTCATAGGATACTGTATAATATCCATCAATTCTTAGTTTGACACTTAAGCTCGGATTGCACACTGGTTCTCGCTTATTATGATAGTTAGTTTTCGGCTTTCTCCACTAAGGTATTTAGCCAGGCCAGCTAGGAATACAATCGCAATGGTTCTCCCTTTGCCCATTTAGCCGAACTAGCGAAATGTAAAAGGGCAAGCACAGGAGAGGGGCAACCAAACTATTGACCCTAGACATAATTCAGAACTTATTCACATAACACAATAACCAAGACGCCGACCACATAAAAAATAGTGACGGGGTGATGCTTGGGGTGGGAATTATATCCATGCCCCGATCTATTAGCCGATCACACCTATCCAGTGCCGGAAAATTTTTCCTTACGATGTTGGTGAGCGGGAAACAAGTTATGTAATCATAAAAATGATGAAAAAAGGCCACAAGTAACAATCTTAATATTAATTCATATTGTTGAGGAGGCTGTTACAAGAATTCTTGTTTTGAAAAGAAAACAATCTTTACAGGGTAGCGTTTTAGTCAGGGCCTTCAATGGGTGGCTTGACGTCCTCGATGTGCCCTGTTGCGCCCTTACTCCTTTGCTCTCGAGCAGGGAGGGGTAGAATCATTTAACATAGTTGCTGTTGGCGAATAGACATTGGGGAAGGGGGTCTTGAGAAGTCTTTGTAGTTGGTAAGCTTGACGCTTGGGGATCCTTGACGGTATCTTGCTTCTGTCCGAAAAAGCGTTTGGACTATAGTTTGGTTGAGCTAGACATCTAGTCCTCGGTAGTGGGTCCCCATAGATGCTCATGGTATTTTGAGAGTAAAATTGTGACTTCAGGGGACGTACCTTACGGGTAGACGGTCCGTATTGTGGGGAGCGTATCCCTATTTGTGTTGAGCGGGAGATGGCTCCGGTAGATCCAGTTGCGCCCGAGATTTACCTCTCGCGTCTTGATGGATGATTGGGACCTCAGTGCTTGATTCTCATATTGGTATTCGGCTGCTAAGGCCTTGGTGTGTTCTTCGGTCCGGAGAGAGTGCTCTATATTGCCGTTGACGGTTATGACCCCCTTGGGGCCAGGCATCTTGAGCTTCAGATAGGTGTAATGTGGAACGGCGTTGAAGCGGGCAAATGCTTTGCAGTAGAGCAGTGTGTGATAGCTGTTGCGGAAAGGTATGATGTCGAAGAGTATGTATTTTCTACGTAAATTGTCGAGTGAAACAAACACAACCTCCAACATTACAGTGCCTGATCAGCGGGCTTCGATGCCTGGAATCACTCCTTAAAGGTAGTGTTAATGGGTTTGATCCTTGGCAGATCTATGCCCATCTTTTTCAGTGTGTCTGAGCAAATCAGATTAAGGCTACTTCCTCCATGTGTAAGGACTGTAGCGAGGTGATACCCATCGATGATGGGATCCAAGACAAGGGCTGCCGAACCTCCATGATGGATACTCATCAGATGATCCCTTTGATCGAAGGTGATCGGGCAATCCGACCATGGGTTCAATTTCAGGGCTACAGGCTCTATGGCATAGACCTCCTAAAGGGCTGGTATCCTCTCCTTCTTTGGTATGTGTGTGACGTATATCGTGTTCACATTATTTACCTCTAGAGGGAATTGTTTTTGTCCTCCGTTATTCGGTCTGTGGGCCTCCCCATCGTCTTCGCTGCGTGGGCCTTTGTCCTACTCCTTGGCTGCGAGTTTGCCATCCTGTCCCCAACAGTTATGGTTGGTGTGGGTGGTAGGCTTGTCTGGGGTGCCATGGATCTAGAAGGGCCTCTAAATAATTTTGTCCGACGAAGTAGGCCCGTCCCTGTTCCCTTTAGAGGGTCTCTTCCATTGCATGGGTTTTGAGCTGCGGAAACTGGCATTTATGAACGTATTACCGGCATCACCGATGTCATGGTGGTGATTGTTCTTGTTGCGCCACGGCTTGCCATTTGCATCCCGAGCTTCTGAGGTGCCCGAGTCTTCATGATTATGGCCGCGACGAGCTAGCCAGTTGTCTTCGCCCGCACGAAAGTAGGTCAAGAGTGAGGTGAGGGTGGACATTGTTCTCCGCCTGTCCCGGCAAAGCTGTCGAGCCAGCCATTCGTACCGGATATTATGCCTAAAAGAGGATATTGCCTCAGCGTCCAGACAATGAAAGATATTGTTCTTCTTAGTTAGGAACCTCTTCCAAAACTGCCTGGCCAATTTGCTTGTGGACGACATTGCTTAGATCGGAATAGTACGGAGGCCGTACATAAGTGCCCTGGAAGTTAGACTGACAGGCATCCTCGAGCTCTTCCGAACTTCCAATGGAGTTTTCAGCAAGGCTGTTTAACCAGTGTCCAGCTAGCCCTTTAATATTTAGCGGTAGGTACTTAATGGCATGGAGGTCATCTCCCCGTGCCTTATGTATGTGGAGAAGGAAACCTTCGATACACATGGCTGGGTCTGTTGTCTCGTTGTACCGTTCATTATTTACGATTTTGAACCCTTCGGAAAAATAGTCCTGCATAACCTCTTGTTTGAACACAGTGGGTGGGCGGCGCATCTAATCCACGCTACATTGTGCCAAAAATTATATGCTAGTGCCCAGTATCCTTCCCGGTCTTGATTGTTGTGGTTGAACCACGGTTGGTCTCCATCGCGTCTAGCGGGGGAGTATCCTCTGAATCCTAGAAGGATCTAGTGTGAACTGCTCTATTGTTTAGGTCCTGCTGTATGTCATGCCGATCATTACACCGAAGTGGATCCTTCGCTCTTCTTCTGGCTAACACTAGTACGTATTCGGGCTCCTAAGTGGTTCTGTCCCAACCTCGAGTGGGCGGTCTGATTGGTCATGCTGAGTGTACCTTGGATACCTGGGCTCGAGGGCCTCGTCATCGAATTGAGGAAGCAGGCGCCAACGCGGGTACCTCTTGTTTTGATCTGTAAGCTCGGTGTCGTACCCTTCCTGAGTTGCGAGGACCTCCGTCCATCTATCATTGAGGCTATCTTCCTGAGCGTGGAGCTATCGCTGCTTTACCTTGTCGAGACCCCGATCCTAAGTCATATGATTCCATACTGTAACGAGCCACATCACTTTGCGGCCTCACGGACGGTACTCCACGGCTGCAGCCTTACCTTGGCCGGGACCGTTTGCGTCTTTTGGCTCACGTATGTGAACATGTCGCTGGCAATCACACAACAAAGAACCCGGGCCGACATGACTAGTCATAGGACCCAAGTGGCACATCCGTACGGAAACAGGCATACATAACCCAGCAATGCAGGTGTCGGTCTCAAGCGTGTGTAGACAAGTCGTAGCAAGTTACAAGGACTCCATTACGTCGCGAGACACGAATGTCATCACTACACGTAGACGAGTCGTAACAGACTACAGGGACTCCATTACACTACGAGACATTTCCCCGAAGGGACAGACATTTCCCCTGAGGATCTCCACGCTGGCACTCGTGGAGGTGTCCACGGCAACCAGGCAGGCAGGAGGTGGCCGGCGCGCGGCGACCACGCGCACGGCGTCCTCCTGGCGCGAGGTGGACGATGACTGGCATCGGCTCGCTCCTGGGCCGGGCGTGCTACAGTGTGGGGCCACAGGTAAGCTCTTTCCCCCTTTTCCTTTTATTTCTGTTTCCTGTTTTCTAATATTTGTTTTATTTCCTATGCAGGTTCAAATAACTTTTCAAAATGATCCCAATATTTCCTAAAACAAAGTTTAGATATTTCAAACTTGTACTAAAAGTTTCAAGTCATTTTGAAAACAGGAATAATGGTAATGATTTATTTATCTTTTTCAGAGGTGTTAAACATTATTTTTAAATTGTTTCTGTGGTTCAAATAATTTAAATGGTCCCTGTTATATAATTGTCCAATTTAATCAGACTTAGGGAACATTTTGAAGGGCATTTTGGATTTGTTGAAATTTCATTTATCTAGAAATCCTATAATTCATTAAGTGGGTGGGGTTTTCTTCTTCTCCCCATTTCATATTGATGCATAGATGATGATGATGATGCAAACACATTACTAGCCTATGACTCTTACTAGGGTTGTGACATGCCTTTATGATTCGGTCGGTGGCTATATACTGCGGCCTGAACCGTTCCTGATCCTGCGGGGGAGATATTTGTAGTCCTTGGAATTATTGGGATCCTTGGGGTCATCGGGCTTCTCGAGGTCCTCCTGTTGTTGCTCTAGGGATTCGAGGTCATCGGGGTCTCCTGAGGTATCATTTTCCCTGATAATTCCCCTTCCCTTGTTCGCTTTGCCTCGTTTGTGTTGCCTTAGATGCTTTGGCGGCTCCTCAGAGCTGTCACCGTTCTGCTTGGGGGTGTTGTTGTCCTTGTCAGTGGGTGTATCCACCATATATACATTGTAAGAGGAGATGGCTGTCCACCGTCTGATATTGAGAGTGCTCAGGGTGATGACCTCTTCGTACATGTCCTCCACCCCATCGGCGGCATAATCTAGCATGTTGGTTAAGTCTTCAACAATGGTTACCAAGTGGGTGGTGGGTGGGTGCTCAAATTCCTCATGACCTGACATCAGACGGACCTGAACATAGGTCGAGTTTGAGTCATCCAGAATCTCCAACTATTGGATCCGGTCAAGTGCCTCGTTTAACATCCAGAGGCTATCAGGGTCAATCTCCTGAAGGTTTTCGGAGATAACCTCTGGGGTGTCCGCGAGGGACAGGTGTTTGGCAAGGGCCGAATTCGGGTGCTCGGGCATTGAGGCCAGGCCCGAACACAAGGGTAGCTCTCTGAGATATGAGGAGCCAAGAGCGGGACTGAGCGAGAGACCCAAAGTTAAGGCTTCGGGACTTCTGAACTCATCGAATGAGACCAAGAGCCCAGTGGGGGTCAGATCGCCCCAGGAGTCAGAGAAGCATTCCAGATTCTCGAACCTGGTTCCTTGACAAGGGGTGAAGCTGCCGATCCGGCCAAGAAGGCCGGTCAGATCAGCATGCAGCGTGATGCTACCAAAAGTGAAAGCCTGCCCAGGGACGAAGATGTCCCTGTTGTATGCTTGATCACTGATGATTGGGTGAGTCATCGACCTTTCTAGCGATCTCACAACAAAACTCTCAATGGGTGGGGGGTCCCGAGTTGTGGACCTTGGATCGATGGGTAACAATGGACGGAGGAGACATTGTTTACCCAAGTTCACGCCCTCGTGAGGAGGTAAAACTCTAGGTCTTGCTTGATTATATTGATGTGGATGACAATTACAGAGTTGATCTACCTCGAGATCGTATGAGCTAAAATCCAAGATGCTTCGACCTCCTCCTATGAATGGAACCCTCTGGTTTCTATACACAGCAAGGGTACGACGTTGAGCCGTCGGCAACGTTAGGGACGGCAGAGGGGGTCGGTTTCCCTCCTCCGGCGACCAAAAGGACGGCGGAGGGCACCAA
Source organism: Hordeum marinum (assembly GCA_022496015.1). Classification (NCBI taxonomy): domain Eukaryota; kingdom Viridiplantae; phylum Streptophyta; class Magnoliopsida; order Poales; family Poaceae; genus Hordeum; species Hordeum marinum. Next base: position 206,925,751 of record CM039675.1, on the reverse strand, counting down.
TCTACTCTCTTCGCTCGCGTGTGTCGATCCCGACACCTCCCAGGTGATGGGATGGCCGTAATCGGCGTCGGCGATGAGCACGGTGGCTGTTGGAACTCGGGCGAGCACGGGATCGTCGAGCCGGAGCTCGAATGAGCCACCTAAGGGCTCCTAAGGCTGACTGGGATCATCCTGAGCATGACTACGTGCTTAGTTGCGATCTTGAGCCACTGCAGCAACGGCCACGATCTTGCCGGCGGCAACGAGCTCTCGGACCTGAGGGGATCCGGCGCTAGAACGTGCTAGTGAAGGGGAAAAAGGGGGAGAAGGAGCAGGAGCTCACAGCGGACGCATTAGCGATGAGAGCGGGCTCGGGGAGGCCTTGATTGCGACGCATGACCGGCGGTGGTCTCCGTTGACCGAGGAGGAAGATGGCAGCGAGGTCGGCGCTGGGGGCCTCCGGGCTTGATTCTTTCGGCAGAGAGGACCGGCATGTCATGGCGGAGCTAAAGGGGGCTCGGGAGCGAGGGGGAGCGGCTGGAATGATGGTTACGGTCGCAAGAAGGCGGCGTCTATGGCGAGAAGAGGAGAGGAATAAAGCAGGGGGCGAATACGAGAGAGAGAGAGAGAGAGAGATGGGGACGAAAGAGGCGTCCTCATCCTCTTCGCCAGCGCGGCGGGGGATGCAGGCGCGCAGGGTGCTGCGTGGCAGCAGCGCGAGCGCACGGTGAGCACAGACTCGTCCTCCTGGCCGCCAGGAGGACAACGACGGTGCTGGGCTAGCTGGGCGATCCCAGGTGCCTCCTCCTTTTTTTTTTACATTTCCAGTTCTGTTTTGTTTTTCTGACATTTGTTTTATTCATTTTTAGGCACAATTGCTAATTATAAAATATCCCAATATTTTGTAGAACTAAGTTTGAATATTTCAAAATTCTATAAAAAGTTTCAGAATATTTTAAAGTCTGAAATAATGATAATGCTTTATTTGGCATTTTTAGCATCTTTCATATTTATTTTTAAATACCTATAAACGTTCAAATATTTAAGATGGACCCTGATATATTCATGTCCATATTTATCACACATAGGGGACATTTTAGATGGGCATTTTGAATTTGTTGGTTTTTCACATTCATTAAGTTGGTTTGATTCAAATGAATTGTTTGGGGTTCTTTTGATCCCCATTTCAAATTGATGCAAAAGAATTGAAATATGTTGCACACACATGCTGTCCTAAGACAACTAGCTAGGGATGTGACAACTCACCCCCTCTCAAAAGAATCTCGTCCCGAGATTTTGAAGTCGTCGGGAAGAGCGCGGGGTACTCTAGTCGAAGATGATCTTCTCTTTCTCATGTGGCCTCCTTTTCAGAATGGTGTGACCACTGAACCTTGAGAAACTTGATGTTTTGACGCCGATTGGTACGCTCAGCTTGATCAAGAATACGAACAGTGTATTCTCGATATGTAAGGTTATCTTGGAGATCAAGCGCTTCGTGGTCTACTTCATGGACAGGGTCCAAGAAGCAACGCCTAAGTTGCGAGACGTGGAAGACATCATGAACCTTGGAAAGATGCGGTGGAAGTTCCAATTGGTAGGAAACCTCTCCTCATTTAGCAAGAATGTGAAAATGTCCAATGTAACGAGGAACCAACTTGCCCTTGATACCGAATCGATGGGTACCCATCAGAGGTGTAACCCGAAGATAAGCCTTCTCGTCAACTTCATAGGTCACAGCCCTATGATGACGATCATATTGGCTCTTTTGACGAGATTGGGCTGTTTTCAACTTTTCACGAATAATGCGAACATGCTCCTCTGCATCCTAGATAATATCCAGGCCAAAGAGTTGCCTCTCTCCGGTTTCTGACCAGTTAAGAGGTGTTTGGTACCTTCGTCCATAGAGAACTTCAAAAGGGGCTTTGCCCAAGCTTGATTGATAACTATTGTTATAAGAAAATTCGGCAAATGGAAGACATTTCTTGCAATTCATACCGAAGGATATAACACAAGCTCAGAGCATGTCCTCAAGGATTTGATTGACTCGCTCAACTTGACCACTTGATTGCGGGTGGAAAGCAGTGCTAAAGGATAGATGAGTCCCCATAGCGGTTTGGAAACGTTCCCAAAATCGGGAAGTAAAGATACTTCCGCGGTCTGAGTTAATCTCCAATGGAACACCATGAAGAGAAACTATTCGGGAAACGTATAACTCCGCTAGCTGGCTAGCAGTTAGACTCTCCCGAATAGGAAGAAAATGAGTCACTTTGGAAAGGTGGTCAATGACCACAAATATAATGAAATCCGGTAATCCGGTAATGAAATCCATACCGACTTTATCCCATTTCCATTCAAGCATAGCTAAAGGTTGAAGGGTGCCAGCAGGACTTTGATGTTCTGCTTTCACGCGACGACAAACGTCACAGTTACCAACGAACTGAGCAATTTCTCTCTTCATCCTAGTCCACCAGAATCTCTGGCGTAGGTCGTGATACATCTTGGTACTACCAAGATGAATTGTGAGAGGGGAATCATGAGCCTCCCTAAGAATCAGCTGCCAAAGGTGTTGGATCTTGGGAACCACCAAGCAGTTCTAGAAGAACACCACACCTTGATCATTAATAGAGAAATCCTTGGTGATACCGCTAACGAGGTTCTCTTTGATCCGGGAAATACCATTATCATGCTTTTGGCCCGCTATAATTTGATCCTTAAGAGTAGGTTTCGCCACCAGGTTGGATAGGAATTCTTGAGGAACAATGTGGAGGTTTAACTTCCAAAATTCCTCATAGAGAAGTGGTTGACCTTGTTGAACCATCAGGTTGTTACAATAAGACTTACGACATAGTGCATCAGCCATGACATTGGCTTTCCCCGAGGTGTAAGTTATCCCTAAGTCGTAATCTGTAATCAACTCAACCCACCGTCTTTGCCTGAGATTCAAATCTAGCTGGGTGAAAAAATATTCCAGACTTTGGTGATCAGTGTAAATTTCGCAAAGATTACCCAGAAGGTAATGTCACCAAGTTTTTAGTGCATGGACCACAACTGCAAGCTCAAGATCATGTGTTGGATAATTATCCTCATGTGGATGCAGTTGTCGAGATGCGTATGCAATCACATGACGATCTTGCATGAGAATGCAACCTAATCCTTGTCGCGAGGCGTCGCAATAGATAACAAAGTCCTTAGAGAAATCAGGTGGCACGAGAACGGGAGCAAAGGTCAGGCGTCTTTTCAACTCCTGAAAGCTATGTTCGTATTGTGGAGTCCACTCTAACCTTTTATCTTTCTTGAGGAGTTCAGTCAGAGGTTTCACAACCTTGGAGAAATTGTCGACAAAGCGGCAACAATAGCTCGCTAAGCCAAGGAAACTCCAAACTTGCTTAACCGATTGAGGTTGAGTCCAATCAAGGATGGCCTGAACTCTCTCAGGCTTTAGAAAATTACCTTTAACAGAGATTACGTGGCCTAGATAGGTCACTTCTGGCAACTAAAATTCACACTTGGAGAAGTTGGCATACAGGCGATGCTCTCGAAGATTCATCAACACCAGCCTTAGATGCTCAGCATGTTCCTGTTCGTTCTTCGAGTAGATGAGTATATCATCGAGGTAAACCACAACGAATTTATCCAAATACTCCATGAAGATCGAATTCATCAAGCGAGAGAAGGTGGCTGGGGCATTGGTTAAACCGAAGGACATGACGGTGTACTCGTATTGGCCATAACGAGTAACAAAAGCCATTTTTGGAATGTCGTCGTTTCTAATTCTGATCTGATGGTATCCCAACCTCAAATCCATTTTGGAGAAGACAGAGGATCTAGCGAGTTGATCATACAAATTGTTGATCCTAGGGAGCGGATACTTGTTCTTTATGGTGACCAGATTCACTGGCCGATAATCCACAACCATCTGATCTGATCCATCCTTGTTCTTGACGAAGAGGACGGGGCAAGCCCAAGGAGAAGAACTAGGATGGATGAAACCTTTATTCAAATGCCTCATCGAGTTGAATCTTAAGTTCGGCTAGTTCTAAGGGTGCCATCTTACAGGGTCTTCTGGCTATTGGGACAGTGCCTGGAATAAGCTCTATCACAAACTCAATATCTCTGACAGGTGGAATTCCTGGCAGTTCTTCTAGAAAGACATTCGGGAAGTCTCGGATTACCGGAATATCTTCTAATTCTAGAAGAGGGCTAGCATTGAGAGAATAGAGTTGGCGCTTGGCTGCTCCAGTGGAGACATTAACTATCTCAACGGAGGGATGTGTGAGTTGAACATTCCTAGAATGTGTGTCGATCTTAGCATAGTGGGCTTTCATCCAGTCCATGCCTAAGATGATATTGATGTCTGAAGACTTGAGGGCTATCAAGGATGCTAGGAATACTAGCCTATCCACAAGAATATCATTGTCATGGCTCACTCTAGAAGTTTGGCATTTTGAACCAGGAGTCTGAACTACTGAAGGAGTAGGCATATCACAAAAAGACATGTTATGCAACTATGCATAACTTTCTGAGATGAATGAATGAGATGCCCCAATATCAAATAGAACAGATGCTGGATAACTATTGACAAGGAGCGTACCTAGGATAACATCAGGATCCTCAAGCGCTTACTCAGCAAGAAAAATAATTCACTCATCCACGAGCAGGAGCTGGCTTAACATAGAAGGCTTTTCCTAGGTTCCCACATCTAGCTGGCTTAGCATTGTTCTGAGGACACTCACGGGAGTAGTGTCCTGGTTCCCCATATTGGTAGCAGACAATGGTGGCACGGGGAGCAACATTGACAGGAGGACCTCCAAATGGCTTGGGTGGAGGGTTTGGCTGAGCTGGGCGAGGCACATGGAAGGATGGCCTTGTGGTGTATCTTAGCGGTAGAGCTGCATTAGACACCCACACCCGGCGTTTGTTGAAGCCCGAGCCAGATGCGGGGCTGAAGTCACAGTTGTGCATCCTAGTTGCCTCGTAGTCAGTCTATCCAGTCTCGACATTGATAGCCTTGTTGACGAGAGCTTGGAAGGTTGCGCACTCATGCAGGCGCACATCTCGACGGAGCTCAGGACTAAGTCCCTTGTGGAACCTAGCCTATTTCTTGGCATCAGTTGAAACTTCCTCCGGTGCATAACGACCAAGATTGCCGAACTCATGGCTATAGGCATCCACTGTCAGCCTGCCCTGGGTGAAAGCACAGAACTCCTCTCTCTTGCGATCCCTTAGCCCTTCCGGGATGTGATGGGTACGGAATGCCGCGCTGAATTCCGCCCAAGTTGGTGTGGGGCCTGTGAGACGCATGGCTTCATAGTTTTCCCACCACAGATTGGCGGGCCCTTCCAGAAAATAAGTAGCAAAGGTCACCTTGTTGGCCTCGGATACATTGGCAGCTCGAATTTTGCAGAACGTCCTGGTCAGCCAGTCATCGTGTCGAGCGAGTCGACCGAACGATGATACTTAGGTGGGCACATCTTGATGAAATCACCGAGAGACATGCCATCATTGTGATCATTGCGGGAGCAAGTGCTGTGTTCTCCTCAATTCGTTCCAACAGCCTGTTGGTCTCCCTTTTGTTCTGTTCAGCTTCAAGCATCACTTCTGCGAAAGAGGGCACGTGTGGCAGGTTGTCTTGCCTTGCCTAGCTTCCCTCGGCCTGCTCGGGGGCAGGCACGGGGTTATTCCTAGTTGCCACCATCCTGGGAAAACAAACCCATAACTTAGACATAGAGGACATCAACTCTAAGACATGAGATAAGGAATGTACTGGACAACATGGCATGCAGGGTAAACACCCAATCAACATGGTAATAACAACTTCCATATGAACACCATGATTCATACACACCATGACATAGTTTAGTACAAACCCAAGCTGAAATACAAACTATAGAGAGATGACACAACTCATCGGAGGCATTACAAGCTTCCTATACATTATCTATCTACACCTCCAGAACTCAACTCTCAACCTCAATCATATCCCACAAGACACGTAGGACTATGGCGATACGACTACTACCATACTAGTGCTAACATCCATGTACTCAAGCATCGCCGTAGAATGCCTCAGATAGGTTACCCCCGTGCCCCGGAAGCTGACCTGAGGATTTTGAAACACTCTTGCCTAGGATCCCTGGAAACCGTAACGACACAAATGTGGCCTTGGTCCCCTTGTTGGCGGCAAGAGCGGTCCTCGAAGAGGGGTGATGCCTCCAACAACAGGCCAGTCTATGTGTGCTAGCAGATGAGTCCGTGATGGGTTCAGCATCTCCAAATCTCCATAGCCTGTCTGCATGATGGGTGCCAACTGCGTCAGGGCTGTCCAAAGACGTGCACGGGTAGCATAAAGCTCCATGCGAAGGGCACGTGCATCACGATCTCTGTTCTCCAACATCTGAGCAGTCACCTATAGCCTAGGGTCCTCATGAGAATGATCATAGTGGGCTGCGGTAAGATAGCTATCCTCTCCTCCCAGAGAAGCAAGAACATAACAGAACTCTGTGTTCTGAAGCAGACCATGGTGAAACCTCATGACATTCACCATGGTGTAGGCCGCCTCCTGAACAGCCATCTCTATGGTGACACCTAATCCATAATTCCAGTGAAGCGGCTCTATTGCTCCAGGATATGAAGGATATATCTTAACAGTACATAGATACTGGCTCTGGTTGAAATCTCGATACTGTTCCTCCACTGTGTACTATGGGTACCAACGGTAACCAGCCTCCATCATAACTCTAACCAACATGGCCGTGTGCCCCGGTACATCGATGCACCTGGTCATACGGACCACCTAACGAGAGGGACGAGGGGGCATCTGAAACAGAGAATGATGCAGAGACATTAGAGACTCTAGCAGAAATTGGACAGCATAACGGCTGTAATTGCTCAAAAAGGATTTTGAGACAACTGCAAAATATTGGAAAGGGATAACCACTCCACTATCTAGACTCAAATCTCTTCTCCGTCTGTTTGTCATACCAGCAATACTCAAATACCGACATTCACTTGCATACAAGGTAGCAAATAGTCCATGGTTAGTAACTCATCATCCTAAGCAATAGATGAGAAGCCTAGTTCTTATCCCCGTAGAACAGATGAGAATGACTCAGAATGGAATAACTTGGGAAGAGGAGTAAAAGAGCCTTACGTTCCCTTCCACAATCAATTCCCCTACTTTTCTATAGTGTTTCTAGACTCAACTTCGACCCGTTTGGCTTGGTATTCCTACAGTCAGTCAGGCTCTGATACCAATGCTATCGAGACCCCGATCCTAAGTCATATGAATCCAAACTGTAACATATCACATCACTTTGTGGCCTCACGCACGGTAAGCTCCACGGCTGCAGCCTTACCTTGGCCGGGACCGTTTGCGTCTTTTGTCTCACGTATGTGAACATGTCGCTGGCAATCAAACGATAGAGAACCCGGGCCAACATGACTAGTCATAGAACCCAAGTGGCACATCCGTACGGAAACAGGCATACGTAACCCAGTAATGCAGGTGTCGGTCTCAAGCGTGTGTAGACGAGACATAGCAAGATACAAGGATTCCATTACACCGTGGGACATGAATGTCATCACTGCACGTAGATGAGTCGTAACAGGCTGTAGGGACTCCATTACACTGCGAGACATTTCCTCGAAGGGACAGACACAACAGCAAAGAAGGATACATGCCGGTCAATCAATGTGTCCGGAGCAGTAGCAAGCTACCATGGCTCGGTGGAAGCACAAAGAGGCAGTTTCCCGTAAAGAGTACTACTAAAGCCACACAACTAGGTGTAGGATCCCATACATACCGTTGCACGTCACACGTACACATGACATGCCCGATATGCATAGATACAACCATGGCATCACAACATAACCATTCAACAACTTTTATTTAAGAGGCTCAGACGAGCCTTGCATAATATGTTCTTACAGATAGGTGACACATGACCTGACACTCAAGTCATACAAACAAGTTCATACAAACCAAGCGGAAGCATAAGCTGTTTGAGTACAGACAGATGAAAGGATAAAAAGGCACATGGCCTGACTATCTACAACCCGCCATAGGGCATAGGTCGTAGCTGGGACACCAGCTTTTCGGCATCGTCGACATCTAGAAAGAACCCACCTGATGGGTCCTGGGTCTCATCTGCAACATTTATTAAGCAAACATGAGTACAAACATACTTAGCAAGTCTTTAAAGCAGACCTAGTCTATTCATGCTCATGTATCAACAAGGCGGTGGTGGAGTTTATGCAGCAATGCCAGCTTTGACTCATGGCTAACCTACACTACACAATTTTAACTCTTTGTTTAAATTTTAGATATCGCACATGAGTCCACTAACTCCAGGACAATACACCACGATGGGTTCACTTCCCTCTTCTGGAGAGTGTCATCCACGATACTCACACTTGTCTTGATATTTTTCTGAGTATCCATTTGATTATCTATGAACAACATAAGTTATCCAAGTAGTACATATCCGAGGACGCGGCTATTCGAGTAGTTTCATACCCTGCAGGGGTGTACTTGTTCCCACACGCTCTCGCCACTTATCGCTATGTGCTCATAAAACCAGGCACCACGACAACCTTCAAGCAGAATCCGAGGGAGGGAGTTGGCCATGACCGCCAATCACATAAGACCTCTAGTCCAAGCTATCACCTATTTGAGACTGAACCCGCACGAAAGTCCGACCGAAGTTTCCGCTACGGCCCCAAACTATGTGCGCAGGGTTCCCAAGCCCACCATTCGGGTGACCCTTGGTACACCGTGCCACTCCCTATTGCGTCATCACCCACCCCTAGGGTCAACGCTACGCACGGCCTCTAGCATGCTATAAACACTAGAAACTACCTACAACTCCTGGACTAATTAAGGACTAAGCGACTGATAAGTCGAGAGGGGTCGAGTTATTGGAACCCAATGCGTGGTAGTAACTAGTCTTGGATCACAAACATGGAACTCAGTTCCTATGAACGGTCCCAATGAGACAAACCGCTATGTACTCATACATAGCCTCTCATCGCTACCTTTAGCCAATCGGGTTCATCACATCAGATAAACATTGTTTCACTCAGTTCATCACCCAGATGAATCAGACCTGACACAAATCTAAGCATAGCAAGCATAGTAGGCAAAGTAAGCTAATCAAATCATGGCACAAGCATCTACTAGGTATTTACTGTGACAATGACAGGTCATGCATAAGAATAGGTTAATCTACCGTGTATGACAGACAAGTGAACATTTGTCCTAATGCAATAAACAAGAGCAGGAGCGAGAGAGTAGGATGTTATCGGAATGATCAAGGGGGGTTGCTTGCCTTGCTGGGTAGCGGGAAGGTTTTCTCCTTCGTTGGAATACTCGGGGGTATCCTCAAAAGAAGGGCCTACCGCAATGCATATAAAAAGCAATCAATACACATAAGTGCAACAATATGATGCATGATGATGGCATGGTAGTATGTTTGGATGAGCTGATGCAACTAATGTTCAAGTTAAGTTGAAATGGGTTTGAACATAGGTTCAAAATTGTTCTTCATTTCAAATTCCATAAACTAACCTATTAGCAAATGTTAATGTTCTTCTACATAGGTTGCTCTAACATGCATGATAATAGCACCATTGGATTCATTGGATTTTTCTGATAAATTTTCGTATATAAATTATTTTCATCTAATTTACAGATTAATTTATATGATTTTTTAAAGTTTTAAATAATTTGTGGAATTATTTTTAAACTGGAAAAGGGATTAATGGCGTCAGCCTGACGTCACTGTGACGTCAGCTGGTCGGCTGACCAGGCCAGATCAAACCTGACATGCAGGGCCCGCACGTTAGTGACAGGGGCCTAAACTTCGCGCTGACTAGGGGTTTCACCCATCCTGGGGCCCACTGGTCGGTGGCAGGAGGCTAACTAATCAGGGGGGATTAGCCCCTGATGATGGCCACGTCGGCACCCACCGGAGCGGGGCCGGCGGCGACCATCCGCACGGCGGCGATCCACCAGAGTTGCGCCTCCGGCGACCATTTGGCGTGCGGAGGGCACCTGGTGGAAGCCCGTGCACGCGCGTATCCAGCGCTGCGGCAGAGGGGACTCAGGGCCACCGGAGCTATGGCCGGCGACGACCCGAGTGGCGGCGAGATTCAGGTAGCAAGGGAACGACGCGGCGCCCGATAGACAGGCCGCGAGAGGAAGGGGAAATGGAGCAGTAGCTCACGACGGGGTTGCTGGAGGAGACGGCGAGCTCAGGGACGCGTGGACGACCTCGAATCGTCGGAGAAGAGCTTCGGTGGACGACGGGGAATAAACGGCGATGGCGAGTCATGGAGGCCTTCCGGCTTCTTCCAGCGTCACAAGGGGGATGAGGGGGTCGCTGTGGGGCTACTGGTGGGCTCAGAGGGGCGTGGGGCGGCTAGAACGACAGCGGCGACCTCGAGCAGGGCTCGGCCATGGCGGCAGGGAGGAAAAAAGGGGAGAGAGAGCTGTGGTGACTGGGAGGAGGAGAAATGGAGGGAGGGCTCGATCTGGACGTCTCCCTGGATTCTGTCCCTCCATCTAGGTGGGCACACAGGCTGGAGGTGGCCGGCGCGCGGCAACCATGCGCCCGGCGTCCTTCTGGCCGGAGGTGGAAGAAGACCGGTTCGCCCCTGGTGGGCTGGGCCAGCTTCTTCCCTGGCCCGGGTGGGCTTTCTTCCCCTCTTCTTTTATTTCAATTCTTTTCTAACTTCTGACATTTGTTCCATTTTACTTTCAGGCACATATGCTATTTTAAAATACCCCAATTATTTTATATATTCAAGTTTGATATTTCAAACTCATCTGAAAAGTTTCAGGATATTTTAAAAACTAAAATAATGATAATGCTATATTTGGTATTTTCAGAAGCTTTATCATTTATTTTTGAATTGCTATAGTTTTCCAAATATTTAAAATGACCCCTGTTACAATCATGTCCATATTTATCAGACATAGGGAACATTTTGTAAGGGCATTTTGGATTTGTTGAATTTTCACCAACTTTGAATTATTTGACTCAATGTGAACTTGGGGTTTCTTTTAGTCCCCATTTCATGTTGATGCAAAATTGAAACATGATGCAACACCCATGCTGTCCTATGACATCTAGCTAGGGATGTGACACACCCCTAAGAAGAATGGCGACAAATCTAGGAGCCGTCAAAACAACGGAACTGGTGCAAACAATCCAAAGCGAACAAGGGAAGGGGAGTTATTATGGGCGCCAGGAGAATGATACCCTAGAAGACCCCAACTACCTCGAAACCCTCGAGCAACTACAGGAGGACCCCGAGAGGCCTGATGACCCCGGGGATCTCAACGATTTTGAGGACGACAACTACCTCCCCCCGGTCGATGAGGATTATAGCCTCAAAACAAAGACTTCACCGTCCCTGAAGACCCTTGGGATAAAAACCAGTTCAGCCGGCAGCTTATAGACACCGTTCAAAGCCTAAATGCGAAACAACAGCTCCAAGATGAACAAGATACCCTCAACGATAGATGGACAGAGGTCCTGGCAGCCGAAGAAAGGTACAACACTGTCACATCCCTAGCTAGTTGTCTTAGGACAGCATGTGTGTGCATCATATTTCAATTTTTTTGCATCAATTTGACCGGCATGTATCCTTCTTTGTTGCTGTGTCTGTCCCTTCGGGGAAATGTCTCGTAGTGTAATGGAGTCCCTGTAGCCTGCTACGACTCGTCTACATGCAGTGATGACATTTATGTCCCACAGCATAATGGAGTCCTTGTAGCTTGCTATAACTCGTCTACACATGCTTGAGGTCGACACCTGCATTGCTGGGTTACGTATGCCTGGTTCTGTACGGATGTGCCACTTGGGTTCTATGACTAGTCATGTCGGCCCGGGTTCTCTGTCGTTTGATTGCCAACGACATGTTCACATACGTGAGCCAAAAGACGCAAACATTCCCGACTAAGGTAAGGCTGCAGCCGTGGAGCTTACCATGCGTGAGGCCGCAAAGTGATGTGATATGTTACAGACTGGATTCATATGACTTAGGATTAGGGTTCCGATAGCATTGGTATCAGAGCTTGACTGACTGTAGGACTACCAAGCCAAACCGGTCGAAGTTGAGTCTAGAAACACTATAGAAAAGTAGGGGAATTGATTGTGGAAAGGAACATAAGGCTCTTTTTACTCCTCTTCTACGGGGATAAGAACTAAGCTTCTCATCTATTGCTTAGGATGATGAGTTACTAGCCATGGACTAATAGCTAGCTCGTTTGCAAGAGAATGTTGGTATTCAAGTATTGTTGGTGTGACAAACAGATGGAGAAGAGATTTGAATCTAGAAAGTTGAGTGGTTATGCTTTTCCAATCTTTTGCAGTTGTCTCAAAATCCTTTTTGAGCAATTACAGCCGTTATTCTGTCCAATTTCTTCTAGAGTCTCTAATGTCTTTGCATCATTATCTGTTTCAGATGCCCCCTCATCCTTCCCATCAGGTGGTCCGTTTGACCAGGTGCATCGATGTACGGGGTCACACGGCCATGTTGTTGAGAGTTATGATGGAGGCTGGCTACCGTTGGTACCCAGAGTACATAGTGGAGGAACAGTATCGAGATTTCAACCAGAGTCAATATATGTGTACTATTAAGATATATCCTTCATATCCTGGAGGTGCAGAGCCGCTTCACTGGACTTATGGACTAGGTGTCACCATAGATATGGAAGTTCATGAGGCCGCCTAAACCATGCTGACTATTATGAGGTTTCACCATGGCCTGCTTCAAAACACAGAGTTCTTTATGTTCCTACTTCCATGGGAGGAGAGGATGGTTATCTTAGCGCAGCCTACTGTGATAATTCCCATGAGGACCCTAGGCCGTAGGTGACTGCTCAGATGTTGGAGAACAGGGATCGTGATGCATGTGCCCTTCGAATGGAGCTTTATGCTACCCGTGCACGTCTTTGGACAGCCCTGACGCAGTTGCCACCTGTCGTGTAGACAGGCTATGGAGATTTGGAGATGCTGAACCCATCGCGGACTCATCTGCCAGCACGCGTAGACTGGCCCGATGTTGGAGGCATCACCCCTCTTCGAGGACCGCTGTTGCCGCCAGCAAGGGTACCAAGGCCACATCCGTGTTCTTACGGTTCCCTGGGATCACAGGCTAGAGTGTTTCCAGATCCTTAGGTTCAGCTTTCGGGGCACGGGGGTAACCTATATGAGGCATTCTACGGCGATGCTTGAGTATGTGGATGTTTGTTCTAGTATGGTAGTAGTCGTATCGCCACAGTCCTGCGTGTCTTGTGGGATATGACCAAGGTTGAGAGTTGAGTTCCGGAGGTGTAGATAGATAATGTATAGGAAGCTTGTAATACCTCCGATGAGTTGTGTCATCTCTCTGTAATTTGTTTTCAGCTTGGGCTTGTACTGAACTATGTCATGGTGTGTATGAATCATGCTGTTCATAGGGCAGTTGATGTTTCCATGTTCTTGGATGCTTACCCTGCATGCCATGTTGTCCAGTACATTCCTTATCTCCTGTCTTAGAGTTGATGTCCCCTATGTTTAAGTTGTGGTTGTTTTCCCAGGATGGTGGCCACTAGGAATAACCCCGTGCCTGCCCCCGAGCAGGGCAAGGGAAGCCAGCCAAGGCAAGAGGATCTGCCACATGCTCCTTCTTTGGCAGAAGGGATGCTTGAAGCCGAAAGGAGCAAGAGAGAGACCAACAGGCTATTGGAACGAATTGAATAGAACACAACGCGTGCTCCCCGCAATGATCTCAATGATGGCGTGTAACTCGGTGATTTCGTCAGGTTGTGCCCACCTAAGTATCATCATTCGGTTGACCCAGTCGACGCGGATGACTGGCTGACCAGAATGTTCCGCAAGATCCGGGCTGCCAATGTGTCCGAGGCCAACAAGGTGACCTTTGCAACCTACTTTCTGGAAGGACCCGCCAATCTGTGGTGGGAAAATTATGTAGCCATCCGTCCCGCAGGCCCTACACCAACTTGGGCGGAATTCAGTGCAGTTTTTGTACCCATCACATCCCGGAAGGGCTGATGGATCGCAAGAGAGAGGATTTCTATGCTTTCACCAAGGGCAGATTGTCAGTGCATGCCTATAGCCGTGAGTTCGGTAATCTTGCTCGCTATGCTCCGGAGGAAGTTTCAACTGACGCCAAGAAACAGGCTAGGTTCCGCAACGGACTTAGTCCTGAGCTCCATCGAGATTTGTGCCTGCATGAGCGCACAACCTTCTAGGCTCTCGTCAACAAGGCTATGAATGCCGAGTCTGGACAAACTAACTATGAGGCCACAAGAAAGCACCACCGTGACCTTAGCCCCACATCTGGCTCGGGATCCAACGAACGCCGGGTCTGGGTGCCCAACGCAGCTCTGCCGCCAAGATACACCGCGAGGCCATCCTTCCACTACTAGGAAAAGGGCTATAGATAATATAGACACTAATGGTGCACCAGACAAGTGGTGCGCCACTACTATATAGCAGTGGCGCACCAGGTGCTGGTGCGCCACTACTAACAATTTTTTTTTTTGTTATTTTTCCAAAAGTACTAATGGCGCACCAGGTCCGAGTGCGCCATTAGTAGTTTAACTACTAATGGCGCACGGCAAGCCGAGTGCGCCACTACTAATGGTGCATTTGTAGGTGGTGCGCCATTAGTAACCTGTGACCAGCTAGATATTTTGGACAGCCACCTACCACACTCACTTTCCCCACTTTCATTCTCTCCACCTCCTCCTCCAAGCTTGTCTCGGGTGCCTCCTCCTCCTCACCTCTTTTGCATCATAGATTCACCCAAATTAAGTGGTTAAATTACCTTTTTTTGATAGGTAAGTAAGGGGAAAGCTTTTATGTTGTAGATCTACTTTTTTCTCCCTCCAACAACGTGCACATGCACTTTTTATGGCCTAGCTAGATCTACGTTTGTGGTGTTGCATATGTTTGTGGTGTTGCATATATGTTTGTGTTTGCAGGTACCGGTATTTGAAATGCAATAGTTTCCAATATTTTTCCGGAATGTTGATTCAGTACCGTTTCGGTGAGAATTTAGCACTATGCATTCCTTTTGGTCCTATTTTTAGGCAAAGTCATGCCAAATTTTTTCTTGGTTCCAAAATATCGTTTTGCTCTACCCCGTAGGCGACCATGGTCCGCGAGATGACCGAAGGCATCATGAATAGGTTTTTGAGCTCCGCGAAGGCCGAGATGCTTCAAAATAACGAGACGGAGATAAGATGTCCGTGTCGAAGATGCAAGCTAAGGAGCTTTATGGACCCAGATTCCGTACAGGTGCGGGGCCACCTGCTCGTGCGCGGTTTCATGGAGGGCTATCGGTGGCAAGGTGATGAAGATGATTATGAAGTCATCCATGGGGTCCGGGCAAGAAATGAGGAAGGGCATGAGCAAGACAACCGCGGCGAGGGCGGGCGAGAAGACGAAGAACCTCCAGGACATGATCACGAAGTAGATGCAGTACACGGTCATCATGTAGAAGATGCCGGACATGATGATGAGGAAGATGCCGGAGCAGACGAAGGGCATGATCATGAAGATGAAGATGCCGGAGCAGACGACGATGGACCATCGATGGGCTGGGTGCAGGACCCTCATATTCAAGAGCTGCTTCTCAAGCAGACAGATAATGAAAGAGTTGTCGCCCGAGAGAAAGCCAAGCTGGATCAACTTGAGATAGACGCGGTTACTCCATTGTATGAAGGATGCAGGCCCGAGGATACCCGCCTGAAAGTAATGCTCATGTCTCCGGAGATGAAGGTAAAACACAAAATGACCGACGCATGCTTCGACGAGAACATGTCATTCTAGCACGAACGTCTTCCCAAGGGGAACAAGTGCCCGACCAGTTTTGAGGAGGCGAAGAAAATCGTGTGCCCTCTGGATTTACCGCACGTGAAATACCATGTGTGCATGAACAATTGCATCATTTATCGGGACGAGCACGCGGAGTCTACCATATGTCCGCTGTGCGGCGTCACTCGATACAAGAAGAGGAAGAAAGCTCCTCAAAAAGTGGTGTGGTACTTTCCGATCACTCCTCGTCTGCAGCGGTATTTCGCGGACCCTAAGGTAGAAAAGCTTCTGCGTTGGCACGTGGAAAAGGAGGAGGAGAAGCGAGAAGATGACGCAAATGATTCGGAGATAAATAAAAAAGACAAGATGCTGAGTCACCGTAAGGATGCGAGCTAGTGGCAAGCGTTGAACTTTGAACACCCAGAATTTGGGAACGATCCAAGGAACATCGTGCTGGGCGTGAGCACCGATGCAGTCAATCCGTTTGGCAGCCAGAGAAGCACACATAGCACCTGGCCTGTGTTTGTGTGGATGTACAACCTTCCCCCCTGGTTGTGCATGAAGAGGAAGTACATTCACATGAGTATGCTAATTGAAGGGCCGAAACAACCAGGGAACGACATCAATCTATATCTGGGGCTGCTGAAAGAGGAGCTAGACACGCTGTGGAAAACGCCAGCCAATACGTGGGACGCCGCAGAGAAAGAATATTTCCCTATGAGAGCCGCACTGCTCACGACGGTGCACGACTATCTCGCTTACGGATATGTTTGCGAGGCAGGTGGTCCACGGATTTTCTGGATGCGTCACGTGCATGGATGACACAACGTATCACCAGCTAGATAGAGATCTCGGGTCTTCGAAAACCGTGTTCATGGGACATCAAAGGTGGCTTCGCGACGATGACTCATGGAGAAAACGCAAGGATCTGTTCGATGGTGAAACCGAACCCCGAAGACGCCCGCGTACGAGGAGCGGCGAGGAAATAGACAAGCTGTTCAAAAATTGGAAAGAGTGCCCACCGCCCGGAAAGGCGCCAGAGCCGGGAAAGAAGCAAAAGGCGCCAGAGCCGCTGCTGAAGGTATGGAAAACAATGTCTGTTTTCTAGGACTTGCCGTACTGGAAGATCCTCCGTGTGCCTCACAGCCTTGATGTCATGCATATCACGAAGAACGTGTGCGAGAGTGTGCTTGGTACCCTGCTCAACATGCCAGAGAGGACCAAAGATGGACCGAAAGCAAGGGCAGACTTGAAATGAATGGGCATCAGGGAGGAGCTTCATGCTAATAATGATGATGATGATGATGATGATGATGAGGCGAAACAGGACACGGAAAGTCGTCGCAAAGGCAAAAAGGCCAAGAAGACCGGAAATGACTTCCCTCCCACGTGCTTCACTCTAAGTCAGGAGGAGATCGATCAGTTTTTCACCTGCCTCGTAGGAGTAAAACTTCCTTACGGTTACGCAGGGAAGATAAGCAGATACCTAGACTCAGCGAAGCAGAAGTTCAGCGGGATGAAATCTCACGACTGTCACGTGCTGATGACGCAGATACTTCCAATTGCAATCCGTGGGATCATGGACGCGCACGTCCGTGAAACGCTATTTGCCCTATGCAACTTTTTCGACGTCATCTCTCCGAAGTCGGTTGGCATGAGGCAACCCAGAAGGCTACAGGAAGAGATCGTGGTGATACTATGCGAGCTTGAGATGTACTTCCCACCCGCATTCTTCGACGTTATGGTGCATCTGCTGGTCCATATCGTGCAGGATATCATCCAACTCGGGCCGACGTTCCTGCACAGCATGATGCCGTTCGAAAGGATGAATGGTGTCATCAAAGGATACGTTCGCAACATGTCACGTCCAGAGGGCAGCATAGCCAGGGGCTTTCTAACTGAAGAGTGCATCTCCTACTGCACGAATTATCTAGGCATCGAGAACCCCGTTGGTCTGCCCATCAACAGGCACCTCGGCAGGCTCGCTGGATGGGGTCACCGTGAGGGTCGCCGCGAAATGCATGTCGGCTTCGAGGGTCGACTCACCGACTTTGAAAGAGCAAACCTAGTCGCGCTACAACACATAGACGTGGTCGATCCTTGGGTGGTAGAGCACAAAACCTTTATTGAGAAGACGTACAATGACCGAGGCCAACAGAGGACGGACGGAGATATAATCAAAGAGCACAACTCATGTTTCACGCATTGGTTCAAGAAGAAGCTACTGTCGTACCCTTTACATGAGGATTCTTCCGCAGAAGAACAACTCATATTCGCCTTGTCACAAGGCGCCGAGCACAACCTTATGACGTATGAGGCGTACGATATCAACGACTACACATTCTACACCGAGGGAAAGGACATGAAGAGCGATGGTTATCAGAACTCCGGGGTAACGATGGAATCCTACACCGGTAACGACAAGGACAGATACTACGGAAGGATCGAGGAGATCTGTGAGCTGAGCTACGCTGGAGAGAAGGTCCCGATGTTCTGTGTCAGATCGGCCAAGAGCGTCCTAAAAGAAGACCGGTATTTCACCACCATGGTTATTCCCAAAGCCAAATCGAAGACCGCGGGCGCAAACGCCACCGCGAAAAATGAGCCATGGGTACTTGCTTCCCAAGTGGACCAATGCTTCTTCATTACCGACCCGTCAAAGCCCAGTCGTGTTGTCGTGAGGAGAGGCAAAAGGAAGATCATTAGAATGGATGGAGTCGCCAATGAGCAAGACTTCGACAAGTACGGCGACCCGAAGATGGAACATGATGACGACGATGAAGTACCAGCATACACCACAAGAAGAAGCAGGACCACCCTACCTAAAGGACGTCCGTTCAAAAGAAGAACTCCATTTGCGAAAAATAAGGGCAAGAAGATTGTGAACAGATAGCTAGCTAAGATCGATTGTATTTAAATTGTAGCCTTCATTTCTCAATTGTATTTTGACATATTGA
Organism: Hordeum marinum; assembly: GCA_022496015.1. Taxonomy (NCBI): domain Eukaryota; kingdom Viridiplantae; phylum Streptophyta; class Magnoliopsida; order Poales; family Poaceae; genus Hordeum; species Hordeum marinum. The sequence goes on along the minus strand of CM039675.1, from coordinate 206,906,985 downwards.
AATGATATTTCTTCCGTTCTAGTGTCCTCATGAATATTTATTTATGTTTATTATGGTATTGAATTTCTAACTCACAAAAAGTATTGAATTTGTTAATATTTTTTGAACTCATCAATATTTTTAAATTTCATGGGCACTTTTTGAATTCATGAATATTTTTTCAAATTTGATGATATTTTTTCATATTCAATATAGCTATAAATGGAAAAGAACTAGCATAACCCATCAAGCAATAAAACACCCAACACATATTGATAGGGTATATGACAAGTGGGGCATGGCCCACTTGTCACCCATACAAACCTACACACACTACCCCACATACACACACCCATGGCAAATATGCACAAGTGCATATAGACACGCCCACACATTCATGAGAACACACACACTTATGTGTGTGGGTGTTCATCACACTCACACATATGCACAAGTGCATATATATATGCACATACACACATGCATGTGACACCACACTCACACACATACACTCACACACAAACATGTATACAAGCCCACACACTCACATACACTACACACATGTATATCTAAACAGAAAATGAATTAAGAACACATCTATCATGTATGTATACATATACATAAACTCAGCACATACACATACAATCAAAACAGGAAAACACAAAAAAGGGGGCGCCTGGGACTCGAACCCTAGACCTCTGGTCTGCATAGAGAGTCGGCTACCACTACACTAATGCCTCGAACCTTAACAGGAGAGGGCTTCGACCCCTCTAGTACTACACTTTGCACCCCTACTATACTTATGGCGCACCCCTCAGTGGTGCGCCATTGCTATGGATATACTTATGGCGCACCATCGGGAGGTGCGCCATTGCTATCCCCGGCCCATATCATCCCCTTGTTATCCCCGGCCCATCTCATCGATCCCGTCCCATCTATCCCCGGCACCCCGAGGAAGCAACCAACGCGCGGCGCAACCTACGCGGAGGAGGACAGCGTGGAAGCAATCCCCGAGAGATCCCCGGCGAGCGAAGGAGGAGGAGGACAGAAGCGATCCCCGGCGAGCAAAGGAGGAGGAGGACAGCGTCGCAATCCCCGGCGGGCGATTCTCCTCATCAATAGGGTTTCCCATTGCCACCACCACCCTCCTCCGTCATTCCTCCATGTCATTGATGGCAGGTAGCCAATCCAGCCCCGGTCGACCATCTTATCGATCTGTTGTTCTGCCCTGTCAACATTTACTTGTCAACATCCTGCGAGTCTCTTTGAATCTTCTGACTTTGGAGTTGAATTCATGACAAATGTAATACCAATAAGATGATTTCTCTGCCTCACAATGTACTAACTATAACATCATATGCATCTTTTGTCTGAAGTACATATGGATGATCTCAAATCCAAAATCTGATCGATGCGTTACAAAAATGTGTTTGTTTCTCTGTACAGAATCAATGCATCCAATAGATACATGTTTGAAAGTTCAGAAAAAATAAGCTACAACTTTAGCGAAGATACCATTTTTTGTTTGTCATTAAGTAGGCCTAATCTTCAGTGTAAGTCAAACCACACTATCTATCTGAAAATTCAGATAGTCATCCTTCATTTATTTTGTATAGAAATAAACCACACTATCTATCAGAAAAAACATTCGGAGAGTAATAAGGATTATGATTTAAAACAGAAATTAAGGGAAACGATGTTCATGAGCATTCTCGAAGAACTTAACAGTTATCATCATACCTTGTTGAGCCCAAATGGCATAATCCCTGGGATGTTATTCTTCCCTAGGGAGAAAAATCTATATATTGTACATTACTTGTCTGATCACAGTTGGGAGACATGCATAATCTGAACTCCAAGCAGTGCCTAGTGTAGTGACTAGTTACCAGTGCAGTGGAAAGCGACTCTTGTGTAATCGCGTGCAATAATAGATAGAAGGTAGCTCAGTAGTGCAACTTCTGATCTACAGTAAAACAACATAATAAATATTTGCTATGGCAACTAAGGCAAACAACTCGGAAACAATTGAGTGTTGAAAACTTAAGACTAGGTTATTACAACCACAGCAATCCAACAAGCAGCGTCAAGGAGAATTTCTGTATTGTCCAAACAAAATTTGCATTGATAAGAAGACACAGAGGTGTGTCTGCTTAAGTGAAAGCTCGTTTTATGATTTCTCCAAAATTCCAATGTGGTGAGCCATTTGCAGGGACATTATAGGATTCATTCATGTGATCCAAAGGGCTTCTATATAAGAAGAAAAGAAAATCAGATTGACAATTATTATCCAAATTCCTTTGAAAATACTTTTGACAGCTAGAGAAAATAGATGAAAATAGTGCTGAATTATATATCTTACTGCTAAGACAAAAAATCAACCCAATCTTAGATGAAAATAGATGAAAATAGATTAATCCTGTTATTTTGATCTTCTCTGTATTGATATTACTGTTGATTATTATTGCTTGGTCTATATATCTATCTTACAAACTATTTTTATGTGTATATATATGTTGTACTTCAAATATGTGTGGCTATACCTTGTTAAAGCGATCTTTTGATTTGCCGTCTCGTGTAACTGTAGAACATGAGAGAAGGAATTGGACACCTACTGTGTAGGCACTAGGCAGAGTTGTTTTATGATGCTTGTTGCCACAGTATGAAAGCAGAGGACCATATGGTCTGTGGCCTTTTCATCCATATGAAAGTAGAGGCACATTGTGGTGCTAGTTTGCTGGGTTTTGTGTCCAACCATCGTGTCGTGATGATTTTGCAGGTACCCCGAGAGGCCCTTGAGTTTGCCATAATGTCGATTAACTTCCGCTCTGGCAAATTCGGGTACTCCATATGTCCTATTTTCAGCAAAGGTCATGCTGAAATTTTCCGTGAATGTTAGCATGACTTTGCTAAAAATAGGACATATGGGGTACTTGCGACTAATGCATGGGCCATTTTTGTTGGCCCTTGACAATAACCAACTTTTTGACCAAACTTTTTTCCTATTTAGCGCGAAACATCGCCCACAACGACGAGGCCGGCGGTTCGGGCAAGGCATTCTGGGAGTTATCCCAAGAGATGGAGAAAGAACCTCACCGCAATGAGGATGCCGCGGAAGACACCGATCCCGACTACACAACCCCTAGTGGCGTCGGGGATGACACCACTGATGGTGCCACCGAGGATGCCACCACTGATGATGGCAGCGCACACACAGATGGCAGCCAACCAAAGAGGCAACGGAAGGACCGGCGCCCGAACGTGCTCGACACCGTCAAGGAGGAATTTACTGAAGTGTCCTCCGAGGGGCATCCAACGGCGCCCAAGGAATTAGTCAAGGGGTACTCGGTTCAGCTCAGGTGCATTCTTCGGAGCACCATCTCAATCAACACGGAGAACCTAAGGAGTTCAAGATCAAGTGCGAGAGCAGCGCAACCCTGGAATCAAGTCAGTGGGGGAAAGATATGCGGGACATGAACTTAGGGGTCCACCAACTCGGTCCCGGCGGTTACAGAGTGGCGGAACCTATATGGGACAAGGATGAAGCGGAGCGTGCCGAGCAAGGCCTACCACCCCGCTTCGAGAAATACCGTGACAAGCAGACCAGGAACTATGTCAGGACCGGTACAAGGTGGACCCGGTAGCAAAGGAGCTTACCACGAATGCGAAGACCAAGGCGCTTGAGCATGTTCTGGTAAGGAATACACCCCCACGTAATTAGCTCCATATGGTTGCATTATAATTAATGAAGCCAAATTTCTAAATGGTTCACATTCCTTCCGCAGGAGACTAAAAGCAGTAGCGTGGGGTCGTCTCAGAGCTCCCCTTGGGACAACACTTTAAATAGGGCGTTGAACGTAACGAAAAACAAGGATAAGTTCAGTAAGCCGTCGTCAGCTGGTTGTGTGGCCGGCAAAGGCTTGTCCACAAAATGGTCATCATACTATAACGCTGGTGGGCGAAAGGAGAGAAAGACCAGCTCGGAAAGCCAAGCGCGAGAGGTTCAAGAACTCAAGGAACAAGTGGCGCGGATTCTCAACATAGTCTCAGAGCAAGTGCGAGAGCAACTGGGAGCGACGATCACCGCCATTATGCCTACCTTGGTTGAGGGGTTGCGGGGGTGGATTGCGAGCGGCCAACAGGGCCCGCCCCCGGTTCCTAGCTTCACGGCCAGCAACTCGCACAACGCGCAGGCGGCGCCATTGGTGTCTCTAGTGGAGGCGGTATTGGTGTCTCCGGCGCTGGCACATGCATTGGTGCTTAATGCACCCGGGTGTACGCTGGCCGGCACCTCGGCAGCAAGTGGCCCCTCTGTCAGTTGCACGCCCGCCGTTGGCGGTGCCTCGACATTAGCCGAGCTCAACGCCATCACGGTAACTAAGCCTCTCGACCGATGACTTCATCTCCTTGCCTTTGACTGGGCATCCCTGACGCCCTACATGTTTTCGCAGGGCGCCGCCGACGTTCCATGCACTCTCTTGCACTTCATGGACGGCGAGTTGATCGATGTCGCCAAGGGCAGAATCGTTCAACCGGGCAACCCCGTGTTCCACGGTAATCCGATGCCACCCACCGTGTATAGGGTTGAACTGGTTTGGGTGCTGCCAGGCTGCGACGACTTGTTACCTCCGATTCGACCCGTTGGGGCCGACGAAGATGATGTGATGACCCTCAACGCCTGCATAAGCTGGCCCCTGCTTTGGCCAAAGAGCCAGATTCGTTTAGGGGCGGGGGACACCACCCCAAAGACAACACCGCTAGTCGTGCCGGCGCCAAGCCATGGCAAGACCGCCGCAACGCTACCGGACATGCCCGACATGCATATGGCACAGGATCCGGACGACGACCACGATGGTACATTTACCAACGTCGATAAGTACTTTGCCGAACATGGGTACGGTGACGAATTATTCGGGCCTCCTTCTCAAGAACCCAACCCTACAAAAGACGACCGCGATCTAGCTGGTACCGCGGAGAAACCCAATTGCAATAGGCGTCGTCTGGCGTTCAGTTCTCAGGAGACGCCTCCAGCTGCCGCCTTCACCGAGCCTCCGATAGCCGAGGTGCGAAATATTATCAGCCCCAACACACTCAAGAAGGCGGTCTGTGAGCAGAACTCGATCCCATTACAGCAGAAGAAGAAGGGACGGAAAAGAAAGAATAACAAGGGCGGTGCGAGCCAGCCGGGACCGAGTACGATCCGTGCTCAGGACGGGTCACCTTCACCTAAGGATATCTCGAGGAGGGTGCATGTGGCGGGTAGGCCGATGCTACCGACTAATCTGCTCAATGCTGCAACCGGTGCTATGCGGAGTCTGCATAACAGTGTTCTTTCTTTGGAGAAGCGGCGTCTCTCCAAGAATGATGTGGCATACCCGGTTTTCGTGGGCAAGGTGCCAGAGGGCAAGGGCTTTGTGGATAGCGCCATCGGGGGTACGATCGTCCTGCAGTTTGATGACATCTACGCTATGTTTAACCTTCATCCGCTGCAATACACCTTCGTTCGGCTATTTTCACTGAGTATGGAGATGCGGATCATTAGAGACAAGACCGCGGACATCGTGATAGTCGACCCCTTCTACATGCGTGCCAAGATCTTGGGCAACGCTGGGGAACGGCAAGTCGCGAGTTCACACCTCGAAGGCGTCATTCTGGCAAACCCAGATAAGGATAACTTCCTCGTGCCTTACTTTCCCGAGTAAGTCATCCCCTCACTGCCCCGTAACATATGATTTCTTAGATTTCGATCGTTCTTTTTTTTCTAACATTCCGTGTTTTGTGCACAGTGACACACATTGCACACTCATCCTCATAAGCCCGAAATATTCCATGGCCATGTATTTCGACTCGGACCATCAGTCGAAGATAGACTACACAAATATCAAGAAAGTTCTTGATGATGTTCTCCCCGGCTACGCCAGATCTGGAGGCACCTTCAGCAGGACAATTCGTAGGTACGGCAAGCACGTGTTCAACCACAATACGACGTTCCCCTGCGTCAAGCAGCCGCCTGGCTATCAGAAGGATGCCTACTATGCCCTCCATCACATGCGGGCGATCGTACGGGACCAGCATCACCTTCTCCTACCAAATAATCTCAAAGATTGGGCCACATGATTGTCAGCAATCCAGGATGCGGACATCATACAAGAATTCTATCGCATCCAGTCGGAGTTTGCGGAAATCATCCATCAAGATGTCCTTCGTACCTCGGGGCAGTTCTACCTCAGATATCAACCGTCCAACAGTGAGATAGAAACAACGCTACAAATGCAGGATGACACCGCCCGCGATTTCATGACCATCACTAAAGACGGCGGCTTCATCCACACTCCGGTTCCTGAGTCGAGTCGAAAGTAGTGATGCTATGTAGTTCTGAAATGTCGATTGGCTCATGTTGTAATATTAAACTTTAATGAACTTGTATGTTTCTTTGGTTTGGACAGTCGTTCAACTTATATGTAATCGATGCTATTTATTACTAGGACCATGAATCTTGCTATTAATGTGTTGCTTTTTTCTTCCGATCCTTTTGTTGCATACTTATATATTGCTTATGTATTGTCTGTGAATTGCTACTAACGTTTTGTTTGGCAAGTGCATAGAGATGCCGTCATATGTCATGTACAAGGGTAAGGTTCCCGGAGTGTCCGACGACTGGGAGGAGTGTCGGAGACAGGTTCACCGTTTCAGCGGTAACAGTTACAAAGGGTACACCACTAGGGCGGAGGCGGAAGCTAGATACGCGTGCTATCTAGCGGGAGAGAGGAGGGAGCGTTGGAGGAACCGGATGAAGACCAGTTTCATCGCGATGATGCTCATCGTGATGACCGCAACTCTCTTCTATGTGATGGTAGTTTAGATGATCGATATTGACTTGTAATGTGAAGACAAACTCGCTACTCGCGGTGTCGAGACTTGTAATGTTCTAACGTTGTTCGGTATTTTAAATTCGGAGACTAATATGATGAATTGTATTCGGAGACTAATCTTCTATTGTATTCGATAAATCTGCTGTTTATATGTTGTGCTCTCTATATTCTGTGCAGTAATATGTTTTGTAACCTCTGCAAATATCAGAAAAGAAAAAAATACCTAATATTCATACTAGTGGCGCACCACCCAGCACATTAGTGGCGCACTGCAAAAAGCACACTAGTGGCGCATCCTACATTAGTGCGCCATTAGTAAGCTAGAGCACATGGGTAAATATTGCCCCTGGGAGGCATACTAATGGCGCACCGTGAGCTATACTAATGGCGCATTGCATGGTGCGCCATTAGTATACCAGATACTAATGGCGCACTTGTGGTGCGCCATTAGTAAAAAATTCTAATGGCGTGGTGCTAGTGGCGCACCTGTAGTGCGCCATTAGTAGGCAAAACAGGTGCGCCACTAGCAGCCTTTTTTCTAGTAGTGTTCCAAGCGCCTCGCCCAGCTCATCCCAACCCTCTAGCCAGGCCCTTTGGAGGTCCACCTTCCAGTGTTGCTCCCCGTGCCACCGTGGTCTGCTATAAGTGTGGAGAACCAGGAAACTACTCTCGTGATTGTCCTTAGGCTAATGCTAAGCCGGCTAGATGTGGGAAGCCGGGAAAAGCCTTCTATGTGAAGCTAACTCCTGCTCATGGACGAATGAATTATGTCTCTGCTGAGGAAGCCAATGAGGATCCTGATGTTATCCTAGGTATGCTCCTTGTCAATAGTCATCCAGCATCTATTCTATTTGATATTGGGGCATCTCATTCTTTCATCTCAGAATGTTATGCAAAGTTGCATAACATGTCTTTTTGTGATATGCCTACTCCTTTAGTAGTTCAGACTCCTGGTTCAAAGTGGCAAACTTCTAGAGTGAGCCATGATAATGAGATTCTGGTGGATAGGCTAGTCTTCCTAGCATCTTTGATAGCCCTCAAGTCTTCGGACATCAATAACATTCTAGGCATGGATTGGATGAAAGCCCACTATGCTAAGATTGATACTCACACTAGGAATGTTCAACTTACACATCCATCGGGTGGGATAGTTAAGGTCTCCACTCGAACAGCCAAGTGCCAACTCTATTCCCTCAATGCTAGCCCTCTTCCAGAGTTAGAAGATATTCCGTTAGTCCGTGACTTTCCGGATGTCTTTCTAGAAGGACCGCCAGGAATCCCTCCTGTCAGAGATGTTGAGTTTGTAATAGAGCTTATTCCAGGGACTGTCCCAATAACCAGAAGACCCTATAAGATGGCACCCTTAGAACTAGCCGAGCTTAAGATCCAACTCGATGAGGCTTTGAAGAAAGGTTTCATCCGTCCTAGTTCTTGTCCTTGGGCTTGTCCCGTCCTCTTCGTCAAGAAGAGGGATGGATCAGATCGGATGTTTGTAGATTATCGGCCAGTGAATCTTGTCACCATTAAGAACGAGTATCCACTCCCCAGGATCAACGATTTGTATGATCAACTTGCTGGATCCTCTGTCTTTTCCAAAATGGATTTGAGATTGGGATACCATCAAATCAGAAATAGAAACAGGGACATTCCAAAAACGGCTTTTGTTACTCGTTATGGCCAATACGAGTACACCGTCATGTCCTTCGGATTAATCAATGCCCCAACCACTTTCTCTCGCTTGATGAATTCAATCTTCATGGAGTATGTAGATAAGTTCGTCGTGGTTTACCTCGATGACGTACTCATCTACTCGAAGAACGAACAGGAACATGCCGAGCATCTAAGGCTGGTATTGATGAAACTTCAAGAGCACCGTTTGTACGCAAAATTCTCCAAGTGTGAATTTTGGTTGCCAGAAGTGACCTATCTAGGCCATGTGATCTCTAGTAAAGGTATTGCTGTCAATCCCGAGAAAGTTCAGGCTGTCCTTGATTGGACTCCACCTGAATCGGATAAGCAAGTTCGGAGTTTCCTTGGCTTAGCGAGCTATTGTCGCCGCTTTGTCGAGAATTTCTCCAAGGTTGCGAAACCTCTGACTGAACTCCTTAAGAAAGATAAAAAGTTTGAGTGGACCCGACAATGCGAGCACAGTTTTGAGGAGTTGAAAAGACGACTGACCTCTGCTCCCGTTCTGGTGCCACCAGACTTCTCTAAGGACTTTGTTATCTATTGCGACGGCTCGCGACAAGGATTGGGTTGCATTCTCATGAAAGATCGTCATGTGATTGCATATGCTTTTCGACAGATGCGTCCACATGAGGATAATTATCCAACACATGATCTGGAGCTTGCAGCTGCGGTCCATGCACTGAAAACTTGGCGACATTACCTTCTCGGTAATCATTGCGAAATTTACACTGATCACCATAGTCTGAAATATATTTTCACCCAGCCGGATTTGAATCTCAGGCAAAGACGGTGGGTTGAGTTGATTACAGATTATGACTTAGGGATAACTTACACCCCGAGGAAAGCCAATGTCATGGCTGATGCACTAAGTCGTAAGTCTTATTGTAACAACCTGATGTTACAACAAGGTCAACCACTTCTCCATGAGGAATTCCGGAAGTTAAACCTCCACATTGTTCCTCAAGGATTCCTATCCAACCTGGTGGCGAAACCTACTCTTACGGATCAAATTATAGAATCCCAAAAGCATGATGCCGGGATATCTCGGATCAAGAAAAACATTAAGAAGGGTAATGTTAGGTGCTTCTCCGTAGATGATCGAGGTGTTGTCTACTTTGAGAACCGCTTGGTGATCCCAAAGAAGCAACATCGACGACAATTGATCCATAAGGAGGCTCATGATTCTCCTCTCACAATTCATCCGGGTAGTACCAAGATGTATCACGAACTACACTAGAGGTTCTGGTGGGCTAGGATGAAGAGAAAAATTGCCCAGTTTGTTGCTAATTGCGACGTTTGTCGTTGTGTGAAAGCAAAACATCAAAGGCTTGCTGGCACCCTTCAACCTTTAGCTATTCCCGATTGGAAATGGGATAACATCGGTATGGATTTCATTACCGGATTTCCCAGGACCAAGAGAGGGAATAATGCTACCTTTGTGGTCGTTGACCGCCTTTCCGAAGTGGCTCATTTTCTTCCTGTTCGGAAAAGTATAACTGCTAGCCAGCTAGCGGATTTATATGTTTCTCGAATAGTCTCTCTTCATGGTGTTCCATTGGAGACTAACATAGACCGCGGAAGTATCTTTACTTCCTGATTCTGGGAAAGTTTTCAAACCGCTATGTGGACTCATCTATCTTTTAGCACTGCTTTCCATCGGCAATCAAGTGGTCAAGTTGAGAGAGTCAATCAAATCCTCAAAGACATGCTCCGAGCTTGTGTTATATCTTTCGGTATGAACTGGGAGAAATGTCTTCCATTTGCCAAATTTGCATATAACAATAGTTATCAATCAAGCCTAGGCAAAGCCCCTTTTGAAGTTCTCTATGGACGAAGGTGTCGAACACCTCTTAACTGGTCAAAACCAGGAGAGAGGCAACTCTTTGGCCTGGATATGATCCAAGATGAAGAGGAGCAAGTTCGCATTATTCGTGAAAAGTTGAAAACAGACCAATCTCGTCAAAAGATCCAATATGATCGCCATCATAAGGCAGTGACCTATGAAGTTGACGAGAAGGCTTACCTTCGGGTTACACCTCTGAAGGGTCCCCATCGGTTCGGTATCAAGGGCAACTTGGCTCCTCGTTACATTGCACCCTTTCGCATTCTTGCTAAATGAGGAGAGGTTGCCTACCAATTGGAACTTCCGCCGCATCTTTCCAACATTCATGATGTCTTCCACGTCTCGGAACTCAGGCGTTGCTTCTCGGGCCCTGTTCGTGAGGTAGACCACGAAGCGCTTGATCTCCAAGATAAGCTTACATATCGAGAATACCCTATTCATATTCTTGATCAAGCTGAGCGTACCACTTCGCGACGGAACATCAAGTTTCTCAAGGTTTAGTGGTCACACCATTCTGAAAAGGAGGCCACATGGGAAAGAGAAGATCGTCTTCGACTAGAGTACCTCGCGCTCTTCCCAACGACTTCAAAATCTCGGGACGAGATTCTTTTGAGTGGGGGTGAGTTGTCACATCCCTAGCTAGATGTCATGGGTGTTGCATCATGTTTCAATTTTGCATCAACATGAAATGGGGACTAAAAGAAACCCCAAGTTCACATTGAATCAAATAATTCAAAGTTGGTGAAAATTGAACAAATCCAAAATGCCCTTACAAAATGTTCCCTATGTCTGATAAATATGGACATGATTATAACAGGGGTCATTTTAAAAATTTGGAGAACTATAGCAATTTAAAAATAATTGATAAAGCTTTTGAAAATATCAAATATAGCATTATCATTATTTTAGTTTTTACAATATTCAAAGCCCCTTTTCAAATGAGTTTTAAAATAGCATATGTGCTTGAAATAAAATGGAACAAATGTCAGAAGTTAGAAAAGAATTGAAATTAAAAAAGAGGGGAAGAAAGCCCACCTAGGACAGGGAAGAAGCCGGCCCAGCCCACCAGGGGCGAACCGGTCTTCTTCCACCTCCGGCCAGAAGGACGCCAGGCGCATGGTCATCGCGCGCCGGCCACCTCCTGCCTGTGTGCCCGCATGGATGGAGGGATAGACTCTAGGGAGATGTCCACATCGATCCCTCCCTCCATTTCTCGTCCTCCCAGTCGTTGCAGCTCTCTCTCCCCCTTTTTCCTCCCTGCCGCCATGGTCGAGCCCTACTCGAGCTCGCCGCCGTCGTTCTGGCCACCCCCGCACCCCTCTGAGCCCACCAGTAGCCCCACAGCAACCCCCTCGTCCCCCTCGTGATGATAGAAGAAGCCGGAAGGCCTCCACGACACGCCTTCGCCATTTCTTCCCCGCTGGCCACTGAAGCTCTTCTCCGGCGATTCAACATCGTCCGCACGTCCCCGTGCTCGTCGTCTCCTCCAGCAACCCCGTCGTGAGATCCTGCTCCATTTCCCCCTCCTCTTGCGGCCTGTCCCTCGCCGTAGGTGTCATTCCCTTGCTGCCCGAACGCCTCCACTCAGGTCGTCACCGGCCGTAGCTCCGGTGGCCCCCGAGTCCCCTCTACCGCAACGCTGGATGCGCGCGTGCACTGGCTTCCTTCGGGTGCCCTCCGTGCGCCAAATGGTCGCTGGAGGCGCAACTCCAGCGGATCGCCGCCGTGCGGATGGTTGCCGCCGGCCCCGCTTCGGTGGGCGCCGACGTGGCCATCATCAGGGGCTAATCCCCCTTGACTAGTTAGCCTCCTGCCACTAACCAGTGGGCTCAAGGGTGGGTCAAACCCCTGGTCAAAGCGGAGTTTAGGCCCTGTCACTAACGTGCGGGCCCCACACGTCAGGTTTGGCCTGGCCTGGTCAGCCGACCAGCTGACGTCACAGTGACGTGAGGCTGATGCCATTAATCCCTTTTCCAGTTTAAAAATAATTTGAGAAATTATTTAAAACTCTAAAAATTCATATAAATTAATCTGTAAATCAGATGAAAATAATTTATATATGAAAATTTATCAGAAAAATCCAGTGAATCGAATGGTGCTATTATCATGCATGTTAGAGCAACCAATGTGGAAGAACATTGACATTTTCTAATAGGTTAGTTTATGGAATTTGAAATGAAGAACAATTTTGAACCTATGTTCAAACCCATTTCAACTTAACTTGAACATTAGTTGCATAAGCTCATCCAAACATGCTACCATGCCATGATCATGCATCATATTGTTGCAGTTGCATGTATTAATTGCTTTTTATCTGCATTGCGGTAGGCCCTGCTTCTGAGGATACCCCCGAGTATTCCAACGAAGGAGAAAACCTTCCCGCTACCCAGCAAGGCAAGCAACCCCCCTTGATCATTCCGATAACATCCGACTCTCTCGCTCCTGCTCTTGTTTACTGTATTAGGATAACCGTTCACTTGTCTGTCATACACAATATATTAACCTATTCTTATGCATGACTTGTCATCGTCATAGTAAATATCTAAACCTTGCAACCTAGCATACCTGGTAGATGCTTGTGCCATGATGTGCTTAGCTTACTTTGCCTGCTATGCTTGCTATGCTTAGAGTTGTGTCAGGTCTGATTCATCTGGATGATGAACTGAGTGAAACAATGTTGTTCTGATGTGATGAACTTATGATGAACCCGATTTGGTAAAGGTAGCGATGAGAGGCTATGTAGGAGTACATAGCGGGTTGTCTCATTGGGACATTTCTTAGGAACTGAGTTCCATGTTTGTGATCCAAGACTAGTTACCACCACGCATTGGGTTCCGATAACTTGACCCCTCTCGACTTATCAGTCGCTTAGTCCTTAGTCCAGGAGTTGCAAGTAGTTTTTGGTGTTTATAGCATGCTGGAGGCCGTGCGTAGCGCTGACCCTAGGGGTGGGTTACGACGCGGTAGGTAGTGGAACGGTGTACCAAGGGTCACCCCAATGGTGGAATTGGGAACCCTGCGCACATCGTTTGGGGCCGTAGCGGAAACTTCGGTCGGACTTCCGTGCGGGTTCAGTCTCAAATAGGCGATAGCCTGAAATAGTGGTCTTTTGTGATTGATGATCGTGGCCAACTCCCTTGCTAGGCTTCTGCTTGAAGGTTGCCGAGGTGACTGGTTTTATGAGCACACAGTGATAAGTGGCGAGAGCGTGTGTGAAGAAGTACACCCCTGCAGGGTATGAAACTACTCGAATAGCCGCATCCTCGGATATGGACTACTTGGATAACTTATGTTGTTCATAGATAATCAAGTGGATACTCATAAAAATATCAAGACAAGTGTGAGTATCGTGGATGGCACTCTCCCAGAAGAGGGAAGTGAATCCATGGTGGTGTATTGTCATGGTGTTAGTGGACTCATGTGCGATATCTAAAATTTAAACAAAGAGTTAAAATTGTGTAGTGTAGGTTAGCCATGAGTCAAAGATGGCATTGCTGCATAAACACCACCACCCCCTTGTTGATACATGAGCATGAATAGAGTAGGTCTACTTTAAAGACTTGTTGAGTATGTTTGTACTCATGTTTGCTTAATAAATGTTGCGGATGAGACCCAGGACCCATCAGGTGGGTTCTTTCTAGATGTCAATGATGCCGAATAGTTGGTGTCCTTGCTACGACCGATGCCCTGTGGCGGGCTATAGATAGTCAGGCCATGTGCCTTTTTATCCTTTTATCTATCTCTACTCAGACAGCTTATGCCTCTGCTTGGTTCGTATGAACTTGTTTGTATGACTTGAGTGTCGGGTCATGTAACCCCTCTCTGTAAGAACATATTTTGCAAGGCTCGTTTGACGTGCATATCGGGCATGTCGTGCATATGTGTGACATGAAACGGTATGTATGTGATCCAACACCTAGTTTTGTGCCTTTAGTAGTACTCTTTATGGGAGACTGCTTCTTTGTGCTTCCACCGAGCCATGGTAGCTTGCTACTGCTCCGTACACATTCATTGACTAGCATGTATCCTTCTTTGCTGCTGTGTCTGTCCCTTCGCGCAAATGTCTCGCAATGTAATGGTGTGCCTGTAGCCTTCTACGACTCGTCTACGTGAAGTGATGGCATTTATGTCTCACGCCGTAATGGAGTCCTTGTAGCTTGCTATGACTCGTCTACACACGCTTGAGGCCGACACCTACATTGCTGGGTTACCTATGCCTGTTTTTGTACGGATGTGCCACTTAGGTTCTATGACTAGTCATATCGGCCCGGTTCTCTGTCGTTTGATTGCCAGCGACATGTTCACATATGCGAGCCAAAAGACGCAAACGGTCCTTGTTAAGGTAAGGCTGCAGCCGTGGAGCTTACCGTGCATGAGGCCACAAAGTGATGTGATATTTTATAGTCTGGATTTATATGACTTAGGATCGGGGTCCTTATAGGGTGTGGTCGTCTTTGGGACCGGTGGTGTGCACCATATAGATGTTATAGGAGGAGGTGGCTATCCACCATCCTGTATTGACAGGGGTTGGGGGTGTCGACCTCTTGATCCAAGTCCCCCACCCCATCGAAGGCGTAGTACAACATGTTGGTTAAATCTTTGATAGTGGCTACAAAGTGGGTGGTGGGTGGGTTGTGATATTCCTCGTGACCTAACCTCAGACTAATCTGAACATAGGTTGAGTATAGATCGTCCGCGATTTCAAATGACTAGATCCAATGAAGCGTCTCGTTTAATATTGAGAGGCCATCCAGATCAATCTTCCAAAGGTTTTCGGAGCTGACCTCCTTAGTATCCATGAGGGTTGTGTGTTCGGCAAGGGATGAATCCCGGTGCTCGGTTGCTAAGATCGAATCTCAAGACGAGTTCGACTCTCCAACGGGAATGGAACCGAGCGCGAGACGTAGCAAGGTACCCAAAGTTATGGATTCGGGATCACCGAGCTCATCGAATGACACGAAGAGCCCATTAAGGAACTGATAACACCAGGAGTTGGCAGAGAATTCCAAATTCTCAAACCTGATCTCTTGTCCGGGGTCAATGCTTATGATCTGGCCAAGATGGGCAGTCAGATTAGCATGCAGCGTGATGCTGCCGAACGCAGAAACCTCCCTAGGAACGAAGGTGTCCCAGTTGCAGACTTGATCCTCGATGATTAGGTGAGCCATAAACCGTTCTAGCGATGTCAACATAACTCTCAATAAGAGCACCAATGTTGATGTCAAAACCAGCATATCTCGGGTAGGGGTATCCCGAGCTGTTGACCTTGGATCGATGGATAACAGGGGACGAAGGAGACAGTGTTACCTAGGTTTGGGCCCTCTTGAGGAGGTAAAACCCTACATCCTTCTTGATTATATTGATGTGGATTAGAATTATAGAGTTGATCTACCTTGAGATCGTATGAGCGAAAACCCTACATGAGTCGACCTCCTCCATGGCAAAGCACAACAATCAAATACTACATATCAAGTGAAGCTCAATATGCAACTCGTTGCATATTGATGAAACTCCACATTCCAATCATTTAGTTCACCATTTTTTAATTACAAGACAAGTTTAAATGTTGTTAAACATGACCAGAGGTAAAGCATAGTGAAACTACACTATCTGGGCCTTTTAAATGAGGTGGGAACAACTTATAGCATTTCCGAAACGACCCCATATGTTAATTTCGAAATTGGTCCAGATCTTTACTACTCAAGTTATATATTATTAAAAAGGTAACAAAATGCACCATGAGATTCCACTCACCATTCTAGGTGATTTGCGTATATAGATCATTTAAAACGGAGCTACGGCCTAAAAGATATGACAAACACAAGATAAATATGGCATGAATGCAAAATACATGCAAATGAGAACCACAAACATTTGAAAACAAGGATGCAACAAGATATTACGAAACCACATGAAATTCTAGGCAAGTTACTCATATGGCACATTCAAACTGGAGCAACAGGTCAACAATAGCAAGCAACACAAGGTTTTGATAAACTATGTCCAATTCAGCAACCTGGCATTTTGCACACATCAAAACAACAAGCTACATGAACCTAAAATGCACAAACATAACATGGGGCAATATATTATGTGATGCACAACAATTCATCGCATAACAACAAATTCAATAGAAGCATGTACTAATAGCAAAGGAGGTCACAGTATGTCTATTGGAACAACAGTTATGACTTAGTGAAAATAACTGTTTTTTAGCAGAGCAAGGTTGATTTGAAGATACATTGACAGCAAGAAAACTAGATGGTACATGACTTATAATGGCATGAAAATTTATCGCATGGTAGAGGACATGATGCACTACAAATAACTCCATAGGAGCATCATCAAAATCTGCATAGGGACATGGCTAGCATCAATACAACATGAAAATATGAAGAAAATAGATTCTTGGACTTGGTAAAAATTAGTGTAGACATGTGCAGCAGTTTTAAATAGATTTGCATGTTTGACGGTAGAATTTTTTATGATGCAAATCCTATATATGAAAACTAATGGGGCAAAATGACAAAGCATAATATTATTTACATAACACTCCATGGGGGTAACCCGAAAGGAGTTGTAGATCAATGCCAATTGACATGGCAACACAACACCAAAAAATAACAGTTTCGGACTTAGAATTATTTTGATATCTCAAAACAACAACATTGAGTAAGCATGTTCACGTGTTGAAGACTATAGCTAAACATTAACATCATGGGATAGCAAAGATACTAGCAGCAATTAGACATTACATACTTCAAATCACTCCATGGGCACAAACTCAAAGGAGTGATGGATTGCTTAATATGATTCTCACAACACGGAACTTATCATTATAGATTTGAAGTTTTAACATGATAGCACCTTTAGAGCAAAAAATGACATAATAATGATGATTTACATGGAAACTAGAGGGATGGCATCAAATTATACATCACATAATGCAATTTCATCATGAAGGCACCACATGCATGGGGCTTATAGATTAGATGCAATCGTCCACACAAGTTTGAGTAAGAAAATACTTTTCTGCAGTTAAATCACAAAGCACTTTTAAACAGACTTTTTACCACTTATATGGATCCTTGTATGCAATAAAAAAATACCATCAAGTAGAGCACAAATAGTAGATGAATTTTTACATATTACACATATTCATATGATGCACAGATTACGAGATAAAAGTCACACAAAATGCAATGATGCCATTAACAAGCAGTTTTTTCACGGACTTGGAGAAAAATACCCCCATGAGTAAACGGGGCAGAGACGTGCAGGGAGGTCTGGGTCCTGTTTGGACCGGAGGATCCCGGTGTCCAGGGACAAGCCGATCCAGATCGGTGATGAGGCGGGTCGAGGCCGGCGAAGGGTGGCATGGGGCGAGTAGGGCAGCAATGACGGATGGTGGCTCGAGCAGTGTAGTGAGCAGGCGGGTCCGAGCAGTGCAAGGCGGCGTGCTTCCAGCATGGGTCAGGTGGCCCAGTGGAGGTCGGGATGCGGCTAGGTCAAGGAGGTGGCGTGGGAGCTCGCGGGCAGGAGGCAGAGGTGTTGGAGATATGCCCTAGAGGCAATAATGTATGATGATATTTCCTATGTGTTTATGAATAAAGATAGTCCTTGGACATTATCATTGATGTGTATTAACAAGTACTTGACTTGTTTGTGAGACTATGCATTGTATGATAACTGTCCTAAATGATCCCGAATCGAAAGTGTTGTGTGGATGCACAACTAATCAAACTAGCATATGACACGGTGGATGGTTCGGTCTCACTTACTATGTAGCATTGGATGCTAGCCGGATAATATGGACTCACAAAGGTCCAATCGGATTGGACATAATCGGATCCGAGTGGAGATAAGGTCCGATTTGGACATACCCAACTATGAGACGCATCAAGAGGTCATCTATGAGTCTCTAGTACAACATACGTTCTATGTACTAAGACCTGAGCTGGCGCATGTACTCTAGATGGTGACAGACTTGCTTTGGGCTGACCAAACGCTACTCCATGACTGAGTAGTTACAAAGGTAGGTTTCGGGCTTGTCCAGACCCATGCTGCGAGACATGGTCGAGCAAGATGTGGTTTGCCCCTCCGATCAGGAGAGATATACTCTGGGCCCCTCGGGTGATCCGACCTAGATAAGCATGGCCATGCGATGAGGATTATGAGATAATCTGGAGTGTTGGTTGCATTTACCGGAACGAGAAAGACGTCATGCATCAACAAGGATGACCATGTCACCTTGTCCATGACAACATATACCGTGTGGCAAAGGGAATAGAAGTGTGAAGTATAGGTTCACCTAACCAGCTTCATCGGACACTTGGAGTCGGCAAGCTTTGCAAGAGGCCGCTACCGATTGGTCGAGTCGGATGTGATCTGACTCGCGACCAAGTGAACGTGAACCTAAGGGGTTGCGCGCTTAAGGGAAGGAACACATGGGCTTTAGGATTTGTGCGAGGCCCAAGAGTTGAGCCCACGCCGGATGGCTATATATAGTGGAGGTGCGGCACACCCATCCGGTTGATCGCTTCCTCGTCGTCATTAGGGCTTTGCATGTGTTGCAACTAGCCACCTCCACTTGCCGCCGCCGGCTATGTGATCGGACCTACCAGTCCGCCGCATGGTGTTCCTCCTGCACACGCGGATACCATTAGATGCGGTGCACTGGCGCCGCTCCGGCAACCTATACGTGGGATCCGGCGATTGGCTGTTCGAGGGAGATCGGGCCGGCTGTTCGAGGGAGATCAGACAAGGAGGAGACGCAAAACACGAACGCGCTGCCCCAACTCTACTTCCACTGCACGGCATTGCACGTCTAGTGGTAACGAACTGTGGTCCATCTCCATAGCATGTTCTTGGATGTTCTGCATGTAGGAAAAATTTAATTTGCATGCGATGCACCTACGGTAGAACCCAACAAGAGGCGCACGGCGTGCTTTCGGTTATGGGGATTGGTTAGGTGGGCTAGTGGGCTGTGTAGGGTAGTTGTGGGATGAGGAGAGAGGGAGATTTTTGGCCCGTCATAGTTTTTTTTCCAAGCCAAAACGTCCGACGAATAAACCGGCTATAGTGTCGTTATATGTTTATTCGTTGGGTTATCAAACGACCCCCGAATGCGATGAAATTTGCGAGGCGGTCTACCTGCATTAAACAAGACTGCACGCCAACTTTTAACCCATTCGAAGAATGTTTTATATGCACTTTTTAAAACAATATTTTTCAATGTCGTAGGCCCGAGCATGTTTGGTTGGTCACGAAAAGGTCAACGGCAAGAACGGAGAGAAGCGGCACCTATGAACAGATGCATGTATTGAAAAATAATGGCAATAGAGTGTCAATGCTATGCACATGATGAAAGCGATGAGATGATGAACGTGACAACCAAATGGAACTAACGGAGATGAAAAAAATAAATGGAAGATATCTGGAGCGTCGGTCTCGGGCTACTACACATGTTGTTGGCATCGTCAATGGTGGTACCGCCATGTTCAGCTGACCTTTCTCCGGCAAGCATGAACGACTCGAGAAGGCTCGCCACCTGGTCTTCCACCACCAGCGCGATCTTTCCTCGAACAACAAAAGGTACCAGAGATAGTACCTGGTCGAAGTCGTAGTCGTTGTCGACGCGTAGTAGGTTGCTGAAGATGCGGGTCGACGCCAGGCATACTAGGTCGCGCCACTCGGCGCCGCGGATCACGTTCCACCGGGCGTCGTCGGTTTCCTTAGGATTATCTATCCTCTCGATGGAAAAGGCGGATACCGCGCGATTGCCTCGCTCTGTGAGATTTCGGAACATCTTGGAGCGCTGGTGCTATTCCCCGTGTCTCCTCGAAGCTTCATCACAGGTATGTTGCGCCTCGTCTTTGACGTCTCCGACCTGCGCCTAGAGGACATCCACCTCTCGGCCTCCGACACCTCGTGAAATTTTGGAGTCTGGTGATTTTGGCACTGAGATTGTCGTGTCTTGGGGATATTCCCCATGGATTGACCATGCTAGGAGGTATAACTTGGCCCATCACTTGTCGGCTCATGGGTTACCTCACTCATTGAGTCAGCCTGGGTGACAAGGACTAAGGCCCAAGTGTGCATCTCGGTAGAATGCTGGCTCTTGGAGAGTCCTGGAGGTCCGGATCACATAGAAGGTCAAAGTAGAGGAAATGTTCCATGACAAGGGAAGCAAGACCCAGATTAGGATTCAGCTTGTAATATAAAAGAAACTAGTTGTAGTACTAGTAGGAATCTACATGTATGCCTGCCCCTTCATCTTATATAAGGAGATGAGGACAGACAAACAAGTCTTAGACAAGATCAAACTAGAAGCTCTCGAGACTATAGCACCCTTGTAATCAAGATCATCATCATCATCATCATCATCATCATCATCATCATCAACATGAATCGAGCAACATGTAGGCTTTTATATCCACTCTAAGGGCCAAACCTAGGTAAATCTCACACCTCCCAGTTCCAACCAACCCCTTCAAGCCGCCACCTTGTCACGATGGCCTAACACCTAAGTTCTCTAACGAGGTCATTTGTCGTCACAAAAACAGGACAATTGGTATCCACCATGGGGCCAGCACACGGTGGTGGCATGTTCTTTGAGGGATCTCTCCCATGAATTGAGAAGCTTGTGATTTGTCAGAAGGATAAGAGCCCGTTTGACACGATATACATCGACTCCGCGTTGATTGGTCAAGAATCACGGATATTTTTTGCTCCAACATGCATCAGATCAGATCGCGGAAACTTCCGAACACATCGGCCAGCTGCATTTCTATCGCGATCCTGATCCGATCGCTCTCACCAGAACAACATGTATAATATGCAACCTTTGTCTTGTAGACTCGTGTTGGGCCTCCAAGCGTAGAGTTTTGTAGGACAGTGGAAATTTTCCCTTAAGTGGATGACCTAAGGTCTATCAATCCGTGGGAGGTGTAGGAGGAAGATGGTCTCTCTCAAACAATCCTTCAACCAAATAACAAAGAGTCTCTTGTGTCCCCAACACACCCAATACAATGGTAAATTGTATAGGTGCACTAGTTCGGCGAAGAGATGGTGATACAAGTGTAATATGGATGGTAGATATAGGTTTTTGTAATCTGAACATATTAAAACAGCAAGGTAACAAGTAACAAAAGTGTGCACAAATGGTATTGCAATGCTTGAAAACAAGGCCTAGTGTTCATACTTTCACTAGTGCAATTTCTCTCAACAATACTAACAAAGTTGAATCATATGTAAATACCTCTCATGCGACAAAGCGTTCACTCCATAGTCACCAATAGCGGAGAACTAACGTAGAAATTATTGTAGGGTACGAAACCACCTCAAAGTTATCTTTTCCGATCAATCTTTTGAGCTATCCCTATAAGTGTCACGAACAACCCTAGTGTTCATACTAATATAACACCTTAAGACACATCAACCAAAAACCTAATGTCACCTAGATACTCCAATGTCACCACGAGTACCCATGGGCTTGACTACATGAAATGCATGACACAATTTCAGATTCATCATGTTCAATCCAACACAAAGAACTTCGAAGAGTACCCCAAATTTTCTACCGGGGAATCAAGAAAAAAACATGTGCCAACCCCGATGCATAGATTCCTTAGGTCACGGAACACGCAAGTTGATCACCACAAAGAACATCAAGTGGATCAATAGAACATCTCATTGTCACCATGGATATCCCATCACAAGACATAGATAAAGTGTTCTCAAATCCTTAAATATTAAATCCGACAAGAAAACTTCAAAGGGAAAACTCAATTCATCACAAGAATATGGAGAGGGGAAAACTCCATATGATTGATCTATATCAATAAAGCTCGCAGTGCATCAAGATCGTGCCATCTCAAGAACACGAGAGAGAGAGAGAGATCAAATAGATAGCTACTAGTACATACCCTCAGCTCCGAGGGTGAACTACTCCCTCCTCATCATGGAGACCGCAAGGATGATAAAGATGACCTCTGAAAGCACATTTTCTCCATTGGTGGTTTTGGTAATTAATAACAACATATATGTCACTGAACTAATGTTTCCACTAAGTATGTTTCAGGAAAACTTCAATGATGGGTTGGCATAAGGATTGTGGAATACCCCAAGATGCAAGGAATAGCATTGGCCAGGCTTCAGGCAAAATACTGTACATTTTACATTTGTGAGAAAAGACTTTGAGTCCATAGCAATGCTAATACTATTAAAAGAGGTTAAGGTTTTGTTGGTGAACAAAATGCTCATACATGCACAAGTGATAGTCACCACATACACCCACAAGCTCTTCCACAAAAGTCTGTCCGAAGCAAAATACTCAAAATCGGTGCAACCAACACTCTACACTCGGTGCCACCGTTTCCAAACCCTAGACAAACCCAGCCAAACCCTAGCTCTTCGGTGCAACCAATTCTGCATTCGGTGCCACCGAGTTAGGCTGCCATCTTTCTATTCACAAGTTTACAAAATCAGCCCCTCTGAGTTTTGTGAATAGGCGTCACCGAGATGGGGCAATCTGACTGTTGGTCACCTTATCGGTGCAACCGAGATCCCTATATCAGTCTCACCAAGATTCAAAAGTTGCCACCTTTTGGTCACTTCGGTACCACCAAGATTAACACATCGGTGTCACCGAGTTGGACTTATTAGGTGTAACGGTAGGATTTTTGGAGATGCGATATATACCCCTCCACCACCACTCACTCACAAGAGAAGAACTCAGAACAGTTCCCCTCTCACACCTACAGATTTTCTGAGAGAGAGTCACCTACTCATGTGTTGAGGTCATGCCATTCCATTCCTACCATATGAATCGTTATATCTAGCCTCCCCAAGTTGCTTTCCACCCAATCAATCTCTTCTACCAAGCGCAATTTGTGAGAGAGTGATTGTGTGTTGAGGTGTCTATCATCTTGAAGCACAAGAGAAAGGAGTTCATCGACATCATCGAGCATATTACCTTTGGGAGGGTGGTGCATCCTAGATTGGTTAGGTGTCGCATGGGAGCCTCCTACTTTGTGTTGTGGACTGAACCAAGAAGTTTGTTAGGGCAAGGAGATCGCCTACTTTGTGAAGATCTACCCCGAGTTAGGCTAGTCCTCCGTGGATGTACGCCATGATGGTATAGTCAAGGGTGCTTCTTCGTGGAAGCCTTCATGGGTAGAGCCCTATGTGGACTCTCGCGACCGTTATCTTCTATGGGTTCAAGACTCCTTGAACATGGACGTACGATAACACCACCTATCAAAAGCACAAGGAAAATAATCATGTCACCAATTGCGTTTGATCTTCCTACCCTTCCTTGACATACATGCTAGTCTTTACTTTCCTCTGCTTTAATCTTACACATTCATGTGTAGGGTGTCGTGACATAGTATGAATGCTAAAATCTACTAAGAATTAACTTGGGAAAAAGTAGATTTTTATTTGGTCAAGTAGTCTAATCACCCCCCTCTAGCACTACTTTCGATCCTACAAGTGGTATGGTGTCTAGTGAGGGTAATTATCACTGTTGAGGTCCATACTTTGATCGCACAAATTTTGCTAGTTGGAAGCATAAAACGAAAATGCATTTGCTTGTTCATAACCCCGCCGTTTGGGTTGTTGTTTGAGTTGGTATGCAAGGTGAATTATTTGAGGACGGAAGGGAACCCGATCGCGAAGCAACTGCCGAAGAACTGAAGATGGTGCAACTCAATGCACAAGCATGTGACATTCTCTTCAACTGCCTGTGCCCCGAAGAATTCAACAAAATCAGTCGACTTGAGAATCCAAAAGAGATTTGGGACACTTTGATTGATATGCATGAAGGTAAAGAATCTATGAGAGAATCCAAGTTGGATGTTCTTCAAAGTCAACTTGACAAGTTCAATATGAAGGATGGTGAAGGAGTTGCTGAGATGTACTCTAGGCTAGCTCTCATCACCAATGAGATTGCCGGCTAAGGAAGCAAACAAAAGACACAAATTCATCATCAAGAAGATAATTCAAGCTTTGGATGATCTATACGACACCGTATGCACAATGATCCAAATGACGCCAAACTACAAGGATCTCAAGACAATCGAAGTGATTGGTAGAATTATTGCTCACGAGATGACACTCAAAGACAAGGAAGAGCTTCACCACAAGTCTAGCGATACTTACAAATCCACAAGTGATGCTCCCGCTACCTCAAGCGACAACCTTGTCACAAATGAAGATATAAGCCTCATGGTAAACAAATTCAACAAGTTCTACAAGAATAGAAGCAAAGATCGAAGCTCCAACTCAAGATATGAAGAGAAGCATTCATCAAGTCATGACCGAAACTGCTACAATTATGGGAAGCCTGGACACTACTCCAATGAGTGCACGTCTCCCTACAAAAGGAAAGAAGAGTCACCAAGAAGATGAAGCTCAAGAGACGAGTCACCTCAAAGAGAGAGAAGGAGTGGAGATGATCGTTATGAACGAAGACCCGCAAGGAGAAGTAGGAACTCGGAGAAGAAGGACAAGTACACCAAGAGCTACTCAAGAAGGAAACAACAAGCTCATGTTTGTGAATGGGTTTCCGGCTCCGAATCCGACAACCACTCTGAGAGAAGCTATCACTCCAACTCTGACTATAGTCAAGATGAAGGAGTTGCCGAACTTGCACTAGTGAGGACCGACTCCTATGATATATTTGATTCACCAAATGAAGGGAGTGGATCTTGCTTCATGGCTACAGTCCCCAAGGTATCACACCCCGAGTATCTTGATTTCAATAGTGATGAAGATGACTTGTT
Organism: Hordeum marinum; assembly: GCA_022496015.1. Lineage (NCBI taxonomy): Eukaryota > Viridiplantae > Streptophyta > Magnoliopsida > Poales > Poaceae > Hordeum > Hordeum marinum. Next base: position 206,881,819 of record CM039675.1, on the reverse strand, counting down.
AATTCAAGATGACTTGCTATTTGACAAATCTAGTAATGATAGTCAAAATGAACTTGCTAGTACCCACTCTAGTGTAGATAAGTCGTGCGATGATGATAAGTTGGAAATAGAACAACTAAATCAAGAACTAAAAACTCTTATGTTAGCTCACGAGTCAACTCTAGAAGACCATAGAGATCTTGTAAGGACACATGAGAAGCTACGCTTCGAGAAGCTCAATTTAGAGTAAGAGCATGAGTTCCTTACAGCTATCAATGATGATCTTCGAAACAACACATCCTCTTATCTAGCCAAGCAACTTCTCTTATCTATATTTATGCCACAAGTTAAGTCTAAGCAAGATAGTGACAAAGGAAAGAAAGGTTCTTCAACTAGTAGCAATAAAAATGATAAATCCAATGATATTGCTTCTAGTAGTTCTCTTGATCCCACTAGCTCTTCTCTTAGCCAAGTTACACTTGAGCAAGAAAATGAACTCTTGAAAGGGATTATAGAGAAAGGTACCTACAAGAGTCTTGAAGGGTGCAAACAATTTGAGGAGATTGTATGCAAGCACAGAGGATACTAGAAGAATCATTGTGTTGGATACTTCAACACTAGTGAGGTTGAATGGGAAGAAGGTCAATACCCCAACCCCAAGTTTGTTCCTCAAAAGGAGAAGTATGAAAATACTCTCCCCAAGGTAACAAAATCTCAAGATGACCTTCCACCACAAGAACCCAAGCTCAAGGACAAGAACAATTGACTCATATGAAGATGAATCCCAAGCTTTGGTGAAGTGGGTTCCCAAGGCTACTACAAGCTCAACTTCTACAAGTGCTACTTAAACACCAAGGATCCCCATGAACTTGATGTGGGTCCTTAAAAAGAAGAACTAGAGAAGTTCTTGAGGGGTGACCCTGCCAACGAAATCGTCTCATATTCATTATTGGCAAGAACTAGTTGCAATCAACATCAACATCATGCAATAGTTCAAGGAGTCACACATTCCCTCAAAGGTAAGAAAGGGACAAGGTAATAAACAAATCAATGAACATCATCACATATGCTTTGCACTCTACATCCATAGTTATCCTTGTATTTCTCTTGTGTGTTGGGACTAACCCATGTAGGTGAGAAGAGTAATGAAACAACAAGGATGCTCCCAACTCTTGGTGATATTTATCAACTTTGAGCATCCACCACTACTTCACCTACATGAAGTATTCATCGACAAAACCCAAGGTTAGTTTATACCTACTATGGGTGGATGTCACATCAAGGGGGGATTTACTCTAATCTTGAGTTAAAGCATCTCATAGCATGTGACAACATTAAATGCTTCATGTAAAAGTGGTAACCCCACTTGTGCCTAAACGATGAGTATGACCTATGATCAAGTATTCTTACTTGGCTCCTAGGTAAATATACTCATATATAGATGACTCCGTCATCTCCAAAGTTCTTGTTAGATGCTATTGTGTTTGTGCATGTTTACCATGATTTCATTTCACATCTTATTGTGTGAGCATGTTGGTCTGCATTTATTGTCAAATTCGAGGATATCCAATTGTTGCGATTTGGCTTTTCATTTTCATTTTCCAATTGGATATATAAGAATGCCTAGGAGCATAGCTTTAGCTATCTATGATTTCTCACCTCATATTCTATTCATGCTGCATCACAAAATTTGAACAAGCACTTTTCGATCTCTCTGTGTGAGGAGCACTCGGAGTTCCGTATCGTCAAGGAGTGACCATTAAAACCTCCCAAGTGCATCTTGGTGGAAACAACTACAAATTTGTGGTCTCACTGAATGCCTAGGGTTGATCTAGTATTTCTATCTCCGTACTGCCAATTTCGTATTCTCGGTTACACCGAGTTTCCGTGTCAGCTGACAGCTGTGAAACTCAGTGACACCGAAAATATCAAATATGTGTCACCGACAGTGATGGGTATATATTCGCTGGACCCCGATGCTTTGAATTTCATTCATAAATGTCGCACCTCCACAACCCTAGCTACTGCCCGAAGGCCCCTTGTCATCTCCTTGATTTCCCGAGCGCCTCCGCCGCTAGGAATCGCCGTCATTGACGTTTTCTTCCCCAGCGTCAATGTCGTAGCGGATCCATCGCTGCATTAGGGTATGGATTCAGCCCCCTCTCGTGCTCCTCTATCTGGTTCTTGCGCATTAGGGTTTACTCCCAGTCTATCTATAGTTTGAGATCCTTCCATCCAAAAGAAAATTTCATAGAGTAGAGGTCGATCGATTTTTAGGGTTTTGCTGTCCGCCACCTGTATCTCGGTAGAACCGATGCGAAGAATTCGGTGTGACCGATTTTCTCTTCTGCGACACTGATAACACCTTGGTGGAACCGAGTTCTCATTTTTGGTGGAACCGAAAATGGTGCCAAGTTCCTGGAAAGTAAGGTGTTTGTCTCGGTGTGACCGAAATTTTTATCTTGGCTGTACCGAAATACACTTGACAGAATGCAAAACATGGAAAATCTTTTGTTCAAAATTTTAAAAACTCTGCATTTTGTGATGACTTATCATATTCCACTCTTCTATACTTTATTCACAAGGATAGCATGTCAGGCTCAGATAGTCAGAATTTGCCAAAGCAGAACATAGAGATGAGTTCACGCACTAGTCCTGAGTACAGTTCTTCCATAGATCCACGCACTCCCAGATCTCATGGGTAGCCTAAGGCTGCCACTAGGACAAGGAAGAGACTCAACTCAGAAGAGGAAGATTTTGATTTTGTCCCAAAAGTGGTTCTTTGTAAGAAGCAAGAGAAGACTACAAGGAAGTCTGCCCATGGGGCCACCTCAACTAGGAAGGTGGTCAGCAAGATCTATGCACCTGCAGAAACAATCAAAGCACATGAGAGTGCTAGGGAAACTTTGTCTATTGACATTCCAAAGAAAGCTTTGCCTAAGAAGAAAACCAGGAAGAGGATCATCCGTGTGATGGGCAGACCTACCTCTATGTATGAGGAACCAGAGGAGGCTGCTGGTGCTGCTGCAGAAGAGGAGGAAGAGGAGGCTGAAAGCACATTTGCTCCCTTTGTGGTTTGGGTAATTAATAACAACATATATGCCATTGAACTAATGTTTCCACTAAGTATGTTTCAGGAAAAGTTCAATGATGGGTCGGCAAAAGGATTGTGGACTACCCAAAGATGCAAGGGAATAGATTGGCAAAGCTTCAAGCAAAGGACTCTACATTTTGCATTTCTAAGAAATAACTTTGAGTCCATAGGAAAGCAAATACTATTAAAAGGGGTAAGGTTTTGTCGGTGAACAAAATGCTCATATGTGCACAAGTGATAGTCACCACATACACCCACAAGCTCTTCCACAAAAGTCTGTCCAAAGCCAAATATTCAAAATGGGTGCAACCAACATTTTCCACTCGGTGCCACCGATTCCAAGCCCTAGACAGACTCAGCTAAACCCTAGCTTTTCGGTGCAATTGATTATGCATTCGGTGCCACCGAGTTAGGCCGCCAACTTTCTATTATGCAAGTTCACAATTTCGCTCCCTCCGAGATTGTTGAATCAGCGTCACCGAGATTGGACATTCTAAACGTTGGTCACCTTATCGATGCAACTGAGATTCCTATATCAGTCTCACCGAGATTCAAAAGTTTCCACCTTTTGGTCACCTCGGTACCAACAGTATTAACACATTGGTGTCACCGAGTTGGTCATTTTTTGTGTAACGGTTGCATTTGTGGAGATGCCTATATGTACCCTTCCACCACCACTCACTCGAAAGATAAGCACTCATAATAGCTCCCCACTCATTCCTACTGATTTTCTGAGAGAGGGTCACCAACTCATGTGTTGAGCTCATGCCATTCCATTCCTACCATATGAAGCTTTATCTTTAGTCTCCCCAACTTACTTTCCTCCCAATTAATCTCTTCTAACAAGCCAAATCTGTGAGAGAGTGATTGCATGTTGAGGAGTCTATCATCTTGAAGCACAAGAGGAAGGAGTACATCAACACAATCGAGCCTATTACCTTTTGGAGGGTGGTGCCTCCTAGATTTGTTAGGTGTCACTTGGGATCCTCCTACTTCGTGTTGTGGAGTTGAACCAAGAAGTTTGTTAGGGCAAGGAGATCGCCAACTTTGTGAAGATCTACCCTGAGTTAGGCTCGTCCTCCGTGGACGTAGGCGATCACGGTATAGTTAAGGTTGCTTCTTCGTGGAACCCTCCATGGGTAGAGCCCCATGGACTCTCGCGACCATTACCCTCCGTGGGTTGAAGACTCCATGAACGTGGATGTACGATAGCGCCACATATCGGAACCACGGGAAAAATCATCGTGTAACCAATTGCGTTTGAACTTCCTACCCTCTCTTTACTTACAGGCTTGTCTTTAGTTTCCGTTGCTATACTCTTAGACATGCATGTGTAGGGTGTACTTGACATACTATGAATTCTAAAATATGCCAGAATAAAATTGGGAAAAAGTAAATTTTTATTTGGTCAAGTAGTCTAATCACCCCCACTAGCACTACTTTCGATCCTACAAGTGGTATCAGAGCAGTGGTCTACATTGCATGGGTCTCACAAGCTAGGAGCGTATGGCATCTAATTAGGGAAATTATCACCGTAGAGGTCCATACTTTGATGTCACAAATTTTGCTAGTTGGAAGCACAAAATGAAAACGTATTTTCTTGGTCATAACCCCGCCGTTTTGGGCTGTTCTTCATGTTGGTATGCAAGGTGAATTCTTTGCGGAAGGAAGGGAACGCGATTGCGAAGCGACTGCGGATGAATTGAAGATGTTGTAACTCAATGCTCAAGCATGTGACATTTTGTTCAACTACCTATGCCCCGATGAATTCAACAAAATCAGCCGTCTTGAGAATGCAAAAGAGATTTGGGATACTTTGATTGATATGCATGAAGGTACAAAATCTATGAGAGAATCCAAGTTGGATGTTCTTCAAAGTCAACTTGACAATTTAAAGATGAAGGATGGTGAAGGAGTTGCTGAGATGTACTCTAGGCTAGCTCTGATCACTAATGAGATTGCCGGCTTAGGAAGCAAAGAAATGACCAACAAATTCATCATCAAGAAGATACTTCGAGATTTCGATGATCGATATGACACCGTTTGCACATTGATCCAAATGATGCCCAAATACAAAGATCTCGAGCCAATAGGAGTGCTTGGTAGAATTGTTGCTCCTGAGATGGCACTCAAAGACAAGGAAGAGCTTCACCACAAGTCTAGCGGTTCTTACAAAGCCACAAGTGATGCTCCCTCTACCTCAAGCGACAACCTTGTCACAAATGAAGAGATAAGCCTCATGGTCACTAAATTCAACAAGTTCTACAAGAATAGAAGAAAATATCAAAGATCCAATTCAAGATATGAAGAGAAGCATTCGTCAAGTCGTGACCGAAACTGCTGCAATTGTGGGAAGCCCGGACACTACTCCAATGAGTGCACGACTCTTTACAAAAGGAAAGAAGAGTCAGCAAGAAGATGAAGCTCAAGAGACGAGTCACCTTGAAGAGAGAGAAGGAGTAGAGATGATCGTTATGAACGAAGACCCTCAAGGAGAAGTAGGGACTCAGAGAAGAAGGACAATTACACCAAAAGCTACTCAATAAGGAAACATCAAGCTCATGTTGGTGAATGGGTTTCTGGCTTCGAATCCAACAACCACTTTGAGAGAAGCTATCACTCCAACTCTGACTATAGTCAAGATGACGATGTTGCCGGACTTGCACTAGTGACAACCGACTCCTATGACATATTTGATTCACCAAATGAAGGGAGTGGACGTTGCTTCATGGATAAAGTCCCCAAGATATCACACCCCGAGTATCTTGATTTCAATAGTGATGAAGATGACTTGTTAATTGAAGATGACTTGCTATTTGACAAATCTAGTAATGTTAGTCAAAATTAACTTGCTAGTACTCACTCTAGTATAGACAAGTCGTGTGATGATGATAAGTTGGAAATAGAATGACTAACTCAAGAACTAAAAACTCTTAAGTTAGCTCAGGAATCAACTCTAGAAGAACATAGAGAGCATGTAAGGACACATGAGAAGCTACGTATAGAGAAGCTACATTTCGAGAAGCTCAACATGAGAAGCTATGTTTCGTGCCTCCACAACCCTAGCTACCGCCCAAAGACCCCAGTCATTGCCTTGCATTCCCTCAGCGCCTCCTCCATTCGGAATCGCCATCGGCGACGTTTTCTTCACCAACGTCGCCTTCGTATTGAATCCATCGCCGCATTAGGGAATGGATTCGGCCTCCTCTCGTGCTCCTCTATCGAAATCTTGCACATTAGGGATTATTTCCCATCTAGAAAGGTAGGTGGAGCCAGAAATGGTGCCATGTTCCTAGAAAGGTAGGTGTCCTTGGTGTGACCGAAATGTTTGCCTCAGCTGTACCTAAATACCCTTGATATAATGCAAAACTTGGAAAATCCTTTGTTCAAAATTTCAAAAACATCTGCATTTTGTGATGACTTATCCTATTCTATTGTTCTATACTCTATTCACAGGGTCAGCATATCAGGCTCAGACAATCAGAATTTGCCAGAGCAGAACATTGAGATGAGTTCACGCACGAGTCCCAAGTCCAGCTCTTTAATAGACCGAGGCACTCCCAGTTCTCATGGGTTTCCTAAGGCTCCCACTAGGACAAGGAAGAGACTCAATTCTGAGGAAGAGAATTCTGAATTTGTCCCAGATGAAGTTCTTGCCAAGAAGCAAGTGAAGGCTGCAAGGAAGGATGCCAATGAGGCCACCTCATCTAGGAAGGTGGTCAGCAAAAATTATGTACCTACAGAGACCTTCCAAGCACATGAGAGTGCTACGTCAACCATGTCTATTGAGGTTCCAAGGAAATCATTGCCTAAGAAGGCGTGAGATAAGAAGACAACCAGGAAGAGGATCATCCATGTGATGGGTAGGCCTACCTCAATATATGAGGATCCAGAGGAGGCTGGTGCTGCTGCTGTTGAGGAGGAAGACGAGGAACCTGCTGCTCAGGAACCTCCTAAGTAGAAGGCCAAGAAACTTTTGGCTGATGCTATGCCCAAGCCAGGCCCCTCCAAGAGCAACAAGGCTGGATCCAAGAAAGCTGGTGCATAGAAGTCCAAGAGGACTACCAGAGATATCCCTACTTCTAAGACGAACAAGAAGTCCACTTTCAGAGAAGTAGATGATGATGATGATGATGCTATGACTATTTCGATGAAGCTCAGACCTCACCTTCCTATAAATGATGCTAGCTATCCTACAGCTGAAGATATGAAGAAGATGAAAGATTTAGGCTTAAGAGCATGCAGATCAATTGATCCATATGCCCAGAGGAGGAAAACTGTTGTTGACTAAAGATTTTACACCAAAGAGAAGCAAGACTTTTACGAGACTGTTTTTCTTGACAAGATTCCAGCTGTGAGTAACATGAGATATGTGGAATGGAAGTACATCAAAGATAACGAAGATTACTTTCCATGTGTCCAAGACAATTTCCACTACATTGGCATTGATAAGTTTGTTGGACAGGAGTTCACAGCTTGGAACGATGCGATATTCATGCAGTTCTATTGCACTACTCATTTTTACGGAGATCGTAGTATTGTTTGGATGATTGTAGGAGCAAGATATGAATCTACTGTTTATGAATGGGCTACCATCTTAGGAGTCCCAGAGGTTCAAGATTGAGATTTGGATGTCTACTCAGAATCCAAGGAGAACCACAACTCTATGAAGGTTATGGATAATCCTATTCCAGCTCCCAACAGGCATTCTCACAAGCTTGGTTCTATCTACTTTCTCCAGCCAGGCCTCCGTACCATGAACACTATCCCAAGGCATACCTTGATGTCCAAGTATGGAAATGAGAAGATGATTTGTGGATACTCCATCAACATGCTCATTCATCTTGATCGTCACACCAGGATTCGAGTGATGAATTTGATAGTAGAGACAGTGAAGAGGGTTGCTGCTGATCAGAAGCGCTCATGCTGCTATGCACCCTACATTCATATGCTTATCAATTCTAAGCTTTAGAAGCACATCTTTGCTCTAGATAGACCCCACTTGCCACTTCAACTGGATTTTGAGGACAACGTTGTGGTGGTGGACCCAGACCATCCCACATCAGCTACAGCTCACACACAAGCAAAGGCAGCTCGAGCTACTAGTGCTCAGGTTCCTAGATCCAAGAATGAGCAAATGGATCTTTTGATCACCACTGTCATCGAGATGAAGAAGGACATCAAGACCATCATGGACATTCAAGAGAGACTTACAAACATTATTGATGATAGAGTGAAAACTCTAAATGACAAGGTTGATGGGCAGACTAAGATAGTCAATGAGCTCAAGAAGGAGGTTGATGAAGCCCCAATCCATCGCACCTCTTCAGAGTCCAGGTCTTCTGATGATGAGGAGGATAGTGCACCTATCAGGACAACTGCCAAGTTGGTGACTAAGGCCAGGACTCCTACAGTACCAACTCCAGAGATGAGGCCTTCATCTTCTGCTCCAGCCATAGTGACATCAGCTCCATTAGCTCCAGTACCTCCAATATCTACTCCAGCTCCATCCATGACATCAACAAAAGTCTTCGCCGATGCAGTTCTCTCAACTCTGCCATTGACTACCTGAGAAGATCAGCCACAAAATGATTAGTTGTATCTCTTTGAAATTTTTGGTAACTTGTTGCCAAAGGGGGAGAAGATGTATATGGACCTTAGGCTTCGAGTGAGAGAGCGTTTTTCTTTTTATTGCTGGTTTCACAAAACATTTGATCTTTTGATTTGATGTGAGATACTTTTGTTTGAGTGTGTGATCATACGCTTTAATATGCGTTGCTACTATTTTCTATCTTTTGATGATTATGAGATGATCACTCACTTTTCTTGATGCATTGTGCTATGTTGCCAACTCATATTACTCTCGCACACCACCAAGATGTATGTGACATGGAAGAAGTGACCCATGTACCTAATCGATTGTGCATTTGCATTCAAACGCAAATTTAAAAATAACGCACAAGTTTAGGTGGATATCTTGCTTATCACATACCTCTCAAAGTGATGGTTATATTCATTGATAATATCATATGTCGAAGCTTTGATCTATAAGTTTTCATCAATTACCAAAAAGAGGGAGATTGAAAGCACATTTTCTCCCTTGGTGGTTTGGGTAATTAATAACAATATATATGTCATTGAACTAATGTTTCCATTAAGTATGTTTCAGGAAAAGTTCAATGATGGGTTGGCATAAGGATTGTGGAATACCCCAAAATACAAGGAATAGCATTGGCCAAGCTTCAAGCAAAGGACTCTACATTTTACATTTGTGAACAATCACTTTGAGTCCATAGGAAAGCCAATACTATTAAGAGGGGGTAAGGTTTTGTTGGTGAACAAAATGCTCATGCGTGCACAAGTGATAGTCACCACATAAACCCACAAGATCTTCCACAAAAGTGTGTCCAAAGAAAAATACTAAAAATTGGTGCAACACTCTACACTCGATGGCACCGATTCCAAACCTGAGACAGACCCAGTCAAACCCTAGCTCTTTGGTTTAATCGATTCTTCATTCGGTGCTACCGCGTTAGGCTGCCAACTTTCTGTCATGCAAGTTTACAAAATCAGTCCCTCTGAGTTTTGTGAATCAGCGTCACTGAGATTGGGCAATCTGACCGTTGGTCACCTTATCCATGAAACCGAGATTCCTATATCGGTCTCACTGAGATTCAAAAGTTGCCACTTTTTGGTCACTTCGGTACCATCGAGATTAACACATCGGTGTCACCGAGTTGGTCATTTTGTGTGTAACGGTTGGATTCTTGGAGATGCCTACATATACCCCTCCATGACCACTCACTCGCAAGAGAAGCACTCAGAATAGTTCCCCACTCATACCTACTGATTTTCTGAGAGAGATCCTATTGGGACCCCGATCCTAAGTCATATGAATCCAGATTGTAACATATCACATCACTTTGCGGCTTCACGCACGGTAAGCTCCACAGCTGCAACCTTACCTTAGCCCGGACCGTTTGTGTCTTTTGGCTCATGTATGTGAACATGTCGCTGGCAATCAAATGACAGAGAACTCGGGCCGGCATGACTAGTCATAGAACCCAAGTGGCACATCCATACAGAAACAGGCATATGTAACCCAGCAATGCAGGTGTCGGCCTCAAGCGTGTGTAGATGAGTCATAGCAAGCTACAAGGACTCCATTACGCGGTGAGACATAAATGCCATCACTGCACATAGACGAGTCGTAGAATTTTTTCAGAACTAGTACAAATTTTGTATCAAATTTGAAAAAAGGAGCATGAGTTCCAAAAATATGGAAAGTAGTACCCCGTCGGCCAGTACCAGGCCAAACGGGGACCTGTTGGCCTGCACCAGGCCAAAGGGGGGCCTGTCGGCCATCAGTAGGCCGAAAAGCCCCTTGTCGGCCAATCAGAAGCTAGTGAGGGGCCTGTCGGCCAACAGTTGGCCGAAGAGGACCTGTCGGCCAGTGGGTGGCTGATGGGCCCCTGGATAAGCCCCAGGGCTTCTTTCTTCCTCCTCTCCCCACTCGTTTCACCCTCCCTCGACTGTTAGCCCTGCCCCTCTTCACCTCTCACTCCCATTGCTCTACCGTGCTTCCACCGCCTCGCCGATCTCTTCGCTGGACCACCCATTTTGTTATCCTACCCGCGTAAACTATCGATCAGGGCGTTCTCCATCGGCCTACGGTATTAATTTTTTTGCTTCCAACTTAATCGAATGAGAACTCTCAAGTCGATAGTGGATTTAGTTCTTATTTGCCACCGTCCGTCTGCAGGTAATGGCTTGCCCATTTTGCCGAGCTCCAGGTGGCCCTTGTGCTGCATTTGATTCTAGTGCATCTGTATTTATTGTGGTGCTGGATCGTCGATGTGCAAGACGTGTTGCAAGATTCTATGTCTTGATTATCTGAAAGTGGCTTATTTCAATGCCTTTGTTTATAAGTTTATGATCCTTACTTCCATTCTTGTTGTAGTATGTTCCGTTCAGTATTAGATCACATCTTGCTCGGTACATTGAGGAGTGCAGAGCTTTAGCTATTCAGAGAGGTGACACAGATATTGATCTTGCTCTGCACAACATTGAGGGTAACTTATACCATGGTAGGATGAGCAGTAAATTCCATGGTCCTTCGTGGGAGGAACTCATGAATGATTATGGTCTCCGCCATAGAGATGATTGTTATGCTTGAGCACTATGGAACTTATATTAGTGTCGAATTCCACCGGGATGGTGTTATGTTGTTTCCTTTACCCCATGTTGGTAAGATAATTGTTTGACTGATATTCAGATTTGATTCAGCATATATGTATTGCTGTTCATCTCAGTTAGTGAAATCATTTTTTTGTAGCTCTTGAGGATCTAAGTGAAACTCAGAGGGAACTTGTTGACAGCTGTTTTTATAGTCGTGGTGTCACTCTGAATTATCATCAAATGTATGTCATGTCGCGCCTGCTCTTCGATGACAACTACATACCGTGTACTCCTTTTGTTCATAGGATGGATCGCATGAATGTTATTTCTCAACATATGGTAAGATTTGATTTATGGTTTTTATTATTTGTTTGTTCTTTGCTGGTTCATAGGATGGATCATATAACTTGCTTGTTTTTGTCAGGTTATTCCTACCATGGTTGTGAGGAGTTTGATGGAATTTGTGGCTATTCCAAGGACTGGTTCTTTAACTCTTGAAATTATATTCAATTCAGAAGATGATGAAATATTTGTCAGCATTCCTTGTTCCTACTTCATTGGCTTGGGTGATCGAATGGTGTTGAAGAAGGAAGGTTTCGGTAATTTTCTGCTGGCATCGTATATCTAAGTAAACAATTTGGTGCTCATAACATTCAAATAGCGTGAACAGGAGCTAGCTGTTTTTTTCAGCTATCTACCAAAGTGAGAAAGAAAGAAAGGGCTCGTGCAGCCCAGGGAGCAGAAGAAGCTGGAGATGGAGAAGGAAAATATCCATGTTGTACTCAGTAGATTTATATTCTTGTAACTCAATTTCAGCAAGTTGTATCTTAATTTCAGCAGGTTGTATCTTAATTTCAGCAAGATGTATCTCAATTTCAGCAAGCCCTACAATTCCCGTTTTTATTTCGGCCGAATATGAGCTAGAGAGAGAGAGCTGGAGGACGAAGAAGGAGAGCCTGGCCGAGTTGGCCTAATCCAGGTACCTTTCGGCCTCCTGGCAGCCGACAAGTGCCTCTAGGCCAGGTGCGGGCCGACTGGCTAGCGGTTCGGCCTGCCTATGGCCGACGGACCTATTTCGGCCCCGTCTAGGCCGACGGGCGTCCGGTCGGCCCACTAACGGCCGATAGGGTACCGTTTTTGCTATTTTTTGAACTCGCAACACTGTTTTCGAATTTGATACAAAATTTGTACTAATTCTGAAAAAATTCCGAGTCGTAGCAGGCTACAGGGACTCCATTACACTGAGAGACATTTCCCTGAAGTGACAAACATAACATTAAAGACGGATACATGCCAGTCAATCAATGTGTCCGGTGCAGTAGCAAGCTACCATGCCTTGGTGGAAGCACAAAGAGGCAGTTTCCCGTAAAGAGTACTACTAAAGGCACACCATTGCACATCACACGTACGCATGACATGCCCAATATGCATAGATACAACCATGGCATCACAACATAACCATACAACAACTTTTATTTAAGCAGCTCAGACGAGCCTTTCATAACATGCTCTTACAAATAGGGGTCACATGTCCCGACACTCAAGTCAAACAAACAAGTTCATACAAACCAAGCGAAAGCATAAGCTATCTGAGTATAGACAGATGAAAGGGTAAAAATGCACATGGCCTGACTATCTACATCCCGCCACAGGGCATAAGGTCGTAGCTAAACACCAGCTATTCGGCATCGTCAACATCTAGAAAGAACCCACCTGATGGGTCCTGGGTCTCATCTGCAACATTTATTCAGCAAACATGAGTACAAATGTACTCAGCAAGTCTTTAAAACAGACCTAGTCTATTCATGATCATGTATCAACAATGGGGGTGGTGGAGTTTATGTAGCAATGCCAGCTTTGAGTCATGGCTAGCCTACACTACACAATTTTAACTATTTCTTTAAATTTTAGATATCGCACACGAGTCCACTAACTCCATGACAATAAACCACCATGGATTCACTTCCCTCTCCTAGGAGAGTGTCGTCCACGATACTCACACTTGTCTTGATATTTTTAAGAGTATCCATTTGATTATCTATGAACATCATAAGTTCTCCAAGTAGTCCATATCCAAGGACGCGACTATTCGAATAGTTTCATACCCTGTAGGGGTGTACTTCTTCACACACACTCTCGCCACTTATCGCTGTGTGCTCATAAAACCATGTACCTCGGCAACCTTCAAGCGGAAGCCCAGCGAGGGAGTCGGCCACGACCGTCAATTAGATAAGACTTCTAGTCCAGGCTATCGCCTATTTGAGACTGAACCCGCATGGAAGTCTTGCCGAAGTTTCTGCTACGGACCCAAATGATGTGTGCAAGGTTCCCAAGCCCACCATTTGGCTAACCCTTGGTACACCGTACCACTGCATACCGCGTCGTAACCCACCAATAGGGTCACCGCTACGCACGGCCTCCAACATGCTATAAACACCAGAAACTACTTGCAACTCCTGGACTAAGGACTAAGCAAATGATAAGTCGAGTGGGGTCATATTTCAGGGCCCAGCATGTGGTAGTAACTAGTCTTGGATCACAAACACGGAACTCAGTTCCTAAGAACAGACCCAATGAGACAACCCGCTATGTACTCCTACATAGCCTCTCATCGCTACCTTTACCAAATCGGGTGCATCATAAGGTTATCACATCGGAACAATATGGTTTCACTCCAGTTCATCACCCGGATGAAACAGATCTAACACAACTCTAAGCATAGCTAGCATAGCAGACAAGGTAAGCTAAGCACATCATGGCACAAGCATATACCAGGTATGCTAGGTTGCAAGGTTTAGCTTTTTACTGTGACAATGACAGGTCATGCAAAAGAATAGGTTATTCTACTGTGTATGAAAGACAAGTGAACGTTTGTCCTAGTGCAATAAATAAGAGTGGGAGCAAGAGAGTGGGATGTTATCTGAATGATCAAGGGGGTTGCTTGCCTTGCTGGGTAGCCGGAAGGTTTTCTCCTTCGTTGGAATACTCGGGGGTATCCTCAGAAATAGGGCCTACCGTAATGTAGATAAATAGCAATCAATACACGCAAGTGCAACAATATGATGCATGATCATGACATGGCAGCATGTATGGATGAGCTAATGCAACTATTGTCCAAGTTAATTTGAAGTGAGTTTGAATATAGGTTGAAAATCGTTCTTCATTTCAAATTCCATATGTTAACCTATTAATAAATGTCAATGTTCATCTACATAGATTGATCTAACATTCATGATAATAGTACCACTGGATTCATTGGATTTTTCTGATTATTTTTCATATATGAATTATTTTCATCTGATTTACAGATTAATTTATATGAATTTTTGAAGTTTTAAACAATTTCTGGAATTATTTTAAAACTAGAAAAATAGAATTCTAGCGTCAGCTTGACGTCACTAGGACGTCAACTAGTTGGCTGACCAGGCCAGGTCAAACCTGATGTGCAGGGCCCGCACGTTAGTGACATAGGCCTAATCTCCACGCGGACCAGGGGTTTGACCCACCTCAGGGCCCACTCGTCAGTGGCTGGGGCCTAACTAATCAGGGGGCTTAGCCCCTGAAGGTTGGCCACGTCGGCGCCCACCAGAGCGGGGCCGGCGGCGACCAAAAGCACGCTGGCGACTCGCCGGAGTTGCGCCTCCGGTGACCAATTGGGGCGCAGAGGGCATCGGGAGGTAGCCCGTGCACGCGCACATCCAACGCTGCGACAGAGGGGGCTTGGGGGCCATCGGAGCTACGACCGGCGACGACACGAGTGGCGGCGAGCTTTGGGCAGCAAGGGGAACGGCGCCTATGGCGAGGGACAAGCCGCTAGAGGAGGGGGAAACGGAGCAGGGGCCCACAACGGGGTTGCTGGGGGAGACGGTGAGCTCGGGGATGCGCAGATGACCTCGAGTCGCCGAAGGAAAGCTTTGGCGTCCGGCAGGGAAGAAACGACAACGGGGCGTCATGGAGGGCTCCTGGCGTCGATTGGCTTCACAGGGAGGACAAGGAGGTCGCGGTGAGGCTTTTGGCAGGCTCAAAAAGGCGCGGGGTGGCTCGAACTACGGCGGTGCGGCGGCGACGAGCTCGGCCATGGCGGGCAGAGAGGGGGAGAGAAAGGGAGAGAGAGCTCGCGAGGGAGAGAGGGAGAGGAGAAAGAGGCCACGACAAGGAGGCCTCGCGTTGGCACTCTCCGTGCCCTTCACGCGAGTAGCCAGGCAGGGAGGAGCTGGCCGGCGCGTGCCCTCGCGCGGCGAGCGCATGCCCCTGTCCTCCTGGCGAGAGGACAGGGATGACTGGGAATGGGCCAGTGGGCTGACTTCTCCTGGCCTTTCCTCTTTTTTTTACTTTCTGTTAATAAATCTGACATTTGTTTATTTCTTTTGCAGGTACAATGCTATTATAAAATATCCCAATTATTTTATATAATCAAGTTTGAATATTTAAAACTCCCATAAAAAGTTTTAGGATATTTTGAAATATAAAATAGTGATAATGCTTTATTTGGCA
Source organism: Hordeum marinum (assembly GCA_022496015.1). Lineage (NCBI taxonomy): Eukaryota > Viridiplantae > Streptophyta > Magnoliopsida > Poales > Poaceae > Hordeum > Hordeum marinum. Next base: position 206,866,074 of record CM039675.1, on the reverse strand, counting down.
TTTTTAGAGGCTTTATCATTTATTTTTAAATTGTTACAGTTGTTCATATATTTAAAATGGCCCCTGTTATAATCATGTCCATATTTATCAGACATAGGGAATATTTTGTAAGGGCATTTTCAATTTGTTGAGTTTTCACAACTTTGAATTAATTTGAGTCAAATGTGAGCTTGGGGTTTCTTTTAGTCCCCATTTCATGTTGATGCAAAATTGAAACATGATGCACACACATGCTGTCCTATGACATCTGGCTAGGGATGTGACAGATCCACCTACTCATGTGTTGAGATCATGACATTCCATTCCTAGCATATGAATATTGATCTCTAGCCTCCCCAAGTTGCTTTACACCCAATGAATCTATTCTACCAAGCCAAATCTACGAGAGAGTGATTGTGTGTTGAGTAGTCTATCGTCTTCGAGCACAAGAGCAAGGAGTTCTTCGACATTATCGAGCCTATTACCTTTTGTAGGGCCGTGCCTCCTAGATTGGTTAGGTGTCGCTTGGGAGCCTCCTACTTCGTGTTGCGGAGTGAACCAAGAAGTTCGTAAGGGAAAGGAGATCGCCTACTTCATGAAGATCTACCCCGAGTTAGGCTAGTCCTTCGTGGACGTAGGCCGTCATGGTGTAGTCAAGGTTGCTTCTTCATGGAACCCTCCATGGGTAGAGCCCTCCATGGAATCTCATGACCGTTACCCTTCGTGGGTTGAAGACTGCATGAACGTGGACGTATGATAGCACCACCTATTGGAACCACGGGAAATATCATTGTGTCACCAATTGCGTTTGATCTTCCTACCCTTCCTTTTCTTACATGCTTGTCTTTAGTGTCCGCTGCTATACTCATAGACATGCATGTGTAGGGTGAACTTGGCATACTATGAATGCTAAAATCTGCCAAGAATTAGAATTACAAAAAGTAGATTTTTAATTGGTCATCTAGTCTAATCACCCCCTCCTCTAGCACTACTTTCGATCCTACATCCTCCAGTGATGGTTTCCTCCCTCCGGCGGTGTGCCCGAATGGGCTCCCGGTTGGGTTTTCATGGCTCTAGCGGCTTGCGGTGGCGAAACTCCCGATATAGGTTTCTTTTCGGAAGTTTTGGTATTTACAGGAGTATTTCGCGTTGGTCCCACGTCTAGAAGGTTCCGAGGAGGCCAGGTGGTGGTCGCGCCCTGGTGGCTTGTGACTCCCTCGGGACTATTGTACGTTATCCTTTTGCTCCAGTATTTTTTACATTTTACAAAAATATTCTCCATAAATTTTCAGCCCATTCCAAGAACTTCTATTTTTGCAAAAAATGTTACCATGGTAGTTCTACTGAAAAAAGCATCAGTCCGCGTTAGTTCTAATAAAATAATACAAAAATCATACTGAATTATTGTAAACATGGCATGAATACTTCATAAATTATAGATATCTTGAAGACGTATCAACATCCCCGAGCTTAATTCATGCTCGTCCTCGAGTAGGTAAATGATAAAAGGAATAATTTATGAAGTGTGAATGCTGGCATAGTGCATAAATTTGATCAATGATAGTTCCAAATACTTTCTCTAGCATCATTATATATCAGAAACAGTATCTCTTCTCATAAAACTTCTCATGATAATGTAACAAGCTATTCACAAGTTAAAGTATATACTATAAAGTTTCTTGAAAACTAACAAACGATGGTCTCAGTCACCAAACAATTACAATTCATCTTATTTTCAAGAAGGGTCCATGTAAGAGCTTTCATTTAGCAAATTCAACATACTCAACCATCATATTGTCTTCCATGAGTGCTAACAGTGAAAGCATATTTTTAGAGAAAATGGCATCCATCGTACACAGAGAAAGATAGGGGCTTAAATTTTCACTTCCCAACTTATTTATCATATAGATAAGTTTCAACTATAATATTCATGATCAAATATATTTCAATGGCCATATATGCTTGGATCTTTCCCCACCACATGATGCTTTCCAAGAGAAATAGCGAAATATTGGAGGTGGTGAAGATCACCATCACTTGTTTATAAAGGCAAGTACTAGAAAGTAAAAGATAGGCCCTTCGCACAGGGAAACAGAGTTTGTCGTGGGCTTTTTGTTTTTGGATTGCAAACCCTTACCGCAAAGGAACGTCACATTGTATTGCCCTTTGTGATAGCAAACTTTATGATGCAGTCCGTAGATTTTATTTCTTTACCATCACAAGTCCGTACAACACTTATTTTCTCTTACAATAAAAGATCATGCATATTTAGGAGCAATTTTAATTGCATTTTGCACCAATGACATCTTACTTGAGGGATCTTATTCAATCCACAAGTAGGTATAGTGGACTCTCATGGAAAAACTAGTTTAAGGGTGTTTGCATGCACAAGTAGTATTTCTACTTCATGCGGAAGTTTTGGCTAGTATGAGGTGGAAGCAAGCACCACATGTTGGAGGATCCATAACAATGTAACTACTACACAAATATACCCAAACATAACTCATTACATTGTATTCCTTGTCCAACTTCAACTAATTTTCTCAACTTTGAAAACAATTAATGGGTATTCACAATCATAGAAGATTTCCAAGATAGTATATTGATATGTGAAATCTCTCTTCCTTCAATATTCTCTCATGAATTGTTCAAGTGACCAATGCGGTGTTTGCTAACTTTCAATAAATTTTACCACATATACTTCTTATATGTGAAGTAATTACTCCCCATGGGATAAGCATATAAAACATATATAATTTCAGATTTATGATATTCAATTCATTCAACCATTTACTCATAGGATATAAGTGAAACAGTTAAGTAAATGTCAAAACTACTCCAAAACATATAAGCGAAGATCAATGAGTAGTCAAAAAATTAAGTAGCTATGTGAGGAATTTCTCTCTATTTCTAAAAAAATATTTTCAAATCTGAGTATTTTATTTAAACGGCAAGAAAAACAAAAATGGCACTCCAATAATAGCATGCATCATGTGACCGAATTAAAATTTAGGCTCAACATAGGCTAACCGATAATTGTTGGTGAAGAGAGATGGGATGCATAGCATCCCCAAGCTTCAATGCTTGAGACTTCTTGCAATATTTAATTTGGATTCCTTGGGCTTCCCAAAGCTTGATCTTTTGTATCTCGTTCAATCCTCTCATATCATGGTTTCACCTATTCTCAAAATTTTCATCCACACGAAATTCGAAAAGAACTCGTGGGATAGGTTAGTACACATAAGAACAAATCAATACTTAATGTACTGCCACTACAAGTTGAATAATAATTTTAAAACATTAGGTATTGTATACTATAATTTCCATAATTGAAATCGACCAATATAGTCTATGGAAACTATAGGACAAGTAAATAACAAAACTATGATAGCAATCTGTCCAAACAGAATAGTCTGTACAAATTTATTAAACCAGTGTACTTCAATAACTCAAACAATTACTAAAATTTAGTACGTGATATAAAATTTATATGAAAACACTTTGTAAAACATTCAGAAATTTTACACCTTCCTATAAGATATGAAAATTCATACACTACAGCAGAAGTTTCTGTTTTTACCCAGCACATATCAAAACAAGCACTTCAAGCATCCTAAGGCAATTCTTGGATGTTTTTATTGAAAAACAAGATTATAGACAACACCTAATATAGACAAAAAAAATAAAATGATCCTCCAAGGAAAACTTAGATTATGTGGCGAATAAAAATATAGCTCCAAGTAAGATATATCGATAGTGTTGAAGACGAAAGAGGGCATGCCTTCTGGGGAATCCCCAAGCTTAGATGCTTGAGTATTCCTTGAATATTAACTTGGGGGTGACTTGTGCATCCCCAAATTTAGGTTCTTGTCACCCCTTATTCTCCTCATATCGGTGTCTCACCCAAAACTAGAAAACTTCAATCCCACAAAACTTATCGGAAGTTTGTGAGAAGGGTTAGTGTAATAAGGATAGATCATTCACTTAGGTACTTGCAAGACAATATTCATAATTATTCCCACATGATAACTACTGCATTCCATCATTCCCACAATTTCTATTACTCAATATAAGCTATAGGAACACTTGGAATAAGCAAACTATGCATACAAAACAGAATCTGTCAATAACAAAACACTCTGTAAAGATCTGAATGATCACCGTACTTACCTGATTCTAAAAGTTCTAAAAAATTAGGAAATATCACAAAATTTTCATATAAATATTGTGTAAAAATTTCATAATTTTTTGGATCTCTAGTAAAATCATGTAATTCATATACTGGATGAAAAACTTTCTGTTTTTTCAAAGAATCAAACAAGCAAGTATTCACACTATCCCAAAGGCTTTACTTGTCCCTTTATTGAAATAAAAGACACAAAACATCATTACTACAGTATCTTAATCATGCGAACACACCAAAACATAAATTAAAAGTGTTGGGTTGTCTCCCAACAAGCGCTTTTGTTTAATGCCTTTTAGCTAGGCATGATGATTTCAGTGATGCTCACATAGGAATAATAATCGAAACATGCAAAAAGAGCATCATGAATCTCATGACAAGCACCTTTAATTCTAACCCACTTCCTATGCATAGGTATTTTGTGAGCAAACAATTTATGGGAGAAAGAATCAACTTTCATAAGAAGGCAAAACAATAATATCTTTAGAAATTTGAACACATAGAGAGGAAACTTGATATTACTGCAATTACTACAAGCATAAGTTCCTCCCACATAATAATTTTCAGTAGCATCATGAAGGAATTTAACAATATAACTATCACATACATAATTATTTTCATGATCTACAAGCATAGAAAATTTATCATTCTCCACATAAGCAAACTTCTTCTCATTCATAATAGTGGGAGCAACCTTAACGAAATAACTATCATGAGGTACTTGATTGACATAACCACTTTGAATATTAAAATCATGTTGACAAGTTTCATGGTTTTCATTACTTTCTATTGCATACATGTCATCACAATAATCATCATATATAGGAGGCATTCCATCATCATAATAGTTTTTCTCATCAAAACTTGGGGGACTAAAAATATCTTATTCATCAAACATAACATCCCCGAGCTTGTGGCTTTGCATATCATTAGGATCATGGATATGCAGAGAATTCATACTAGCAATATTGCAATCATTCTCATCACTCAAATATTTATTGCCAAACATTTTAATCACTTCTTCTTCTAACACTTGAGCACAATTTTCCTTTCCATCATTTTCACGGAAGACAATAAAAAGATATGAGGCAACCTCAATTCCATTATTTTTTGTAGGTTTCTTTTATAGAGTAAACTAGTGATAAAACAAAAAACTAAAAGATTTAATTGCAATATGTGAAGATATATGTTCAAGCACTCACCTCCCCGGCAACGGCGCTAGAAAAGAGCTTGATGTCCACTATGCAACCTTCTCCTTGTAGAATCTTGTTGGGCCTCCAAGCGCAAAATTTTGTAGGGCAGTGGCAATTTTCCCTCAAGTGGATGACCTAAGGTTTATCAATCTGTGGGAGGTGTAGGATGAATATGGTCTCTCTCAAACAACCCTACAACCAAATAACAAACAGTCTCTTGTATCCCCAACACACCCAAATACAATGGTGAATTGTATAGGTGCACTAGTTCGGCGAAGAGATGGTGATACAAGTGTAATATGGATAGTAGATATAGGTTTTTGTAATCTGAAAATATAAAAACAGCAAGGTAACAAGTAACAAAAGTGAGCACAAACAAGGCCTAGGGTTCATACTTTCACTAGTGCAATTTCTCCCAACATTACTAACATAGTTGAATTGTAGGTAAATACCTCTCGTGCGACAAAGAGTTCACTCCAAAGTAAAAAATAGCAAAGAACTAACGAAGAAATTATTGTAGGGTACGAAACTACCTCAAAATTATCTATTCCGATCAAATCTTATGAGCTATCCCTATAAGTGTCATGAACAGCCCTAGAGTTCGTACTAAAATAACACGTTAAGACACACATCAACCAAAACCCTAATGTCACCTAGATACTCCAATGTCACCACGAGTACCCATAGGCTTGATTATACGATATGCATCACAAAATTTGAGATTCATCATGTTCAATCGAACACAAAGAACTTCAAAGAGTTCCCCAAAGTTTCTACTAGAGATTCAAGACGAAAACATGTGTCAACCCCTATGCATAGATTCCCAAGGTCACGGAACCCACAAGTTGATCACCAAAACATACACCAAGTGGATCAAAACAACATCCCATTGTCACCACGGATATCCCGTCACAAGACATACATAAGGTTTTCTCACATCCTTAAAGACTCAATTCAACAAGAAAACTTCAAAGGGAAAACTCAATTCATCACAAGAAGATAGAGAGGGCAAAACTCCATATGATTCATCTATATCAATAAAGCTCGCGGTACATCAAGATCGTGACATCTCAAGAACACGAGAGAGAGAGAGAGATCCAACACATAACTACGTGTACATACCCTCAGACCCGAGGACGGACTACTTCCTCCTCATCATGGAGACGGCCGAGATGATGAAGATGGCCTCCGGTGATGGTTTCCCCCTCCGGCAGGGTGCCGGAACATGCTCCGATTGGTTTTCCGTGGCTCTGGAGGCTTGCGGTGGCGGAACTCCTAATCTAGGTTTCTTTTTGGAGGTTTGGATATTTATAAGAGTATTTGGCGTTGGTCACACATCCAAAAGGTTCTCGAGGAGGTTACAAGCCAGGTAGGGACGGCCAAGGGGTGGCCGCTCCCTAGTGGCTTGTGACACCCTCGGGACACTTCTCCGGTATCTTTTCGCTCTAGTATTTTTTATATTTTCCAAAAATATTCTCCGCAAATTTTAGCCTATTCCGAGAGCTTCTATTTCTACGCAAAAATGATACCATGGTAGTTCTGTTGAAAACAACGTCGGTCCGGGTTAGTTCTAATAAAATCATACCACAATCATATAGAATTATTGTTAACATGGCATGAATACTTCATAAATTATATATACGTTGGAGACATGTCAGAACGCTCTCTGGTTTGGATTCCTTTGTAGCAATCATTGCATAAAACTTCAAGGCCGAGGTCACATGTGTGTCGCAAGCACGCTACTCCTACTCAATAATCTAAATATATTGTCCAGTTCACAATATGGATCACCGTGTTATGGATGTAAAAAACAAGTGAAAAATCAATATGGCTGACAAAGTCTCCTGCCTTAAATCCGGGCGGAGCAACTAGTACAATGCATTGCAGCTATAAAATACGTTGAAAAAAGGAAGGCTTATTTATTAGTGCTACTTCTATTACTCAATGGAACCAAAGGCGTATTGAATATCCGAGTTCCACAAGAGGCCATTGCCAATTTTGTTCATCAGACCAGCCATGACTCTCGTGGTTCCCAAGTCTCGAGGATGATAAAAATAAGAGGCAATTCTTGCAAAGGAAAAAGGAATTTTTATTCCGTGTTGATGAGGCCAACGCACGAGGAGAAGACATTATCAATACACGCAGAGGAGGTCAACCTAGGTGGCCACGTGCCCTATGAAAAAAGAGGGGCCACGTGAGCAGCCATGGCTCTAGGAACCCACAAGTAGTCTCAACATATTACTAGTACAATTAGCACTAGCTATTGTACACTTGGCACATTATCAACAAGGACGATCATCCATCACGTGAAATCCAAGACTAAACGGCAGATCATGAATCAACTCGTACTATATAGCAGTACAAGTGTGTCTACTACTCCTCTATGCCCTCCTTCATTTGAGAATAATATCAGGTCATATTCTTTCCATCTAGTTTTCAGTATATATATTAATTCATCCGAAAACTATTACTTTGGCTTGCAATATTTTTATGCAGGACAATTTCTCACTTCAAAGGTGACCAGAGTACCATGGATACAAAGCTTGCTCCAACATCATCCTGCGTCGCCGTCCATCGTGTCGTGCTACCCGACGGACAGGCACGCAAGCCACCGTCCATGTGGTCTAGTCTACAACGACACCCGAGGCCACACCAACATCCGCTGAAATAGGCTCCCCGTCAAAAGCACACACAACCTGTCTCCCCACGGTACCGCTTGCCTTAATATGCGAGACAAAAAAAGTTAATCGGATGGGCTGGTTTCCGCAGTTTCATCCAAGTCTGTGTTCACGCTCACTTCCATCATTCTGGCCGACCCAGCATCCACAACGGCTTTCAGAATTCTCACTGGCACCCGTTCACGTTTTTTTGCGGGATGGAGCCCGTTCACGTCGCCTCATCAATCATACATCAAGCGAGCGTTGCACACTGATAATAGGTTGACCAAATAAATCATGTGCTATCTTGCCTATTTAGTTTATCAGCTCACTTTAATGCTTCTAGGAACAATTATTCTGGTTTTAATATTTTTGTGCAGAGAACAATTATTCATGGCTCATGAGGAACACAACGGGATCATTTGTCGTCCAAAGTACATCAGGACAATTACTCATTCCAAAAGTGGTGTTATATCATGAATACAATAAGGAGACGTGCAAGCCACCACCCCCGTGGTCTTTTCAACATCGACACACTAGGGCCATGCCTACCTGTACGAGCTGGCTAATTGACACAGGCAGGGCGCCACCCTTGCGGCATCACCAGAACCCGCTCCAGCTTCTACCTGCTCTAGGTTGCCCAATGGATAGGCAAATTGGCCTTGTATCCCCGTGGTCGTATCTAATTCAACATATCAAAACAAATAAGAGAGGTTTCAATGAAGGAAACACCCCTGAAGGAGCAAAGATAGTCTTCCATAGTAGAGCCAGCAAATTCAAAGCCATTGACAACAAAAAAAGGGGCGCTAGAGGAACATGAGAGCAAGACCAAGAGTTAATAGCAAGAAATGGGTTGAGAGGGTAAAAATGGCTTTGTTGAATGAGATTTGCCGAGGCAATATGTCAGCATCGAGAAGATCATCAACTCGGCACATCGCTTTTGGCTTCAATAAATTTCATCTTTCAGCCTTCAACTCTATGACTGCTTATGCAACAACCAAATATGAAGAATCTCAAGCCAACTCCTCGAGTTGACTTAAGACTCGGGGGCTACACAAACATGACTGGACAGATTTGGCTAGCTTCAGAAAATATAAGGACCTCGGGTCATTGCATGGAAGACAACCAGGTATTGGGGGTTGCTACTTTATTGACGAAAAATTAAAAGGTTGCCAAAGAGGACTACCTGCCATAATGCATAGTTCAAACATGGGTACCCTACCTTATTTGGGAGCAAATAAAAATTTCCAAAGAGGATTAGATGTCATGATGCATAGTTCAAACATAGGTATCTTGACTTATTGGCTCATCATATTATGATTAATGGAAATAAAGCTCGCTTATCTGTACCCTAGATTTTTTGAAGTGGTAGCATTGTCTGTTGTTTATCCTATGCTGAGCTTTTCCATGATCATATTGTCACTTCGGGGCTTACAATCATCGAGTTTAGCTACTAAGATCCCTCTTGACCCGGCATATGCCATCATGAAAACTTGGTTAAACCTGCCTATTAACCTGATGCTACTCCAAAAAGCTGACCTCACAAACTCTTGATAAGTCAATCATTATTGAGCCTGAACTTATAAAAGTTAAAATGCCAGATTAAGTCATGCGAGAGCCGGTTTTCAGAGAGCTGGGATAAACCATAAGAGGCTACAAGGCCTGCTTCACATAAGTGAATGTGACTTGAGCCTCTTTATGTCAGACCTTGAAAGATGGCTTGTTAATTATTTTTTATATGTCATAGGATGTTTATTGCTCTCTCTCTATATATATATATGTGTGTGTGTGTGTGTATGTATCTATGCATTCTCTTTACAGGTACCATTTTTTCTAAAATTCTCGAGTTATAAATTCAGTCGGGCCAGATATACTACCAGGTCATTTAATAAACCGGGTCTTGGATTTTTCAACTTGTGATTTGTAGTAAACTACAAAACTTATGGATTTCTCAAATATATATTTATCGGGTTGCACTTCAACCACGACCAAGGATTTCAATCAAAACCACTAAGTCTATGTGACCGGGTTGAGCAAACAGGAGCCAATTTTATCTTATGGAAGGCCGAGTCTCTTAAAGAAATTTCCAAGTTATAGAAATTATGGAAACATTATTTTTCGGCTTGCATGATAACTAGGATTCATGGTTTTCTATTCCAAGTAGAACAAGCATGTAAATTCAATTGTCGGGTTGCACTGCCACCACGGGTAGGGATGTCATTTCAAGCACGAAGGCATTATTCAAGGGTATTCATGCAAACGATAAATTATCGAGTTTCATTGCATAACGTATAAGGATTCATTCAAGCCATGATTTATATCAGTTACAGATATTATCTTAAATACATGATGGGACTGGCAGATAGAGCAACAACTCCTTCTCCTTGAAACTCAAAAACTTCCGAGCTGACCTGATTCAGCATTGCCTAATATGGATTGGTTATATTATTTTCACACAGTCCCAAGTTGATGCGGGCATGAGACCCGGCACATGGGGCTTACATCATATGATGTTATTGAAAGAAATATTACATGTAAGTCTCGAGTAGCTACAGACATACGACCTGACACTTGGGGCTACAATACTATGTTTAATTTCTATAAAATTTCTAAAAAGTCCCAAGGCAATGCAGGCATGCGACCCGATCCTTGGGGGCTACATCATTTATATGTTCAAAAAAAATCATTAGGTCCTAATGGAAGACCCGTCCCATCATATACTGATGAGCCGGCCCTTAGGGGCTACACGTCTGAAATGCAAAACATTTAGTTTATAACTCGTGACTCAGATGGACAACCAAAATTTCTCCAAGCTATCTATCTACAACATTCAAAACTAAGTTCAAGTCTCAGATTGGTGTAGGCAAAAGAAACCGGCCTTTGGGGGCTAAACTGGTTGAAGTTTTACAAAGTATAAGGCAATTACAAGTCCCAGGTTGTTGCAGGCAAGACCACCCGTCACTTGAGGGCTACACAGTCAAAGATATTACTTTTATATAAAGCACCAAATCATCATGAACTAATAATCTCAGATCTTGGGGGCTACAGGTAATATGGAGATAAAAAAGAGAGAGGAATAACATCTTGAAGCTATAAATCTTGAGTGAGCCAGATCTCATATTCTTGGTGGAGAAATTTGCAAAGTTTATTTCCTCCAATCTATTCATATAAAGGCACGGAAAACCGGATCAACATCATATGGTTTTCTTATTCTCAAAATTTTCATCCAGCCAAAGCACTAGAGGCCGACTCATCAGAAGATGGGTGTTTTATTGCCCAATATTTTTACCGCAAGGAACGAGAGTGAGCAAGTTGATGAATGACCCAACAAGCTCTCCATATGTCAAGAAGATGACATCGACATGTTGAAGTCTTTGAAAAATGGCTCAATAATGGACGTGTTATTATTCTTAATATTTTTATTGCAAAGAATACGCACCAGAAAGTGTAATGTGAAGCCGCCTCATTGATATGAAGAAGAACCCGAATTTTCCAGAAGCTGGTTCACTGAATAATGGTGACCTTTGGGGCGAGCCATTTTCTTAAACGTATTGATTAATTTTTCAGGAGCTTACCATGAATAAATTAAAGCTAACCTAGGGGCTAATGTTGGGTATATTCTCTACAGATTGACCCGTCTAGGAGGTATAACCCGGCCCATCACTTGGAGGCTCATGGGTCACCTCACTCACCAAGTCGCCCTGGGTAATGAGGACTAAGGCCCAAGTGTGCAACCCGATAGAAAGCCGACTCATAGAGACGCCTGGAGAGCCGCCTCATCGAGAAGGTCCAAGAATAGGAAAGGTTCCCTGACAAGGGAAGAAAGACACATATTAGTATTAATCTTGTAATAGTAATGAAACTAGTTGTAGTCCTACTAGGAATCTACATGTAAGCCTGTCCCTTCAACTTATATAAGGAGGTGCAAGGCGCCCCAAGAGGGAGAGGTGAAGATAGAAAAACAAGTCTTATAGAAGGTCAAACTAGAAGCTCTCGAGACTATTGCACTCTTGTAATCAAGATCGTTATCATCGTCAATATCAATCTAATAGGATGTAGGCTTTTACATCCACTTCAAGGGCTCAAACCTGGGTAAAACTCATGCCTCTTGGTTCCAACCAACCCCTTCAAGCCACCACCTAGCCACGATGGCCTCACACCTAAGTTCTCTCACGAGGATATCTACCATGACAAAACCATGCAATGACACCTCTTCGTGAAGTGGTCCTCCTGCTTCTGCAAGTTCTCGGATTAGTTTTCAGCAAGGACCTGGGTCCTCTCCGCAATCTTGTCCTGGGGTTCCTTATCGATCAGCATGCTCCTCGACCATGTCGTTGGCCTTCACAAGGTGATACTTCAGATCTGCATTGGGTTTTTTGTGAAGAGGAACATATAATTGCCACACAATGCAGGTAAGTATTTTCCTTAGTTAGGAAACCAAGGTTTATCGAACCAATAGGAATATCAATCCACAACCTTCTTCATCGACTACACAAAATAGAGCAAACAACTTGCATCCAACGCGGGCAAGAAGGTTGACAATCCCCTTGATCTCGTTAATTGCAAATATGTGAAGGGTGTAGACAATAGTTGATAATTGTGAATTGACAAATAAAATAAAAGGTAAAGAAGAACAACAAGGTATTGATAAGTTTGTTAATATATAAGTGAATAGACCCGGGTGTCGGTGTCAAAACCGGCAGATCTCGTGCAGGGGTCCCAAGCTATGAGCCTTAGATCGATGGGTAATAGGGAACAAAGGGGACGATATTTACCCACGTTCAGGCCATCGTGACGAGGTGAAATCCTACGTCTTGCTTGATTGTATAGATGTGTATGGAGATTACAGAGTTGATCTACCTCGAGATCGTCTAAGCTAAACCCTAGATGAGTTTACCTGTCCTCTATGAATGGGGAACACCCTAGTTTATATAGACACCAGGGGTCCCTAGGGTTACACACAACCGACCTTTTACAATGGATAGATACATAGATCCTATATTCGGAACTTGGAGGCCACGCTAGTCTACATAGCCTTCCTTATTGGATACATCATCAGTCGTAGTTCGATCTTCAGCAGATCAGCCCAACAAGTTGGCCTACGAGGAACGAGATGACGGCCCAAGGACCCCTTAGTCCCAGACTCCGTCAGTAGCCCTCAGACTAGCCTTCAACGCCAAGGAATGCAGTCTTCGGCAGCTTCACGCGTCCATGGTATTCTGCTTGAAAGGTGAGTTCCTTGTATGTTCCGCAGATTCCAACTTGGACCTGTCTTCCAAGGCACGATTTGTTTATCCTCAAGGCCAAATGCCCAGGTGTGAATAGTACCCCTACATGACAAGTCTTTCTAAAATGCCACATCGGCTAGTTATGGAAACTCGATTCGCAACTCGAGGCCACCTTTTTATTGGCACGTCTTATCAACATGGAGATCGTGTCGTGTATTTCATGTGATATGAGTAATGATCTGGGTAACCATGCGCACGCAGAACAACACGATTGCTTCAGGAAATGCCATAGACCACGACAGTAAAAGAAGACTCTTGGTATTACGGCCACCATAAAATGGAAAAAACACCCCAAGGCCTCCTTACGCATCCAGACCTGATTCCACTTCGCTCCCTAGACTTGAGTGCATAGATCCATTTCCTCATTCATTTCCATGTATCCCCTCCCGAGCTCAAGCCATGGCGGGCTCAGACTAAAATGGCAAGTGGGAGGCCTCAAGCGTCACCGACAAGGACATCCGGGAGCTAAATGCCGCCGGATACCTCTTGGCCAACATCTTCCATCGTCCTCCTAAAGAGCGCAAGCTGGTGCTAACTCCGTGGCCAGGCGAGAGAGTAGTATTTATCCCCCATTTCATCCAGGGGTTAGGATTACCCCTCCACCCATTTGTTAGTGGGTTAATGTTATTTTATGGGCCAGATTTCCACGACCTCCGCCAAGTTATTTCATGCACATCTCGGTGTTCATGATTGTCTGAGAGGCCTTCCTGCGAGTCCAGCCGCACTTTGTCCTGTGGCTCAAGGTCTTCAATCTGAAGCCGAAGACGGTTAGCTGTCAACATGGTGACTGCGGTTGGGTGGTAATCAGCAAGCTCCCATGGGTCCGGTGGCCGGAGGGCACCTTGATCGACACCGTGAACGTCTGGCCGAAGGAATGGCTAGATATCACCGAACCATGGGATGCGGGTTGGTCAACGCCAGTCGGATTCAAATCGGGACCCCCTGTGAGGCTAACCTAGTGGATGAAGAAGGGCCTTGACTGGGGGTCTGCCTCGTAAGTGAAGGCGCTACAAAGGCGCACCATTAAAATGGTGGAGGCCAATACCGTGCCGACCAGCATGGTCCAGGTTATTCTCTGCCATCGTCTCCTGCCCTGCCAGCGTTGGCAGACTCTGATGTGGGCCTACATGCCCGAGGACCCGGCCATCATGCACAAGTTCTTCTACACAACTCACAAGAAGTTGTGGAAGGCACTTTTCAAGCCCTAGGAGGAGTGGTCGGCCGAAGAAGAAGACACTGGTATGGATGTCGATAACCCACCCTTGAAGGTATGATAGGACTTTCTTAACTAAATGCCGAATTGTAACACTTGGCTAGGATTCAGCCTTCTTCCCTTTGCCCTTCTAGGGCTGGCTAGAGAAAGCCATGATAATCCACGGGCGAGCCCCCTTGCTCAAAGACCCCAGGTCACCTCTGCTGATGACGATGCTGGTTGTGGTGCCGTACGCGCGCCAGAGAAGGAAGATAAGAAGAAGGAGGAGGTCCGCGAAGGCCCCCGTCCGAGGGGGCCTCCTGATACTAAGTCCGGAGAGACCTAGTCATCTTCCACACACGAGGAAGGGCATGAGGAAGACGAGGGAGAGATCGACTCTCCCCAGACCAAGAAGAGGGCCGCTCCTGGGGACGCCAAGGAATATCTTCCTCCCCTGGCACTGAAGAGGGCATGCAGGACCAAGGTGATTCTAGCGGACGATAGAGCGGATTCCGACGGAATCTTCAGAGCTTTGGAGAGGGTCCCCCGAAGGAACCACAGATTCAAGTCCTCAGCTCAGAGGTATTGAATATAGACACCATCTGGATTATCCTCATCGGTTTCGTAGAGCTGACTTGTTCACTTGCGGTCATGATATAGTCCAGCACGAGACCTCCCAACTAAGTTAGCAAAGAGCGGGACGGCGTCCCGCACCACACCGCCTCTGGCTGCACGTGAGGCAGCAGAGGTGGTGTCCCGTTGGACGCCCCTTGTGCCGAACTCAGGGGGTAAGATGACGATGGCAGAGGCACACACCTCAGCCACCGAAGACGTGCTGGTTGAGGATTATGCATTCGCCGCCAAGGTCCAGGAGGTCAAAACCTCAGTTCGTAGTCGATTCCAGAGGCTTTGGCGCCTCCCATGTCGTCGCCCCTACCTCCCCAAGGTGGGGGACGATAAGTGCCACCACCTGTGCCACCCACAACCGAGAGGACTATGGCCGGGTGGCCAGCCATGATGGTGGAGGCATTGTCTAACTCCTCCATTACCGAAGATCACCGCACCCTTATGGATGCGTTCCTGAAAAGTATTCAGTCTATTGACAGCGGACCGAAGGAAACCTTCAATGGTTTACTGGCGGGCTTCATGGTAAGCCGTGATCTTGATCATAATAATGGATTTTGCTTACATTGTCATGAATTCCTTATGGCTATAGTAGCCCACGAGCCACATGTGAGTTTGAAAAACTCGCCTGGGGGTCCTATATACGTAGGGATAGTTCGACATCAAAAAGCCCGACCTCCTACTTATGGATAAGTTTGTTTTTCGTAGGCCTCGTCTTCGGCTGGGGCATCCAATGCCCTTCAACTGGCCGAACTGAATCAGAAGCTTTAGAGCTCCAATAAGGAATTGGACTGTTTGAACAAACAGTCCAACGAAGTACAAGGTTGGTTTTTATCTGTAGTTGCCTACTCTGTTACTTTTCTCATTAATGTGGATTATCTTGAATTTGGGTCCTGATCTTGCATCTCTTTATGCCCTCAGCTTCAAGCGCAGAGGTCTAAGACCTCAAGGCCGAGCTTAGGAAGGGAAAACAGGAGGCTATCGATCAAAACATGGCGGCCGATAAGGCGGCCGCCGAGCTAAACTCGTTGAGGGTGGAGAGCGGTAGTCATGAGGCTCGAGTACTCGAGGTCCAATATGAGCTCTAGGATGCTAGCGCTAAGTGCGAGACCCTAGAGACACAGTTCAAAGACTAGGCGACCTAGTTAACTCTGCTTACCTCCGACCTAAAATTGGAGCGGTTCTTTGAAGAAGAGATTCGCCAAGTCAAACTAATTGCGGATGGTAAGACATACTTACTGCAATGTGCCTTTAGTGGAAACAAGTTCTCCTTTCTTACAGGGATGCGGTATTCCCCAGATGCCTTTACAGATCTCCCGAGGTGTGTGGCGGACGTGGTGAAGTACTATGAAGTCCGGGATGGGGATGTGGAGGAGAGATTGTTCTGGGCACAGTTTGAAACTCATGAGCCACATCCCCTCCTCAGCTACCATATGAAGCAACTGATGCATTTGCACCAGATGGCGGAGTGCCCTTCCAGGATCTCTGCATATAGTTGTGGCCTATGGAGCAATTGCCGAGCAACTACTTCAGCGTGCTACAGAAGCTCCGCGATGCTGTGCCGCGGATTCAGGGTGTGAAACGTTTGGTTTGCATCGATGTAGCGTGGATGGACTTTGCGCAGACCATGATGCAATTACCGTGGATCAAGCCAATCGAGATGGCCACCGCACTCCTACCTCCTTGGAAGGAGCATAGATGCCCCTAGGCTGTACTTCCGAACCACATTAGAGGGTGCTCGGTCTATAGAGACCCAGTGCCTGAAAAATATAATGTACGAGTGAGGGTGTTATCATTATACCCTGAAGACAATTTTGTTTTATTATGCTTCTCCGAATATATCATGTTGTGTATTATTTTGACTCCTGCGTTGTCGGCTTAATCTGAAAGTTGCAAGTCGTCCGCTTCAGCCCCCGCGTAGATACTACGAGGGGTGTTTTGGCCTCCCCGCTGGGTCCTTAACCGATATATCGGTGTCCGTAGGTGGTAAAGGTGGAAACTAGGCAATCATACTATTTGCTTTAGTGATTACACTTAGCCTTAGGAGCTTGAATGCGGGGGCTGGCGACAAGCCCCTAGTTTTTTTGGTATCCTGTTCGGATGAAGCTTAAGACTTGTACCACATGATTTGCAAAGGTACAAACCCATTGTATGACACAGGAGAACCTCCATCGATTCTTAGTTTGACACTTTAGCTCGGATCACAAACCAGTTCTCGCTTATTATGACAGTAAGCTTTTGGCTTTCTCCTATAAGGTATTCGCCAGGACGGCAGGGGATATGATATGTCTCTGTTGTATCTATAATTTTGATTCTTTCATTCCAATATTCTACAACTTCCATATACTTTTGGCAACTTTTTATACTATTTTTGGGACTAACATATTGATCCAGTGCCCAATGCCAGTTCCTGTTTATTGCATGTTTTTGTTTCGCACAAAATCCATATCAAACCAAGTCCAAAAGAGATAAA
Organism: Hordeum marinum; assembly: GCA_022496015.1. NCBI lineage: Eukaryota > Viridiplantae > Streptophyta > Magnoliopsida > Poales > Poaceae > Hordeum > Hordeum marinum. The sequence goes on along the minus strand of CM039675.1, from coordinate 206,848,485 downwards.
AACTTAGTGAGATTTTTTTGGGAATATATGTGATTTTTGGGAAAAAGAATCAACGCGAGATGATGCTCGAGGGGCCCACTAGCCAGGGGGTGCAGCCTACCCCCCTGGCCGAGCCAGGGTGCCTTGTGGTCACCCCTTAAGGCGGTTGGTGCCCTTCTTTTGCCACAGGAAAGCTAATATCTGGATAAAAATCGTGTTAAAATTTCATCCCAATTGGAGAAACGAATCTCCTGAAATTTAAGAAACGGTGAAAGGCTAGAATCGGGGAACGCAGAAACAGAAGGAAACAAAGAGAGAGATCCAATCTCGGAGGGGCTCCCGCCCCTCTTACGCCATGGAGGGCATGAACCAGAGGGAAAGCCCTTCTCCCATCTAGGGGAAGGTCAAGGAAGAAGAACAAGGAGGGGACCTCTCCCCTATGGCACCAGAACATCGCCAGGGCCATCATCGTGACGTCGATCTACACCAAGCACCACCTCTCTCCCCCTCTATGCAGCGGTTCAACACCTCTTCTCCCTACTATAATCCCTACTTAAACATGGTTCTCAATGCTATATATTATTTCCCAATGATGTATGGCTATCCTATGACATTTGAGTAGATCCGTTGTGTCCTATGGGTTGATTGATGATCATGATTGGTTTGAGTTGCGTGTTTTATTATTAGTGATGTCCTATGGTGCTCTCCTTGTAACACAAGCATGAGGGATCCCCACTGTAGGGTTTGCAATCTCTTTATGATTCGCTTATGGTGGGTTGCGTGAGTGACAGAAGCACAAACCCTAGTAAGTAGGTTGTTTGCGTATGCGAATAAAGAGGACTTGATACCTTATAATGCTATTGTTGGGTTTTACCCTAGTGATATTTAGTAGTTGCGGATACTTTCTAGAGTTCCAATCATAGGTGCATATGATCCATGTAGAGAAAGTATGCCTCTCCCTCTTGTAAAATTGCAATACTGATTATCTTTGTAGTTATCGATTGCCTATGGACAAATAACTTTCTTGTGACAAAAAGCTCTCTACTAAGACTAACTTAGTTCTTTATTCATCTTAGCATCCCCTAGTTTTATTTACGTGTTATTTATTATCTTTCAAACCTATCCTGTTACACCTACAAAGTACTTCTAGTTTCATACTTGTTCTAGGTAAAGCGAACGTTAAGCGTGCGTAGAGTTGTATCGGTGGTCGAAAGAACTTGAGGGAATATTTGTTCTACCTTTAGCTCCTCATTGGGTTCAACACTCTTACTTATCGAAGGAGGCTACAATTGATCCCCTATACTTCTGGGTTATCAAGACCTTTTTCTAATGCCGTGTCGGGGAGCAATAGCATGGGGTGAATATTCTCGTGTGTGCTTGTTTGCTTTATCACTAAGTAATTTTTCTTTTTATATTATTAACTTATTTTCTATCTTTAGATATGGGTAGGGAATGCAAAATACCAAAAAAATAGATGTACTTGCTGCTCCAGAAGTTGAGGAACCACTAGTGTTCCGTACCACCGAAGAATATTACTTGGGTCATCTTCGATCCACTTGTGCTTGTGTTGAAAGCCCGACTAGATTAGTTGAGGGAAAATCATTAAATGAGCATGCTCGTTATTTGTGATACCACATATCTCAAAAAGGGGAATTATTGTGTCATCAAATTAATACTTTGTGTTGCTATGCTTGGAATCTATGTGAAATTTATGACTTTACTTGTTGCTCTAAAGAAACTAAAAAACACCTTCCCTACCAATGTGTGTTTAATGATAATGAAATATTATCCTCTTATGTCAAGGAGGCCTATTGCTATAATGATGTTGAACAAATTGAAGAATTTGTTGCTTTTAAGGGTGCCTATGAAATTGCTTCTTTCATTGAAAAGTATGATGCTACTCTTTACAAATCTGAAAATTTTGTCATACTAAAATATTGCTATAAAAACTATGCTTCTAATGTTTATATTGAAGAATTTATTGAAATAATGACCGCTGCCTTGGAACAGATTAATATTTTGCAGGAACCTATGGAAGATTAAGTTCTTGAAATTGTGAGCTCATTAGATGAAAAAGATGAGGAGGAGAGCGAAGAACAAAAGGAGGAAGAGCGGATTAGCTACCAGTACCAACCTTCTAATGAGAGTAACTCTTCAACTCATACATTGTTTACTTTCCCTTCATTCTTATCGAAGGATGAATGCTATGATAATTGCTATGATCCCTTGGATTCGTTTGAAATATCCCTTTTTGATGAACTTGATGCTTGTTATGCTTGTGGACATGATTCCAATATGAATGATGCTTATGGAGATGAACTTGCTGTAATTCCTTATGATAAACGTGAAATTGTTGCTATTGCACCTACACATGATAGTCCTCTTATGTTTTTGAATTCTCCCAACTACACTATATAGGAGAAGTTTGCACTTATTAAGTATTATATAGATGGATTGCCTTTTACTCTCACACATGATGATTTTGATAGATATAATATGCATGTGCTTGCTGCTCCTACTTGCAATTATTATGAGAGAGGAACTACATCTCCACCTCTCTATGTTACTAATATGATAAAATTGCAAGAAACTGTTTATACTATGCATTGGCATTTACTTTGTCTGCATGAATTGTTCTTTTATGACACCCGATGCATAGGAAGAGAGTTAGACTTCATTGTTGCATGATATATTTTACTTTGTTCTCATTCCTAAATTACAAACCATTGTTAATTAAAATTTTCTTTGATATACCTTGGGATCTGGTTGGATCCATTACTTGAGCACTTTATGCCTAGATTAATGGCTTTAAAGAAAACACTACCAGGGAGACAACCCGGAAGTTTTAGCGGGTTATTTTACTTTGTTGTGTTATTTTAAAATAATTTAAAACAAAAAATAAAGTGGGGAACTTAAAACTTTTCAAAAACAAAAGTGAGAGTGAGAAAGACGAGCAACGTTGAAGTGGGGGCTAGCCTTGAACTTTGTTAATGCCCATGGAAACTTTGTGAATCTTGTTTATAGAAACTTTTCAACGAACATAATTATCCCCTTGTACAAATGCATTGTGTTATAAAAATAATGTGCCAAGAATTACCTTTAGGATGTTTAAATTGCGTGTTTGATATGTGCTGTGTAAATACAAAAACTTTTTCTGCAGTGTTTCAATTTCTATATTTTTCAGGAGCAAGGAAAAAAGCTGAAATTTTTACACAATATTGTTATAAATTGCGGACGACGTACTAATTTTTCAGAATTTTTAGATTTATAGAAGTATGGTGAATTTTCAGATTACTACAGATTGTCCTGTTTTTGGCAGATTCTATTTTTGATGCATTGTTTTGCTCGTTTTGATGAAACTATCGATTGTATCAGTGGTATAAGCCATGGAAAATTATATTAAAGTAGATACAATGCAACAAGAAAATATGAATTTGTTAGCAACAGTACTTAACGTTGCGTTGTTTTATTATACTAACGTATCTTGCGAGGGTTTTGTTATGTTTTGTGTCATTGAAGTTTTCATGTTTTGGGTGAGATCACGATGGATGAAGGGATAAGGAGTGGAAAGAGACTATGCATGGGGATGCCCGAGGCACCCCAAGGTAATACTCAAGGATTCCCAAGTAACTAAGCTTGGAGATGCCCCGGAAGGCATCCCCTGTTTCTTCTAACAACCATCGGTAATTTTACTTGGAGCTATATTTTTATTCGTCACATGACATGCGTAAATCTTGGAGTGTCGTGTGATTTTTATTTTTATTTTAATAATGCACCATGATGGTATGGTAAAGTCCTTGGTTGATTTACAGAAGGATGTTTGCACCTCACTTATATCTTTGGAGAATGGCTTTATAGAATGCTTCATGTGCTTCACTTATATCATTTGAAGTTTGGATTGCCTGTTTCTCTACACATAGAAAACCTCCTTTAGTAGAATGATCTTTTGCTTCACTTATATTTGTTAGAGAGTGGGCATATATTTTTTATAAAGAATTAAACTCTCATGCTTCACTTATATCTATTTAGAGAGTCAACATGAATTGGTCATTCACATGATAAAATCCTACATAAAACTTGTAGATCACTGAATATGACGTGTTTGATTCCTTTCAATAATTTCGCGATATAAAGATGGTGATATTAGAGTCATGCTAGTGAGTAATTGTGGATTGGTAGAAATATTTGTGTTAAAGTTTGTGATTCCCGTAGCATGCACGTATGGTGAACCATTATGTGAAGAAGTCGGAGCATGATTTATTTATTCATTGTTATCCTTTGTGTGGAGGTCGGGAGCGCGCGATGGTTAACTCCTACCAACCTCACCCCTAAGAGCATGCATCTAATACTTTATTTCAATAACTAATAGACTTTTGCAATAAGTATGTGAGTTATTTATGACTAATGTGAGTCCATGGATTATACGGACTCTCACCCTTCCACCATTGCTAGCCTATCTAGTACCGCGCAACTTTCGCCGGTGTATTAAACCCACCATTTTCTCTTCCTCAAAACAACCACCATACCTACCTATTATGGCATTTTCATAGCAATTGCGAGATATATAGCAATGCAACTTCCACCATTCCGTTTATTATGACACGTACCATCATTGTCATATGGCTTTGCATGATCGTAAGATAGCTAGCAAGATGTTTTCATGGCTTGTCCATTTTTTATGTCATTGCTATGCTAGATCATTATACATCCGGGTACACCGCTGGAGCCATTCATATAGAGTCATATTTTGTTCTAGGTATCGAGTTGTAATTCTTGAGTTGTAAGTGAGTAAAAGTGTGTTGATCATCATTATTAGAGCACTGTCCCATGTGAGCAAAGGATGATGGAAGCTATGATTCCCTCACAAGTGTTGGAAATATGCCCTAGAGGCAATAATAAAATGGTTATTATTGTATTTCCTTGTTCATGATAATTGTCTATTGTTCATGCTATAATTGTGTTAACCGGAAACCATAATACATGTGTGAATACATAGACCACAACATGTCCCTAGTGAGCCTCTAGTTGACTAGCTCGTTGATCAATAGATGGTCACGGTTTCATGGCCATGGACATTGGATGTCATTGATAACGGGATCACATCATTAGGAGAATGATGTGATGGACAAGACCCAATTCTAAGCATAGCACAAGATCGTGTAGTTCGTTTGCTAAAGCTTTTCAATGTCAAGTATCGTTTCCTTAGACCATGAGATTGTGCAACTCCCGGATACCGTAGGAATGCTTTGGGTGTGCCAAACGTCACAACGTAACTGGGTGGCTATAAAGGTGCACTACGGGTATCTCCGAAAGTATCTGTTGGGTTGGCATGAATCGAGACTGGGATTTGTCACTCCGTGTGACGGAGAGGTATCTCTGGGCCCACTCGGTAAGACATCATCATTATGAGCTCAATGTGACTAAGGAGTTAGTCACGGGATGATTTATTACGGAACGAGTAAAGAGACTTGCCGGTAACAAGATTGAACAAGGTATGGGGATACCGACGATCGAATCTCGGGCAAGTATCATACCGATAGACAAAGGGAATTGTATACGGGATTGACTGAATCCTTGACATCGTGGTTCATCCGATGAGATCATCGTGGAGTACGTGGGAGCCAACATGGGTATCCAGATCCCGCTGTTGGTTATTGACCGGAGAGGTGTCTCGGTCATGTCTACGTGTCTCCCGAACCCGTAGGGTCTACACACTTAAGGTTCGATGACGCTAGGGTTATAGGGAAAAGGTATACGTGATTACCGAAGGTTGTTCGGAGTCCCGGATGAGATCCCGGACGTCACGAGGAGCTCCGGAATGGTCCGGAGGTAAAGATTGATATATAGGAAGTCCAGTTTTGGTCACCGGAAAGTTTTCGGGCTCATCGGTAGTGTACCGGGAGTGCCGGGAGGGTGCCGGATGACCCCCGGGAGGGGTGTGACGACCAAAGGACCACATGGGCTGTTAGATAAAGTGTGCCAGCCCTTATTGGGCTGGGCAAGACTTTTGCTAAAGGCCCATGCGGCTGGAGATAAGGAGATAAGGCAAAAAGGATTTAAAAGGAGGAGATCCACCTCCCTTGTGGGAGGTGGACTCTCCCTTTAATTCGGCCGGCCATCTCCTCTTTGGAGTAGAGGCCAAGCCAGCCCTCCACGTACCTCCTCCTATATATACTTGAGGTTTTGGATGTTTTGAGACAAGATTTGATCTCTCTCTCTCACGGCGAAGCCCTACCTCTCTTCTTCCTCCTCCGCAGCGCTTAGGCGAAGCCCTGTCGGAATACCTTGCTACTCCACCACCACCACGCCGTCGTGCTGCTGTTGGAGCCCTTCCCCAACCTCTCCTTCCTCCTTGCTGGATCAAGGTGTTGGAGACGTCACCGGGCTGCACGTGTGTTGAACGCGGAGGTGCCGTCCGTTCGGCACTTGAACGCGGAGGTGCCGTCCGTCCGTACGACTCCATCAACCGCGTTCTTGTAACGCTTCCGCTTAGCGATCTTCAAAGGTATGAAGATGCAATCTCTCCCCTCTCGTTGCTGGTTTCTCCATAGATAGATCTTGGTGAACGTAGGAAAATTTTGATTTACTACTACGTCTCCCACAGTGGCATCATGAGCTAGGTCTATGCGTAGAATCTATGCACGAGTAGAACACAAAGCAGTTGTGGGCGTCGAGTTTGTTAATTTGCTTGCCGCTACTATTCTTATCTTGATTCGGCGGTATTGTGGGATGAAGCGGCCCGGACCAACTTTACACGTACGCTTACGTGAGACCGGTTCCACCGCCTGACATGCACTAGATGCATAAGGTGGCTAGCGGGTGTCTGTCTCTCCTACCTTAGTCGGATCGGATTCGATGAAAAGGGTCCTTATGAAGGGTAAATAGCAATTGGCAAATCACGTTGTGGTGTTGACGTAGGTAAGAAACGTTCTTGCTAGTAACCTATAGCAGCCACGTAAAAACTTGCAACTACAAATTAGAGGACGTCTAACTTGTTTTTGCAGCATGTGCCTTGTGATGTGATATGGCCAAAGGATGTGATGTGATGCATTGTGATGTATGAATTGATCATGTTCTTGTAATAGGATTCACGACTTGCATGTCGATGATTATGACAACCGGCAGGAGCCATAGGAGTTGTCTTATTTATTGTATGACCTGCGTGTCAATCATAAACGCCATGTAATTACTTTACTTTATTGCTAAGCGTTAGCCATAGTAGTAGAAGTAATAGTTGGCGAGACAACTTCATGAAGACACAATGATGGAGATCATGATGATGGAGATCATGGTGTCGTGCCGGTGACAGTGATGATCATGGTGCCCCGAAGATGGAGATCATAGGAGCAAAATCATATTGGCCATATCATGTCACTATATTGATTGCATGTGATGTTTATCATGTTTACATCTTATTTGCATAGAACGACGGTAGTAAATAAGATGATCTCTCAATAAAATTTCAAGAAAGGTGTTCACCCTAACTGTGCACCGTTGCTAAGGATCGTCGTTCCGAAGCACCACGTGATGATCGGGTGTGATAGGTTCTAACGTTCGCATACAACGGGTGTAAGCCAGATTTACACATGCGAAACACTTAGGTTGACTTGACGAGCCTAGCATGTACAGACATGGCCTCGGAACACGGAAGACCGAAAGGTCGAACATGAGTCGTATAGAAGATACGATCAACATAGAGATGTTCACCATGGATGACTAGTCCGTCTCACGTGATGATCGGACACGGGCTAGTTGACATGGATCATGTATCACTTGGAAGACTAGAGAGATGTCTATCTAAGTGGGAGTTCATTAATAATTTGATTAAATGAACTTAATTATCATGAACTTAGTCTAAAAATGTCCTTGCAAATTATGTCGTAGATAGCTCGCGCTGTACCTCCCCAGTTTTATTGATACAATCCTAGAGAAAAGTAAGTTGAAAGTTGATGGTAGCAATAATGCGGACTGGGTCCGTGATCTGAGGATTGTCCTCATTGCTGCACAGAAAGCTTATGTTTTTGATGTACCGCTAACTGCATCACTCCCTCAAGCGTTGTCTGTAGATGTTGTGAACATATGACAGGCACTTTTTGATGACTACGTGATAGTTCAGTGCGTCATGCATTACGGCTTATAATTGAGGCTTCAAAATGTTTTGAACGTCACAGAACATATGAGATGTTCTAGGAGCTGAGATTGTGATCTCAAGCTCGTGCCTATGTTGAGAGGTATGAGACCTCCAACAAGATTCTTTGCCTGCAAGATAAAGGAGAATAGCTTAATCGGTGAGCGTGTTCTCAGATTGTCTGGGTGCTACAATCACTTGAATCAAGTGGGAGTTAATCTTCCAGATGAGATAGTGATTAATGCAGTTCTCCAAGTCACTGCCACCAAGCTACTAGAGCTTCGTGATGAACTATAACATGCCAGGGATGGATAAGATGATCCCTGAGTTGTTCGTGATGTTTGACACCACGAAGGTAGAAATCAATAAGGAGCATCAAGTGTTGATGGTTAAGTGAAAACCACTAGTTTCAAAAGGGGCAAGGGCAAGAAGGGAAAAACTTCAGGAATGGCAAGCCAGTTGTTGCTCTAGTGAAGAAACCCAAGGTTGAGCCCGAACCCGAGACTAAGTGCTTCTGTTATGAGGAGAATGTTCGCTGAAGCGAAAAAACCCTAGATGATTGGTAGATAAGAAGGCTGGTAATGTCAATGGAAGTATATTTGATATACGTGTTAGTGATGTGTACCTTGCTGGTACTCCTAGTAGCACCTGGGTATTAGATACCGGTTCGGTTGCTAAGTGTTAGCAACTCGAAATAAAAGCTACGGAGTAAATGGAGACTAGCTAGGTGAAAGGTGACGATGTGTGTTGGAAGTATTTCCAAGATTGATGTGATCACCATCGCACGCTCTCTCTACCTTCAGGATTTGTGATAAACCTAAATAAATGTTATTTGGTGTTTGCGTTGAGCATAAACGTGATTAGATCATGATTAGTGCGATACGGTTATTCATATAAGTTAGAGAATAATGGTTATTCTGTTTACATGGATAATGCCTTCAATGGTCATGCACCCACTCGAAATGGTTTATCGAATCATGATCGTAGTAGTACACATATTCATAACATTGGTACCAAAAGATACAAAGTTAATAATGATAGTACCACATGCTTGTGGCACTGCCACGTAATGTCATATTGGTATAAATCGCATGAAGAAACTCCATGATGATGGATGTTTTTTGACTCACTCGATTTCGAATCGGTTGAGACATGCGAGCCATGCCTCTTGGGCAAGATGACTGAGACCCCGTCATCCAATATGATGGAGCGGGCAAGTGGCTTATTGGAATTAATACATGTTGATGTATGTGGTCCAATGAGTGTTGAAACACACAGTGGATATCGTTGTTTTTCTTTACCTTCACTGATGTTTTGAGTAAATATGGGGATATTTACTTAATGAAACACGAATCTGAAATGTTTGAAAGGTTCAAGGAGTTTCAGAGTGAAGTTAAAGATCATCGTGACAAGAAGATAAATGTCTATGATATGATCATGGAGGTGAATATCTAAGTTACGAGTTTGGTATGCAATTTTAGACAATGTGGAAATTGTTTCACAGCTCACGCCTCCTGGAACACCATAGTGTGATGGTGTGTTCGAACGTCGTAGTCGTGCTCTATTGGATATAGTGAGTACTATGATGTCTCTTATCGTTTTACCACTATCGTTATGGGGTTATGCATTAAAGACAAATCCATTCACTTTAACAGGGCACCATCTAAGTCTGTTGAGATGACACCGTGAGAATTATGGTTTGACAGAAGCCTAAGCTGTCATTTCTTAATGTTTGGGGCTGCGACGCTTATGTGAAAATGGGTTTTTCACCTAGCGAGCTCGAACTCAAAGCAGACAAATGCATCTTCATAGAATACCCTAATGAGACATTGGGTATACCTTCTATCTCAGATCCAAGCGCAAAAGGTGTTTGTTGCTAAGAACGGGTCCTTTTTGAGAAAGAGTTTCTCTCGAAAGAATTGAGTGGGAGGAAGATAGAACTTGATAAGGTTGTTGAACCTTTGTTTCAACCAGAGAATAGCGCAACACAGAAAGATGTTTCTGTAGAGCCTACTTAGTTGAAAAGGAAGTTAATGATGATGATCATGAAGCTTCGGATCAAGTCACTATCGAACCTCGTAGGTCGACAAGGACGCGTACTGCTCCTGAGTAGTACGACAACCCTGTCTTGGAAATCATGTTGTTGGACAACGATGAACCTACGAACTATGGAGAAGCGATGGTGGGCCCGGATTCCAACAAATGGCTAGGAGCCATGAAATCCGAGAAAGGATCCATGTATGAAAACCAAGTATGGACTTTGGTAGACTTGCCTGTTGAATGGCGGGTCATTGAGTACAAATGGACCTTTGAGATAAACATAGACGCTAATGGTGAAATGTCACCGTTTATAAAGCTCGACTTGTCGCAAAGAAGTTTCCGCTAAGTTCAAGGAGTTGACTGCAATGAGATTGTCTCATCTGTAGCGATGCTAAAAGTCTATTAAAATTTTGTTAGCAGTTGCTGCATTTTTCGATTATGAAATCTGGCAGATGGATGACAAAACAAGGTTTCCGTAATGGTTTCTGTGAGGAAGAGTTGTATGTGATACAACCAGAAGGTTTTGTCAATCCTAAGGATGCTAATAATATGCAAACTCCAGCGATCCTTCTATGGACTGGAGCAAGCATCTCGGAGTTGGAATATATGCTTTGATGAGGTGATCAAAGTGTTTAAGTTTATACAAAGTTTATGAGAAACTTGTATTTGCAAGAAAGTGAGTGGGAGCACTATGGAATTTCTTATAAGAATATGTAGTTGACATATTATTGATCGGAAATGATGTAGAATTTCTGGAAGAGCATGATGGGTTGTTTGAAAAGTTTTGTTTTTCAAAGGAAGACCCAGATAAAGCTACTATTTTATTGAGCATCAAGATCTATAGGGATAGATCTATTCGCTTGATAAGTTTTTTCGACGAAGACATACCTTGACAAGTTTTTGAAGGAGTTCAAAATAGATGGGTCAAAGAAGGAGTTCTTGACTGTATTGTAAGGTGTGAAATTGAGTAAGACTCAATACCCGACCACGGCAGAAGATAAAGAAGAGATGAGTGTCATCTCCTATGCTTTAGCCATAGGCTCTATATAGTATGCCATGCTGTGTACCGCACCTGTGTGTGCCTTGCCATGAGTCTGTCAAGGGGTACAAGAGTAATCCAAGAGTGGATCACTAGACAGCGGTCAAAGTTAGCCTTAGTAACTTGAGAACTAAGGAAATATTTCTCGATTATGGAGGTGATAAAGAGTTCATCGTAAAGTGTTACGATGATGCAAGCTTTAAAACCAATCCGGATGACTCTTAGTAGAAATCCAGCTACGTATAGTGGAGCAGCCATTTGGAATAGCTCCAAGTGGAGCATGGGAGTAGTATCTACAAATATGACATGGAAAGTTTGTAAGGTACACACGGATCTGAATGTCGCAGACCCGTTGACTAAAACCTCTTTCACGAGCAGGACATGAACAAACCCCAGAACTTATTGGGTGTTAATCACATGATGATATGATCACATGGTGATGTAAGTGTTAATCACATGGTGATGTGAACTAGATTATTGACTCTAGTGCAAGTGGGAGACTGTTGGAAATATGCCCTAGAGGCAATAATAAAATGGTTATTATTGTATTTCCTTGTTCATGATAATTGTCTATTGTTCATGCTATAATTGTGTTAACCGGAAACCATAATACATGTGTGAATACATAGACCACAACATGTCCCTAGTGAGCCTCTAGTTGACTAGCTCGTTGATCAATAGATGGTCACGGTTTCATGGCCATGGACATTGGATGTCATTGATAACGGGATCACATCATTAGGAGAATGATGTGATGGACAAGACCCAATTCTAAGCATAGCACAAGATCGTGTAGTTCGTTTGCTAAAGCTTTTCAATGTCAAGTATCGTTTCCTTAGACCATGAGATTGTGCAACTCCCGGATACCGTAGGAATGCTTTGGGTGTGCCAAACGTCACAACGTAACTGGGTGGCTATAAAGGTGCACTACGGGTATCTCCGAAAGTATCTGTTGGGTTGGCATGAATCGAGACTGGGATTTGTCACTCCGTGTGACGGAGAGGTATCTCTGGGCCCACTCGGTAAGACATCATCATTATGAGCTCAATGTGACTAAGGAGTTAGTCACGGGATGATGTATTACGGAACGAGTAAAGAGACTTGCCGGTAACGAGATTGAACAAGGTATGGGGATACCGACGATCGAATCTCGGGCAAGTATCATACCGATAGACAAAGGGAATTGTATACGGGATTGATTGAATCCTTGACATCGTGGTTCATCCGATGAGATCATCGTGGAGTACGTGGGAGCCAACATGGGTATCCAGATCCCGCTGTTGGTTATTGACCGGAGAGGTGTCTCGGTCATGTCTACGTGTCTCCCGAACCCGTAGGGTCTACACACTTAAGGTTCGATGACGCTAGGGTTATAGGGAAAAGGTATACGTGATTACCGAAGGTTGTTCGGAGTCCCGGATGAGATCCCGGACGTCACGAGGAGCTCCGGAATGGTCCGGAGGTAAAGATTGATATATAGGAAGTCCAGTTTTGGTCACCGGAAAGTTTTCGGGCTCATCGGTAGTGTACCGGGAGTGCCGGGAGGGTGCCGGATGACCCCCGGGAGGGGTGTGACGACCAAAGGACCACATGGGCTGTTAGATAAAGTGTTCCAGCCCTTATTGGGCTGGGCAAGACTTTTGCTAAAGGCCCATGCGGCTGGAGATAAGGAGATAAGGCAAAAAGGATTTAAAAGGAGGAGATCCACCTCCCTTGTGGGAGGTGGACTCTCCCTTTAATTCGGCCGGCCATCTCCTCTTTGGAGTAGAGGCCAAGCCAGCCCTCCACGTCCCTCCTCCTATATATACTTGAGGTTTTGGATGTTTTGAGACAAGATTTGATCTCTCTCTCTCACGGCGAAGCCCTACCTCTCTTCTTCCTCCTCCGCAGCGCTTAGGCGAAGCCCTGTCGGAATACCTTGCTACTCCACCACCACCACGCCGTCGTGCTGCTGTTGGAGCCCTTCCCCAACCTCTCCTTCCTCCTTGCTGGATCAAGGTGTTGGAGACGTCACCGGGCTGCACGTGTGTTGAACGCGGAGGTGCCGTCCGTTCGGCACTTGATCGGATCTACCGCGATCTGAATCGCTGCGAGTACGACTCCATCAACCGCGTTCTTGTAACGCTTCCGCTTAGCGATCTTCAAAGGTATGAAGATGCAATCTCTCCCCTCTCGTTGCTGGTTTCTCCATAGATAGATCTTGGTGAACGTAGGAAAATTTTGATTTACTACTACGTCTCCCAACAACAAGTTGGGATGAGACTATATACTTTATGAAAAATAAAATAGCCGAATGAAGCCCAAATAAAAAAAGAGGCCAAAGATGCCCACAAAAAAGGAGAGATAAAAGAGAGAAGGGACAATGCTACTATATTTTTTCCACACTTGTGCTTCAAAGTAGAACCATGATCTTCATGATAGAGAGTCTCCTATTTAGTAACTTTCATATACTAAGTGGGAATTTTTCATTATATAACTTGGCTTGTATATTCCAATGATGGGCCTACTCAAATTGCCCTAGGTCTTCATGAGCAAGCAGGTTGATGCACACCCACTTAGTTTCTTTTTGAGCTTTCATACACTTATAGCTCTAGTACATCCGTTGCATCACAATCCCTACTCACTCACATTGATATCAATTAGTGGGCATCTCCATATCCCATTGATACGCCTAGTTGATGTGAGACTATCTTCTCCTTTTTCTTCACAACCTCCACCATATTCTATTCCACCTATAATGCTATATCCATGGCTCACGCTCATCTATTGCATGAGAGTTGAAAAGGTTTGAGAACATAAGAGGTGTGAAACAATTGCTTGACTTGTCATCGGGGTTGTGCATGATATAAATACTTTGTGTGGGGAAGATGGAGCATAGCCAGACTATATGATTTTGTAGGGATAACTTTCTTTTAGCCATGATAATTTTAGAAGACATGATTGCTTTATTAGTATGCTTGAAGCATTATTGTCTTAATGTGAAATCATAGACTATTGCTTTGAATCACTCGTGTCTTAATATTTATGCCATGATTAGATTATGTGATCAAGATTATGCGAGGTAGCATTCCACATGAAAAATTATGTTTTTTTCATTTACCAACTCGAGGACGAGCAGGAATTAAGCTTGGGGATGCTGATACATCTCCGTCGTGTCTGTAAGTTTTTATTGTTTCATGCCAATATTCTTCATTTTCATATACTTTTGGCAACTTTTTATACTATTTTTGGGACTAACATACTGATCTAGTGCCCAGTGCCAATTCCTGTTTGTTGCATGTTTTTTGTTTCACAGATAATCCATATCAAACCAAGTCCAAACTCAATAAAAACTTACAGAGAACTTTTTTGGAATATATGTGGTTTTTGGGAAAAAGAATCAACGCGAGACTATGTCCGAGGGGCCCACAAGCTAGGGGCCGCGACCTCCCCCCTGGCCGCGCCATGGTGGCTTATGGTCATCCCTTAAGGCGGTTCGTTCCCTTGTTTCTCCATAAGGAACATAATATCCGGATAAAAATCGTGTTACAATGTCATCCCAATCGGAGTTACGGATCTCTGAGAATTTAAGAAACAGTGAAAGGCCAGAATCGGGGAACTCGGAAACAGAAGGAAACAGAGAGAGAGATCCAATCTCGGAGGGGCTCCCGCCCATCCGCCACCATGGAGGCCATGGATGAGAGGGTAAACCCTATTCCCATTTAGGGGGAATGTCAAGGAAGAAGAAGAAGGAGGGGGAAATTTTCCCCTCTCTCCCGGTGGCACTGGAACGCCGCCGGGGCCATCATCTTGACGGCGATCTACACCAACAATTTCCCCTCCGTCATCACCAATGCTCTCCCCCTCTATGCAGCGGTTAAACACCTCTTCTCCCTGCTGTAATCTCAACTTACACATGGTGGTCAAGGCTATATACTATTTCCCAATGATATATGGCTATCCTATAATTTTTGAGTAAATCTGATTTGTCTTATGGGTTGATTGATGATCATGATTGGTTTGAGTTGCATGTTTTATTATTGGTGATGTCCTATGGTGATCCCCATGCCGCGCAAGCATGAGGTATCCCCGGTGTAGGGTTTGCAATATGTTTACGATTCTCCTATGGTGAGTGGCGTGAGTGACAGAAGCACAAACCCGAGTAAGTAGGTTGTTTGCGTATTGGAATAAAGAGGACTTGATGCCTTATAATCCTCTGGTTGGGTTTTAAATTAATTATATTTAGTAGTTGCAAATGCTTGATAGAGTTCCAATCATAAGTGCATATGATCCAAGTAGAGAAAGTATGTTAGCTTATGCCTCTCCCTCATATGAAATTGCAATAGTGATTATCAGTCTAGTTATTGATTGCCTAGGGACAAATAACTTTCTTGTGACAAAAAGCTCTCTACTAAGACTAACTTAGTTATTTATTATCTTGCAAACATATCCCGTTACACCCACAAAGTACCGCTAGTTTCATACTTGTTCTAGGTAAAGTGAACATTAAGCGTGCGTAGAGTTGTATCAGTCGTCGATAGAACTTGAGGGAATATTTGTTCTACCTTTATCCCCTCGTTCGTTTCGACACTCTTACTTATCGAAAGAGGCTACAACTCATCCCTTATACTTGTGGGTTCTCAGGATACAATCGCAGCAGTTATCCCTATTGCCCTTTCAGCCAACTTCGCATAACGTAAAGGGGCAAGCACAGGAGCGAGGCAATCCAACTATTGACCCAAGAAATAATTTGGAATCGATGCATATAGTGCGCTATCCCAAATACTGAATGGGGATGACATAGTTATGGGGTTGTGCTTAGAGTTTTTTAGTTATACCCCAGCCCCCGGTCAATCACTGGATCACACCTGTCCTATAATCGGACGATCTATATGGTGTATATATGCGGAAAAACAAGTAGAAAATTCAGGCATATGTAACAATCTTATGACTCACGCTGTCGATACGGGTATTATAGGTAATAATTTATTTCGAAAAAAGAAAAATAATTCTTTTACAAGATAGCATTTTTATGCAGGGCCCTTCATGGGTGGCTTAACGTGTTCCTTGAGCCCGTCTGCGCGCTATTGCTCTCGAGTGGGGAGCTATGGAAATTATTGGGGGTGGTTGCTGATTGGCGGATAGACCTTGAGGGGGCCTTCAGAAGCCACCGTAGATATTGTCGGTCCACAGTTTTGTAGAGCCTTAATAGTATCTCGCCTCTGGCCGACAAGAAATCAAAATGTAGTTCGGTTAAGCCGGATATCCATTCCTCGGAAGTAGATCCCCATAGAGAGAAATTGTGTCTTCGGGGGACATACCTAATGGGTAGCAGGGCCGTGCTATGGGGAGCGTGTCCATATTTTCCCTGAGCGGGATGTGGAGGCGTCAGGTCCGATTGGGCTTGATCTCGCTTGCTCGCCTGTCGTGTCCTAGAGGTATATTGGGATCCTAGCGCCCCATTGTCATATTGTCATTCGGACGCTAGGGTCATGGTATGTTCTTCTGTTCGGAGGGAGCGCTTCGTATTGCCATTCACTAGGATGACCCCTTTGGACCAGGTATCTTGAGCTTTAGGTAGGAGTAGTGACGGACAACGTTGAAGCGAGCGAACGCTGTGTGACCGAGCAGCGTGTGGTAACCGCTACGAAATGGTACAATGTCGAAGATCGAGTCTTCACTGTGGAAGTTATCAGGAGAGCCCAACACAACTTCGAGTTTTACCGTGCCGGAACAATGGGCTGCCATGCCCGGAATAACTCCCTTGAAGGTAGTGTTACTGGCTTTAATCCTGGACGGATCTATGCCAATCTTTTTCACCATATCTCACTAGATCAGATTAAGGATACTTCCTCCATCCATGAGAACTCTGGTGAGGTGGTATCCATCGATGATGGGATCTAAGATTAGGGCCTCCAGAATCTCCGTGATGGATACTAGTCGGATGGCCTCCTATCGAAGGTGATCGGGCAAACCGACCATGGGTTGAACATCGGGGCTACAGGCTCTATGGCATAGGCCTCCCGAATGGTGCTTTTCCTTTCCTTCTTCGATATATGTGTGACATATATCATGTTCAGGGTTTTACCTCTGGAGGGAATTGATTTTGGCCTCCATTCTTAGGGTCGCGGGGCTCCTCCTTGTTATCGCCGCGTGGTCCTTTGCCTTGTTCCTCGGCAGATAACTTGCTAGCCTGTCGAAACACCCAACATTGACGGATGGTGTGTGTGGCAGGCTTGTCTAGGGTGCCATAGATCTAGTAGGATATCTCCATAATTTTATCTAGTTCAGTTGGTCCATCCATATTCCCTTTAGAGGGCTTCCTTCATTGGTCGGGCTTCGAGCTAGGGAATCCGGCATTTATCGCCGTATCATCATCATCCCCAATTCTATGGCGGCGCTTGTTTTTAGTGCGCCGTGGCTTGCCGTTTCCATCCTCCATCTCCGAGGTGCCCGGATCTTCAGGATTATGGCTTCGGCGGGCTAGCCAGTTGTCTTCGCCCACGCAAAAGAGGATCATGAGTGTGGTAAGGTTGAACATTGTCCTCGGTCTGTCCTGACCGATCTGTCAGGACAACCATTCGTCTCGGATATTGTTCCTGAAGGAGGCTATTGCCTAAAATCCGGATAATTGACAATCTAGTTTTCCTTAGTTAAGAACCTGTTCCAAAATTGACAGGCCAACTCTCCTTCTTTCTGGACGACATTGCTTAGGTCGGACGAGTCTGGAGATGGGGCATGCGTGCCCTGGAAGTTAGATCGGAAGTCGTGCTGAAGCTCCTCCCAATTTCTGATGGAGTTTTCGGGGAGGTTGCTTAACTAGTGTCTAGCTGGCCCTTTTAGCTTTAGGGGTAAGTAATTAATAGTGTGGAGGTCATGTACCCTTGCCGTATGTATGTGTAGGAGAAAATCTTCTATCCACACGGCAAAGTCTGTGGTCCCATTGTACTATTCGATATTTATGGGTTTAAACCCTTCAGGGAACTACTGCTGCATGACCTCGTTTGTGAAGCACAGTGGGTCGGCAACGCCTCTGACTCGGGCCACATTATACCAGAATTATTCTTTGGTGCTCGATGTCGTTCCCGTTCTCGGTTGCTATGGTCAAACCAAGGTTGTTCTCTGTTCTGTCTAGAGAGGGAGTATCATATGGATCCGTAGATGGATCTAGTGTGGCATGTTCTATTATTCAGCTCCTGATGTAGGTCGTGTCGATCCCTATACTGTGTTGGATCCGTCCCCCTCCTACGGGGCAAGTCTGGTATGTATTCAGGGTCCTCAGCTGCTCTATCTCTTCCTCGATGTGCGCGATCCTGCTGATCATGTTTTGTGTACATAGGAGTTGTGTGCTCGAGAGCCTCGTCCTTGAATTGGGGAAGCTAATGTCAGCGTGGGAAGCTGCTGGTTTGGTCCAAACGCTCGGCGCCATACCCTTCTTCGGCTACTAGGTCCTCCATCCATCTATCATTGAGGGTGTCCTGCTCAGCTCGCAACTGCCACTGCCTAGACTTTGGCTAAGGGCGGTGGCTAAAAGTTGTCGCCTGAAGCGTTCTTGGTCTTGTCTTTGAAGTCCTCGGGGTCTGCCTGTGTATATTTTTCTCCTATGCCCACGATGAACCCCTTCCTTTGCTTGCCTTGGACCGCCTCTGTTACTTCCGACGCTTCAACGACTCCTCAGATCTATCGACATTCTACTCGGGGGTGATATCCTTTTACTGGCGGGTGTATCCATCATGTAGACATCGTAAGAGGAGGTGGCAGTCTACCGTCCCGTATTGATAGGGGCCGGAGTGACGACCTCATAATAAATGTCCTCCAACCCATCGGAGGCATAATGTCACACCCTCTGTTTTACCTCATGACTAAGTTATCATGACTCAAAAATTAGGGCCAATTATAACTTTTTGAGTGCACTTGACTGTTTGAATTATGTGCTATTTGCTTGTTTGTTTGATTGGTTGCTAGTGCTCTATAATTCATAAAACTCTCTCCTACTCTCAAAACTCTTTTCCTTGACCTAGAACTCTTGTCCAATGACCATGCCATGTGCATAGGACTTAAAACTACTTTTATCAAATATTATTTTGGCCAAAAAGCATATATTTAGATTAGGTTTTCAAAACCCCCTGACTTGAGATTTGCACTACAAGTCCCCAAATTAGGTGGACCTCTCTTTCCCAAATGATTTATTTGGAACCTACTATATATATAACTTCCCAACAACACCAAATATTATTTTTAAATATTATTTTACTATTATATATAAAGGGTTTTTCATAAGGCCAGAAATGGTCTTATATAGGGAAAAATTATTTAAATGCTTTAAACATATTTGGGAAAATTTAGGAAATCTTAGTGGACATATATTGTCCATATATAAAAGTTTCAACACATTGTAAAATATTGGACAAAACCCTTCAAAACCATTTCTGTCTATTTCAAGGTTTTGAAATATTTCTATAAGAAATATTCTCAATGTAATCCTGGAAAATTCTAGCATGTCACAAATGATATATGTGGTCATATTGCCAAGTTTGATCTCAATCCCAATTGTTTTGGTTCACAAAAATATCCTAAAACCATTTCTGTCCAGAGCCAAATTTGATCAACTTTACAGTGTGAAGTTTCACTTATTGATCCCAAACTTTGTGGGCATGTTCTAATTCCCAGATAATGATGTTACACCAAGTTGTGAATCAAGGAGATTAGTTTAACCTAACTGGATCTACAGAAGCCTGATTCTGTTGAATCCTGGGGTTTACCATGTTTACATTATCAAGTTTATTCAAATCATCTCAAAACTTGTGATCAGGACCAAATGGACTTACCATTTACCCCTAGTAAATCCCAAGGTCATAGGATTCACCTGCCTTGCCCAATCATAGCACAAACACCTTGAACCATAAACCTTTGGACAAGCAAACTAGGCCCAAAAAGATTCCCTTGCCCCCAACTTTTTACCACAGCATATTATAACCCTCTTCTACCTCCAGTAACTTTTCCATGGCCTCTGGTCAATTATTTGGGGGGAAACTCCCTCTTTATCCCTGTCTTTTACCATGGCAAGACCTCTTCTTTCCCCTCTCCCATTATCATGTTCCTAAAAATGCCCCCAATCCTTTCCAAAGCGTCATTTGCATCTATCCAAGCCCAAAGATGGCATGCTCACATGGAAAATGTGATTAGTCCATCTAAACCTACATTATGGCAGTAAATGTAGCTTTGTAGTACAAGTACCTTGCCCTCTCATCCCCATGATCTGAAAATTGGTGGGTGTATAGTCCTCC
This sequence comes from Hordeum marinum, assembly GCA_022496015.1. Lineage (NCBI taxonomy): Eukaryota > Viridiplantae > Streptophyta > Magnoliopsida > Poales > Poaceae > Hordeum > Hordeum marinum. The sequence goes on along the minus strand of CM039675.1, from coordinate 206,828,033 downwards.
CATGGCTAGGTACACTAGACAAGGTTTTACCCATAATGTCTTATAGGAAAATCTCATTAGATGAGCTCCAAGTTTGTTGCTGCAAACTTCCTAGCAGTGAAAACCCATTTCAACTAGTTCCATTTACCAACAAAGTTATTCCAACACTCTTCTGCATGCATGCCTTGCACGCCAGACATGTTTGGCCGACCAAAAAGTTGCCCTGGACATGCCCTTGCATGGTGACCACGCAGCCGACAGCAAAACCGGCGCTCTGCTGCTTGTCCTTGTCATGTAGCTTGCAGCAAGCTTCGGCAGGCATCCCCTCTCACCAATAGCCTCCCCTCGAGCTCCCACACCTCTCCTCGATGCTAGCAAAGCTCTAAGGAGGCTCTAGCACGCGTGCTCACCATGCCCAAGGCGCATCCGAGGCCACCCAAGCCCCTCCGGTCGCCGCCGTCTTTAAGGCCATTCCCGAGCCCCTTTGTTTCCCCCCTTGGCTCTCCACCACTCCCTTGGACCTCCCCAGACTGAGCCCCTTGTTCCCTTGCCCTCCAACTCTCCCCACGGCCGCCATGGTGCTGCCTCGACCTCCGACTAGTTCGTGCTGCCCTGCCTCTCTCCTCTCCTCCGGACGGCCTTCGAGCACCCCCCAGCACCGCTACAAACCCCCTCCGACGCTGCCGCACCTGCCTGACGTCGTGCACATTGCCCCTCCGCCATGGCCGAAACCGCACCTGGGAACGACCTCCCTGGGGCTGTATGACCACCCAGGAGGGTGCGGTGGGGCGTCCCGAGCACCCCGATGGCTGGAGCACTACCGGAGGTGGCCGAAGCCGCTGGGACGGGCGCCGACGCACGCTCGGGCAGGCTCCCTGCCTCTCCCCTATCCTGGAGGGAGGTGGGAGGAAGACCTGACGATCGGGGCCCGCCTATAAGTCACACCCGGAGCCCCCCCCCCCCCGTTTAAGTGATCGCGCTTTCCGCGGGATACGTTTCCCCAAAGTGGAAGCGGCTTCCAGGAAACATGACTTCGGCGTCACCCGCACAGCTGAGCTGCTGGGACCGCCAAACTCCCTAACCGGTGCACTGGGCACGTTATAGCCCAATAGGTATAACCCTTTTCCCTTTTTTGTTTTCTTTTCAGACTAGAAAGTCCATAGAAAATTCATAGTAGCTCCAAATTTAGTGATTCAAAATCCTAGATATTCCTAAAATCATTTCCTATCCAAATATCTTCATTGGACATTTTTCCTGCAAAGTTTCTAGAGAGGTCAAATTCCAATTTGAATTTGAACTATTATAAGCTCTCATTGTAAAATTCCTAGGAGATTCAAATCAGCCCCAAATGGTGTGATTCAAGTTCCTAGGTGTCTATAAAATCATACCCTATTTATCTAGGCATCGTTAACACTTTTTCACATGCCCCTATTCTACTTGACCTAAGATATTCTCCCTTTTCCCACTTATCTCCTCTTAGGAAATTCATAAGAAAATCATGTCAACTCCAAAACCAGTAAAAACACTTCCCACATGTTTCTAAAATCATGACCTACTTTATGAGTGACTCCACTCAGTTTTATGAAAATATTTCCTGTTGACATCTTAACTTCTCCTTGACCCACCATTCCCACCATTTCCATCATTCCCACCATTAAAAACTTCTCCTTGACCCACATCCTCCAAAACCTCCTTGGTTATTTTTCTCATGACTAGAGGAGTCCTAGGAAAATAAAACTCCTAATTATAGAGCACTTTTATTTTCTGCTTGTTATGTTGCTTATTGCGGTTGTTTCCAAAGATAGTTGACGAAGTAGATAAAGTGCTCGCAGTGGACGAGAAGCGTGCGAAGACCTCGAAGACCTTGTGAAGCTAGGTAAGCAACCCTTTGACCATGCTAAGAAACTTTTTCATGCATGACATATATCACTTGTTGTTTCGATGATTAATCATGATGTGGTGTTCCCCCTTTGGTGGGATACCTCCGATACTTATACCGTTGACGCTTGCGTCGTGCATGACCCTACCACCTTATGAGGGTTATGCGGGTGGGTGTAGATAGGATGTTAGTAGCTGCTACGCAAGTGGGGTGGATTTTATGCATAGTGATGGAGAGTAAGAATGATTTCAAAGACTTTTTCCAAAACCTCGTCGGGTGCCACTAATGCCCGAGGGACATGATGTTAAGTTGGGTGACCACTTGAGAAAGAAGTGGTGTGCCGGAGCAAGTGAGTGCGTGTTTTCAAAAACGGATTAGATTTAAGGTCCGCTGACCGTCCCAACCATACATGCGCAACCACGATACCCCTTACAGGACGGGGCTTTGTTGATTACTATGGTGGGTACTAGCAAGGAGACCGCATTACTAGTGGTGAGAGTGGCATGGTCACTCTCGATACGGGGTCGTCCCGGGAGTGTAAGGCCATGTGCTATCTTTACAGGCATCGGGCACACCAATGCGTGCCCTCATGGATGATACGTGTGATGTATATCACAAGGGATGGCACCAACGAGTGGACTCTTTGTTTAGTATCACCATGGGAAAGGCGGTCTTCGGGTCCTTACGTTGGGTATGTTATATACCACGAGTTCTGGATGACACGGAAGTTCCCTGAGTCTTGTGGGTGAAGTGTGCAACCTTTGCAGAGTGTAAAACTATTCGAATAGCTGTGTCCACGGTCATGGACAGTTGGAGGTCCTTCTTAAACTACGTCCAGATGTTTCCTCAAAACTTGGTGTGGGTGTGTGGTGACAAGGATGATACTTGAGTCGAGTCAGATGACTTGGCATGATGACTGAATATGAGATGTTCAGACGATACATGAGACAAGTCTGAGGACTTGGTGTGATGGTTGAACATGAGACATCCAACCCCCTACTTATGATGATGACTGTGACATGTTCTTATGAACACCTGTCTATGGTTGATGCATGCTTACTTAAGTTACTTGATCATGTCATTGCACTCAAAACCAGCTTTCTGCAAAACTTACCTATTAGTGCTATACCATGCATTGTTATTGCCTTGTGCCAAACATGGGTTGCTTGCGAGTACATTCAAAGTACTCATTGGCTTGCCACTGGTAATTTTATTGGCTAGGCATGAAAGATCAGGATATTATTAAGATTACCTTGGTGATGGTTGTGCGAGCTAGGATGCTTCCCAGTCAGAATACCTATAGGGTTAAGGTAGATGGCATGGGTTCACGCTATCATTGAAGATTTCCGCTAGGAGTTTATGAAGACTAGGCCTTAAGGGCCATATTTGAGTAAAACGGTAGGTAATGGATGTAAGACTCTTGTTATTCAGTTAGCATCCTAACTGTAGGAAGTCCTTAGTTAGCATGGACGTTAGTTAGGACAAAACTATTTTTCCAGATCCTTCAAAATCACTTACAAATCCTCTATATTTCTCGCCTCTCCTAAAATTCCAAGGGAAGCAAAGGCTTTTGCCTTAGCACGTCCACCACTTTCTCTTAGCTCTCCTCGTATGCTTTTCCAAAATTTTGCAAATGGTCGCTACTACCCTTGTACCCTTGACCATAGGATTCCTTGTAATCCTCATGGGTAACCTAGAAGGAAGCCACCTTGCCAGACGATTGCCGACATATATTGGACCAAAGTTGGCGACACTAGACATGGAGCTGCCAACAGGAGATACCTTCTCGAAGGATGAGGGTGTCAAGACTTAGATGATAGTGACACCCTCGACACAGCCCCAGGAAGATGCCACCCTGGCCTTCGATGACTAAGGCACCAGACATGCAATGTCATGACATGCATCGCTAATGGAACAACCATCTCTTATCGTTGTTGTGTCGGCAACCACCGGTGGATGAGAACCTTGCCATTTCGTCTCCCTCACTGTAGTGAGCAGGAAAACGGTCCTCATCATCCCCTGCTCTTGGTGTCGATGATATCGTCAACGAGAACGAGAGGATACAACTCTACCACGCCTTATCAATGTCATCGCATAAAGGATTTCCTTCCTGGAACCCTTGACGTCTCAGAAGACAAGGATGCATTGTCACGATTACGAAGACACGGGAAGACCCTGCCTTCAACAGCTATGAAGAATCACCTTCGTCGTCAACTCACTAGACTCGAAGTCGTCTAGGACTCTTCAGGCGCAACCAGGATCGTTTCGATGAACAACAACTGGAGACATAGCGACACATGAAGAAGACCCAAAAGACTAAGCGGAATCCTCTCCAAGGCAAGAAGCAAGCATGACTACTGAGTCCGAGAACCCCTAGGGATAGGTCGTGTGCCCCCTATGCAAACTCGAGTACGTATGATGGTTCGAATGTAACCATGATGTGTCTTGCTTGTTTGCCTGTTTATGCTTTCGTGTAAGACACACTTTTGCCCCAGGCAACAAGTGCGCGACTATATCACCTACCTTACCTTGATGTTTGTGTTTGTCCCTTTTTGGCACTTGCTTGATTGCACTTGCACTATACCACCCCCTTAGGCGCTCTCCTCTATGCTACTTTCCCTCTTCACCTTCTCGTCAACCAAAGACCAGCAAGACAAGATGCACCAAGGATCCACCTCGACAAGCAACTAATACCGAAGACGTCGACTACAACCTACTCAACCAGACACAACCCCGTAGAGTTATGATTTTCCCTTAAGATTGGAAACCTATCCCTTTTCCCAACCAATACCTCACAAGCTCCCCAGCACAAGTCTCTGATCACATGTTTAATACACGAATTTGCCCGAGCACTTATTGAGCTTCAATAACCCCTACTTTGCACCGGGTCATTATGGAGCTCGTGATCATAGTGAACAAACATCCTTCATTCTTACTCTAGCACTAGAACCTTGATGCCATAGGAAGGATCATTCTGAGGATATACTATTCATGGACAATGATTTGATTTAGCCATAATAGATGTCTTGAGGAAAATAGTCGAGACCCTTTAGTGGATTATGAGGTTTAATGTTGGTATACAAACTTGGTGGATCAAGATTGATAGAGTGGCATAAGTTAATTGTCCTATGACCAAATTGGATTAGTAGGACAATATGATTACGTGCTGAAACTCTTGGTGGACCAATGACTTGACCTTGGTGAGTAGTGTAGATAGTGGATTGATGGTGACATGCTAGTGACTGGATTAACTAGTAGGGAATTCTTACTAGATGTAAACCTGGGATTTAAATAGGTGATTCTAATAGGTGCTTGAGATCAATCAAACCACATGGTTCGGAGTAATTTGGATTTAGTCCAATGATCTTGCTAATGATACCATGTTTCTCGGTCGATGATAGTAGAAGGAATCAAATGGTGTTAGGGATAATTTAGGTATCTATATAAGCTCGGCCTTGGAGTATAGTTGGCCGTGAGGTTGGAAGTTCATGATAATAGTCCTTGCAATGATATGTGGATTGGATGAACTCGAGGAGATGATGTTGGACACCATCGATGCTGGATTTGTAGCAATAATAGATTATGTAATAGTGGATGATATCCATGGATCGATAAAATTTGATTCGTAGGAAGGAGATAAGATCTTGGAGTGGTTTATTACGTGTTTCCTTAGCATAGTAATGCAATACCTTAGACCTTGGATAGGTCAGTAGGGCACTTGGATTTGAGGTATCATGCTCAAGCTTAGCGGCTTGTAAATTATACCGAGGATTTTTATATAGGGATATATGTGAGTTAGCTATAGTATGCATATGAGGTTGTCAGCATGCTCCTTCTCTCAAAACTTTGCAGTCAAATAGCATGAGTGATGTTGGAGTTGACTTATATGAGATGATACCTTCGATGATATAGGGTGATTTTGTTTGGAGTAATAGGCAGTACTATTGGCATCTAATAGTTGTGCTCAGGATAGGATGTTAGACATTCAATCACATCCTAAGCTCCTTGAAACCTCTAAGCCTTACCGAGCCACAATGTGGTCAGGTTATGACCATAGGTCTTGGTTCTACATCATTTGACTATGGCCGATACTCCACCAGACATGTTCATATGGAAGGTGGCCACAAGAAGTTGTATTAGGTTGGACCACAAACCCATGGACAAGTGACCACCCAGAGCAAACGACCGCCTCTCTCACACATCGCACGAGCAATGTGATTATGTGGTATTAGAGGAATATGATGTTTTCCTCATGGATGATGTACTTATTTACCCAATGAAAGGAGGAACACCTTAGTCATGTTTGCACCAGCCCCAGGAATGCCAACTGCCATGCCTCTCGAGTATAAGAGTTCACCTTGAAAAAGTTGGACTCCTTGAAGCGCACTCCCTACAGGTGAAGACTTTATTGCCCAAGAAAGATGAAGAGCCACTACGATTGTGGAGCCACAAAAATGACAAAGAAGTCAACCACCACTCCTCCACCGGCTAAATCAGCTAGACTATATCCAGAAGCACTAAAGTCCAACCATGATGAAGCCCTTGCAAAGCAAGAGGGTAGAAGAACCCCTTGTTACGACTGGTCATCCATCAGTTCCTGACTAGGAAGGAACTAAGAAATCACCTCTCACTCCACCACCTTGGCAGTGTACGATGAGCATGACGTCCCTACTCCATTTAGATGCCTGGAATAGAATGGGTGACTTTCATGACTTCGTTACCAGCCCATTATTGGTCCAATCTAGGGTGTAAACCCTGAATTGATCATGGTAAGCCACCTGTCAAAGGTAGTTCACCCCGCTTGCCAAGACTTAGACCTTGGGGATTAGATGGCTGATCTATACTCTGAATAGTCACATTATCTAGAATCCGTTTTTGACACCAAGTCTCTATGCTCAGTCTTAGGGACCAGACTCAGTGCAGACCAAACACTAAAATCTTCTCTATAAACGTGCGTCCATGATGATGAAGACAAACGATGAAAGAACAATGAAGAATCTACCTAGGAAGCTTACTCAAGCAGAAGATCTCCACGAGAAGCTACACCAGGATTCAACCCTTCTATTCTAACGTGAGACATCTAGATGTCACTAACCAACGTGAGCAGTCCTACGACCAGCACACAGACACACCACTTGGCCAGGTATTCCGACTTTGGGATACACACGCAAGTCAGGCACTTCAAGATCCATAAGGACAACCACGCTGGTGCGGAAACAACATGGAACATGAAGACTACCTCGCCTCTGAATTTCCGCATCTCTTCTATGCCTAGTCTAGGAATCTTGGGGACGAGATTCTTGTAAGGGGGGTAGGTCTGTCACACCCTGTGTTTTACCTCATGACTAAGTTATCATGAATCAAAAATTAGGGCCAATTAAAACTTTTTGAGTGCACTTGAATGTTTGAATTGTGTGCTATTTGCTTGTTTGTTTGATTGCTTGCTAGTGCTCTATAATTCATAAAACTCTCTCCTACTCTCAAAACTCTTTTCCTTGACCTAGAACTCTTGTCCAATGACCATGCCATGTGTATAGGACTTAAAACTATTTTTATCAAATATTATTTTGGCCAAAAAGCATTTATTTAAACTAGGTTTTCAAAAAACCCTGATTTGAGATTTGCACTCCAAGTCTCCAAATTTGGCGGACCTCTCTTTCCCAAATGATTTATTTGGAACCTGCTTTATATATAACTTCCCAAAAACACCAAATATTATTTTACTATTTTATTTAAAGCTTTTTCTTAAGGCCAGAAATGGTATTTTATAGGGAAAAATTATTTAAATGCTTTAAAAATATTTGGGAAAATTTAGGAAAACTAAGTGGACATATATATTGTCCATATATAAGATTTCCAACACATGGTCATGTTCAGGATATTGGAAAAAACCCTTCAAAACCATTTTTGTTTGTTTCAAGGTTTTCAAATATTTCTATAAGAAATGATGTCAATTAAATCCTGGAAACTTCTAGCATGTCACATATGATATATGTGGTCATATTACCAAGTTTGATCTCAATCCCAATTGTTTTTGTTCACCAAAATATCCTAAAACCATTCCTGTCCAAAGCCAAATTTGATCAACTTTACATTATGAAGTTTCTCTTAATGATCCCAAACTTTGTGGCATGTTCTAATACCCAAATAATGATGTTACACCAAGTTGTGAATCAAGGAGATTAGTTTAACCAACTCAATCTACAAAAGCCTGATTCTGTTGAATCCTAGGGTTTACCATGTTTACATTATCAACTTTCTTCAAATCATCTCGAAACTTGTGATCAGGACCAAATGGACTTACCATTTACCCCTGGTAAATCCCAAGGTCATAGGATTCCCTTGCCTAGCCCAATCACAGCACAAACACCTTCAGCCATAAACTTGTGGACAAGCAAAGTGGGCCCAAGAGATTCCCCTTGCCCCAACTTTTTACGACAACATATTATAACCCTCTTCTACCTCCAGTAAATTTGCCAAGGCCTCTGGTCAATTATTTGGGGGGAAACTCCCTCATTCTCCCTCTCTTTTACCATGGCAAGACCTCTTCTTTCCCCTCTCCCATTATCCTATTCCTAAAAATGCCCCCAACCCTTTCCAAACCGTCATTTGCATGGAAAATGTGATCAGTCCATCTAAACCTACATTATGGCAGTAAATGTAGCTTTGTACTACAAGTACCTTGCCCTCTAATCCCCATGATCTGAAAATTGGTGGGTGTATAGTACTCCCATGGCTAGGTACACTAGACAAGGTTTTACCCATAATCTCTTATAGGAAAATCTCATTAGATGATCTCCAAGTTTGCTGCTGCAAACTTCCCACTAAGTGAAAACCCATTTCTACTAGTTCCATTTACCATGAGAATTCTTCCAACACTCTTATGCATGCATGCCTTGCTCACCAGACATGTTTGGCCGACCAAAAAGTTGCCCTGGACATGCCCTTGCGTGGTGACCACGCAACCGACATGCAAAACCGGCGCTCTGCCGCTTGTCCTCGTCCTGTAGCTCGCAACAAGCTTCGACAGGGCATCCCCTCTCACCAATAGCCTCACCTCGATCTCCCACGCCTCTCCCTGACACTAGCAAATCTCCAAGGAGGCTCTCGCACACGTGCTCACCGCGCCCAAGGCGCATCCGAGGCCACCCGAGCCCCTCCGGTCACCCCCGTCTTTAGGGCCGTTCTCGTGCCCCCGTGTCATCCCCCTTGGCTCACCCCCACTCCCTCGGACCTCCCCAGACTAAGCCCCCTTGCTCCCGTGCCCTCCAACCCCCTGACGGCAGCCATGGCGCCACCTCGACCTCCGACAAGTTCATGCTTCCCCGCCTCTCTCCTCTCCTCGGAACGGCCTCTGAGCACCCCTAGCGCCACCGCAAACCCCCCTCCTCTTGCCATTTCTTCCCCCTCCACCGCTGCCACACCTTCTCATCGTCACCGACGATGCCCCTCCGCCATGGCCGAAACCGCACCCGAGAACGACCTCCCCGGGGCTGTATGACCACCCAGGCGGGTGCGGTTGGGCACCCCGAGCACCACGGTGGCCGCAGCGCCGCCGGAGGTGGCCGGAGCCACTGGGACGGGCACCGGGGCACGCTTGGCCAAGTTCCCCTGCCTCTCCCCTATCCTGGTGGGAGGTGGTAGGAAGACCTGATGGCCAGGGCCCGCGTGTTAGCCACACCCGCCCCCCTCACCGTTTAAGTGGTCGCGCTTTTCGTGGGATCCGCTTCTCCGTAGCCGAAGCGGCTTCTAGGAAATACGCCTTCAGTGTCGCCCACGAAGCTGAGCTGCTGGGCCGGCCCAACTCCCTGACCGGCGCGCTGGCCACGTTATAGCCCAATAGGTATATCCCCTTTTCCCTTTTTTGTTTTCTTTTCAGACTAGAAAATCCATAGAAAATTCATAGTAGCTCCAAATTTAGTGATTCAAAATCCTAGATATTCCTAAAATATTTTCCTATCCAAATATCTGCATTGAACATTTTTCCTGTAAAGTTTCTGTAGAGGTCAAATTCAATTTTGAATTTGAACTATTATAAGCCCTCATTGTAAAATTCCTAGGAGAATCAAATCAGCCCCAAATGGAGTGATTCAAGTTCCTAGGTGTCTATGAAATCTTACCCTATTTATCTAGGCATGGTTAACATTTTTTCACATGCCCCTATTCTGCTTGACCTAATAAATGCTCCCTTTTCCCACTTATCTCTTCTTAGTAAATTCATAGGAAAATCATGTCAAATCAAACTCCAGTAAAAACACTTCGCACATGTTTCTAAAATCATGCCCTATTGTATGAGTGCCTCCACTAATTTTTATGATAATATTTCCTATTGACATCTTAAAGGATTATTGTTTCCATCAGTCCCACCATTCAAAACTCCTCCTTGGCCTTCATCCTCCAAAATCTCCTTGGTTATTTTTCTCATGACCAGAGGAGTCCTAGGAAAATAAAAATCCTATTTATACAACACTTTTATTTTCTTCTTGTTATGTTGCTTATTGCGGTTGTTTTCGACGATAGTTGACGAAGTAGATGAAGTGCTCAGAGTGGATGAGAAGCGTGTGAAGACCTCGAAGACCTTGTGAAGCCAGGAAAGCAGCCCTTTGACCATGTTAAGAAACTTTTTCATGCATGACATATAGCAGTTGTTGTTTTGATGATTGATCATGATGTGGTGTTTCCCTTCGGTGGGATACCTCTGATACTTTTACCGTTGACACTTGCATCGTGCATGACCCTACCACCTTATGAGGGTTATGCGTAGATAGGATGCTAATAGATGCTACGCAAGAGGGATGGGTTTTATTCATAGTGATGGAGAGGAAGAATGATTTCAAAGACTTTGTCAAAAAACCCGTCGGGTGCCACTAATGCTCGAGGGAGACGATGTTAAGTTGTGTGACCACTTGATAAAGAAGTGGTGTGCGGGAGCAAGTGAGTGGGTGTTTTCGAAAACAAATTAGATTTAAGGTCTACTAACCGTCCCAACCATACATGCGCAACAGCAATACCCCTTATGGGACGGGGCATTGTTGATTAATATGGTGGGTACTGGAAAGGAGCCCGCATTACTGGTGGCGAGAGTGGCGTGGTCACTCTCGATACGGGGTCGTCCCGGAAGTTGAAGGCCATGCGCTGTCTTTACAGGCATCGGGCACACCGTTGTGTGCCCTCATGGATGATACGTGTGATGTATATCACGAGGGATGGCACCAACGAGTGGACTCTTTGTTTAGTATCGCCATGGGAAAGGCGATGTTCGGGTGCTTACCTCGGGTATGTTATATACCGCGAGTCGTGGATGACACGAAAGGTCCTTCTTAAACTATGTCTAGATGTTTCCTCAAAACTTGGTGTGGGTGTGGGGTAACAAGGATGATACTTGAGTTGAGTCAGATGACTTGGCATGATGACTGCACATGAGATGTTTAGACGGTACATGAGACAAGTCTAAAGGACTTGGTGTGATGGTTGAACATGAGACGTCCAACCCCCTACTTATGATGATGACTGTGATGTGTTCTTATGAACACCTATGTATGGTTGATGCATGCTTACTTAAGTTACTTGATCATGTCATTGCACTCAAAACTAGCTTTCTACAAAACTTACCTATTAGTGCTATATCATGCATTGTTATTGCCTTGTTGCAAACATGGGTTTCTTGTAAGTACATTCAAAGTACTCATTGGCTTGCCACTGGTTATTTTATTGGCTAGGCATGAAAGATCAGGATATGATGAACATTACCTTGGTGACGGTCGTGCGAGCTAGGACGCTTCCCAGTCAGAATGCCTGTAGGGTTAAGGAAGATGGCTTGGGTTCACGCTATCATTGAAGATTTCTGCTGCAAGTTTATGAAGACTAGCCCTTAAGGGCCATATTAGAGTAAAACAGTATGTAATGGATGTAAGACTCCTGTTATTCAGTTTCTGTGTGTATAGCGAGCATTAATCTCTGGGATCCCTACGCACGTACATTCGGTGATCACGACCTATGAGTTGGGGTCCCCACACATAATCTAGCATGTTATTTAATTCTTCAAAAGTGGCTACAAAGTGGGTGGTGGGTGGGTGATGAAATCCTTCATGATCCGGCCTCATCCCGAACTAAACATGCGTCGGGCTTCAGTTATTTCTGACCACTAATGACTGGATCTGATTCAGTGTCTTGTTTATCATCGAGAGACTGTCTGTCGGATTTCAGGCTCCGCAAACCTTTAAGGTTCGAACACAGGGGCGCGTGCAAAGGTTCCCTGAAGCCTCGCCCAACCTAGCTCGCTACCCAATGGATACTACGGCGAACTTGCACAATCACGAGGAAGAAGATGAACACGACAGTTTACCCAGGTTCGGGCCGCTGTGAAGCATAATACCCTACTCCTTCTTTGGTGAATTGCCTCTCGTGGAGGTTTGGTGGATGAACTAGTACAGCGGGCTTGAGCCTCGCGAGGGTGTTCATGGGGTGTTCTTGGCTCTCTTCCTTGTGGTGGTTCGTTGAGTGGCTAAGTGTTGGGTCAGGTTCCCTCACTACGGCGTGACCTAGCCTCTATATATAGCGGTGGACCGGGTCCTCTTCCCTTATCACAATGGCAGGAAGGGATCCCACAACAGCCAATTTTGAAGGGGGACAGGAGTACATCCACCCCTGTCCAAAGGTGGTCTTCGCCTGCAAAGTAGTGTTGATGATGCAGAGGTGGGCTCGGCAATGACACTTGTCCTGCGCGGCTCATGGTCGTGGTCTTGTTTAACCAGAATGGAAACCTTTGGGCAGCTCTTTGGGAACCTGCATACGTCCTTGCTCCCTTTGCACCAAAGGGGAAACTGCGTCGCCTGGCACACTAGCGCCCGCCTGTCCTTCCTTGCATCACCTTTGACTCTTGAGGCCGGGCTCTACATAGAGATCCCCGCCACTCAGGAGAGGGCCATAGGAGGCCCATCCTTGCTAGCATTGGTGCTGTGTTTACTTGCGAGCCCGGGGTCCTCGCGAGGTCCTTGTCCTGAGTAGAGCCGCGTCGGGCCATGCCCGACTGATGAAGTGGGCCATGTACTAGGTTGCAAGTAGGCAGGGCTGGGTACCCCATTCCCAGAACACCGACACTAGCCCTCGGGCCCAAGGCACGCTAGAACTGGCTTCGGGGCGAAGCTTTGTGGACGGCTCGAAGCACCGTGGTCCCCAAACGCCTGCGGGCCAGGCTTTACATGCGTCGGACGCATGTGTAGTGACGCTCAAGCTCCGAGAACGCGTCAAGAACCGCCCCAAGTCAAACCAATGCGACGCCTGCACACATCGCCAACCATCCTTACCTTTCCTTGATTGATGTCGCTTCCTTGGGCTTCTAGCCCTCGGGCCATGCAGATGTGACCCTTGAGAGGATGCATGCCGCCCAGGATGTGAGGGGGCGTTATTTGGCCCCTAGCTGTACATAAGCAAGCGAGGGAGAGAAAACCCTTACTACACCTTCATCTTCTTCGCCTCCCAACCTCTAACCGCTGCTCTCCAAACCATGGCGTTTGTGAGGAAGCATTCTGCCGCCGAGAAGGGGAAGGCCGCCGAGGACAGCCCCGCTCCACAGCCGCCTAAGAGGGGCCATGGCCGCCCCTAGAAGCATGCCTCGATGTCGGCGGTAGCTCTCCATGGGCATGGTCGTACTCTGGCGTAGTCTGGGGTTGTCATCGACGGCCGTGGTGCGGGATCAAGCGACGCGAGTGCCCGCGGTAGTGAAAGAGGTGGCACCCATGGTGGGAGGGTGGAGGTGGTGAACCTGCCACCACGCCCGCGGCTCCACATGGCCAACACGTCCCGGGAGTTCGTGGTGTGGGCGAAGGGGCAGGGGGTGTTGCCCGTTGGGAGTGGGGCTGACGGCCTATGGCTGCAGGCCGACGGTTGCTGAAGCGCGGCATCGTGTGTGTAGGTCGAGGTCACCCGAAGGGCTATGTGTATCTGGTCCATGGGTGGTAGACGTTTGCCCATGCCCGCGGCTTGGTGGAGAGGTGCACCCTCCACTTCAAGTATGATGGGAGGCGACACTCTTCGTCAAGCTCTTCTCTAGCGAGGGCGAGCTCCTGGGGTGCTGCGCGGAAGATGTCGGCCGCGGCGATCTTGGAGATGAGCATGCCCTTCGTGACTAGCGTCGTACCTCCAGCGATAGCGACACCCCCTCTGTGGGGAGCCCGAGCAGCAGCAACGACAACGACGATAGCACCTACGATGCTCCATCACGTAGCCGTGCCCTGACCTCGGGGGTTTCCCAGCCTTCGCGGTGCCGCTCCTCCCCTCCTGAAGCCTCTGCGCTGGCGTGGCTCCATGGGCCCGTAAAGGAGGAGGAGGACACTGACTGAGCGCTGATGTGCAGGCCCCGAAGCTCCTGTAGCGGCAGCCCCGTGGGGGGACTTTTTCTTTCTGTCCCTACCCCTGCAATCAAAGAACTAAGAAAGGCCATGCCGGCTTGTAATGAACTTGGGCTCTAGCCTCTTTTGTCTGTGCTTTGGATATGCGTCCCGACTTTTCCGTTTTCGTTAATTAAGGCTTCCTTCCGATTGTGATTAGGATACTTAGCTTGGCGTGCTCGTTGTAGGCTCCAGGGGAGGCGTGGCCATGGCGCTTGGTTAGTATGGACATCCTGTGGTCCTCTTCTTCTTGTAGGTGATGCAAGTTGGGAGCCCTTTCCGCACTCTGTGTCTGCATGCCCCTCTCTCCCACATTTCCCTACCACCGCAGCTGCATCTGGCAAAGCACGTAACCGCAGGGTGAGGCCTCTACACACTCTGTGACGACCAGATCACCAAGGATGGCATCGAGGCCGCAAGCGGCTTTATGACCTGTAAGGCTCCTAAGGCATGATGCTTATGAGCACCTTTTGACGCTCAAGCAAATCTACATCAGCCAGTGCCAGTCCCACACATCTCCCTACCACGACTGGATTACCAAGGACACAACCACGAGGCGAGGACCCGACAGCCCCGACGCCAACCAGATCACCAAGGACGGCATCAGGGTGCCACATTGCTATATGACCGGTAAGGCTCCAGAGGCGTGCTACTCAGGAGCCTCCTTAGACGCTCGAGCAACTCCCCAAAGAAATTTTTGTTTCCTGCCCTGGGAGGGGAGCCTCACGAGGATCCGAGATGGCGCGTCGGGCCATGAGTGGAGCCCCCAGATTGAGTATGAAGCATCTTGCTCCTGCTAACTTCCCCACAAGAACCACGCGAGGATCCGGGGGCCAAGGCCTTGGCAAGGTGCGAGCACCGTGCCCCCCAGCCCCCGCTCGCGAGGTGCGAGGCGGAGGGGAGCAGGCGTGTGCCCGTCCTGAAGAGAGAAAACCGAAGATGGGAAATGGCAATGAACACGAATCCCTGACACGTTTCTTGAAAACATGATTTGGAAAACCCCGAGTTTTGTTCTAGGAAAGTTGGCAAATTCTAATGCAAGAAGAGAAAATAACAGTCGCGTCTGACACCTAGACTAGTCTTTGTCTTCCCCCAGCGCCGAGCAGAGGCATCCATGTTGTAATGGCATAGACATTGATGGGCAGTGTTGACTTCTCTGCCAGTGCAGAGTTGTGGATGTCACATTGCATGGGAGGAAACCCTCCCCGTCCTCGGGGGGCTCCGGGCATATACAACCCGCTCATTATTACGAGAGAGTGTCACGGGTAGAACCTTCGGCGGTGCTGGATGTTCCAAGCGTTCTAGATGGGGACCCCGTCCTGAGCCTCCAAGCGCACTACACCTGGCCTGGAGATGTGAGCGACCTTGAATGGGCCCTCCCACATGTGCGAGAGCTTGTGCAAGCCCTCCCTGGAGAGAACCCGCCTCAGGACAAGGTCACCGGCTTCAAGGGTCCTGGGGCGGATGTTATGATAGTGGTAGCACCGTAGTGCTTGTTGATACCTTGCAGGTCAGAGTGAGTCTTGGCGACGAGATTCCTTTCCAAGCATGAGGTCCATTTCCCTCGCAGCGTCCTGATGCTCCTTGTCCAATGCCATTACCCGAGGGGAGCGGTGCTTGACCTCATGGGGGATGACGGCTTCTGCTCCATAGATGAGGAATAATGGGGTCTCGCCGGTGGGCTTGGTTACGGTGGTGCGGATGGACCACAACACGGACTGGAGCTCGTCAACCCAGCCCCGGACGCAAGTTTCCAGATTCTTCTTGAAGCTCCTTGTCTTGAGGCCTCGCAGGACCTCCGCGTTCGTGCGCTCCACCTAGCCATTGCTCCCGGGGTGGGCTACTGAAGCGTAGCAAATATGCATTCCAAGGTTAGCGCAATAAGACTTGAAGAGGCTACTTGTGAACTACGAACCATTGTCGATGATGTGCTTGGGGACGCCGAATCGGCTTATGATCCCCTGATGAAGTTGACTGCTGACCCAGCTGGAATGGTGCACATTGGTTCCAACTCGGCTTTGTTGGAGATATGCCCTATAGGCAATCATGTATGATGATATTTCCTATATGTTTATGAATAAAGATAGTCCTTGGACATTATCATTGATGTGTATTAAAAAGTATTTGACTTTTTTGTGATACTATGCATTGTACGATGACTGTCCTAAATGGTCCCTAGTTGAAAGGGCCGTGTGGAAACGCAACCAGTTAGATTAGCATATGACATGCTAGATGGTTCAGTCTCACTGACCATGTAGCATTGGATGCTAGCCGGATAATATGGACTTAGAAAGGTCTGGTCGGATTCTACATAGTCGTATCCTAGTCGAGACAAGGTCTGAGTTGGACAGATCCAACTATGAGATGAAGTGTTAGGGCATCTATGAGTCTCTAGTACAACATATGTTCTATGTCCTAAGACCTAAGCTGGCGCATGTTCTCGGGATGGCGACAGACTTGCTTTGGGCCAAACAAATGCTACTCCGTGAATGGGTAGTTACAAAGGTAGGTTTCAGGCCTGTCCAAACCCATGCTACGAGACATGGTCGAGCAAGATGGGATTTGCCCCTCCGGTCGGGAGAGATATACTCTGGGCCCCATGGGTGATCCGACCTAGATAAGCATGGCCATGTGATGAGGATTATGAGATAATCTTAATGTTGGTCGGATTCTCCGAAACCAGAAAGAGGTTGTGCTGCAACAAGGATGACCATATCGCCTTGTGCACGGCAACATATATCGTGTGGCAAAGGGAACAGAAGTGTGAAGTACAGGTTCGCCAAACCAGCTTCATCGGACACTTGGAGTTGGCACGTCTTGCTAGAGGCCGCTAGCGACTGGTTGAGTAGGATGTGATCTGACTCGCGACCAAGTGGACGAGAACCTAAAGGGTCACACACTTAAGGGAAGGAACACGTGGGCTTTAGGATCTGTGCGAGGCACAAGAGTTGAGCCTGCGCCGGATGCCTATATATAGTGGAGGTGCGACACACCCATCTGGTTGATCACTTTGGCGCCGCCATTAGGGCTTTGCATGAGTTGCAACTAGCCACCTCCACTCGCAGCCACCGACCATGTGATCGGACCTAGCAGTCCGCCGCATGGGTGTTCCTCCTACACACAGGGATACCGTTAGAGGTGGTGCACTTCTGCTACTCTGGCGAACCTATACGTGGGATCCAGCGACTGGCTGCTCGAGCGAGATCGGACAAGGAGGATACGGACCACATGAATGCGCTGCCCCAACTCTACTTCCGCTGCACGACACTATGCCTCTGATGGTAACGAACTGTGATCTATCTCCGTAGCATGTTCTTGAATGTTCTGCATGTAGGAATTTTTTTAATTTGCATGCGATGCACCTATGGTAGAACCCTACGGTGGTATTAGAGCCTCTATTATAGGACTTGGATTTAGATCGGATGCATATTTGATACGCGGAGGGCGCGGATGAGATCCGTCGTCGTTCATGAGATCGGTTATGTGCACGGTTGATGAGATCAATTGCACATTGTGATAGATTGAGGCTCTGTTTTCTAGCAATCGGAATTGATGGGGTTGTGACACAACCTACCCCTACCGGTCGGTATCTGCCATCGGGGTTAACCAAGAAACATAAAACCAAATATGGTTCACGATGATTGATGAAACCTACCCCTAGTAGGACCGCCGTGTGCGTAGCACCTTGTATTTCATACACGATCACACAAACCGGTTGAATGTGATTCTATGCATAAGTTTGTTTTGTAGGTTTGATGTCAATAGTATGACTCATATGTATGTGATGCATGTGTGTAATTTAACATGACCTGCGTGTCATGATTGTCAGCCGCCAGGAGCCAAAGTGTTGTCATTATATTGTACAATGACTTGCGTGTCGACTTGTGATTCTCTGTAAATTCATTACTATTTGTAGTATTTGGAGGACAGAGATCAAGTTCGAGGTTTAGTGTCTTGGCGTGATGGACAAGATGGAGTTCCGCCTTGGTCATCGGAGTAGGAGCCGGCCATGGAAGGACGCCCATGAAGGAGCCATACTATTTCACATATTTATGTTTATATGTGATTGATATTGCTTCTTGTTTCTATGCATGTTATAATGGTAGAAAGATCCCTCATTAATATCAAGTATATTGCCATTTCGGATGTTGCACCTTCGCACGTCAAGTACGTCTAGTGGTGGGCTCATAAAATTGAGGTGCTACTAGGTGTCCTTTTACTGGAGGGTTCGTGTCAGACACGGACATGCACTGCATCGGTTAACTTGACAAGGCTATCAAAATGGTTTTGGGCCTTGTGGCAGACAAGGTTGGGAGCCAGGGTATGAGATACCTACCCAACCGCCAGGAGTCATATACAGATACGATTAGCAAGGAGTTTCTTACCAAATAAGGAAGTGGTCTAGCAGTGATGCTAAACCTCACTAGTTGCTCGTGCTAGACGGGTCCTGAATCACTGAGAGTTTGCGGAGGGCTGCCGACTTCAGTGGGAGTAGTTCTGTTTAAGGCTTGAATTACTCTACATAAACACATTTCATAGTGATTGCATATTTTCTGTTGTAGATCAATGGCACCACGTGCTCAACCCATCTTTGCATTGAAATCAATTCTGGAAAAGGATAAACTAAATGGAACAAACTTTACCACCTGGTATAGAAATCTGAGAATTGTTCTCAAGCACGATAAAAAGGAACATGTTCTAGAGGATCCAATTCTAGAGGAACCTGTCGAGAATGCTAACGCCACAATGAAGAATGCCCACCAGAAACTCATTGATGAATCAAACAAGATCAGCTGCCTCATGTTGGCTTGTATGGAGCCCGATTTGCAACAGCATTTTGAAAACATTCATGCTTTCGATATGATCGAGAGTTTGAAGAGCATGTTTCAGGTGCAGGCTAGGACCGAAAAGTTCAACATCTTGCAGTCCTTGACGGATTGTAAGCTGAAGGAGGGTGATCCAATTAGCCCCCATGTGATCAAGATGATCGGGTGCGTGCAATCTTTGGATCGGTTAGGCTTCCCACTTGGGGACGAGCTGTCCACAGATGCAATTTTGGGTTCTCTTCCACCTTCCTATGGGACGTTCATCTCTAACAATCATATGCACAACATAGATAAGAAGATCAGTGAATTGCAAGGGATGCTCAAGGTGGCAGAGCAAGATATTAAGAAAGGCACGCATCAAGTGTTGATGGTGCAAAACTCGGCTAAGTTGAAGAAGAGTTGGTCCAAGAAAAAGGGTAAGGCAAAGGGCACAGAGAAGGTTGTCTCCGCCGCTGAGCCAAAGTTTGGACTGAACTCAAAGACCATTTGCTTTCACTTCAAGTAACCTGGTCACTTGAAGAGGAACTGTAGCAAGTGGCTTGCTTAGCATGGCAAGAAGTCCGGAGATGCTTCTTCATGCAAAGGTAATCTTGTTACATATGTTATAGGCATTTACCTTGTTGACATACCTATTAGCTCTTGAGTATTTGATACTGGATCGGTTGTTCATATTTGCAACTCGATGCAGGGGCTGGTAAGAACTAGGCGTGTGGCACAAGGGGAGATTGACATCAGGGTCGGCAATAAAGCAAGAGTTGCTGCGTTGGAGGTCGTCACGTTGCAGCTCAAGCTTCCTTCTGGATTTATTTTATAATTGAATAATTGATATAACATTCCCGCACTTAGTCGGAACATTATTACTGCCTCATGCTTGATGAGTCAAGGTTATGAATTCAATATAAAGGACAATGGTTGTTCATTTTATTTTAATGGAATGTTCCACGGCTATGCATCCATAGTAGGTGGGCTATTTATTTTAAATATAGAAACGAAACCAGCCTATAATGTGAATGTCAAGAGGCATAAGCCTAATGAGATAAATCCGACATACTTCTGGCATTGTCGGCTTGGACACATTAGTCTGAAACGCATGAAGAAGCTCCATGATGATGGACTCCTAACTTTGTCCGACTTTAGGTCATTCGACACATGCGAATAATGCTTGCTAGGCAAGATAACTAAGTCTCCTTTTGCAAAGAGTTCTGAGAGGGCGTCCGAGCTATTGGAGCTTATACACAGTGATGTGTGTGGTCCAATGAGCACAATGGCCAGAGGTGGCTATCAATACTCCGTGACTTTTACCGACGACTTGAGTAGATATGGATATATCTATTTGATGAGGCACAAGTCGGAAGCTTTTGAAAAGTTCAAAGATTTTCAGAACAAGGTTGAAAATCATCTCGGCAAGACGATAAAACTTCTACGATCAGATTGTGGAGGTGATTACAAGAGCCAGGAGTTTGATAACCATTTGAAAAGTCGAGGTATAGTACCTCAACTGACACCTCCGGCTACACCACAGAGAAACGGTGTGTCAGAACGAAGAAATCGAACCTTTTTGGACATGGTCCGATCGATGATGAGCAAATATGATTTACCCTTGTCATTCTGGGGATACGCTCTAGAAACTGCAGCTTTCAGACTTAGTAGGGTACCAACAAAAACCATAGACAGGACACCACATGAGATATGGACTCGGAACAGTCCTAGTTTGTCTTTTCTAAAGATTTGGGGTTGTGAAGAATTTGTCAAGCGACTCATGTCGAACAAGCTTACACCCAAGTCGGATAAATGCAGATTCGTGGGATATCCGAGGGAACCCTTGGGATATAGCTTCTACAACCAAGAAGAGAACAAAGTGTTTGTTGCTCAGAACGGGGTTTTCCTGGAGAAAGAGTTTCTCAATTGGGAGGACAGTGGGAGAATGGTGCGACTCGAATAAATTCGAGAGCCACTCGGGGACGACTCGGCCGGTGATGAGATCATATCGGAGTTGATCAGGGAACCCGTAGTGGAGTCGGGACCGGAGCCACGGAGGTCAGAAAGATTGCACAGAGTGCGCGATGTATTGTTGCTAGAAAGCAACGAGCCGACCACGTATGTGGAACCGATGGTGAGCCTAGATTCCGATGCATGGCTCGAGGACATGAGATCCAAGTTAAAGTCCATGGATGACAATCAAGTCTGGGACTTGGTTGATCCGCCACCTGGTGTAATTGCCATTGGTTGCAAATGGGTCTTTAAGAAGAAAACCGATGTGGATTGAAATGTTCTGATTCACAAAGCTCGCCTTGTCGCTAAAGGTTATGGACAAGTTCAAGGAATTGACTATGACAAGACCTACTCACGAGTAGTGATGCTAAAGTCGGTGAGGATCATACTAGCTATAGCTGCATATTTTGATTATGAGATATGGCAGATGGATGTCAAAACGGCCTTCCTTCATGGAAATTTAAAAGAGGATGTATACATGATACAACCCGAAGGTTTTGTCAATCCAACTAACACTGGTAATATATGGAAGCTCAAGAGATCCATTTATGGATTGAGGCAAGCAACTGGGAGTTGGAACATTCGTTTTAATGAAGTCATCGTTGACCTTGGTTTCATCAAGAACGAAGAGGACTATTGTTTATACAAGAAGTCTAGTGGGAGCTCGGCAGTATTTTGATCTTGTATGTGGATGACATACTGCTGATCGGAAATGATGTTTCGATGTTGGACTCAGTCAAGGAATCCTTGAATGGCAAGTTTTCGATGTAAGACCTTGTAGAGGCAGTGTACATTTTAGGCATCACGATGAACATGAGTGAGGTTGCTCGCCTTAAGCCAGATCACATACATGGACAAAGTGTTGAAGAGGTTCAACATGAGTGAGGCCAAGAAAGGGTTCTTGCCCATCTCCCATGGTGTAAGGCTAAGAAAGACTCAGAGTCCTACGACTTCAGATGAGCGAAACCGGATGAGTAGGATTCCGTATGCCTCGACAATTGGATCCATCATGTATGCCATGCTAGGTACACGGCCTGATGTTGCCTATGCATTAAGCTTAACAAGGAGATACCAGGCCGACCTAGGTGAGAGTCACTAGGCAGTGGTGAAAACTATCTTGAAGTACCTGAAAAGGACTAAAGAGATGTTCCTAATTTATGGAAGTGAGGAGGAGCTCTGCGTAAAGGGTCACGCCGATGCTAGTTTCCAAACCGACAAGGATGATTGTCGATCGCAAACTGGATTCATGTATGTCATGAATGGAGGAGTAGTGAGCTGGACGAGTTCCAAGCAAGATACGGTGGCCGACTCCACAACAGAGGCCGAATACATTGCGGCTTGTGAAGCCGCAAAGGAAGGTGTTTGGATTCGGAAGTTTCTGGAAGATGTTGGTGTGTTCTCGGGCTGGTGAAAGCCTTTGTACCTTTATTGCAATAATTCAGGTCCCTTCACGGAATCCAGGGAGCCGAGACAACACCACCAGACCATGCACATAGACCAAAAGTATCACTTGATACCAAAGCTCGTAGAGAAAGGTGATACTAATTTATGCAAGATTCACACAGATGCAAATGTTGCAGATCTGTTGACTAAGCTGCTTTCACAACCGAAGCATGAGGGGCATGTTACAGATATGGGCATTCGATGTCTATTTGATTGACTCTAGTGCAAGTGGGAGACTATTGGAGATATGCCCTAGAGGCAATCATGTATGATGATATTTCCTATGAGTTTATGAATAAAGGTAGTCCTTAGACATTATCATTGATGTGTATTAACAAGTATGTGACTTGTTTGTGAGACTATGCATTGTACGATGACTGTCCTAAATGGTCCCTAGATGAAAGGGTTGTGTGGACGCGAAGCAAGTTAGACTAGCATATGACACGGTGGATGGTTCGGTCTCACTGACCATGTAGCATTGGATGCTGGCCGGATAATATGGATTCAGAAAGGTCTGGTCGGATTCAACATAGTCTGGACAAAGCCAACTATGAGACGCAGCGATAGGTCATCCGCTAGTTTCTAGTACATTATACGTTCTGCGTCCAAAGACCTGAGCTGGCGCATGTACTCGGAATGGTGATTGACTTGCTTTGGGCCGACCAAACACTACTCCGTCACTGGGTAGTTACAAAGGTAGGTTTCGGGCTTGTCCAGACCCATGCTATGAGACATGGTCGAGCAAGATGGGATTTGCCCCTCTAATCAGGAGAGATATACTCTGGGGCCCTCGGGTGATCCAACCTGGATAAGCATCGCCATGTGATGAGGATTACGAGATAATCCGAATGTTGGTCGGATTCACCAGAACAAGAAAGAAGTCATGCTACAACAAGGATGACCATATCGCCTTGTGCACGACAACATATATCGTGTGGCAAAGGGAATAGAAGCTTGAAGTATAGGTTTGCCTAACCAGCTTGATCGGACGGTTGGAGTTGGCATGTCTTGCTAGAGGCCGCTACCAACCGATCGAGTCGGATGTGATCTGACTCATGACCAAGTGGACGAGAACCTAAAGGGTCACGCACTTATGGGAAGGAACACATGGGCTTTAGGATCCGTGCGAGGCCCAAGAGTTGAGCCCGCGCCGGATGCCTATATATAGTGGAGGTGCGGCACACCCATCTGGTTGATTGCTTTGACGCCGTCATTAGGGCTTTGTATCAGTTGCAGCTAGCCATCTCCACTCGCCACCGCCGACCGTGTGATCGGACCTAGCAGTCCGCCGCATGGGTGTTCCTCCTGCACGCGTGGATACGGTTAGGGACGGTGCACTTGCGCCGCTCCGACGAACCTGTAGGTGGGATCTGACGACCGGCTGTTCGAGGGAGATCAGAACGGCTATTCGAGGGAGATCGGACGAGGAGGACATAGACCACACGAACACTCTGCCCCAACTCTACGTCCACTACACGACACTATGCGTCTTGTGGTAACGAACTGTGATCCATCTCCGTAGCCTGTTCTTGGATGTTCTGCTCGTAGGAAAATTTTAATTTGCTTGCAATGCACCTACGGTAGAACCCAATAGGCCCACTTGGTGAACTTCTCGATGGCGACGTAGAGGTAGCGGTAAATGCCTGCTGCCCGTGGGAAGGGCCCCATTATGTCTAGCCCCCAGATTGCAAAGGGCCAGGAGAGCGGGATGGTCTGGAGGCCTTGGGCGGGCTGGTGAATCTGCTTGGCATGGAACTGGCACGCCTCGCAAGACCGGACCAGCTCGATGGCGTCGTTAAGCATTGAGGGCCAATAGAAGCCTGATCGGAATGCCTTCCCTGCAAGGGTGTGCAAGGAGGAGTGGTACCCTCTGTCCCCTCCGTGGATGTCTGCCACCAGCTCACACCACCCGATCCTTGGAGATGCACTACAGCGAGACGTCGTTCGGGCACCTGTGGTACAAGTCACCGTCTCGCAGGCAGTAGGTCGTGGCGTGCCTGCCTATGCGCTCCGCGTGTTCCTCCTTTTCCGGCAGCGTGCCGTGAAGTATGTACGCCTAGATCTCCTGCACCCAGTCATCGACTTAAGGCTCCAGTGCCAGGAGCAGTCGGGCTCCTGAGGTCCGGCCACAGTCTAGAGCCCCCAGGGGCAATGCCAGGAGGACCTCCTTACTTCGCAGTGTCGGGGCCTCAGAGAGCGGTGCCGCGGAGGGTTTGAAGAGCCGCTCCTCGAAGACGCTCGAGTCCTAGGGCTCACGCCGTGACACCCTCTTGGCGATGTCATCGGCTTCCTTGTTTGCGTCGTGCGAGATGTGCTGCAATTCCAAGCCCTGAAAACGTTTTTCAATCTTACATACCTCTTCGAAGTATGCATCCCTATGCTCGTCCTTGGGTGTATACTCCTTGTTGGAGCAGTTGACGAGGAGCTGGGGGTCGCCCATGACCGTGAGGCACAGAACCCCCAAGGCCGTCACTACCTTGAGGCCTGTGATGAGACCCTCGTACTCCATGATGTTGTTGGAGACCATCTCCCCACACTGGAAACAGAGCTGCATGGTGTACCAAATCTTTTCTCCTACGGGGAATTGAGAACGACCCCAGCCCCTGCTCCCACGCATGTGAAGGCTCCATCAAAATGCATGGTCGAACCTTCTAGTGTCTCGTCGCCGGGGGTGAGGGACTGACTCCCGTTCAGCCCCCGGTCATGGGCGTCTATCCACTCTGCCGTGAAGTCTGCCAGGGCTGCCCCTTTGATGACCCTGGTCATGCTAAACTCTATGTTGAAGGCCTGCAGCTCGATGTTCCACTTGACAACCCTTCCTGCTCCGTTGGGGTTGCGCAAGACCTTCTCCAGGGGGTATGCGGATATTACCTTGATGGGATGCACCTAGAAGTAGTGGCGTAGCTTTCTTGATGTGACGAGGAGCGCTAGGAGGAGCTTCTGTTGCACGAGATAGCGTGAGCGTGCGTCTTGTAGCACCGTGCAGACGTAGTACACCATCTCGGGAGCTTAGTCTTGGGGACATACAAGTTTCTCGAGATCTTGTGAGTCCCCTTGATCCATGCCTGGGGGTCCCGCTCATGCTTGGTTATGCAGTGCGGGTGTTGGTCTATAGCGACCCGACCTGAAAGGTCGAATCTTCGGTGTTTCTGTACCATCCCAAGATCATGCTGGTACATGCACGGTACATCAATGTATATATCAAAGGGAAATCAACAACATTAATTAATTGAAATCTCATATCGAATCCTTTATTATAATAAGGATTACAATAAAGTGGCTTAAGGCCTACTCATGAGATAAACTAAACCAAAATCTTGCGGAAGCTCCATAGGTAGTTGAGTCCATCTGACTCCAAGGGCATCTCACCGAGTGTAGAGCGTATCCTCACTCCTAGTCGGAAAAGTACTTTGCAACATGATACGTTGCAGCCGTATAGGTCAGCATATTGAATATGCCGGCAATGTCACAAAAGAGGGGGTGTAAAGTAATCATCTATTCTATATGCATATTTGGCAGGTGGGGTAGTAAGTTTTTGCATAAAGCCCAAAAAAAATTCCTACAACAAGAGAGGGCAAAAGCATAATTACTACAATGTTGGTTGATTAATGAGATGGTTCCACCAACCAATTCTCATACCCAAGTTGACATTAAAATACCAACATCAATGTAATTTATTGCATTTAGAGTTCCAGATAGTTTCGGTTCCTTTGGCTCAAACTGTCCATGACCGTAGACACGGCTAATCGACTATGTTTGGGTATTCTGCAGAGTTTTGCACACGTTCCTCACAAGATTTGATCGCCTCCGTTGGATTTCTCGCACTTCATGTTGTCTGAGAAACGGATGACCAAAACATGGTCTTTTAAAGGGTTTCCCCGGGACTCTGTCGGTGATCCTTTCCTACCGTTCTTCTAAATCTCGTAGCACCGCCTGTCCAGGGTCACCACAATATCCAACCAAGCCAGAGCCCATAATGGCTTGTGGCTGTGCAGGTAAGCCTTGGGTCTTGAATCATCCATCTGTCTCTTTGTGCCTGGGTGGACCTTTCCGCATGAATACTGGCACTTGTCGAGCATCATCTAGGCTAACCACTGGTTTCTCCAGGGCGCCGTTCAACCATCATCCACCCAGAGGTATGTTGAAAACTCAGAGTCTTGAAGACTTGATCATCATGTAGGTCTTGAAATTATTAACTCACAATTCTCATGAATCACACAAACAACCCCGTCTACTAATAGCATAGCAAAAACATAAATCAATGTTTCCCGTGGCCAATGTGTCAAAGGGTTGAGGGGTACCTACCACATGATACTACAACAAGTAACCAAGTTTCCAATTTACCTACTTTGCATGCAATTGGGGAGATGGAAGAACTAATGCAATAAAACATAGGTATACATGGTCAAAGTGACTTGCCTTGCTGACGATCTTCGTAATCAAGTGAATCTAGATAACAAGCTTCGCACTCCGAATGATCTAACGAATCAAACAAGAGCACAACATAAGCATAAACACAATGCAATTCATTCAACAACAAGGTAAACAAATGCGTCAACAAACAAAAGAACAAACAAAAGAAGAATCACTTAAAGTATAAGACTATAAAATTTTGCTGTCAAAAATCTCTACTAGAACATAACAAGTCCAAAAATTTGTTTGGAACAACTAGGCATTTAGATAACAGAAAATTAAAATACAAAATTTTATTTGAAAACAGAAAGTATTTCATAACAAAAATATTGTGCAAAAAGAGTTACTACAAAACTTTTTTCTGAACAATATAAATGGTGAAAACAAGATGTACCTATTCAAACTAGAGCACAAAATAATTTGAAAAAACATTTGTATGTACAGAAAATAATACACCTAATGTTTAATCAACAGAACCTAATGAAATCTAAAAACAAAGGTTAAACTAATTCAGGTTCAAATTAAATGAAAATCAATTAATTAAAATCTATTAAGAACTAAACAGATTATGTTTTTGTTAAAAATAGTAACCAAATTCATCCTAATAATTCCCAAACTATGTAGAATGATAGGTCTAACTAATACAAAACATTGGCAAAAAGATTCACTCAAAAAAATATTTTTAAACTCTAGTTGTATAGATTTTAGTAATTTAAACAAATTTGATTAGATTCAAAATTTAAAATTAAAATTTTAAATCTAAGCATACATACACAAACTACATCAAATTTGTGAACTAATGCAAAAAGAATCAAATAAAAACACCAAATATTTTAAAAGATATGATAAAAACAAAAACAGAATACATTCTGTTTTCTAAAACAGAAAAGAAAAAGGAAAACTTCCTATCGATCGGACAGGGTCTACGTGGCATGTTGTGATTGGCCGCGAGGGCGTGCGCGTGAGATTTAACGAGCGGATGACCGACAACTAACGCGTACCGATTCGTTTATTAAACAGATCTAATCTCGCGCGTTGACTATGGATCCGACGGCTACGGGTGGAGGTGGAGGCTTCCAGAGAGGGGGTCGGGGGTGGCGGCGTCCGAAGGCTTCAAACGGCGGCGGCGATTCTCCGGCGGCGATTGGTGGCGTCGGAGGGGGCTGGGGGTGAGTGTGGCGACGGGCACGAGCTTGGGGACGTCCGGTTGGGTGCCGAACTCCGGTGAGGTCTAGGGCAGCGCTCCGGCGAGGGAAGAGGGGATTTCGAGTGTGAAACGAAGAGAGGAGAGGCAGGGCTTTATATAGGGGCGGTGCGGTGGTCGGGGAGAGCACGAGGGGCGAGATCCGCGGAGAGGGATCTCCGGCGACGGCGGTCGGGCATGGGGAAGGGGATGGTTGCGCTGTCGCCGCGGTCGGACGGTGGGTCCCGCACATCAGTGAGGGTGGGGGTATGGTTAGCACGTCGGTGGCCGACCCGGAGTAGTTTCGAGAATTAAAGACTGTGGGCCGGCCCGTTTCTATTTAAAACGTTTCCTTTTCTATTTCCACCGTAGTAAGAACTCTTTTAATGCATTCAAAACCTTTCCAAACATAGGAAATATATATACCAAAATGATCAGGAGAATTAATGCTATTTAATGAACATTTTGCGTCTGTCATATTGAATATTTTTTTAAAATTTATTTTCAGAAAAATGCCTAATTGATTTTAAATCCTTTTGAGATAAACTTTCAAATAACCCCCTGGTTTTATTGCTCAAATATTTCACCAAGATGATCCTGGTGTGGAGTGTCATGTTACTCCTCTCTTTCTTTGAACATTTCCAAAGGTTTTCAAATAGGTGAAACAAATATATGGGAAAATTGAAATGGCCTTTTAGAAAATCAAAAGAAGCACTTCAACAAATTCATTACATTCAAACAAAATGATGATGATGCATAGCTCTATTTCATAACATTCCAAAATAAAATGTTGGGATGTTACAAACCTACCCACCTTAAGATGAATCTCGCCCTCGAGATTCGGGTTGGCTAGAAAATAGGTGCGGGTGGTCTCTACAAAGATCTTCTTCGCGTTCCCAGGTGGCTTCTTCCTCGGTGAGGTGACTCCACAGAACCTTATAGAACTTGATGGTCTTGCTTCGGGTAACTCTGTTGGTAGTCTCGAGGATTCTGACAGGCTTATCCTCGTAGGTTAAGTCACTGTCAAGTTGTATGGCCTCTAGGGGCACTGTGTCTCTCAAAGGAATGTCAGCCATCTCAGCATGGCATTTGTTCAGCTGGGAAACATGGAAAACATCATGAACTCCGGATAGTCCTTCCAGCAATTCCATCTTGTATGCTACTTCGCCTCTACGTTCCAGAATTTTGTAGGGGCCTATGAATCTGGGTGCTAACTTTCCTTTAACACCAAACCTCTTGATTCCTCGAAGTGGGGACACACGAAGATATGCTCGATCTCCTACTTCATATGTCACCTCCTTGCGTTTGTTATCAGTATAACTCTTCTATCTGGATTGAGCTATCTTGTGTCGGTCTCGAATCAGTTTGACCTTTTCTTCAGAATCTCGGATAAGATCGGGGCCAAAGAGTTTTCGGTCTCCGACACCATCCCACATCAATGGGGTTCTGCACCTCCTTCTGTATAAAGCTTCAAAAGGGTCCATGTTCAGACTGGTCTAATAACTATGGTTGTACGAGAACTCTGCGTAAGCTAAGTTGTCATGCCAACTAGACTCATAGTCTAGCTCAAAAGCTCTCAACATGTCCTCCAGAATCTGGTTGACTCTCTCAGTCTGTCCATCGGTCTGCGGATGAAACGTTGTACTGAACTCCAGTCTTGTACCCAAAGTTTCATGTAGCTGATGCCAAAACTTTGAGGTAAATTTTGTTCCTCCATCTGACACGATACTCCTCGAAACTCCATGCAGTCATACGATCCTGGTCATATATATCTTGGATAACTTAGCACTGGTATAGGTGGTCTTCACTTGAATGAAATGAGCCACCTTGGTCAAGCGATCGACCACTACCTAGATGGAATCATATCCGGAACGGGTCCTAGGTAGTCGTGTGATGAAATCCATACCAAGCTTATCCCATTTCCACTTGGGTATCGGCAAAGTTTGGAGTAACCCTGCTAGTTTCTGATGTTCCGCCTTTACTCGCTGACAAACATCACATACCGTAACATGTTTGGCAATATCTTTCTTCATACCTGTCCACCAGTAACTTTCCTTCAAATCCAGGTACATCTTGGTGTTGCTTGGGTGTATCGAGTATGGTGAATCATGGGCTTCTTGAAGTATCAACTTCTTGAGCTCTGGGTCGTTGGGCACATAGATTCGGTTCTCAAACCATAGAGTACCCTGTTCATCTTCACGAAAGTCTTTAGCCTTTCCTTCCTTCATTCTCTGCTTTATCTCAGCTATCTCCTTCTCCGATTTCTGGGCTTCATGAATTCTTTCGGTCAAGGTGGACTAAATCTCTAGTATGGCAACATATCCTTGTGGAACTATCTCAAACTGAAGCTCTCTGAGATCATTGGTTAACTCCTGGGGTAATCCTCTGGCTACGAGTTTGTTCACATAACTCTTCCGACTCAAAGCATCTGCCACAACATTTGCCTTTCCTGGATGGTAATGTAATCTCATGTCATAGTCCTTGATTAACCCTAACCATCTCCTCTGTCGGAGGTTCAACTCCTTCTGCGTGAAGATATACTTCAGGCTCTTATGATCAGTGTACACATCACAACTATTTCTGATAAGGAAAGGTCTCCAGGTCTTGAGTGCATGCACTACGGCTGCTAGTTCCAAATCATGGGTGGCATAATTCAACTCATGGGGTCGTAGCTGTCTGGATGCATAAGCTACAACATTTCCCTCCTGCATGAGTACTCCTCCAAGTCCTTGACGTGATGCGTCACAATAAACCTGGAAGTCTTTACGGATGTTTGGCAGTATCAACACTGGGGCTGTGACCAAACGTTTCTTCAACTCCTGGAAACTGGCCTCACATTCCTCAATCTAGATATACTTAGACTCTTTCTTCAACAGCTCTGTCATGGGCTTGGCAATCTTTGAGAAATTCTAAATGAATCTCTCGTAATATCCGGCAAGTCCGAGAAAACTACGGATCTCCTTAACTGAGGTGGGTGACTTCCACTCAATGACTGCTTCAACCTTAGCGGGGTCTACTGCTATTCCTTCTCCGGAAATAATGTGTCCAAGGAATCCGACTTCCGTCAACCAAAATTCACATTTACTCAACTTGGCATATAACTGATGCTCTCTAAGCTTCTCCAGAACTAAACGCAAGTGTTCCTTGTGTTCTTCCTCGCTCTTGGAGAATATCAAAATGTCATCGATGAACACCACGACTAACTTGTCCAAATATTCCATAAACACTTTGTTCATCATATTCATGAAGTAGGTAGGAGCATTAGTCAAACCAAAGAACATGACTGTATACTCATATAAACCATACCTTGTGGTGAAGGCTTTTTTGGGTATATCCTATTCACGAATCTTCAGTTGGTGATACCCTGATTGAAGATCAATCTTGGAGAATACTTTGGCGCCTACTAGCTGGTCAAACAGGTCATTAATCATCGGCAGAGGGTACTTATTCTTGATGGTCACCTCGTTCAATGCACGATAATCGACCACCATCCTCAAGGTTTTATCTTTCTTCTCCACCAAAAGAACTGGGGCTCCCCAAGGTGATGAACTTGGGCGAATATATCCCTTATCCAATAGCTCCTTAATCTGCTTCTTGATTTCTACTAAATCATTTGCGGGAATCCGATAGGGTCTCTTGGAAGTTGGGGCTGTTCCTGGTTGTAGCTCTATCAGAAACTCAATCTCCCTATCTGGTGGCATGCCTGGTAATTCCTCCGGGAATACATCTGGAAAGTCTTGTATAACCGGCACTTCCTCCTGAACAACTCCTGTGAGGGAGTTTAATCGAGCACTCATCTGTGTGCGTCGGGATACATACTTAATCCTCTTGTTCTCCGGAGTGGTGAGTGAAATAGACTTGCTGGGGCAATCAAGGTTTCCTTCATACTTGGTCATCCAATCCATGCCTAGGATTATATCCAATCCCTGGGATTCTAAGACGATGAGGTCGGTAGGAAAAACATGGTTTCCTATGTGGAGTTTCAAGGCGTGGCATCCTATCCTTGCCATCATCATACCTCCTGGGAAATTGACCTTAATGGGCTGACTAAGGGTTCTGGTGGGTAAACCATACTTTTCCACAACTACCCTTGATATGAATGAATGAGTTGCACTAGAATCAAAAAGTACCATAACTGGACGTGAATGCAATAAAAACTTACCAACCACAGTCTCTGGCTGAGCATAGACTTCTTCCACATCAAGGTGGTTCACCTGAGCATGAGGAAAACGATTTGGCTTCTTAGCTGCGGAGTTGCCGTTGTTGTTGCCATTTCCATTTCCTTGCTTGTTCTGAGGGCATTCAATGGCATAGTGCCCTATCTTCTAACACATGAAACAGGTGATATGGTTTAGATCCTTCGGAGCTGGAGCGGAACGGTGTTGTTTGCCATTCCCACTTCCATTACCATTCTTGAAGCTGCCATTGTTGGGACAATTATTCCCATTACCTCCATGGTTATGGCCTCCATGGTTGTGCACGGGATGAGTGTGTCCTCCATACTTACCGGTCCCTGATCTGGTATTTCCTAAGTACGGGGAGTAGCGGGGCTTCTGATGAGCTCCAGAGGTAGACTTCCCCTGTGCATACTTCCTCTTGCGGTTCTCGATTTGTTGTTGTTTCCCCTCCAAGATGAGGGCCTTGTCTACCAGCTCCTGGTAGTTGCTGAAAGTAGCCACCATCAGCTGCACGCTCAACTCATCGTTGAGTCCTTCCAAGAACTTCTCCTGTTTGGCTGCATCATCGGCCACATCTCCTGGTGCATAACGATCCAACGTGTTGAAATCGTCCACATACTGGGCCACGGAACGGTTCCCCTGGCATAAGTTGCGAAACTCATGCTTCTTCAGACTCATGGCTCCAGCTGAGACATGAGCAGTGCGGAAAGCTAGCTTGAACTGCTCCCAAGTCACACCAGCAATGGGGTATGTGGTGGTGTAGTTCTCCCACCATGAAGCAGCTGGTCCCTCCAGTTGATGGGCGGCAAAGCGCACTTTTTCAGCCTCAATGCATCCTACGGTGGTGAGTTCCCTCTCCATCCTATGGAACCAATCATCTGCCACAATGGGCTTAGTGTTGCTGGAGAAAGTTGGGGGGTTCAGTCTCAGAAAATGGGTGAGGTTGTCGCCTTGAGGTGGAGGGTGGTTGTTGTGGTTGTTGGTCTGGTTCTGAATCAACAGTTGCATCAGGGCGTTCTGCTGATGGAGAACTTGTGTGAGTTCTGGCGGGAAAGTGAAGTCGGGCTCACGTCGCGGAGGCATCTTGCTGTTTTTAGAGGGGTGAGAATTAGAATAGAACATTGACCTAAAAGGAAATTCACTACCCATATGCAATGCAACAACATATCACACCAAACACTCATTCATTTATTCAACTCAAGTTTCAAACATCAAGATACAAATCTCCAAATCAAACTAAGCATCGACCTACGCTTTAACGACGAAAATAAAGATACATGGGGGCATAACTAAAGTTCTCCTCAAAAGTACATGGTTAAGTGGCCTCCTTCGGTGGTGCTCTCCTCATAGTCATCATCGTTGCTGATCAAGGGAGCCATGTCTCCTTCTGGATGAAGATTTTCACCCATGTCTATCTGTTCCTCCAGAGTTGCAATGCGGGTGTTCAGCTTATCGATCCTCTCTAAGAAATCCTTCACTTCATACTCATGCTCGTACTTGGCTTCCCGTAGGTCAGCTTCGAGGTCAATCTCACGGTTCATCAGCCTCTTGATTGTCTTTGTGTCGGCACGTACCCGAAGCTCCAAGGTCCTGATGTGCGTCTCCAAAGTCTGGATATATGAAATGGTGGTGTCTTCAGTGGGAGTGGTTATGATATTTCCATTGGCATCCTTGCGACAAACCACGTTGAGTCCTGGTGAAATGGTTCCACCTCTGTATTCCTCCTGAATACGTCCAAGAGCACGATGAATTGCCATGTCTCTCCCAAGTATCCAGCTGGGTGCCACAAACTTGAAGTCGATGGGTTCCTTACGATTTCCAAAGGTCTTCCCGAGGATGTGCACCTTGATCCTGTAGCGTCCGTCTTGTGGGAAAGAAATGATAGGAGTGCCGGTGATTCTCGACAAAGCAATCCTTACGTCCCTAACGATCCTCATGATCTCCTTGCCAAAGGGCATCGTCGCGTCAAGCTGACAAAACTCCGTGATCAAAACTGGGATGAAGGTGGCCATCTATAAATTTTGAAATAAATCAGAGGGAAGTCAGAAACAAGTAGATGAGAGTATAAGAATTTTAAAGACAAAAGAGAATTAAATCCTAAGGCTTTTCCAATCCTAGAGGTTACGTCCTACGGTTAGCGTGTGCTCTGATACCATTTCCGTAGCGACCCGACCTGAAAGGTCAAATCTCCGGCGTTTCTGTACCATCCCAAGATCATGCTGGTACACACACGGTACATCAATGTATATATCAAAGGGAAATCACACAACATTAATTAATCGAAATCTCATATCAAGTCCTTTATTACAATAAGGATTACAATAAAGTGGCTAAAGGCCAACTCATGAGATAAACTAAACCAAAATCTTGTGGAAGCTCCATAGGTAGTTGAGTCCATCTGACTCCAAGGGCATCTCACCGAGCGTAGAGCGTATCCTCACTCCTGGTCGGAAAAGTACACTGCAACATGATACGTTGCAGCCCTATAGGTCAACATATTGAATATGCCGGCAATGTCACAAAAGAGGGTGTGTAAAGTAATCATCTATTCTATATGCATATTTGGCAGGTGGGGTAGTAAGTTTTTGCATAAAGCCAAAAAAAAATTCCTACAACAAGAGAGGGCAAAAGCATAATTACTACAATGTTGGTTGATTAATGAGATGGTTCCACCAACCAATTCTCATACCCAAGTTGACATTAAAATACCCACATCAATGTAATTTATTGCGTTGAGAGTTCTAGATAGTTTCAGTTCCTTTGGCACAAACTGTCCATGACCGTGGACACGGCTAATCGATTAGGTTTGGGTACTCTGCAGAGTTTTGCACACGTTCCCCACAAGATTTGATCGCCTCCGTTGGATTTCATGGTGTTTGAGAAACGGATGACCAAAACATGGTCTTTTAAAGGGTTTCCCCGGGACTCTGTCGGTGCCCATCCTTTCCTACCATTCTTCTACATCTCGTAGCACCGCCTGTCCAGGGTCACCATGATATCCAACCAAGCCAGAGCCCATAATGGCTTGTGGCTGTGTAGGTAAGCCTTGGGTCTTGAAGCATCCATCCATCTCTTTGTGCCTGGGTGGACCTTTCCGCATAAATACTGGCACTTCTCCAGCATCCTCTAGGCTAACCACTGGTTTCTCCAGGGCGCCGTTCAAGCATCATCCACCCAGAGGTATGTTGAAAACTCGGAGTCTTGAATACTTGATCATCATGTAGGTCTTGAAATTATTAACTCACAACTCTCATGAATCACACAACCAACCCCGTCTACTAATATCATAGCAAAAATGTAAATCAACGTTTCCCGGGGCCAATGTGTCAAAGGGTTGAGGGGTACCTACCACATGATACTACAACAAGTAACAAAGTTTCCAATTTACCTACTTTGCATGCAATTCGGGAGATGGAAGAACTAATGCAATAAAACATAGGTATACATGACCAAAGTGACTTGCCTTGCTGACGATCTTCGTAATCAAGTGACTCTAGATAACAAGCTTCGCACTCCGAATGATCTAACGAATCAAACAAGAGCACACCATAAGCATAAACACAATGCAATTCATTCAACAGCAAGGTAAACAAAAGCTTCAACAAACAAAAGCAGAAACAAAAGAAGAATCCCTTAAAGTATAAGACTATAAAATTTTGGTGTCAAACAGAAAGTACATAAAAAATATTTTGCAAAAAGAGTTACTACAAAACTTTTTTCTAAACAATATAAATGGTGAAAACAAGATGTACCTATTCAAACTAGAGCACCAAACAATTTGAAAAAACATTTTTATTTACAGAAAATAATACACCTAGTGTTGAATCAATAGAACCTAATGAAATCTAAAAACAAAGGTTAAACTAATTCAGGTTCAAATTAAATAAAAATCAATTTCATTAAAATCTATTAAGAACTAAACAGATTCTGTTTTTGTTAAAATAGTAACCAAATTCATCCTAAAAATGCTCAAACTATGTAGAATGATAGGTCTAACTAATACCAAACAATGGCAAAAATATTCACTCAAAAATATATTTTTAAACTCTAGTTGTACATATTTTAGTAATTTAAACAAATTTGATTAGATTCAAAATTTAAAGTCCAAATTTGAAATCTAAGCATACAAACACAAATTAACATCAAATTTGTGAGCTAATGCAAAAAGAATCAAATAAAAAAAATAAATATTTTAAAAGATATGATAAAAACAAATACAGAATACATTCTGTTTTCTAAAACAGAAAAGAAAAAGGAAAACTTCCTATCATCGGACAGGGTCTACGTGGCATGCTGTGATTGGCCGCGAGGGCATGTGTGTGAGTGTTAACAAGCAGACGATCAACAACTAATGCATAGCGGTTTGTTTATTAAACAGATCTAATCTCGCGCATTGACTACGGATCCGACGGCTACGGGTGGAGGTGGAGGCTTACAGAGAGGGGGTCGGGGTCTCCGGCAAAGTCAACAGCGGCCGGTGGTCGGAGATGCTCGGGGACGACGGTGCGGTGGTCGGTGGCGGCGTCCAAAGGCTTCAAACGGCAGCGGCGAGTCTCCGGCGTCGATTGGTGGCATCGGAGGGGGCTGGGGGTGGGTGTGGAGACGGGCACGAGCTTGGGGACATCCAGTTGGGTGCCGAACTCTGGTGAGGTCTGGGGCAGCCCTCCGGTGAAGGAAGAGGGGGTTTCAGGTGTGGAACAAAGAGAGGAGAGGCGGGGCTTTATATAGGGGCGGTGCGGTGGTCGAGGAGAGCACGAGGGGCGAGATCCGCGGAGAGGGATCTCCGGCGACGCCGGTCGGGCATGGGGAAGGGGATGACCGTGCTGATGCCATGGTCGGATGGTGGGTCCCGCGCATCAGTGAGGGTGGGGGCGTGGTTAGCGTGTCGGTGGCCGACCCGGAGTAGTTTCGAGAATTAAAGACTATGGGCCAGCCCGTTTCTATTTAAAACGTTTCCTTTTCTATTTCCAACGCAGTAAAAACTCTTTTAATGCATTCAAAACATTTCCAAACATAGGAAATTTATATATCAAAATGATCAGGAGAATTAAAGCTATTTAATGAACATTTTTCCCCTGTCATATTGAATATTTTATTTAAATTTATTTTCAGAAAAATGCCTAATTGATTTTAAATCCTTTTGAGATAAACTTTCAAATAACCCCCTGGTTTTATTGCTCAAATATTTCACCAAGATGCCCCTGGTGTGGAGTGTCATGTTACTCCTCTCTTTCTTTGAACATTTCCAAAGGTTTTCAAATAGGTGAAACAAATATATGGGAAAATTGAAATGGCCTTTTAGAAAATCAAAAGAAGCACTTCAACAAATTCATTACATTCAAACAAAATGATGATGATGCATAGCTATATTTCATAACATTCCAAAATGAAATTTTGGGATGTTATAGGTCCGGTCCTCCCTGACCGCCACCAATGCAGTGCTGGCAGAGTGGAGGGTGGTTGTTGTGGTTGTTGGTCTGGTTCTGAATCAACAGTTGCATCAGGGCGTTCTGCTGATGGAGAAGTTGTGTGAGTTCTGGCGGGAAAGTGAAGTCGGGCTCACGTCGCGGAGGCATCTTGTGAGAATTAGAATAGAACATTGACCTAAAAGGAAATTCACTACCCATATGCAATGCAACAACATATCACACCAAACACTCATTCATTTATTCAACTCAAGTTTCAAACATCAAGATACAAATCTCCAAATCAAACTAAGCATCGACCTACGCTTTAACGACGAAAATAAAGATACATGGGGGCATAACTAAAGTTCTCCTCAAAAGTACATGGTTAAGTGGCCTCCTTCGGTGGTGCTCTCCTCATAGTCATCATCGTTGCTGATCAAGGGAGCCATGTCTCCTTCTGGATGAAGATTTTCACCCATGTCTATCTGTTCCTCCAGAGTTGCAATGCGGGTGTTCAGCTTATCGATCCTCTCTAAGAAATCCTTCACTTCATACTCATGCTCGTACTTGGCTTCCCGTAGGTCAGCTTCGAGGTCAATCTCACGGTTCATCAGCCTCTTGATTGTCTTTGTGTCGGCACGTACCCGAAGCTCCAAGGTCCTGATGTGCGTCTCCAAAGTCTGGATATATGAAATGGTGGTGTCTTCAGTGGGAGTGGTTATGATATTTCCATTGGCATCCTTGCGACAAACCACGTTGAGTCCTGGTGAAATGGTTCCACCTCTGTATTCCTCCTGAATACGTCCAAGAGCACGATGAATTGCCATGTCTCTCCCAAGTATCCAGCTGGGTGCCACAAACTTGAAGTCGATGGGTTCCTTACGATTTCCAAAGGTCTTCCCAAGGATGTGCACCTTGATCCTGTAGCGTCCGTCTTGTGGGAAAGAAATGATAGGAGTGCCGGTGATTCTCGACAAAGCAATCCTTACGTCCCTAACGATCCTCATGATCTCCTTGCCAAAGGGCATCGTCGCGTCAAGCTGACAAAACTCCGTGATCAAAACTGGGATGAAGGTGGCCATCTATAAATTTTGAAATAAATCAGAGGGAAGTCAGAAACAAGTAGATGAGAGTATAAGAATTTTAAAGACAAAAGAGAATTAAATCCTAAGGCTTTTCCAATCCTAGAGGTTACGTCCTACGGTTAGCGTGTGCTCTGATACCATTTCCGTAGCGACCCGACCTGAAAGGTCAAATCTCCGGCGTTTCTGTACCATCCCAAGATCATGCTGGTACACACACGGTACATCAATGTATATATCAAAGGGAAATCACACAACATTAATTAATCGAAATCTCATATCGAGTCCTTTATTACAATAAGGATTACAATAAAGTGGCTAAAGGCCAACTCATGAGATAAACTAAACCAAAATCTTGTGGAAGCTCCATAGGTAGTTGAGTCCATCTGACTCCAAGGGCATCTCACCGAGCGTAGAGCGTATCCTCACTCCTGGTCGGAAAAGTACACTACAACATGATACGTTGCAGCCCTATAGGTCAGCATATTGAATATGCCGGCAATGTCACAAAAGAGGGGGTGTAAAGTAATCATCTATTCTATATGCATATTTGGCAGGTGGGGTAGTAAGTTTTTGCATAAAG
The DNA here is from genome assembly GCA_022496015.1 of Hordeum marinum. Classification (NCBI taxonomy): domain Eukaryota; kingdom Viridiplantae; phylum Streptophyta; class Magnoliopsida; order Poales; family Poaceae; genus Hordeum; species Hordeum marinum. Next base: position 206,788,678 of record CM039675.1, on the reverse strand, counting down.
CCAAAAAAAAATTCCTACAACAAGAGAGGGCAAAAGCATAATTACTACAATGTTGGTTGATTAATGAGATGGTTCCACCAACCAATTCTCATACCCAAGTTGACATTAAAATACCCACATCAATGTAATTTATTGCGTTGAGAGTTCTAGATAGTTTCAGTTCCTTTGGCACAAACTGTCCATGACCGTGGACACGGCTAATCGATTAGGTTTGGGTACTCTGCAGAGTTTTGCACACGTTCCCCACAAGATTTGATCGCCTCCGTTGGATTTCATGGTGTTTGAGAAACGGATGACCAAAACATGGTCTTTTAAAGGGTTTCCCCGGGACTCTGTCGGTGCCCATCCTTTCCTACCATTCTTCTACATCTCGTAGCACCGCCTGTCCAGGGTCACCATGATATCCAACCAAGCCAGAGCCCATAATGGCTTGTGGCTGTGTAGGTAAGCCTTGGGTCTTGAAGCATCCATCCATCTCTTTGTGCCTGGGTGGACCTTTCCGCATAAATACTGGCACTTCTCCAGCATCCTCTAGGCTAACCACTGGTTTCTCCAGGGCGCCGTTCAAGCATCATCCACCCAGAGGTATGTTGAAAACTCGGAGTCTTGAATACTTGATCATCATGTAGGTCTTGAAATTATTAACTCACAACTCTCATGAATCACACAACCAACCCCGTCTACTAATATCATAGCAAAAATGTAAATCAACGTTTCCCGGGGCCAATGTGTCAAAGGGTTGAGGGGTACCTACCACATGATACTACAACAAGTAACAAAGTTTCCAATTTACCTACTTTGCATGCAATTCGGGAGATGGAAGAACTAATGCAATAAAACATAGGTATACATGACCAAAGTGACTTGCCTTGCTGACGATCTTCGTAATCAAGTGACTCTAGATAACAAGCTTCGCACTCCGAATGATCTAACGAATCAAACAAGAGCACACCATAAGCATAAACACAATGCAATTCATTCAACAGCAAGGTAAACAAAAGCTTCAACAAACAAAAGCAGAAACAAAAGAAGAATCCCTTAAAGTATAAGACTATAAAATTTTGGTGTCAAACAGAAAGTACATAAAAAATATTTTGCAAAAAGAGTTACTACAAAACTTTTTTCTAAACAATATAAATGGTGAAAACAAGATGTACCTATTCAAACTAGAGCACCAAACAATTTGAAAAAACATTTTTATTTACAGAAAATAATACACCTAGTGTTGAATCAATACAACCTAATGAAATCTAAAAACAAAGGTTAAACTAATTCAGGTTCAAATTAAATAAAAATCAATTTCATTAAAATCTATTAAGAACTAAACAGATTTTGTTTTTGTTAAAATAGTAACCAAATTCATCCTAAAAATGCTCCAACTATGTAGAATGATAGGTCTAACTAATACCAAACAATGGCAAAAATATTCACTCAAAAATATATTTTTAAACTCTAGTTGTACATATTTTAGTAATTTAAACAAATTTGATTAGATTCAAAATTTAAAGTCCAAATTTGAAATCTAAGCATACAAACACAAATTAACATCAAATTTCTGAGCTAATGCAAAAAGAATCAAATAAAAAAAACAAATATTTTAAAAGATATGATAAAAACAAATACAGAATACATTCTGTTTTCTAAAACAGAAAAGAAAAAGGAAAACTTCCTATCATCGGACAGGGTCTACGTGGCATGCTGTGATTGGCCGCGAGGGCATGTGCGTGAGCGTTAACAAGCAGACGATCAACAACTAACGCGTAGCGGTTTGTTTATTAAACAGATCTAATCTCGCGCATTGACTACGGATCCGACGGCTACGGGTGGAGGTGGAGGCTTACAGAGAGGGGGTCGGGGTCTCCGGCAAAGTCAACAGCGGCCGATGGTCGGAGATGCTCGGGGACGACGGTGCGGTGGTCGGTGGCGGCGTCCGAAGGCTTCAAACGGCAGCGGCGAGTCTCCGGCGTTGATTGGTGGCATCGGAGGGGGCTGGGGGTGGGTGTGGAGACGGGCACGAGCTTGGGGACATCCAGTTGGGTGCCGAACTCTGGTGAGGTCTGGGGCAGCCCTTCGGTGAAGGAAGAGGGGGTTTCAGGTGTGGAACAAAGAGAGGAGAGGCGGGGCTTTATATAGGGGCGGTGCGGTGGTCGAGGAGAGCACGAGGGGCGAGATCCGCGGAGAGGGATCTCCGGCGACGCCGGTCGGGCATGGGGAAGGGGATGACCGTGCTGATGCCATGGTCGGATGGTGGGTCCTGCGCATCAGTGAGGGTGGGGGCGTGGTTAGCGTGTCGGTGGCCGACCCGGAGTAGTTTCGAGAATTAAAGACTATGGGCCAGCCCGTTTCTATTTAAAACGTTTCCTTTCCTATTTCCAACGCAGTAAAAACTCTTTTAATGCATTCAAAACATTTCCAAACATAGGAAATTTATATATCAAAATGACCAGGAGAATTAAAGCTATTTAATGAACATTTTCCCCCTGTCATATTGAATATTTTATTTAAATTTATTTTCAGAAAAATGCCTAATTGATTTTAAATCCTTTTGAGATAAACTTTCAAATAACCCCCTGGTTTTATTGCTCAAATATTTCACCAAGATGCCCCTGGTGTGGAGTGTCATGTTACTCCTCTCTTTCTTTGAACATTTCCAAAGGTTTTCAAATAGGTGAAACAAATATATGGGAAAATTGAAATGGCCTTTTAGAAAATCAAAAGAAGCACTTCAACAAATTCATTACATTCAAACAAAATGATGATGATGCATAGCTATATTTCATAACATTCCAAAATGAAATTTTGGGATGTTATAGGTCCGGTCCTCCCTGACCGCCACCAATGCAGTGCTGGCAGAGTGGAGGGTGGTTGTTGTGGTTGTTGGTCTGGTTCTGAATCAACAGTTGCATCAGGGCGTTCTGCTGATGGAGAAGTTGTGTGAGTTCTGGCGGGAAAGTGAAGTCGGGCTCACGTCGCGGAGGCATCTTGTGAGAATTAGAATAGAACATTGACCTAAAAGGAAATTCACTACCCATATGCAATGCAACAACATATCACACCAAACACTCATTCATTTATTCAACTCAAGTTTTAAACATCAAGATACAAATCTCCAAATCAAACTAAGCATCGACCTACGCTTTAACAACGAAAATAAAGATACATGGGGGCATAACTAAAGTTCTCCTCAAAAGTACATGGTTAAGTGGCCTCCTTCGGTGGTGCTCTCCTCATAGTCATCATCGTTGCTGATCAAGGGAGCCATGTCTCCTTCTGGATGAAGATTTTCACCCATGTCTATCTGTTCCTCCAGAGTTGCAATGCGGGTGTTCAGCTTATCGATCCTCTCTAAGAAATCCTTCACTTCATACTCATGCTCGTACTTGGCTTCCCGTAGGTCAGCTTCGAGGTCAATCTCACGGTTCATCAGCCTCTTGATTGTCTTCGTGTCGGCACGTACCCGAAGCTCCAAGGTCCTGATGTGCGTCTCCAAAGTCTGCATAAATGAAATGGTGGTGTCTTCAGTGGGAGTGGTTATGATATTTCCATTGGCATCCTTGCGACAAACCACGTTGAGTCCTGGTGAAATGGTTCCACCTCTGTATTCCTCCTGAATACGTCCAAGAGCACGATGAATTGCCATGTCTCTCCCAAGTATCCAGCTGGGTGCCACAAACTTGAAGTCGATGGGTTCCTTACGATTTCCAAAGGTCTTCCCGAGGATGTGCACCTTGATCCTGTAGCGTCCGTCTTGTGGGAAAGAAATGATAGGAGTGCCGGTGATTCTCGACAAAGCAATCCTTACGTCCCTAACGATCCTCATGATCTCCTTGCCAAAGGGCATCGTCGCGTCAAGCTGACAAAACTCCGTGATCAAAACTGGGATGAAGGTGGCCATCTATAAATTTTGAAATAAATCAGAGGGAAGTCAGAAACAAGTAGATGAGAGTATAAGAATTTTAAAGACAAAAGAGAATTAAATCCTAAGGCTTTTCCAATCCTAGAGGTTACGTCCTACGGTTAGCGTGTGCTCTGATACCATTTCCGTAGCGACCCGACCTGAAAGGTCAAATCTCCGGCGTTTCTGTACCATCCCAAGATCATGCTGGTACACACACGGTACATCAATGTATATATCAAAGGGAAATCACACAACATTAATTAATCGAAATCTCATATCGAGTCCTTTATTACAATAAGGATTACAATAAAGTGGCTAAAGGCCAACTCATGAGATAAACTAAACCAAAATCTTGTGGAAGCTCCATAGGTAGTTGAGTCCATCTGACTCCAAGGGCATCTCACCGAGCGTAGAGCGTATCCTCACTCCTGGTCGGAAAAGTACACTGCAACATGATACGTTGCAGCCCTATAGGTCAGCATATTGAATATGCCGGCAATGTCACAAAAGAGGGGGTGTAAAGTAATCATCTATTCTATATGCATATTTGGCAGGTGGGGTAGTAAGTTTTTGCATAAAGCCAAAAAAAATTCCTACAACAAGAGAGGGCAAAAGCATAATTACTACAATGTTGGTTGATTAATGAGATGGTTCCACCAACCAATTCTCATACCCAAGTTGACATTAAAATACCCACATCAATGTAATTTATTGCGTTGAGAGTTCTAGATAGTTTCAGTTCCTTTGGCACAAACTGTCCATGACCGTGGACACGGCTAATCGATTAGGTTTGGGTACTCTGCAGAGTTTTGCACACGTTCCCACAAGATTTGATCGCCTCCGTTGGATTTCATGGTGTTTGAGAAACGGATGACCAAAACATGGTCTTTTAAAGGGTTTCCCCGGGACTCTGTCGGTGCCCATCCTTTCCTACCATTCTTCTACATCTCGTAGCACCGCCTGTCCAGGGTCACCATGATATCCAACCAAGCCAGAGCCCATAATGGCTTGTGGCTGTGTAGGTAAGCCTTGGGTCTTGAAGCATCCATCCATCTCTTTGTGCCTGGGTGGACCTTTCCGCATAAATACTGGCACTTCTCCAGCATCCTCTAGGCTAACCACTGGTTTCTCCAGGGCGCCGTTCAAGCATCATCCACCCAGAGGTATGTTGAAAACTCGGAGTCTTGAATACTTGATCATCATGTAGGTCTTGAAATTATTAACTCACAACTCTCATGAATCACACAACCAACCCCGTCTACTAATATCATAGCAAAAATGTAAATCAACGTTTCCCGGGGCCAATGTGTCAAAGGGTTGAGGGGTACCTACCACATGATACTACAACAAGTAACAAAGTTTCCAATTTACCTACTTTGCATGCAATTCGGGAGATGGAAGAACTAATGCAATAAAACATAGGTATACATGACCAAAGTGACTTGCCTTGCTGACGATCTTCGTAATCAAGTGACTCTAGATAACAAGCTTCGCACTCCGAATGATCTAACGAATCAAACAAGAGCACACCATAAGCATAAACACAATGCAATTCATTCAACAGCAAGGTAAACAAAAGCTTCAACAAACAAAAGCAGAAACAAAAGAAGAATCCCTTAAAGTATAAGACTATAAAATTTTGGTGTCAAACAGAAAGTACATAAAAAATATTTTGCAAAAAGAGTTACTACAAAACTTTTTTCTAAACAATATAAATGGTGAAAACAAGATGTACCTATTCAAACTAGAGCACCAAACAATTTGAAAAAACATTTTTATTTACAGAAAATAATACACCTAGTGTTGAATCAATACAACCTAATGAAATCTAAAAACAAAGGTTAAACTAATTCAGGTTCAAATTAAATAAAAATCAATTTCATTAAAATCTATTAAGAACTAAACAGATTCTGTTTTTGTTAAAATAGTAACCAAATTCATCCTAAAAATGCTCAAACTATGTAGAATGATAGGTCTAACTAATACCAAACAATGGCAAAAATATTCACTCAAAAATATATTTTTAAACTCTAGTTGTACATATTTTAGTAATTTAAACAAATTTGATTAGATTCAAAATTTAAAGTCCAAATTTGAAATCTAAGCATACAAACACAAATTAACATCAAATTTCTGAGCTAATGCAAAAAGAATCAAATAAAAAAACAAATATTTTAAAAGATATGATAAAAACAAATACAGAATACATTCTGTTTTCTAAAACAGAAAAGAAAAAGGAAAACTTCCTATCATCGGACAGGGTCTACGTGGCATGCTGTGATTGGCCGCGAGGGCATGTGCGTGAGCGTTAACAAGCAGACGATCAACAACTAACGCGTAGCAGTTTGTTTATTAAACAGATCTAATCTCGCGCATTGACTACGGATCCGACGGCTACGGGTGGAGGTGGAGGCTTACAGAGAGGGGGTCGGGGTCTCCGGCAAAGTCAACAGCGGCCGGTGGTCGGAGATGCTCGGGGACGACGGTGCGGTGGTCGGTGGCGGCGTCCGAAGGCTTCAAACGGCAGCGGCGAGTCTCCGGCGTCGATTGGTGGCATCGGAGGGGGCTGGGGGTGGGTGTGGAGACGGGCACGAGCTTGGGGACATCCAGTTGGGTGCCGAACTCTGGTGAGGTCTGGGGCAGCCCTCCGGTGAAGGAAGAGGGGGTTTCAGGTGTGGAACAAAGAGAGGAGAGGCGGGGCTTTATATAGGGGCGGTGCGGTGGTCGAGGAGAGCACGAGGGGCGAGATCCGCGGAGAGGGATCTCCGGCGACGCCGGTCGGGCATGGGGAAGGGGATGACCGTGCTGATGCCATGGTCGGATGGTGGGTCCCGCGCATCAGTGAGGGTGGGGGCGTGGTTAGCGTGTCGGTGGCCGACCCGGAGTAGTTTCGAGAATTAAAGACTATGGGCCAGCCCGTTTCTATTTAAAACGTTTCCTTTTCTATTTCCAACGCAGTAAAAACTCTTTTAATGCATTCAAAACATTTCCAAACATAGGAAATTTATATATCAAAATGATCAGGAGAATTAAAGCTATTTAATGAACATTTTTCCCCTGTCATATTGAATATTTTATTTAAATTTATTTTCAGAAAAATGCCTAATTGATTTTAAATCCTTTTGAGATAAACTTTCAAATAACCCCCTGGTTTTATTGCTCAAATATTTCACCAAGATGCCCCTGGTGTGGAGTGTCATGTTACTCCTCTCTTTCTTTGAACATTTCCAAAGGTTTTCAAATAGGTGAAACAAATATATGGGAAAATTGAAATGGCCTTTTAGAAAATCAAAAGAAGCACTTCAACAAATTCATTACATTCAAACAAAATGATGATGATGCATAGCTATATTTCATAATATTCCAAAATGAAATTTTGGGATGTTATAGGTCCGGTCCTCCCTGACCGCCACCAATGCAGTGCTGGCAGAGTGGAGGGTGGTTGTTGTGGTTGTTGGTCTGGTTCTGAATCAACAGTTGCATCAGGGCGTTCTGCTGATGGAGAAGTTGTGTGAGTTCTGGCGGGAAAGTGAAGTCGGGCTCACGTCGCGGAGGCATCTTGTGAGAATTAGAATAGAACATTGACCTAAAAGGAAATTCACTACCCATATGCAATGCAACAACATATCACACCAAACACTCATTCATTTATTCAACTCAAGTTTCAAACATCAAGATACAAATCTCCAAATCAAACTAAGCATCGACCTACGCTTTAACGACGAAAATAAAGATACATGGGGGCATAACTAAAGTTCTCCTCAAAAGTACATGGTTAAGTGGCCTCCTTCGGTGGTGCTCTCCTCATAGTCATCATCGTTGCTGATCAAGGGAGCCATGTCTCCTTCTGGATGAAGATTTTCACCCATGTCTATCTGTTCCTCCAGAGTTGCAATGCGGGTGTTCAGCTTATCGATCCTCTCTAAGAAATCCTTCACTTCATACTCATGCTCGTACTTGGCTTCCCGTAGGTCAGCTTCGAGGTCAATCTCACGGTTCATCAGCCTCTTGATTGTCTTCATGTCGGCACGTACCCGAAGCTCCAAGGTCCTGATGTGCGTCTCCAAAGTCTGGATATATGAAATGGTGGTGTCTTCAGTGGGAGTGGTTATGATATTTCCATTGGCATCCTTGCGACAAACCACGTTGAGTCCTGGTGAAATGGTTCCACCTCTGTATTCCTCCTGAATACGTCCAAGAGCACGATGAATTGCCATGTCTCTCCCAAGTATCCAGCTGGGTGCCACAAACTTGAAGTCGATGGGTTCCTTACGATTTCCAAAGGTCTTCCCGAGGATGTGCACCTTGATCCTGTAGCGTCCGTCTTGTGGGAAAGAAATGATAGGAGTGCCGGTGATTCTCGACAAAGCAATCCTTACGTCCCTAACGATCCTCATGATCTCCTTGCCAAAGGGCATCGTCGCGTCAAGCTGACAAAACTCCGTGATCAAAACTGGGATGAAGGTGGCCATCTATAAATTTTGAAATAAATCAGAGGGAAGTCAGAAACAAGTAGATGAGAGTATAAGAATTTTAAAGACAAAAGAGAATTAAATCCTAAGGCTTTTCCAATCCTAGAGGTTACGTCCTACGGTTAGCGTGTGCTCTGATACCATTTCCGTAGCGACCCGACCTGAAAGGTCAAATCTCCGGCGTTTCTGTACCATCCCAAGATCATGCTGGTACACACACGGTACATCAATGTATATATCAAAGGGAAATCACACAACATTAATTAATCGAAATCTCATATCGAGTCCTTTATTACAATAAGGATTACAATAAAGTGGCTAAAGGCCAACTCATGAGATAAACTAAACCAAAATCTTGTGGAAGCTCCATAGGTAGTTGAGTCCATCTGACTCCAAGGGCATCTCACCGAGCGTAGAGCGTATCCTCACTCCTGGTCGGAAAAGTACACTGCAACATGATACGTTGCAGCCCTATAGGTCAGCATATTGAATATGCCGGCAATGTCACAAAAGAGGGGGTGTAAAGTAATCATCTATTCTATATGCATATTTGGCAGGTGGGGTAGTAAGTTTTTGCATAAAGCCAAAAAAAAATTCCTACAACAAGAGAGGGCAAAAGCATAATTACTACAATGTTGGTTGATTAATGAGATGGTTCCACCAACCAATTCTCATACCCAAGTTGACATTAAAATACCCACATCAATGTAATTTATTGCGTTGAGAGTTCTAGATAGTTTCAGTTCCTTTGGCACAAACTGTCCATGACCGTGGACACGGCTAATCGATTAGGTTTGGGTACTCTGCAGAGTTTTGCACACGTTCCCCACAAGATTTGATCGCCTCCGTTGGATTTCATGGTGTTTGAGAAACGGATGACCAAAACATGGTCTTTTAAAGGGTTTCCCCGGGACTCTGTCGGTGCCCATCCTTTCCTACCATTCTTCTACATCTCGTAGCACCGCCTGTCCAGGGTCACCATGATATCCAACCAAGCCAGAGCCCATAATGGCTTGTGGCTGTGTAGGTAAGCCTTGGGTCTTGAAGCATCCATCCATCTCTTTGTGCCTGGGTGGACCTTTCCGCATAAATACTGGCACTTCTCCAGCATCCTCTAGGCTAACCACTGGTTTCTCCAGGGCGCCGTTCAAGCATCATCCACCCAGAGGTATGTTGAAAACTCGGAGTCTTGAATACTTGATCATCATGTAGGTCTTGAAATTATTAACTCACAACTCTCATGAATCACACAACCAACCCCGTCTACTAATATCATAGCAAAAATGTAAATCAACGTTTCCCGGGGCCAATGTGTCAAAGGGTTGAGGGGTACCTACCACATGATACTACAACAAGTAACAAAGTTTCCAATTTACCTACTTTGCATGCAATTCGGGAGATGGAAGAACTAATGCAATAAAACATAGGTATACATGACCAAAGTGACTTGCCTTGCTGACGATCTTCGTAATCAAGTGACTCTAGATAACAAGCTTCGCACTCCGAATGATCTAACGAATCAAACAAGAGCACACCATAAGCATAAACACAATGCAATTCATTCAACAGCAAGGTAAACAAAAGCTTCAACAAACAAAAGCAGAAACAAAAGAAGAATCCCTTAAAGTATAAGACTATAAAATTTTGGTGTCAAACAGAAAGTACATAAAAAATATTTTGCAAAAAGAGTTACTACAAAACTTTTTTCTAAACAATATAAATGGTGAAAACAAGATGTACCTATTCAAACTAGAGCACCAAACAATTTGAAAAAACATTTTTATTTACAGAAAATAATACACCTAGTGTTGAATCAATAGAACCTAATGAAATGTAAAAACAAAGGTTAAACTAATTCAGGTTCAAATTAAATAAAAATCAATTTCATTAAAATCTATTAAGAACTAAACAGATTCTGTTTTTGTTAAAATAGTAACCAAATTCATCCTAAAAATGCTCAAACTATGTAGAATGATAGGTCTAACTAATACCAAACAATGGCAGAAATATTCACTCAAAAATATATTTTTAAACTCTAGTTGTACATATTTTAGTAATTTAAACAAATTTGATTAGATTCAAAATTTAAAGTCCAAATTTGAAATCTAAGCATACAAACACAAATTAACATCAAATTTGTGAGATAATGCAAAAAGAATCAAATAAAAAAAACAAATATTTTAAAAGATATGATAAAAACAAATACAGAATACATTCTGTTTTCTAAAACAGAAAAGAAAAAGGAAAACTTCCTATCATCGGACAGGGTCTACGTGGCATGCTGTGATTGGCCGCGAGGGCATGTGCGTGAGCGTTAACAAGCAGACGATCAACAACTAACGCGTAGCGGTTTGTTTATTAAACAGATCTAATCTCGCGCATTGACTACGGATCCGACGGCTACGGGTGGAGGTGGAGGCTTACAGAGAGGGGGTCGGGGTCTCCGACAAAGTCAACAGCGGCCGGTGGTCGGAGATGCTCGGGGACGACGGTGCGGTGGTCGGTGGCGGCGTCCGAAGGCTTCAAACGGCAGCGGCGAGTCTCCGGCGTCGATTGGTGGCATCGGAGGGGGCTGGGGGTGGGTGTGGCGACGGGCACGAGCTTGGGGACATCCAGTTGGGTGCCGAACTCTGGTGAGGTCTGGGGCAGCCCTCCAGTGAAGGAAGAGGGGGTTTCAGGTGTGGAACAAAGAGAGGAGAGGCGGGGCTTTATATAGGGGCGGTGCGGTGGTCGAGGAGAGCACGAGGGGCGAGATCCGCGGAGAGGGATCTCCGGCGACGCCGGTCGGGCATGGGGAAGGGGATGACCAGTGCTGATGCCATGGTCGGATGGTGGGTCCCGCGCATCAGTGAGGGTGGGGGCGTGGTTAGCGTGTCGGTGGCCGACCCGGAGTAGTTTCGAGAATTAAAGACTATGGGCCAGCCCGTTTCTATTTAAAACGTTTCCTTTTCTATTTCCAACGCAGTAAAAACTCTTTTAATGCATTCAAAACATTTCCAAACATAGGAAATTTATATATCAAAATGATCAGGAGAATTAAAGCTATTTAATGAACATTTTTCCCCTGTCATAGTGAATATTTTATTTAAATTTATTTTCAGAAAAATGCCTAATTGATTTTAAATCCTTTTGAGATAAACTTTCAAATAACCCCCTGGTTTTATTGCTCAAATATTTCACCAAGATGCCCCTGGTGTGGAGTGTCATGTTACTCCTCTCTTTCTTTGAACATTTCCAAAGGTTTTCAAATAGGTGAAACAAATATATGGGAAAATTGAAATGGCCTTTTAGAAAATCAAAAGAAGCACTTCAACAAATTCATTACATTCAAACAAAATGATGATGATGCATAGCTATATTTCATAACATTCCAAAATGAAATTTTGGGATGTTATAGGTCCGGTCCTCCCTGACCGCCACCAATGCAGTGCTGGCAGAGTGGAGGGTGGTTGTTGTGGTTGTTGGTCTGGTTCTGAATCAACAGTTGCATCAGGGCGTTCTGCTGATGGAGAAGTTGTGTGAGTTCTGGCGGGAAAGTGAAGTCGGGCTCACGTCGCGGAGGCATCTTGTGAGAATTAGAATAGAACATTGACCTAAAAGGAAATTCACTACCCATATGCAATGCAACAACATATCACACCAAACACTCATTCATTTATTCAACTCAAGTTTCAAACATCAAGATACAAATCTCCAAATCAAACTAAGCATCGACCTACGCTTTAACGACGAAAATAAAGATACATGGGGGCATAACTAAAGTTCTCCTCAAAAGTACATGGTTAAGTGGCCTCCTTCGGTGGTGCTCTCCTCATAGTCATCATCGTTGCTGATCAAGGGAGCCATGTCTCCTTCTGGATGAAGATTTTCACCCATGTCTATCTGTTCCTCCAGAGTTGCAATGCGGGTGTTCAGCTTATCGATCCTCTCTAAGAAATCCTTCACTTCATACTCATGCTCGTACTTGGCTTCCCGTAGGTCAGCTTCGAGGTCAATCTCACGGTTCATCAGCCTCTTGATTGTCTTCGTGTCGGCACGTACCCGAAGCTCCAAGGTCCTGATGTGCGTCTCCAAAGTCTGGATATATGAAATGGTGGTGTCTTCAGTGGGAGTGGTTATGATATTTCCATTGGCATCCTTGCGACAAACCACGTTGAGTCCTGGTGAAATGGTTCCACCTCTGTATTCCTCCTGAATACGTCCAAGAGCACGATGAATTTCCATGTCTCTCCCAAGTATCCAGCTGGGTGCCACAAACTTGAAGTCGATGGGTTCCTTACGATTTCCAAAGGTCTTCCCGAGGATGTGCACCTTGATCCTGTAGCGTCCGTCTTGTGGGAAAGAAATGATAGGAGTGCCGGTGATTCTCGACAAAGCAATCCTTACGTCCCTAACGATCCTCATGATCTCCTTGCCAAAGGGCATCGTCGCGTCAAGCTGACAAAACTCCGTGATCAAAACTGGGATGAAGGTGGCCATCTATAAATTTTGAAATAAATCAGAGGGAAGTCAGAAACAAGTAGATGAGAGTATAAGAATTTTAAAGACAAAAGAGAATTAAATCCTAAGGCTTTTCCAATCCTAGAGGTTACGTCCTACGGTTAGCGTGTGCTCTGATACCATTTCCGTAGCGACCCGACCTGAAAGGTCAAATCTCCGGCGTTTCTGTACCATCCCAAGATCATGCTGGTACACACACGGTACATCAATGTATATATCAAAGGGAAATCACACAACATTAATTAATCGAAATCTCATATCGAGTCCTTTATTACAATAAGGATTACAATAAAGTGGCTAAAGGCCAACTCATGAGATAAACTAAACCAAAATCTTGTGGAAGCTCCATAGGTAGTTGAGTCCATCTGACTCCAAGGGCATCTCACCGAGCGTAGAGCGTATCCTCACTCCTGGTCGGAAAAGTACACTGCAACATGATACGTTGCAGCCCTATAGGTCAGCATATTGAATATGCCGGCAATGTCACAAAAGAGGGGGTGTAAAGTAATCATCTATTCTATATGCATATTTGGCAGGTGGGGTAGTAAGTTTTTGCATAAAGCCAAAAAAAATTCCTACAACAAGAGAGGGCAAAAGCATAATTACTACAATGTTGGTTGATTAATGAGATGGTTCCACCAACCAATTCTCATACCCAAGTTGACATTAAAATACCCACATCAATGTAATTTATTGCGTTGAGAGTTCTAGATAGTTTCAGTTCCTTTGGCACAAACTGTCCATGACCGTGGACACGGCTAATCGATTAGGTTTGGGTACTCTGCAGAGTTTTGTACACGTTCCCCACAAGATTTGATCGCCTCCGTTGGATTTCATGGTGTTTGAGAAACGGATGACCAAAACATGGTCTTTTAAAGGGTTTCCCCGGGACTCTGTCGGTGCCCATCCTTTCCTACCATTCTTCTACATCTCGTAGCACCGCCTGTCCAGGGTCACCATGATATCCAACCAAGCCAGAGCCCATAATGGCTTGTGGCTGTGTAGGTAAGCCTTGGGTCTTGAAGCATCCATCCATCTCTTTGTGCCTGGGTGGACCTTTCCGCATAAATACTGGCACTTCTCCAGCATCCTCTAGGCTAACCACTGGTTTCTCTAGGGCGCCGTTCAAGCATCATCCACCCAGAGGTATGTTGAAAACTCGGAGTCTTGAATACTTGATCATCATGTAGGTCTTGAAATTATTAACTCACAACTCTCATGAATCACACAACCAACCCCGTCTACTAATATCATAGCAAAAATGTAAATCAACGTTTCCCGGGGCCAATGTGTCAAAGGGTTGAGGGGTACCTACCACATGATACTACAACAAGTAACAAAGTTTCCAATTTACCTACTTTGCATGCAATTCGGGAGATGGAAGAACTAATGCAATAAAACATAGGTATACATGACCAAAGTGACTTGCCTTGCTGACGATCTTCGTAATCAAGTGACTCTAGATAACAAGCTTCGCACTCCGAATGATCTAACGAATCAAACAAGAGCACACCATAAGCATAAACACAATGCAATTCATTCAACAGCAAGGTAAACAAAAGCTTCAACAAACAAAAGCAGAAACAAAAGAAGAATCCCTTAAAGTATAAGACTATAAAATTTTGGTGTCAAACAGAAAGTACATAAAAAATATTTTGCAAAAAGAGTTACTACAAAACTTTTTTCTAAACAATATAAATGGTGAAAACAAGATGTACCTATTCAAACTAGAGCACCAAACAATTTGAAAAAACATTTTTATTTACAGAAAATAATACACCTAGTGTTGAATCAATAGAACCTAATGAAATGTAAAAACAAAGGTTAAACTAATTCAGGTTCAAATTAAATAAAAATCAATTTCATCAAAATCTATTAAGAACTAAACAGATTCTGTTTTTGTTAAAATAGTAACCAAATTCATCCTAAAAATGCGCAAACTATGTAGAATGATAGGTCTAACTAATACCAAACAATGGCAAAAATATTCACTCAAAAATATATTTTTAAACTCTAGTTGTACATATTTTAGTAATTTAAACAAATTTGATTAGATTCAAAATTTAAAGTCCAAATTTGAAATCTAAGCATACAAACACAAATTAACATCAAATTTGTGAGCTAATGCAAAAAGAATCAAATAAAAAAAAACAAATATTTTAAAAGATATGATAAAAACAAATACAGAATACATTCTGTTTTCTAAAACAGAAAAGAAAAAGGAAAACTTCCTATCATCGGACAGGGTCTACGTGGCATGCTGTGATTGGCCGCGAGGGCATGTGCGTGAGCGTTAACAAGTAGACGATCAACAACTAACGCGTAGCGGTTTGTTTATTAAACAGATCTAATCTCGCGCATTGACTACGGATCCGACGGCTACGGGTGGAGGTGGAGGCTTACAGAGAGGGGGTCGGGGTCTCCGGCAAAGTCAACAGCGGCCGGTGGTCGGAGATGCTCGGGGACGACGGTGCGGTGGTCGGTGGCGGCGTCCGAAGGCTTCAAACGGCAGCGGCGAGTCTCCGGCGTCGATTGGTGGCATCGGAGGGGGCTGGGGGTGGGTGTGGCGACGGGCACGAGCTTGGGGACATCCAGTTGGGTGCCGAACTCTGGTGAGGTCTGGGGCAGCCCTCCGGTGAAGGAAGAGGGGGTTTCAGGTGTGGAACAAAGAGAGGAGATGCGGGGCTTTATATAGGGGCGGTGCGGTGGTCGAGCAGAGCACGAGGGGCGAGATCTGCGGAGAGGGATCTCCGGCGACGCCGGTCGGGCATGGGGAAGGGGATGACCATGCTGATGCCATGGTCGGATGGTGGGTCCCGCGCATCAGTGAGGGTGGGGGCGTGGTTAGCGTGTCGGTGGCCGACCCGGAGTAGTTTCGAGAATTAAAGACTATGGGCCAGCCCGTTTCTATTTAAAACGTTTCCTTTTCTATTTCCAACGCAGTAAAAACTCTTTTAATGCATTCAAAACATTTCCAAACATAGGAAATTTATATATCAAAATGATCAGGAGAATTAAAGCTATTTAATGAACATTTTCCCCCTGTCATAGTGAATATTTTATTTAAATTTATTTTCAGAAAAATGCCTAATTGATTTTAAATCCTTTTGAGATAAACTTTCAAATAACCCCCTGGTTTTATTGCTCAAATATTTCACCAAGATGCCCCTGGTGTGGAGTGTCATGTTACTCCTCTCTTTCTTTGAACATTTCCAAAGGTTTTCAAATAGGTGAAACAAATATATGGGAAAATTGAAATGGCCTTTTAGAAAATCAAAAGAAGCACTTCAACAAATTCATTACATTCAAACAAAATGATGATGATGCATAGCTATATTTCATAACATTCCAAAATGAAATTTTGGGATGTTATAGGTCCGGTCCTCCCTGACCGCCACCAATGCAGTGCTGGCAGAGTGGAGGGTGGTTGTTGTGGTTGTTGGTCTGGTTCTGAATCAACAGTTGCATCAGGGCGTTCTGCTGATGGAGAAGTTGTGTGAGTTCTGGCGGGAAAGTGAAGTCGGGCTCACGTCGCGGAGGCATCTTGTGAGAATTAGAATAGAACATTGACCTAAAAGGAAATTCACTACCCATATGCAATGCAACAACATATCACACCAAACACTCATTCATTTATTCAACTCAAGTTTCAAACATCAAGATACAAATCTCCAAATCAAACTAAGCATCGACCTACGCTTTAACGACGAAAATAAAGATACATGGGGGCATAACTAAAGTTCTCCTCAAAAGTACATGGTTAAGTGGCCTCCTTCGGTGGTGCTCTCCTCATAGTCATCATCGTTGCTGATCAAGGGAGCCATGTCTCCTTCTGGATGAAGATTTTCACCCATGTCTATCTGTTCCTCCAGAGTTGCAATGCGGGTGTTCAGCTTATCGATCCTCTCTAAGAAATCCTTCACTTCATACTCATGCTCGTACTTGGCTTCCCGTAGGTCAGCTTCGAGGTCAATCTCACGGTTCATCAGCCTCTTGATTATCTTCGTGTCGGCACGTACCCGAAGCTCCAAGGTCCTGATGTGCGTCTCCAAAGTCTGGATATATGAAATGGTGGTGTCTTCAGTGGGAGTGGTTATGATATTTCCATTGGCATCCTTGCGACAAACCACGTTGAGTCCTGGTGAAATGGTTCCACCTCTGTATTCCTCCTGAATACGTCCAAGAGCACGATGAATTGCCATGTCTCTCCCAAGTATCCAGCTGGGTGCCACAAACTTGAAGTCGATGGGTTCCTTACGATTTCCAAAGGTCTTCCCGAGGATGTGCACCTTGATCCTGTAGCGTCCGTCTTCTGGGAAAGAAATGATAGGAGTGCCGGTGATTCTCGACAAAGCAATCCTTACGTCCCTAACGATCCTCATGATCTCCTTGCCAAAGGGCATCGTCGCGTCAAGCTGACAAAACTCCGTGATCAAAACTGGGATGAAGGTGGCCATCTATAAATTTTGAAATAAATCAGAGGGAAGTCAGAAACAAGTAGATGAGAGTATAAGAATTTTAAAGACAAAAGAGAATTAAATCCTAAGGCTTTTCCAATCCTAGAGGTTACGTCCTACGGTTAGCGTGTGCTCTGATACCATTTCCGTAGCGACCCGACCTGAAAGGTCAAATCTCCGGCGTTTCTGTACCATCCCAAGATCATGCTGGTACACACACGGTACATCAATGTATATATCAAAGGGAAATCACACAACATTAATTAATCGAAATCTCATATCGAGTCCTTTATTACAATAAGGATTACAATAAAGTGGCTAAAGGCCAACTCATGAGATAAACTAAACCAAAATCTTGTGGAAGCTCCATAGGTAGTTGAGTCCATCTGACTCCAAGGGCATCTCACCGAGCGTAGAGCGTATCCTCACTCCTGGTCGGAAAAGTACACTGCAACATGATACGTTGCAGCCCTATATGTCAGCATATTGAATATGCCGGCAATGTCAAAAAAGAGGGGGTGTAAAGTAATCATCTATTCTATATGCATATTTGGCAGGTGGGGTAGTAAGTTTTTGCATAAAGCCAAAAAAAATTCCTACAACAAGAGAGGGCAAAAGCATAATTACTACAATGTTGGTTGATTAATGAGATGGTTCCACCAACCAATTCTCATACCCAAGTTGACATTAAAATACCCACATCAATGTAATTTATTGCGTTGAGAGTTCTAGATAGTTTCAGTTCCTTTGGCACAAACTGTCCATGACCGTGGACACGGCTAATCGATTAGGTTTGGGTACTCTACAGAGTTTTGCACACGTTCCCCACAAGATTTGATCGCCTCCGTTGGATTTCATGGTGTTTGAGAAACGGATGACCAAAACATGGTCTTTTAAAGGGTTTCCCCGGGACTCTGTCGGTGCCCATCCTTTCCTACCATTCTTCTACATCTCGTAGCACCGCCTGTCCAGGGTCACCATGATATCCAACCAAGCCAGAGCCCATAATGGCTTGTGGCTGTGTAGGTAAGCCTTGGGTCTTGAAGCATCCATCCATCTCTTTGTGCCTGGGTGGACCTTTCCGCATAAATACTGGCACTTCTCCAGCATCCTCTAGGCTAACCACTGGTTTCTCTAGGGCGCCGTTCAAGCATCATCCACCCAGAGGTATGTTGAAAACTCGGAGTCTTGAATACTTGATCATCATGTAGGTCTTGAAATTATTAACTCACAACTCTCATGAATCACACAACCAACCCCGTCTACTAATATCATAGCAAAAATGTAAATCAACGTTTCCCGGGGCCAATGTGTCAAAGGGTTGAGGGGTACCTACCACATGATACTACAACAAGTAACAAAGTTTCCAATTTACCTACTTTGCATGCAATTCGGGAGATGGAAGAACTAATGCAATAAAACATAGGTATACATGACCAAAGTGACTTGCCTTGCTGACGATCTTCGTAATCAAGTGACTCTAGATAACAAGCTTCGCACTCCGAATGATCTAACGAATCAAACAAGAGCACACCATAAGCATAAACACAATGCAATTCATTCAACAGCAAGGTAAACAAAAGCTTCAACAAACAAAAGCAGAAACAAAAGAAGAATCCCTTAAAGTATAAGACTATAAAATTTTGGTGTCAAACAGAAAGTACATAAAAAATATTTTGCAAAAAGAGTTACTACAAAACTTTTTTCTAAACAATATAAATGGTGAAAACAAGATGTACCTATTCAAACTAGAGCACCAAACAATTTGAAAAAACATTTTTATTTACAGAAAATAATACACCTAGTGTTGAATCAATAGAACCTAATGAAATGTAAAAACAAAGGTTAAACTAATTCAGGTTCAAATTAAATAAAAATCAATTTCATCAAAATCTATTAAGAACTAAACAGATTCTGTTTTTGTTAAAATAGTAACCAAATTCATCCTAAAAATGCGCAAACTATGTAGAATGATAGGTCTAACTAATACCAAACAATGGCAAAAATATTCACTCAAAAATATATTTTTAAACTCTAGTTGTACATATTTTAGTAATTTAAACAAATTTGATTAGATTCAAAATTTAAAGTCCAAATTTGAAATCTAAGCATACAAACACAAATTAACATCAAATTTGTGAGATAATGCAAAAAGAATCAAATAAAAAAAACAAATATTTTAAAAGATATGATAAAAACAAATACAGAATACATTCTGTTTTCTAAAACAGAAAAGAAAAAGGAAAACTTCCTATCATCGGACAGGGTCTACGTGGCATGCTGTGATTGGCCGCGAGGGCATGTGCGTGAGCGTTAACAAGTAGACGATCAACAACTAACGCGTAGCGGTTTGTTTATTAAACAGATCTAATCTCGCGCATTGACTACGGATCCGACGGCTACGGGTGGAGGTGGAGGCTTACAGAGAGGGGGTCGGGGTCTCCGGCAAAGTCAACAGCGGCCGGTGGTCGGAGATGCTCGGGGACGACGGTGCGGTGGTCGGTGGCGGCGTCCGAAGGCTTCAAACGGCAGCGGCGAGTCTCCGGCGTCGATTGGTGGCATCGGAGGGGGCTGGGGGTGGGTGTGGCGACGGGCACGAGCTTGGGGACATCCAGTTGGGTGCCGAACTCTGGTGAGGTCTGGGGCAGCCCTCCGGTGAAGGAAGAGGGGGTTTCAGGTGTGGAACAAAGAGAGGAGATGCGGGGCTTTATATAGGGGCGGTGCGGTGGTCGAGCAGAGCACGAGGGGCGAGATCTGCGGAGAGGGATCTCCGGCGACGCCGGTCGGGCATGGGGAAGGGGATGACCATGCTGATGCCATGGTCGGATGGTGGGTCCCGCGCATCAGTGAGGGTGGGGGCGTGGTTAGCATGTCGGTGGCCGACCCGGAGTAGTTTCGAGAATTAAAGACTATGGGCCAGCCCGTTTCTATTTAAAACGTTTCCTTTTCTATTTCCAACGCAGTAAAAACTCTTTTAATGCATTCAAAACATTTCCAAACATAGGAAATTTATATATCAAAATGATCAGGAGAATTAAAGCTATTTAATGAACATTTTCCCCCTGTCATAGTGAATATTTTATTTAAATTTATTTTCAGAAAAATGCCTAATTGATTTTAAATCCTTTTGAGATAAACTTTCAAATAACCCCCTGGTTTTATTGCTCAAATATTTCACCAAGATGCCCCTGGTGTGGAGTGTCATGTTACTCCTCTCTTTCTTTGAACATTTCCAAAGGTTTTCAAATAGGTGAAACAAATATATGGGAAAATTGAAATGGCCTTTTAGAAAATCAAAAGAAGCACTTCAACAAATTCATTACATTCAAACAAAATGATGATGATGCATAGCTATATTTCATAACATTCCAAAATGAAATTTTGGGATGTTATAGGTCCGGTCCTCCCTGACCGCCACCAATGCAGTGCTGGCAGAGTGGAGGGTGGTTGTTGTGGTTGTTGGTCTGGTTCTGAATCAACAGTTGCATCAGGGCGTTCTGCTGATGGAGAAGTTGTGTGAGTTCTGGCGGGAAAGTGAAGTCGGGCTCACGTCGCGGAGGCATCTTGTGAGAATTAGAATAGAACATTGACCTAAAAGGAAATTCACTACCCATATGCAATGCAACAACATATCACACCAAACACTCATTCATTTATTCAACTCAAGTTTCAAACATCAAGATACAAATCTCCAAATCAAACTAAGCATCGACCTACGCTTTAACGACGAAAATAAAGATACATGGGGGCATAACTAAAGTTCTCCTCAAAAGTACATGGTTAAGTGGCCTCCTTCGGTGGTGCTCTCCTCATAGTCATCATCGTTGCTGATCAAGGGAGCCATGTCTCCTTCTGGATGAAGATTTTCACCCATGTCTATCTGTTCCTCCAGAGTTGCAATGCGGGTGTTCAGCTTATCGATCCTCTCTAAGAAATCCTTCACTTCATACTCATGCTCGTACTTGGCTTCCCGTAGGTCAGCTTCGAGGTCAATCTCACGGTTCATCAGCCTCTTGATTATCTTCGTGTCGGCACGTACCCGAAGCTCCAAGGTCCTGATGTGCGTCTCCAAAGTCTGGATATATGAAATGGTGGTGTCTTCAGTGGGAGTGGTTATGATATTTCCATTGGCATCCTTGCGACAAACCACGTTGAGTCCTGGTGAAATGGTTCCACCTCTGTATTCCTCCTGAATACGTCCAAGAGCACGATGAATTGCCATGTCTCTCCCAAGTATCCAGCTGGGTGCCACAAACTTGAAGTCGATGGGTTCCTTACGATTTCCAAAGGTCTTCCCGAGGATGTGCACCTTGATCCTGTAGCGTCCGTCTTCTGGGAAAGAAATGATAGGAGTGCCGGTGATTCTCGACAAAGCAATCCTTACGTCCCTAACGATCCTCATGATCTCCTTGCCAAAGGGCATCGTCGCGTCAAGCTGACAAAACTCCGTGATCAAAACTGGGATGAAGGTGGCCATCTATAAATTTTGAAATAAATCAGAGGGAAGTCAGAAACAAGTAGATGAGAGTATAAGAATTTTAAAGACAAAAGAGAATTAAATCCTAAGGCTTTTCCAATCCTAGAGGTTACGTCCTACGGTTAGCGTGTGCTCTGATACCATTTCCGTAGCGACCCGACCTGAAAGGTCAAATCTCCGGCGTTTCTGTACCATCCCAAGATCATGCTGGTACACACACGGTACATCAATGTATATATCAAAGGGAAATCACACAACATTAATTAATCGAAATCTCATATCGAGTCCTTTATTACAATAAGGATTACAATAAAGTGGCTAAAGGCCAACTCATGAGATAAACTAAACCAAAATCTTGTGGAAGCTCCATAGGTAGTTGAGTCCATCTGACTCCAAGGGCATCTCACCGAGCGTAGAGCGTATCCTCACTCCTGGTCGGAAAAGTACACTGCAACATGATACGTTGCAGCCCTATATGTCAGCATATTGAATATGCCGGCAATGTCAAAAAAGAGGGGGTGTAAAGTAATCATCTATTCTATATGCATATTTGGCAGGTGGGGTAGTAAGTTTTTGCATAAAGCCAAAAAAAATTCCTACAACAAGAGAGGGCAAAAGCATAATTACTACAATGTTGGTTGATTAATGAGATGGTTCCACCAACCAATTCTCATACCCAAGTTGACATTAAAATACCCACATCAATGTAATTTATTGCGTTGAGAGTTCTAGATAGTTTCAGTTCCTTTGGCACAAACTGTCCATGACCGTGGACACGGCTAATCGATTAGGTTTGGGTACTCTACAGAGTTTTGCACACGTTCCCCACAAGATTTGATCGCCTCCGTTGGATTTCATGGTGTTTGAGAAACGGATGACCAAAACATGGTCTTTTAAAGGGTTTCCCCGGGACTCTGTCGGTGCCCATCCTTTCCTACCATTCTTCTACATCTCGTAGCACCGCCTGTCCAGGGTCACCATGATATCCAACCAAGCCAGAGCCCATAATGGCTTGTGGCTGTGTAGGTAAGCCTTGGGTCTTGAAGCATCCATCCATCTCTTTGTGCCTGGGTGGACCTTTCCGCATAAATACTGGCACTTCTCCAGCATCCTCTAGGCTAACCACTGGTTTCTCCAGGGCGCCGTTCAAGCATCATCCACCCAGAGGTATGTTGAAAACTCGGAGTCTTGAATACTTGATCATCATGTAGGTCTTGAAATTATTAACTCACAACTCTCATGAATCACACAACCAACCCCGTCTACTAATATCATAGCAAAAATGTAAATCAACGTTTCCCGGGGCCAATGTGTCAAAGGGTTGAGGGGTACCTACCACATGATACTACAACAAGTAACAAAGTTTCCAATTTACCTACTTTGCATGCAATTCGGGAGATGGAAGAACTAATGCAATAAAACATAGGTATACATGACCAAAGTGACTTGCCTTGCTGACGATCTTCGTAATCTAGTGACTCTAGATAACAAGCTTCGCACTCCGAATGATCTAACGAATCAAACAAGAGCACACCATAAGCATAAACACAATGCAATTCATTCAACAGCAAGGTAAACAAAAGCTTCAACAAACAAAAGCAGAAACAAAAGAAGAATCCCTTAAAGTATAAGACTATAAAATTTTGGTGTCAAACAGAAAGTACATAAAAAATATTTTGCAAAAAGAGTTACTACAAAACTTTTTTCTAAACAATATAAATGGTGAAAACAAGATGTACCTATTCAAACTAGAGCACCAAACAATTTGAAAAAACATTTTTATTTACAGAAAATAATACACCTAGTGTTGAATCAACAGAACCTAATGAAATCTAAAAACAAAGGTTAAACTAATTCAGGTTCAAATTAAAAAAAAATCAATTTCATTAAAATCTATTAAGAACTAAATAGATTCTGTTTTTCTTAAAATAGTAACCAAATTCATCCTAAAAATGCTCAAACTATGTAGAATGATAGGTCTAACTAATACCAAACAATGGCAAAAATATTCACTCAAAAATATATTTTTAAACTCTAGTTGTACATATTTTAGTAATTTAAACAAATTTGATTAGATTCAAAATTTAAAGTCCAAATTTGAAATCTAAGCATACAAACACAAATTAACATCAAATTTGTGAGCTAATGCAAAAAGAATCAAATAAAAAAACAAATATTTTAAAAGATATGATAAAAACAAATACAGAATACATTCTGTTTTCTAAAACAGAAAAGAAAAAGGAAAACTTCCTATCATCGGACAGGGTCTACGTGGCATGCTGTGATTGGCCGCGAGGGCATGTGCGTGAGCGTTAACAAGCAGACGATCAACAACTAACGCGTAGCGGTTTGTTTATTAAACAGATCTAATCTCGCGCATTGAGTACGGATCCGACGGCTACGGGTGGAGGTGGAGGCTTACAGAGAGGGGGTCGGGGTCTCCGGCAAAGTCAACAGCGGCCGGTGGTCGGAGATGCTCGGGGACGACGGTGCGGTGGTCGGTGGCGGCGTCCGAAGGCTTCAAACGGCAGCGGCGAGTCTCCGGCGTCGATTGGTGGCATCGGAGGGGGCTGGGGGTGGGTGTGGCGACGGGCACGAGCTTGGGGACATCCAGTTGGGTGCCGAACTCTGGTGAGGTCTGGGGCAGCCCTCCGGTGAAGGAAGAGGGGGTTTCAGGTGTGGAACAAAGAGAGGAGAGGCGGGGCTTTATATAGGGGCGGTGCGGTGGTCGAGGAGAGCACGAGGGGCGAGATCCGCGGAGAGGGATCTCCGGCGACGCCGGTCGGGCATGGGGAAGGGGATGACCGTGCTGATGCCATGGTCGGATGGTGGGTCCCGCGCATCAGTGAGGGTGGGGGCGTGGTTAGCGTGTCGGTGGCCGACCCGGAGTAGTTTCGAGAATTAAAGACTATGGGCCAGCCCGTTTCTATTTAAAACGTTTCCTTTTCTATTTCCAACGCAGTAAAAACTCTTTTAATGCATTCAAAACATTTCCAAACATAGGAAATTTATATATCAAAATGATCAGGAGAATTAAAGCTATTTAATGAACATTTTTCCCCTGTCATATTGAATATTTTATTTAAATTTATTTTCAGAAAAATGCCTAATTGATTTTAAATCCTTTTGAGATAAACTTTCAAATAACCCCCTGGTTTTATTGCTCAAATATTTCACCAAGATGCCCCTGGTGTGGAGTGTCATGTTACTCCTCTCTTTCTTTGAACATTTCCAAAGGTTTTCAAATAGGTGAAACAAATATATGGGAAAATTGAAATGGCCTTTTAGAAAATCAAAAGAAGCACTTCAACAAATTCATTACATTCAAACAAAATGATGATGATGCATAGCTATATTTCATAACTTTCCAAAATGAAATTTTGGGATGTTATAGGTCCGGTCCTCCCTGACCGCCACCAATGCAGTGCTGGCAGAGTGGAGGGTGGCAGCCAGGTATAGTAGCAGTGGATCCTGAGGGCGAGGTACCACCATCACCGGCGGCCTCGTGATGTATTGCTTGAGTTCCATGAAGGCAACATCCACCTCCAGGGTCCATTCGGAGGGCCCCTTTCTCTTCATGATCTTGAAGAACGGCAGGGCCTGCTCACCAAGCTTCGAGATGAAGCGCCCAAGGGAGGTCACGCAACCTGCCAACTCATGCATTTCCTTGAGGGTCTATGACACGCTCATCTTACTTATGGCTTTTATCTTCTTCGGGTTCGCCTCAATCCCCTGGTGCGACACCAGGAAACCAAGCAGCTTGCCCGAGGGGACTCCGAAGACACACTTTTTGGGGTTGAGCTTCAAGTTTACCTCCCTCAGGATAGCGAACGTGTCCTCCAAGTGCTCGATCAGGGTCCTGGCTTCCTTGGACTTGACCATGATGTCTTCGACGTAAGGTTCTACATTTCTCCTGAGCTGCGGCCCCAGGGTGATGTGCATCAACCTCTGGAAGGTTGCTCCGGCATTCCGCGGCCTGAAGGGCATGCACGTGTAACAAAATACACCACACAAGGTGAGGAAAGCAGTCTTCTCGACGTCCTCTACTGCCATTTTGATCTGGTGGTAGCCCGAGAAGGCGTCCAGGAAGCATAGGAGGTCGCACTCTATGGTGGAGTCCACGATCTAGTCGACGCGTGGTAGCAGAATGGGTCCTCTGGGCATGTTTTATAGGAGGTCGCACTCTATGGTGGAGTCCACGATTTAGCTTGCCGACCTCCTAAGCAAAGAATGACTGCTTCTCCTGGGCCTGCCTCGTCGCCTTCTACTTGACTAGGCACACATTCGGGCATAACATGAGGTGGTGTTCGATCACGTCCCTCGGGACCCCCACCAGCTCGGGCGTGTGTGAAGGTTCCCTGTAACCTCGCCCAACGTAGCTCGCTACTCAATTGTTACTATGGCAAACTCGCACGATGACGAGGAAGAAGATGAACATGACAATTTACCCAGGTTCGGGTCGTTGTGAAGTGTAATACGCCACTCCTGCTTTGGTGGATTGCCTTTCCTGGAGGTTTGGTCAATGAACTAGTAGAGTGGGCTTGACCCTTGCGAGTGCTCTCAAGGGGTGTTCTTGGCTCTCTCCCTTGTGGTCGTTCATTGAGTGGCTAAGTGTTGGATCGGGTTCCCCCACTAAGGTGTGACCTAGCCTCTCTATATAGCGGTGTCCCGGTTCCTATTGCCTTATCAAAATGGCGGGAAGGGATCCCACAACTAGCAATTTTGAAGGGGAACCGGAGTATATCCGCCCCTATCCAAAGGTGGTGTTTGCCTGCAAAGTAGTTGTCGATAATGCAGATGTGGTCTAGGCGATGACACCTATCCTACGGGGCTCGTGGTCGTGGTCTTGTTGCACCAGAATGGAAACCTTTGGGTGGCACTTTGGGAACCCATGTACGTCCTTGATCCCTTTGCACCAAAGGGCAAACAACGCTGCCTGGTGCGCTGGCGCTCGCGTGTCCTTCCTTGCGTCACCTTTGACTCCTATGGGCGAGCTCTGCATAGAGATCCCCTGACCTCAGGAGGGGGGCAGAGGAGGCCCATCCTTGCTGGCTTTGGTGTCGTCTTTGCTCGCGAGCTCAATGTCCTCGCAAGGGCCTTGTCTTGAGTAGAGCCGCGCCAGGCCACACCCGGCTAATGAAGTGGTCCATGTCCTGAGCCTCAGGCAGGCAAGGCTAGGTACCCCCGTTCCCAGAACACCGACACTGTCCGGGACCGTCTCTTGGAGGTTTTCTGGAGTAATGTATGGAGTGTCCTCGATGGACAGGTTTCCGGCGATAACTGGGTCAGGGTGTTCGGCCTCTACGGATGGATCCAAACATAGGCACAGCTCCTCGGCGAAGGGGGAGTTGGGGAAGGGACTCGAAGTTAAGGCTTCAGAGTTGCTAGACTCATCGGGCAAGACCAAGAGCCCAACGGGGGTCAGATCGGCGGAGAATTCCCGGTCCTCGGTCCTGGTTTCCCGATCGATGGAAAAGCTCCCGATCTGGCCTACATGGCCTCTCGGGTCGGCTTGCAGTGTAGTGCTGCCAAAGGTGAAAACCTGCCCAAGGATGAAGACGTTTATCGCTGATGAGCTGATGACCAAGCGAGCCATCGACTTTTCTATTGATTTGTAGGATCAAAAGTATTGCTAGAGGGGGGTGATTAGACTACTTGACCAATTAAAAAGCTAATTTTTCCAAATTTTAAATTTTGGCATATTTTAGCATTCATAAAAAGTCAAGTACACCCGACACTTGCATGCCTACGAGTATTACAGCGGAAAGTAAAGACAAGCATGTAAGTAAACAAAGGGTAGGAATATCAAACGCAATTGGTGACACGATGATTTTTCCTGTGGTTTAGATAGGTGTTGCTATAGTACGTCCACGTTTATGGAGTCTTAAACCCATGTAGGGTAAAAGTTGCGAGAGTTCACGGAGGGCTCTACCCATGCAGGGTTCCATGAAGAAGCAACCTTGACTATACCATGATGGCCTATGTCCACGGAGGACTATTCTAACTCTGGGTAGATCTTCACGAAGTAGGCGATTTCCTTGCCCTTACAAAATTCTTAGTTCACTCCACAACACGAAGTAGGAGGCTCCCAAGAGACACCTAACCAATCTAGGAGGCACCACCTTCCAAAAGGTAATAAGATCGATAATGTCGACTAAATCCTTTTTCTTGTGATTCAAGATGATAGACTCCTCAACACACAATCACTCTCTCACATATTTGGCTTGGTGGAAGAGGTTGATTGGGTGGAAAGCAACTTGGGGAGGCTAGAGATCAAGATTCATATGGTAGGAATGGAATGGCATGATGTAAACACATGAGTAGGTAGCTCTCTCTCAGAAAATCAGTAGGTATGAGTGGGGAACTGTTCTGAGTGCTTCTCTTGCGAGTGAGTGGTGGTGGATGGGTATATATAGGCATCTCCAAAAATCCAACCATTACACCTAAGAAGTCCGTCTTGGTGACACCGATGTGTTCATCTTGGTGGTACCGAGTTGCCTCAAAGGTAGCAACTTCTTAATCTCGGTGAGACCGATACACACAACTCGGTTGCACCAATAAGGTGACCAACGTTCCGATTGCCAAACTCGGTGACGCCGATTCAACAAACTCGGTCGGAGCAATTTTGTGAATTTGTGTAACAGGAAGTTGGCAACCCAAACTCGGTGGCACCAAAATCGGTTGCACAGGAAGTCTAGGGTTTGGCTGAGTCTGTCTGAGGCCGAGAATCGGTGGCACCTAGTGGAAAGTGTTGGTTGCATCGATTTTGGATACTTGACTTTGGACAGACTTTTGTGGAAGAGCTTTTGGGTGTTTGTGGTGACTATCACTTTTGCACGTACGAGCATTTTGTTCACCTACAAAATCCTACCCCCTTTTGACAGCATTGGCTTTCCTATGGACTCAAAGTGATTTCTCACAAAAGTTAAAATGTAGAGTCCTTTACTTGAAGCTTTGCCAATCTATTTCCTTGCATCTTGGAGTATTACACAATCCTTTTGCCAACCCACCATTGAACTTCTCCTGAAGAATGCTTAGTGGAAACATTAGTTCAATGAAATATATGATGTTATTAAGTACCAACACCACAAAGGGAGGACATGTGCTTTCAATCTCCCCCTTTTTGGTAATTGATGACAACATATAGATCAAAGCTTTGACATATGATATAATCAATGAATATAATCGTCACTTTGAGAAGTATGTGATCAATAAGAGCCCCCCCTAAATTTATGCATTATTTTTAAATTTGCATTTGAGTGCAGATGCACAATCGATTAGGTACATGGGGGCACTTCTTCCATGTCACATACATCTTGGTGGTGTGCGAGAGTAACAAGAGTTAACAACATGGCACAACACATCAACCAAAGTGAATGATCATCATATAATCATCAAAAGGATAGGAAATAGTAGCAACACACATTAAAGTGTATGATCAAACACGGATAAACTTTGTTTCGTGTTTAAAGAACAAGCAACCAAAAGACCAAAAGTATATCACATCCAAGCCAAACTATCAAATGTTCTATAAAACAAAAAATAAAAAAAACAAGATGCTCTCTCACTCGAACCCTAGATCTATATACAACTTTTCTCCCTTTGTTAACAAGTTACCAAAAAGATCAAAGAGATATAGCTAATCGTTCTTCTACGACTGATCAGCTCATGTAGTCGATGTCAGAGTCAAGAGAACTGAGTCGGCGTAGACTTCTATTGATGTCCGGGACAGAGTTGGAGTAGACACTAGAGGAACTGAAGGAGCTAATGGAGCTGAAGTCACTGTAGTTGGAGTACACGATGAAGGTCTCGTCTCCGAAGCTGGCACTGTAGGTGTCTTGGCCTCTGTCCTGAACTGGGCAGTCGTCCTGACAGGTGCACTATCCTCATCATCATTAGAAGACTCAGACTCTGAAGAGGTGTGACGGATAGGAGCTTCATCTACTTCCTTCTTGAGTTCTTTGCTTGTCTTGGTCAACCCATCTACCTTGGCATGAAGAGTTTTGACTCTATCCTCGAATATGTTTAATAGGATCTCCTGACTATCCAGAATGGTTTTGATGTCCTTCTTCATGTCCATGACAGTAGAGATCAAGATATCCATCTGCTCGTTCCTGGATTTGGGGACCTGAGCACTAGTGTCTCTAGCTACCTCTACCTCTACCTCTGCTTGAGCTTGAGCTGCAGCTTATGTGGGATGGTCTGGGTCCATCACCACAACCTTGTCCTCAAAATATGGCTGAAGTGGCAAATGGAGTCTATCCAGAGCAAAGATGTGCTTCTCAAGTTTGGAGTTGATAAGCATCTAAATGTAGGGTGCATGGCAGAATGAGCGCTTCTGATTAGCAGCAACCCTCTTCATAGTTTCGACAATCAAGTCCATCACTCAAATCCTTGTATGACTATCAACATTCATAAGCATGTTGATGGAGTAGCCTCGGATCATCTTCTCATCACCTAACTTGGGCATCAAGGTATGCCTCAATATAGTGTTCATGGTACGGAGGCCAGCCTGGAGGAAGTAAATAGATCCTAACTTGTGTGCTTGCAAGTTAGCAGCAGAGATGAAATTGTACATATCCTTCTGTCGGGACCCCTATCCTAAGCCATAAGAATCCAGCCTGTAATACATCACATCACTTTGCGGTCTCACACACGGTTATCTTCACGGCTGTCACCTTACCTGGGCCGGGACCATTTACGTCTTCTGATTCACGTATGTGAATGTATCGCCAGCATTCAAATGTCAAAGAACCTGGGCCGACATGACTAGTCGTAGAACCCAAGTGGCACATCCGTACAGGGACAGGTATACGTAACCCACCAATGCAGGTGCCGATCTCTAGTGTGTGTAGACGAGTCATAGCAAGCTACAAGGACTCCATTACGCTGTGGGACATAAATGTCATCACTACACGTAAACAAGTCGTAGGAGACTACAGGGACTCCATTATACTACGAGACATTTCCCCGAAGGGACAGACACATCAACAAAGAAGGATACATGTCGGTCAATCAATGTGTCCGGAGCAGTAGCAAGCTACCTAGGCTCGGTGGAAGCACAAAGAGGCAGTTCCCCGTAAAGAGTACTACTAAAGGCACATAACTAGGTGTCGAATCCCATACATACTGTTGCACATCACACGTACGCACGACATGCCCGATATGCATAGATACAACTATGGCATCACAACATAACCATACAACATTACAACATTTATTTAGAAGGCTCCGAAGAGCCAATACAATAACATGTTACAAACAGGAGTCACAAGACCCAACATTTAGAGCATTCAATCAGAAGCGGAAGTTTAAATATGTCTGGGTACAGATATCTACAAAAGTGGCTAGAGGAGCCTGAAAAGCTACAACAACTCTACCAAATGAACCAGACCTTTGTCTGGGATTCCGAAGCTAATCCGGTCAACATCGAACCTCATGTCATAAATACCACTAATGAGACTGACGTCTCCTCTGCAAAAAACACAAATTAAGCAAACGTGAGTACAAGGGTACTCAGCAAGACTTACATCAGAACTATCTACATATGCATCAGTATCAATGAAGGGGGTTGTGGTGTTTATTGCAGCAAGCCAGCTTTGACTCTTGGCTAACCTATACTACGACTACAAGTAGTATCTTTGAGGTGGAATAGCGCACACGAGTCCACATATTCAGCAATCACTACACCACTATGGATCCACTCTCATCTCCCTACGAGAAGGCCATCCATAGCACTCACGCTTATCTTGCATATTTTAGAAGTATCCATTTCACTTATCTGTGAACCACATAAGCAATCCAAGTAGTCCATATCCGAGGACGCGACTATTCGAACAGATTATTTCACCCTATAGGGGTATACTTCTTCACTCACGCTCTCGCCACTTAGCACCATATGCACGTCATGCATCTCGATAACCTTCAAGCAGAAGCATTGGCGTGGGCGTTGGCCACGACCGTCAAGCACACAAGGCCCAAGTCCAGGTTTATCGCCTATTTGAGACTGAACCCGCACGGAAGTCCAGTTAAAGTTTCTGCTAAAGCCTCAAACGATGTGCGCAGGGTTCCCAAGCCCACCATTCGGGTGCCACTTGGTACACCGTGCCACTATGCATCTATGCACGACCGCCAACACTTTTCCTACAAACACAAGAAATAATTGCGACTCCTGGATAGAGGTCTAGGCGATTAATAAGCCGAGAGGGGTCGAGTTACCGGAATACGAAGCCGGGTGCAAGTCCGTCTGGTACCTTCGGGAGTAACACTTAACTTCTTTTCCTTAAACAACTCAATGAATGGCTTAGGCGCTAGGAGATACATATGGAATGGAGGTTGCAAATCTACCAAACCATAGAATACTTCGCACATGCATGATTGATTTGAGATGATTCCGGAGGAAGCAAGATAGCTTTTCCCCAAGTCAAGGTGGCAACTTGCACTAAATGCCCGTGAATCTAGAGTAGGTCACTTCTTACACCAAACATATACTTCATGTACGGAACACAAAGATATTGCCTACATAAGTTTCCAACACTAGCTTCATGTTCATCATGAGTCATGGAAGAGATGAAGATATTGTCGATGGGCTCAACAACAATTCATAAAGATACCCATATAGATGGAATTCCACAGCTTATGAGAACAAGGCGATAGCATTGGTTAGACCAAAACATATAATGGTGTATGCTCGAGGATACATCCACGAGTAAAACAACATTAGAGCAATCTTTGGTTCTTATTTTTATTTGACGATAGCCCATAGTCCAATCAATGGTTGTACAAGACAATAGGTGCAACAATTGATCACAAGGATCGATCAATGAAGATATCATCTTTCTTCTACACACAAAAACACAAAGACACAAGATATCCCTTTAACATGAGCTAAGTTAGATCAAGCTTCTATCTTCCATCTCTTCAAGTTGTTGTTTAGCTTAACTAACTAGTTCAGGGTTATCCAACACAGAGTCTTGGACAAGGGGTGATTTATAGAAAACCATCGTGATCACGAACTCAACATAACGGTCAAGGAAAACCTTGGTAATACTTCCGAGAAGATATTCGGAAAAGCATGATCCACCGATATGTTATCAAGCTCGAGAACAATCTTGCTTTTCAAGGCAAGACGATATGATCAACGGAGTGAAGGATTAACAAAATACTATCTCGTTTATCGGAAAGTGCACCACGGAAAATGGACTAGGTAGCACGATCACTCCTAGAGTGGTGATTCAATGACCAACACACTAAGGATGAAATTATTGTCCATTAACTAACAAGCAACAAAGTTGCTAGGGGTATTGACTTCACACATCACGATTCTCTTGTAGGTATCTAGTTGTAGACAACAAAGAGACCGATTAACGAATGATGATGGTGAGAAGTATCACTACATCAAGATTTCATAACA
The DNA here is from genome assembly GCA_022496015.1 of Hordeum marinum. Taxonomy (NCBI): domain Eukaryota; kingdom Viridiplantae; phylum Streptophyta; class Magnoliopsida; order Poales; family Poaceae; genus Hordeum; species Hordeum marinum. The sequence goes on along the minus strand of CM039675.1, from coordinate 206,755,461 downwards.
GGGAGTGCAGTTATCATGATAATCTTGACATGAAGAGGGTAATACCTCAAGGTAGAACAGAGCAAAAAAGGAATTGGCATTTTCATCTGCGGAATACAACTGCTTTGACCCAATCCAAGAATGGACGAGGTACGGGAGTTTGCTTCTCCTAGTCATTCTGAAATAGAATGGCTTGACAGACCACAAGAATAGTCAACATAGATAAGACAATGCATGAAATACCCTTGACTATCCACTGGTAGCTGAAGGTCAGAATACAATTGAAGAAGGGCAACTCAAGAGCACCTGATTTATCATTAGTTGTTGATGCATGTATTGAATATATCAAATGGAGTTCAACATGTTTCTTCCAGATAATCCATGCAAAAATGAAGGATTGGCAGAGTCACAACTATGGAATGGAGAACTCATCAAAAGCGCTCATGTTGTGATCTTTCGTTCACAAAGAACTTCTACCATAACTGATTCATGGTATTGGAAGAATGATATACCACAAACCTTGAGGACTATAACAAGGTTACTAATATCCTAAAGGAGCGAGCAAATTCTATCAACGGGAATGGGCAGAATGATCTTGGGGTTCAAGAACCTAGATACAGAATACCTATTGACTAAGTAGCATCACAACAGACTATGGTAATGATGGCCAGAATTATCACACTGGAAACAAAAGACACAACTAGACTATTGGGTGGTTCACTAAGACAACATGGCTTCCTAAACACCTTCATCAAACACGTCGAGGTAATATAGTACCCCAACTCAACAATTAGTGCGCTTTGTCTGGCCTGAAAGACATTGACACAAGATGAAAGAGTTTTGCAATTGCATCAGAAAATTTAGAAACCTTGGATAACTCAGATAACATAATGGTTGTACGGGCATGAAATATGAGGCAACCTGCACAAGAAAACTGGCAACATGACAATGAATTCATATGGATACACTGAACCAGGAAAAGAACAACTTTACTATAGTTCTCCAGCATAGTAACTCATCATCCTAATAGATAGATGAGAAGGCCTAGTCCTTAATCCCCATAGAATAAAGAATAGGGTGAATCAGAATTAGAATGGCACAAGGAAAGGAGTAAAAAGAGCCTTACGTTCCCTTTCACAATCAATTCCCTTATATAACTAAAGCAGTTCTAGACTCAACATCGACCAGTTTGGCTTGGTAATCCTACAGGCAATCAAGCTCTGATACCAAAGCTGTCGGGACCCCGATCCTAACCCATAAGAATCCAGCCTGTAATACATCACATCACTTTGCGGTCTCATGCGCGGTTATCTCCACGGCTTCCACCTTACCTGGGCCGGGACTGTTTGCGTCTTTTGACTCACGTATGTGAATGTGTCGCTAGCATTCAAATGTCAAAGAACCCGGGGCGACATGACTAGTCGTAGAACCCAAGTGGCGCATCCCTACAGGGACAGGCATACGTAACCCAACAATGCAGGTGTCGATCTCTAGCGTGTGTAGACGAGTCATAGCAAGCTACAAGGACTCCATTACACCGTGGGACATAAATGTCATCACTGCACGTCGACGAGTCATAGCAGGCTACAGGGACTCCATTACACTGCAAGACATTTCCCTGAAGGGACAGACACAACAACAAAGAAGGATACATGCCGGTCAATCAATGTGTCCGGAGCAATAGCAAGCTACCTAGGCTCGGTGGAAGCACAAAGAGGCAGTTCCCCGTAAACATTACTGCTAAAGGCACACAATTAGGTGTCGAATCCCATACATACCATTGCACATCACACGTACGCACGACATGCCCGATATGCATAGATACAACTATGGCATCACAACATAACCATACAACATTACAACATTTATTTAGAAGGCTCGGAAGAGCCAATACATTAACATGTTAAAAACAGGGGTCACAAGACCCAACATTCAGAGCATTCAATCAAAAGCAGAAGTTTAAATATGTCTGGGTACAGACATCTACACAAGTGGCTAGAGGAGCCTGAAGAGCTACAACGACCCTACCAAAGGAACCAGACCTCTGTCTGGGATTCCCAAGCTAATCCGATCAGCATCGAACCTCATGTCATAAATACCACTAATGAGACTGACGTCTCCTCTACAAAAAACATAAACTAAGTAAACGTGAGTACAAGGGTACTCAGCAAGACTTGCATCAAAACTATATACATATGCATCAGTATCAATGAAGGGGGTTGTGGAGTTTATTGCAGCAAGCCAGCTTTGACTCTTGGCTAACCTATACTACGACTACAAGTAGTATCTTTGAGGTGGAATAGCACACACGAGTCCACATATTCACCAATCAATACACCACTATGGATCCACTCTCGCCTCCCTACGAGAAGGCCATCCATAGCACTCACGCTTATCTTGAGTATTTTAGAAGTATCCATTTCACTTATCTATGGACCACATAAGCAATCCAAGTAGCCCATATCCGAGGACGCGGCTATTCGAACAGATTATTTCACCCTGCAGGGGTATACTTCTTCACACATGCTCTCGCCACTTAGCGCCATATGCGCATCATGCATCTCGGCAACCTTCAAGCAGAAGCACTGGCATGGGCGTCGGTTTTATCGCCTATTTGAGACTGAACCCGCCCGGAAGTCCGGCCGAAGTTTCCGCTACGGCCTCAAACGATGTGCGCAGGGTTCCCAAGCCCACCGTTCAGGTGCCACTTGGTACACCGTGCCACTATGCATCTATCGCATCATAGCCCACCCCGTCGGGCAGCGCTATGCACGACTGCCAACACTTTTCCTACAAACACCAGAAACTAGTTGCGACTCCTGGACAGAGGTCTAGGCGATTAATAAGCCGAGAGGGGTCAAGTTACCGGAACCAATGCATGGTAGTATCTTGTCTTGGATAACATACACAGAACTCAGTTCTTAAGGACGGTCCTAATGAGACAACCCGCCATGTACTCCTACATGACCTCTCATCGCTAACTTTACCAAATCGTGTTCACACACTTAGCTCTCACACCGTAGGACATGAACACTGCCATTCCGGTTCATCACCTGGATGGATCAGACCCGACACGACACGACTCTAAGGATAGCAGGCACAGTAAGTAAGTAAGCATGGATGAGTAAGCACAACAAGGCTCAAGCAGTTGCTACTTATGCTAAGTGGTTTCAACTATTTACTATGCCAAAGACAGGTCATGCAAAGGAATGGGTTCAATTACCGAGAACATGTAACAGTTGAATCGTGATTGTCCTAATGCATTAAAAGAGAGCAGGAGCAAGAGAGTGGGATCATATCAGTATGCTCAAGGGGTTTTGCTTGCCTGGCAGTCCTGAAGATATCATTTCTCTTCATCAGTGTCAATGATCACATCGTCGGAACCATCATCTACCGAGAGGGAACAAACACCAGCAAAATAGGAAGAAGGAACACATTCAATGTGATGCAACAAACATGATGCATGATATGACAAGTTAAGGTACTGAATTGACCTAGAGGAAGAATTAGCCAGGTTAGTTGAAGTGGGGTTCAAACAAGATTGAATTCCAACTCCAAATGATATTTCCTATATTGCCCTAATCATAAAATGTCCTACCAGGTGATGTTAACTTGGTCAAATATGCATGATCATGGCATAAACTGATTCATTGGATTTTTCTGATCATTTTCCATATATAAATTACTTTCATCTAACTTAAGGATTATTTTCTATGATTTTTAGATGTTGTAAATATTTTCTGAAAATATTAACCCATTTTCTGATTTGTTTTAATTCCAGAAATAGATACTTCGTCATCATCATGCCAGCATTACGTCAGCAGTCAACAGGGCCAGGGCCAGGTCAACCTGACGTGCAGACCCCACATGTCATTGACTTAGAGTAAACCATTGGGTTATTTTGGATTAAATAATTATATCTGGTGTTTTAATTAGTGGGTGGGTCCCAGCTGTCAGTGGCTAATGGATTAACTAGCCTGAGGCTTCACCCCTAATGAGAGGCCATGTCATCGCCACCGGCCGGCGACGCCGACGACCAATAGAGCGGCGGATGCTCGCCGGAATCGCGGCTCCGGCATCCATTCAATGTGCAGATGGGCAGAATGGGTTGCTAGCGAAGTGCCGCATCCTGCAGGGGCAATGGAAGGACGTGGGGAGGTCGGGTTCGAGCATGGTGTCGACTACAGCGGCGGCCGGAGCTCGGCCATGGCGAGGTCAGCGGCTAGGGGACGGGGAGGACTAGAGGGATTGGGGAAAAAACGGCGAGCTCACAGGGAGTCAGATGGGGCGCTCGGTGCGCTCTGGGATGCGACGGTGCGGTCGAATCTGCATCGACGATCTTCGGCATCCGAGGCTTGAAGAAAAGCTCGGGGCAGCAATTGGTGACGTTTGGCGTCGTGTGTCTCGGCGAGGAGCAGCAGCAGGACGGGGCGGTGCTTTTGGGCTGCTCGGGGCGAGAGGGAGCAGAGGGGCTAGGCTAGAACGGCGAGCTCGAGCAGCGGCCATGGCAGAGTAAGGAGCGGGGGTGAGAGCGAGGAGGAATGGAGAAGAGGGCGGGAGAGAGCTCGTGCATATCTCCTCGCGCGGGAGATAGGCTTAGGCGGCCTTCTCCATGGCAAGCAGGAGGTGGCGCCGTGCGCGTGCACGCGTGACACGCCTCTCGTCCTACTGGCGAGACATCGAAGAAGACCTCTTCGCCCCTGGTTGTTGGGCTGCACTACTGGGCCGCAGGTAAGTTTTCTTTTCTTTTATTTCACTTTTTTTAATTCTTGCATTTTGTGTTATAATGTTTGGGCCAAACTGCTAAAGTCAAAATCCTGAAATAATTCCTAGGGTTTATGAATATTATTTCTAGGCCCCACAATAATTATCAGAACTTTTGAAGCAACTAAAATAGTTATAGTTTGTTATTTGCCATTTTTAGCAACATTGTTGGTTTATTTAAAATGCCAAAAAGATTTGGAAAAGGTATATCACCCCTGGTATGTTGTTTCCAACATTTATCAAAGAGGGGGAACATTTTAAATAAAATTTTAGAATTCACTGAAAAATTCAATTGTTGGAATTTTATTTATTCCATGAGGTGCTAGGGTTTAACATCCCCATTTCAAATTCAGATGAAGTTAAACATGATGCCATGATGCACAATGGAGAGCCAAACAATATCTCGCTAGGGCTGTGACTCCTTCATAGCATTGTGGCTCTCCTTGGATTCAGAGTAGACATCCAAGTCACAATCTTGTACCTCTGGGACTCCTAAGATGGTAGCCCACTCATCAACTGTAGACTTGTATCTTTCTCCTTCTATCATCCACACTATCCTGCCATATCCAGAGAAGTGAGCTGTGGAGTAGAATTGCATTATCATCTCATCATTCCAAGCAATAAACTCTCTTCCAACAATCTGATCAAGACCAATCCAATGAAAATTGTCTTGCACACATGGGAAATAGTTCTCAGTTGATTTGTTGGACTCTTGTCAGGCACGATTGTCTCATAGAAATATTTGCCTTAAGAAATATTTCCAGTCAACATATCTCATATCACTCACAGGTGGACTCTTGTTAAGCAAGATTGTCTCATAGAAATTTTCCTTAGTGTAGAACCTATAGTCCACAATAGTTTTTCTCCTCTGGGCATATGGATCAATAGCTCTCCATGCCCTCAAACCAGAAGCCTTCCTCTTCTTCATATCCTCAGCAACTGGATGGCTGCCATGGTGTTTAGGAAGGTGAGGTCTAAGCTTCATCAAAGCTATCATAGGATCATTTGCTTCTTTGAAAGTTGATCCTTTGTTCTTTTCAATAGTTGGAATATCTCTGGTAGTCCTCTTGGACTTTCCTGCAGAAACCTTCTTAGGTGTAGCCTTGGTGCTCTTGGACGGACCTGTCTTTGGCATAAAATTTTCAAGAACTTGTTTTGTTTCTTCTTGGGATGGGCATTGACAACAAGCTCTTCCTCCTCCTCCTCCTCAACAACAGCACCAGCAGTCTCTTCTAGATCCTCAAACATTGATGTAGGTATGCCAACAACATGAGTGATTCTCTTCATGGCCTTCTTCTCAACTACCATCTTAGGCAAAGATTTCCTTGGGAGCTTAACAGACATGGTGGCTCTAGCACTTTCATTGGCAGACTTCTTTTCAGCCTTCTCTTGCTTCTTAGCAAGGATATCCTCTGGAAAAAATTCAGAATCCTCTTCTTTAGAATGCTGTCTTTTCCTTGTCCTTGTAGCAGATTTAGGAATCCCATGAGTGCTAGGGTGCCTGGATCGGAGAAAGAGCTGGACTCAGGGCTAGTACCGAAACTCATATCAACATTCTGCTCCTCCAGATTCTGGCTATCCTTTGAACCTGACATGTCTGACCATGTGAATAGAGTTGAGAAGAGTGGAATCAGATAAGTCATCACAAAATATAGAGTTTTTGAAAGATTGGACAAAAGATTCTCCAGGTTCACATTCTGTCCTACGAAAATCGGCACAACCGAAGCAAAAGTATCGATGTTACCGAGAGTGAGTCTCTCACTTACTGAAACTTGTCACTCCTTTCGGTGAGACCGGAAAGGAGTACTCGGTTGCACCGAGAGAGTTCTCAGCAGTACAGAGGGCAAATCGGTTCCACCTAGTATCATTGGGCGGACGACAAACCCTAGAAAATCAATCGTTCGCTATCTAATATAGGTTTCTTGTGGATGGAACAATGCACAAACGGTGGCTTATAGATAAAATTATCTTCATTGTGCAAGAATTGGACGGGGAGTGGAAGAAGGATCATATCCGCACCATAGCTTGGTGATGGTTCCGCTACGGCGAAGACGGCAGCAAAGATGCCCGTCAACGGCAAAGATCCGAGCGGCTGAGGAGCACGGGGAGACAAGGGCAATGACCAGGGGTTCCTTTTGCGAGAGATTAGGGTTTTGGAGCGTGATGTTTGAAGATAGAATTTCAAATGTCGGGGTCCACACCTTATATATCCATCACTGTCGATGACACCGATTCTACATTTTTGGTGTCACCGAGTTTCTCAATAGTTAGCTGATAGGGAAACTTGGTGTAACCGAGAATATGGAATCGGATGTACCGAGATTGAAAAACCAGATCAACCCTAGGCAATTGGATAGACTGAGTTTTGGAGTTGGTTCCACCGAAATGCACTTGGGAAGTTTTAGTGGTTAGTCCTTTGTTGATACGGAACTCCGAGTGCTCCTCACACAGAGAGATCGAGAAGTACTTGTTCAAATTTTGTGATGTCACATGAATAGAGCATGAGGTGAGAAAACATACATATCTAGAGGAGTGGACCTAGGCATTCTTGTATATCTAATTGGCAAATGAAAAAAAATCAAAAACCAAATAGCAACAATTGGATATCCTCGAATGAGTAAATAAATGTAGACCAACATATTCACACATTAAGATGTCAAATGAAATCATGGCAAACATGCACAAACACACTAGCAACTAACAAGCACTTTGGTGATGACGGAGTCATCTATATGTGAGTATATTGACTTAGGAGCCTAGTAATAATACTTGATCATAGGTCATACTCATCGTTTAAGCACAAGTGGGGTCACCACTTTTACATAAAGCATTTAATGTTGTCACATTTATATGAGATGCTTTGACTCAAGTCTTAGAGTAAAACTCCCCCTTGATGAGACATCCCCCCATAGGAGGGATAAACTGACCTTGGGTTTTGTCGATAAAGACATCATGTAGGTCAAGTAGTGGTGGATGCTCAAAGTTGATGAAGATCACCAAGAGTTGGGAGCATCCTTGTTGTTTCACTACTCTTCTCACCTTCATGGGTTAGTCCCAACAAACAAGAGACAAATACAAGGATATCTATGGACATGGAGTGCAAAGCATATATGATGATGTCCATTGATTTGTTGAATACCTTGTCCCTTTCTCACCTTTGAGGGAATGTGTAACTCCTTCAACTATTGCATGATGTTGATGATGATTGCAAATAGTTCTTGCCAATAATGAATATGATTGGATTTCATTGGCGGAGTCACCCCTCAAGAACTTCTCTAGTTCTTCTTCTTGGGGACCCACATAAAGTTGATGGGGATCCTTGGTGTTGAAGTAGAACTTGTAGAAGTTGAGCTTGTAGTTGCCTTGGGAACCCAATTCACCAAAGCTTGGGATTCATCTTCATATGAGTCAATGTTCTCTTGAAGCTTGTTCTTGCTCTTGAGCTTGGGGTCTTGTGGTGGAAGGTCATCACGAGCCTTTGTTGGGAAGAGTATTTTCGTACTTCTCCTGTTGAGGAACAAACTTGGGATTGGAACATTGACCTTCTTCCCATTCAAATCCATTATCATTGAAGTATCCAACACCATGATTCTTCCGGTATCCTCCATGCTTGCATATATTCTCCTCAAATTGTTTGCACCCTTCAAGAGTCTTGTAGATACCTTTCTCTATATTCCCTTTCAAAAGTTCATTTTCTTGCTCAAGTCTAACTTGGCTAAGAGACGAGTTAGTGGGATCAATAGAAATACTAGAAGCAATATCATTGGATTTATCATTTTTATTGCTACTAGTTGAAGAACCCTTCTTTCCTTTGTTACTAGATTGCTTAGTCTTAACTTGTGGCATGAATGTAGACAAGTGATGTCTCTTGGCTAGCTAAGAGGAAGTCTTCTTTCGAAGATCGTCATTGATGGCTTTAAGGAACTCATGCTCTTTCTCTAAGTTGAACTTCTCGAAGCGGAGCTTCTTATTTGTCCTTACAAGCTCTCTATGATCTTGTAGAGTAGACTCACGAGCTAACTTAGGAGTGTTTAGTTCTTGAGTTAGTCGTTCTATTTCCATCTTATCATGATCACATGACTTATCTAGACTAGAGTTAGTACTAGCAAGTTCACTTTGACCAACATTACTACATTTTTCAAATAGCCAGTCATCTTCAATTAACAAGTCATCTTCATCACTATTGAATTCTAGATACTCGGGGTGTGATACCTCGGGGCCTTTAGCCGTGAAGTAACATCCACTTCCTTCATTTGGTGAATTAAATATGTTCTGGGAATCGGTTGTCACCAGTGCAAGTTCGGCAACACCTTCGTCTTGACTATAGTTAGAGTTGGAGTGATAGCTTCTCTCGGAGTGGTTATCGGATTCGGAGCCGGAAACCCATTCACCAACATGAGGTTGATGTCTTATTCTTGAGTAGCTCTTTGTGTACTTTTCCTTCTTCTCCGAGTCCCTACTTCTCCTTGAGGGTCTTCGTTCATAACGATCATCTCTACTCCTTCTCTCTTTTCGAGATTACTCGTCTCTTGAGCTTCGTCTTCTTGGTGACTCTTCTTTCCTTTTGTAAGGAGCCATGCACTCATTGGAGTAGTGTACAAGCTTCCCACAATTGTGTCAGTTCCATTCATGACTTGACGAACGCTTCTCTTCATATCTTGAGTTGGAGCTTCAATTTTTTGCTTCTATTCTTGTACAACTTGGTGAATTTCTTGACCATGAGACTTATCTCTTCATTTGTGACAAGGTTGTCACTTGAAGTTACGAGAGCACCACTTGTGGCTTTGTAAGCAATGCTAGACTTGTGGTGAAGCTTTTCCTTGTACTTGAGTGTCATCTCATGAGCAACAATCCTTCCAATCACTTTTGTTGACTTGAGATTTTGTAGTTGGTCATTATTTTGATCAATGTGCATACGGTGTCATATCAATGATACAACGCTCGAAGTATCTTCTTGATGATGAAGTGGTCGGTCATTTCTTCAATTCCTAAGCCGACAATCTCATTTGTGATGAGAGATAGCCTAGAGTACATCTTAGCAACTCCTTCACCATAGTTCATCTTGAACTTGTCAAGTTGACTTTCAAGAACATCAAACTTAGATTCATTCACAGATTCGGTACCTTCATGCATATCAACCAAAGTATCCCAAATCCCTTTTGCATTCTCAAGATGGATGATTTTGTTGAATTCTTCGGGGCATAGGCAATTGAACACATGCTTGAGCATTGAGTTGCAAACTCTTCAATTCACAGTCGTTTCACTATCGTGTTCCCTTCCATCCGCAAAAATATTCACCTTGCGATCCAACACGAATAACAACCCAAATGGCGGGGCTATAACCAAGTAGATGCATTTTCATTTTTTGCTTCCAACTAGAAAAATTTGTGCCATCAAAGTACGGACCTCTACAGTGATAATTTCCCTCACTAGCTGCCATACTCTCCTAGGTCGTGAAACCAATGCAATTGATACCAATGCTCTATTACCACTTGTAGGATCGAAAGTAGTGCTACAGGGGGGTGATTAAACTACTTGACCAATTAAAAATATACTTTTTCCAAATTTTAAGTCTTGGCAGATTTTAGTATTCACCAAGTCAAGTACACCCCACACATGCATGTCTACGAGTATTGTAGCGGAAAGTATAGACAAGCAGGTAAGTAAAGGAAGGGTAGGAAGATCAAACGCAATTGGTGACACGATGATTTTTTCCCGAGGTTCCGATAGGTGGTGTTATCGTACATCCACGTTTATGCAGTCTTAAACCCATGGAGGGTAACGGTTGCAAGAGTCCATGGAGGGTTCTACACACAGAGGGTTCCACGAAGAAGCAACCTTGACTATACCATGATAGCCTACATCCACGGAGGACTAGCTTAACTCATGGTAGATCTTCACGAACTAGGCGATCTCCTTGCCCTTACAAACTTCTTGGTTCACTCCACAACACTAAGTAGGAGGCTCCCAAGCGACACCTAACCAATCTAGGAGGCACCACCCTCCAAAAGGTAATAGGCTCGATAATGTCGATGAACTCCTTGCTCTTGTGATTCAAGATGATAGACTCCTCAACACGCAATAAATCTCTCACATATTTGGCTTGGTGGAAGAGGTTGATTGGGTGGAAAGCAACTTGGGGAGGCTAGAGATGAAGATTCATATGGTAGGAATGGAATGGCATGATCTCAACACATGAGTAGGTAGCTCTCTCTCAGAAAATCAGTATGTATGAGTGGGGAACTATTCTAAGTGCTTCTCTTGCAAATGAGTGGTGGTGGAGGGGTATATATAGGCATATCCAAAAATCCAACCGTTACACCTAATAAGTCAGACTCGGTGACATCGATGTGTTAACCTCAGCTGTACCGAGTTGCCTCAAAGGTATCAACTTTTGAATGTCGATGAGACCGATACACACAACTGGGTTGCACCGATAAGGTGACCAATGGTCAGATTGCCAAACTTGGTGATGCCGATTCAACAAACTCGGTCGGACCGATTTTGTGAATTTGCGTAATAGGAAGTTGGCAACCCAAACTTGGTGGCACCAAAATGGAATCGGTTGAACCGAAAGGCTAGGGTTTGGATGAGCCTGTCTGAGGCCGAGTATCGTTGCCACCCAGTGTAAAGTGTTGGTTGCACCGATTTTGGATATTTGGCAATGGACACATAATTTTGTGGAGGAGCTGGTGGGTGTATGTGGTGACTTTCACTTGTGGACATATGAGCAGTTTGTTCACCAACAAAACCTTACCCCCTTTTGGTAGTATTGGCTTTCCTATGGACTCAAATTGATTTCTCACAAAAGGTAAACTGTAGAGTCCTTTGCTTGAAGCTTAATCAATCTATTTCCTTGCATCTTTGGGTATTCCACAATCCTTTTGCCAACCCATCATTGAACTTTTCCTAAAACATGCTTAGTGGAAACATTAGTTCAATGACATATATGTTGTTATTAATTAGAAAAACCACCAAGGGAGCAAATGTGCTTCCATGATCTCATAGTGGAACTCTCAATGAAACCACCAATGTCGATGTCGAAACTAGCAGATCTCGGGTAGGGCGTCCCTAGTTGTGAGCCTAAGGTCGATGGTTCATAAGGAACGAAGGAGACAATATTGACCCAGGTTCGGAACTCGTGAGGAGGTAAAACCCTACGTCCTGCTTGATTGCATTGATGTGTATGGATATTATAGAGATGATCTACCTTGAGATCATCTATGCTAAACCGTAGATGAGTTCACCTTTCCTCTATGAATGGGGACCCCCCGATTTATATAGACACTGGGGTCCCTAGGGTTACACGCAACCGACCTTTTACAAGGGATGGATACGTAGATTCTATCTTCGGAACTTGGAGGCCACACCATTTTACAATGACTTCCTTCTTGGATATAAGACCAGTTGTAGTTCAGTTTTTAGCAGATCAGCCCAATAGGTCGTCCCACGATTAATGAGTCAATGTCCCGAGGACCACTTAGTCCCGGACTCATTCACCGAGGGTGATACGTCTCCAACGTATCTATAATTTTTTATTGTTCCATTATGATAAATTATCATTCTAGGATACTTTTGGGGCATTTATTTACAAATTTATATTATTTTTTAGCACTAACTTATTCACCCAGTGACCAGTACCAGTTGTTGTTTTCTGCATGTTTTTCACTTTTCAGGTTTACCATACCAAACGACGTCCAATCGTCCTGAAACTTTTTGATGATTTTTTTGGCCAAAAGAGGTTCTAGAAGTTTAGAAGAACATCGGGAGCAACCCGAGGGCCCCACAAGCCAACACGGCATGGCCGAGGGTGCCATGATGGCTTGTGGGCCCCTCGTGGCTCTCTCAACTTTGTTCTACGATTTATAAATTTTCATATATCCTGCAAACCCTAGAGGCAGTCCCAAATTTTTTTTATGCCGCCGCAAGTCCGTGTTCCGATGGGAGGTCATCTGGAGGTCTGTTACGGCACACTGTGGGACGGGGGGTGTCACTCACGGATGGTGTCTTCATCGACCTTGCTTCCCTCCAGATCATGTGTGAGTAGTTCACCACAGACCTACGAGTCCATAGTTTGGATCTAGATGACAATCTCTCTATATCGTGATATTCAATACAATGATCATCGTATCTTCGCTTTGATCTATGTGATGTAATACTTTGTGCGGTGCGATTTTTGGGATCCGATGATTTGTGGGTTTATGTTAAGATTATTCATGCTAAATATTTCAGTCTAATCTATAGGCACTCAAAAAATTCTTATGTGCCTCATCATTATAGGTTTGTATTTCTCTCAAATCTATTGAAATAGTTTGGCCAACTAGATTGATATTTCTTCGGTGAGAGAGATGTGTTGTTGTGGGTTCAACTTGACGAGTTTATATATCCTAGTGACAGTAGGGGACAAGTTGCATCTTTGTGTTGTTGACACTAAGGGCAAAATGATGGGGATTATTCATATTTCTTGAGTTTACTTTGTCTACATCACATCATCATTCTCCATGCATTACTTTGTTTGTCATTAACTTAACAGGTAGAGAGGCAAGAATAGAAGCGCTCTTGAAGTGGAGTAATATTAATAGATGCAGGCAGGAGTCGGCCTATTTGTCTTGGACATGATGCCTATATACACATGATCATTGCCGTGAATATTGCATAACTATCCGCTTTTCTATCAATTCCCGAAGAGTAATTTGTTTACCCACCGTATGCTTATCTTCATGAGAGATGCCGCTAGGAAAACTATGGCCCCGGGTTTATTCACTTAGATATTCATAAATGCTACAATACCTTGCTGCCATTTACTTGCTTTTATTTTAATATGTGATTTGCAGTTATCTACAATTATCTACACAACTCACTTGCTTGCTTGCAAATTATGAGATCAAGGGGATTGACAACCCTCTTGCCCGCGTTGGGTGCAAGTTGTTTGCTCTTTTGTGTGCATCCGCCGAAGACGGTTGTTGTTGATATTCCTATTGTTTCAAAACCTTGGTTTCATAATTTAGGGAAATCCTTACCCATATTGTGTTGCGATTACCCGCTTCTCTTCGCTGAAAACCCAACACAAATCACAAGTATTAAGAAGGATTTTTGGCGCTGTTGCCGGGGAATATATGTCACACCCTATGTTTTGCCTCATGACAAAGTTAACCTGACTCAAAAATTCGGCCCATTAAATTTTTTTGAGTGCCTATGAATGTTTTAATGGTGTGCTATTTGCTTGCTTGTTTGATTGCTTGTTGGTGGTCTATATTCATAAAACTCCCCCGTACTCTCAAAACTCTTTTCCTTGATCTAAACTCTTGTCGAATGATCATACCATGTGTATAGGACCTAACAATATTTTTATCAAATATTATTTTGGCCAAAACGCATTTATTCAATTTAGGTTTTCAAAACCCCCTGAATTGAGGTTTGTACTACAAGTCCTCAAATTTGGTGGAATATTTTGCCCCAAAGGATTTATTGGAACCAAATATATTTATATATATATAACTTACCTAAACCACAAAATATTATTTTTTAAAGATTATTTTCTTATTTTATTTAAACGATTTTTCTTAAGGCCAGAAATGGTATTTATTAGGAAAAATTATTTTATGCTTTCAAAATATTTGAGAAAAATTAGGAAAACTCAGTGGACATATATTGTCCATATACAAGAGTTTAAACACGAGGTCATGTTCAAAATATTGGACAAAACCCTTCAAAACAATTTCTTCCTATTTCAAGCATTTGAAATATTTCTATAAGAAATATTATCAAATAAATCCGGAAAATTCTATCATGTCACATATGATATATGTGATCATCTTGCCAAGTTACATATCAATCCCAACTGATTTCATTCATCAAATTATCCCAAAACTCTCTCGGTCCAGATTCAAATTTGAGAAACTCTACATTGCGAACCATCTCCTATTGATCAGAAAATCTGTGGACATATTCTAATACTCCAATAATGCTTCCACACCAAGTGGTGCATCAAGGAGAAGAAATCCACTTGTCCAAATCCCCCCAAACCCACTTCTTTTGATTTCAAGAATTGGAAATGTTTGCATTGTCAAGTTTCTCTATTTGATCCCAAACTTTTTGTCCATGTTCAAATACTCAAATAATGCCACCACACAAAGTGGTGCACCAAGGAGAATGGATTTGCCTAGCTAGATCTAAGGAAATCCATTTTTGCCCATTTTTAGGGTTTACCAAATTTACATTATCAACTTTCTTTAATCATGCTCAAATCTTGTGGTCCACCTTGTTTTCACCTCCTAGTCTATCCCGTTAAATCACATATCATGTAGATCATGTTAACTTGCTCAAATCATCATCAAACACCTTGTTCCCTATTTTAAGAATCAATCATATAGGATGCAAAAGTGTTCTCCTTGAGCAAAGATTTTTACCACACCTTCACCTGACCCCCAGCCACCTCCAATAGGAGTTACATGCCCTCATATAAATCATTGTGGGGTAAAACCCATTCCCCTCCATGGACAACAAGTATTACCCCTTTTCTCTAGTCCCCTTCCATTCTGATGAAACCCCCAGGGTATCCTATGCTATTTCCACCTTGTTTTACCTCCCTCTAGCTGCTGGACATGCATGGCCGCGCCCAAGAGGCCAATGGCATGACATTTGGGCGCTCTAGAGCACGCTACAGTGCACATCCGCACTGTAGCCGCCGCCCAATTGTAGCCCCCGGCAGCCTTAGGCTCCCCCTCTCACCTGGCTGGCCTCGGCGTTCGGGAGATGTTGGGCTGTCGGACCCCTCCTGCCTCGCCCCTCCCATGCCCTGCTCACACGTGCCGGAGCACCGCCAAGCTCCGCCACTCCCTGTCCACACGAGGGACTCACCTCGAGTTCCCCTACCCCCTCTCTCAGTCCCCTGCTTCATGGACGAGCCCCACCAATGACACAAGACTCCTCCGGCCTCGCCTCTTGGCCACCAGAGCCGTTCCCTTGGGTGGCCATGAACCCCGTCCACGAGGACCCCCGGCAACACTATAAATAGTGTCCGCCGACCCCGTTTCTCTTCAATTCCGGCCTCCACACACTACCAATCACACGCCCACACTCTTTCCCCCATGTTCTGATGCTCGGAAGCTCGAGTTCGAGCAGGAGGGATGCCACCACAAGGAATCACCGTCCGCACGGTACAGAGCATCCTTGGCCTCCCTTTCATCTCCTCGAGCTCCCCTTCATCCTCCTGAACCTAAAACCTCCCTCCATCTAGCAAATAGTAGGTAGGAGCGAGCTCTTGATGTTTGTTTTCCTTGTCCCTCGCTCGGACTCAATGTCGTCATCGGTCCAGTCATCTCCAGCGGCCGTTCTATCCACCAATAGAACGACGATGATCCTCTGAGCACGAATGTGCCGGCTGTACGTCTCTTCGTTGCTGGAAAGAACCTTGGTGAGCTTCTCCTCGCGCTGGCTAGAGGTTAGGGATGACAGGTGGCCCCCACATGTCATCGCCTTCACCCCCTTTGTTCCATTCATGGGGTGGGTCCCGCCCGTTAGGTTCAAAAATGGAACGTCGCGCGCACCGGTTCGGTGTGAAAATGAAAGCGTATTTCCAAAATACGCCTCCTGCGTCGACAGCCTACTCGGGCTACAACTCCTCTGGGCCGAGTCGTTGCGCTCAATTCGGGCCCAAAGCAAGAGTGTCATTTCTCCTTTTCTAATTATCAGAATCTTGCAAAAATTCCATAGAATGCAATATTGATCAAAATGCAAAATTCCAACTCCTATAATTTTCTAAAATCCTAATATATTTAATAGTGCAACTTCCAGAATTTTCCATAAGACTTTTATGTATTGTTCAAATTCAGATTCAAATTTGAACTAGTAAGGGCCACTTTGCAGAATTCGTACCATATCTAAATCCACTCAAAATGGAGTGAATCAAATTTTAAGAGGCTCTAAAACCTTGCTATATCCTTATATCCTTGGACAACATTTTTACTATGCATCTAATCTGTTGTGTCAAAATAATAGCCCCATTTTACATTATTGCCACCTTTGGAAATTCATTTCAAATCCAAATCTAGTGAAACAACTTCCCACATGTTTCTAAAATGATTCCCAATTTTATAGGTGCATTAACTCATTTTTGTAAAAATGATTTCTGTAGACTTCTTATAATATCGAAAATGCCCCCATTTCCATCATTCAAAAATCTCCGGCAACCCAAAATACAGTAGGGCCATTTTAGATACCCTTCTTACGACTAGAGAAGTCCTAGAAAAACAGAACTCCTATTTATAGAGCACATTTATTTCTCTTCTTGTTGTGTTGCTTATTATGGTTGTTTTCGATGGTAGTGGATGAAGTACACGGAGTTCTCGAAATGGACGAGAAGCATGTGAAGACCTCGAAGACTTTGCTAAGACACACAAGCAACCCTTTAACCATGACTATGAAACCCTTTTAATGCATGGATAATGTCACTTTAATTCGTTATGTTGATCATGTTGATGTGGTGCCCCCTTTAGTGGGATGCCTCCGATACTTTACCGTTGATACTTGCATCGTGCATGACCGTACCTTCCTATGCGGGTTGTGCGTGTGGGAGTAGATAGGATGCTTAATAGATGCTACGCAAGTGGGATCAGGATATGCATGGTGCCAGAAAAGATATGATTCCAAAGACATTTCGAAAACCCTGTCGAGTACCACTAATGCCTTAGGGAGATGATGGTGAGCTAGGTATCCACTTGATAAATAAGTGGTGTACTGGAGCAGGTTGTGTGTGTGTTTTTGAAAACGGAGAGTTTGAAGATTTGCTGACCATCCCAATCTTACATGTATAATCATGATAACCCTGATGGGACGGGGCTGTGATGATTACCTTTGTGGGTACTAGCATAGAGACTGTATTACTAGTGGCGGGAGTGACGTGATCACTCTCGATACGGCTCGTGCCTGGTAGGGTGAGCATGCGCTATCTTTACTTGCATCGCGCACACTGTGGCATGCCCTAATGGATTATACGTGTGATGTATATCATGCGAGATGGCACCAACGAGTGGAATCATTATTTAGTATCGCTAGGGGAAAGGCAACGTTCGGGTACTTACCTTGGGTATGAACAATGCCACGAGTCGTGGCTTCAGAGTGAAGTTTCCCAAGTCTTGTTGGTAAAGTGTCCAACCTTTGCAGAGTGTAAAAATATTCGAATAGCCGTGTGCACGGTCATGGACAGTTGGAGGTCCTGCATAAACTATATCTGATGTTTTCACAAACTTGGTGTGTGTGTGTGCACGCGCGTGAGCTAGGCCCGATGAATTGGCATGATGATGGACATGAGATGTTCAACCCCCGCTTATGATGATAACTGTGACTTGTTCACATGGATTCTTGTCTATGGTTGATGCATGCTTACTTAAGTTACTTGATCATGTCATTGCACTTAAAACTAGCTATGTGCAAAACTTAAAAACTTAGTGCTATATCATGCATTGTTATACCTTGTTCCAAAACATGGGTTGCTTGCGAGTACATTCAAAGTACTCATTGGCTTGCCACTGGTTATTTAATTTCCAGGCATGGAAGAGCAGGAATATGGTGAAGAGTTCGTTGGTGACGAACATGTGAACTAGGACGCTTCCTAGTTAGAATGCATGTAGGTTTAAGGCAGATGGCATGGGTTCACGCTTCCGATCAAGATTTCTGCTGCTTGTTATGTTTAAGTGTTTGGCCCTTGCGGCCCTATCTATGTATGACCTGGCCTAGTTGGCCTTTATTTGTGTAAGACGATATGTAAGGATGTAAGACTCCTTTATTCCAATTTAGGTGTGTTAAGTGAGCATTGATCTCTGGGATCACTGTGCATTTTAATTTAATCATCATGACTTATGAGTCGGCGTACCCACAATATCATCACCCACTCTACTATCAGAACATCACCTGAGGGCTTTCTCTTTTGCCAGGTCTGAGGACGTCTCCATCAGAAATCTCCTTTCTACAAATACCGTTGGAGAGAATTTTCATCTGCCACTCTTTGTCCAAGCGAGGCAGGAAATCCAATCCATTCAGTCGGACTTGAGCGTTGTGGCCATCCACCAGGACCGGAAAGACAAATGGTTGAGTATGTGGGGATATGCGGGATTTAAGTCAAGGAACTACTACCAATTCTTTTTCCGATGCAGCCTTTTCCTGGGTCCAGAAGTCCAAGTGCACCATGAAATGGAATTTTTTTGCGTGGTTGCTGCTGGAAGATAGACTGAACACTCGAGTCATGTTGCGTAGGAGAGGGTTGCTGCTGCAAGGGACTGACTCCTCGTGCCTGCTTTGTCCACACCATCCAAAGGAAACGTTGGAGCACCTCTTCTTCGAATGTACTTTCAGCTTGGACTGCTGGGATTCCATTGGTGTCATGTGCTGGCCACATGACAATAGACTTCATATAGTTCATGCTGCTAAACATGCTTGGAACTCTCCCATGTGCTACGAAGTGTTCACTATCGCATCCTAGTGCATTTGGAAGGATAGGAACAGCAAACTTTTTATGGGTATCACCCCAACCCATGCCTCCTGGGTGGTTAGATTTAAATCTGACCATGGGCTCATGAAGCACATGATTAAATGCAGCCTCTGGCCCTTTGTAGATTAGGTGATAGCTAGACTCCCCTGAGCACACCCCTTTATGTTCTTTGGGTGGATCACACCACCCCTCTCCCCCTATTTAATTGCTTTTTGTAATCTTGTTTTGTCCGTAATATAAAGTCAGTGGGGGGTGCCCCCACTGTCCACGGTTCTGCCAAAAAAATATCATTACCCACTATCAAGTAACTTTACAAAAATTATCATTCACTTGTTATACTTTTTATTTGTTGTTATATTTTCGTTGCTAAAAAATCAAAAATACAAAAAAAAATATTTGCTTGCTTGTCTAGTCATGTTATCTTCATATTTGTAATTTTCTACTTGGCTCATCTTCTATCCATTCGTGCTCATACTGAAACCCCAACTAGCTTAGTCGAGGGGAAAATATTTGGTCAACATGCTTATTTTGTGCGTCACCGGTTGCCTCAAAAGGGGACTTTTAAGGCATCAAATAAAGGGTTTGGACTACTATGCTTGGAATCTGTTTGAAAATTTTATTTTACTTGTTGCTCCGAGAACCCTAAAAAACACCTTTCCTACTTTTGTAAGTTTAATGATAATGAAATCTTATCCTCGTATTCCAAGGGTGTTTATATTTACTATGATATCGAAGAAATTGAAGAATTTGTTGCTTTTAGGGTCCTTATGAACCTTCTTCTTTTATTGAAAAGTATGATGCTACTAGCTACAAATGTGAAAAATTTGCCATACTTAAATATTTCTATAATAAAATATGCTTCTAATTCCTAAGTTATATAATTTATTGAGAGAATGTCTCCTGCTTTGGAAGAAACCAGTGATTCCATTGATTCAATTGAGATATCCCCTCTTGATGAACATGATGCTTGCTATTCTTGTGGCCACGATGCCAATAGTAATGATGCTTATGGAGATGAACTTGGTATAGTTACTTTTGTTGAAAATGAAATTCTTGTTATTTCACCCAAAATGCATGATTGCAATGATGTTACTATAAATTCTATTAATGCCAATTATGCTAGCGATATGCAAAACTAGAAGCTTGGGGATGAAATTTTTATTATGTTCACTACTTATTATAATGATCATGATTGGGGAGATGATGTTTCTTTCGATCTTGAAAATTTATTTAATTGTCATGATGAAAATGTTATGGATAATAATCCTTGCAATAATATTGAAAGTGGGTTTGGAGAGGTCATGACTTTAGTTATTGTTGATCCCACTAGCTAAGAAGATTGTAAAACTCTTGTGCATGTGGATCATAGAGAAAAAGATTATATGAGAAATAGGTTGTTGAATTTTAATATGATCCTACATGTAATTACTATGGGAGAGGCAAATATGGTTATAGGAATTTTTATGTTACTCACATACTTCTCTTTCTCTTAAAACTGTTATAATGCTTCACTCTCCTATTTCCATATTTTCGACACTTCTTGTATTGATGATTTGTTTGCTTATAAAATTACAATGCATAGAAAGTATGTTAGACTTAAATGTGTTCGTCACATGTTTAATGATGCTCTCTTTGTGCTTTAATTCTTGTCTTTTATGTGACCATCATTATTATCCTAAGCCTATCTTGATGGCTATAAAGAAATAGTTTGTTGGAAGACAACCCACTAGTTATCATTTATTTATGTTTGGTTGTGATAACATGGTTGTTGCCTCTGTAATGATTGTGTTTTTATGTTTTAATAAGTGTTCGTGCCAAGTAAAGCCTTTGGGATGACTCACAAGATGAGTAGAATTGCTACAGTGCACAAACAAAAAAAATTAGCATCCACAGTAGAATTTCTCTAATTTTACTGGAATGTATTTTTAATATGAATGTATTACATATTATTGCTATAAATTTTCTTCAGCTTGTCCTAATTTTTCAGAATTTTTAGTGTTACAAAAGTATAGCATCTGTACACATCATTACACACTATTATGTCTTAGACAGATTCTATTTTTCTTTGCATAGTTTCCTTGTTTTGATGATGCTATGGATTATATCGGGGGTATAAGCCATGGAGAAGTTAGAATACAATACATATTATGCAGTAATGAAATATGAATTAATTGATAACAGTACTTGTCGGTGTTTTGGGACTGGGGGTACCCAAACCTGCATGCGGCCCAACGCGTGGCCCGCCTCGACGACCTGGTACGGCCCGGCGGCAAGCCCCCTAGGTCAGGGCCCTCGCGAGGGCCCCGGTCTCGTGAGGCAAACAATTCTTAGACCTCTAGAGGAGTGGCATCTCGCAGGCTGCCTCCCAAGGAGCGGAGATTTTTGTGCAAGTACCTAGCCTCGTGAGGCCGAGATGACGTGGACTCTGACGAGTGAGGACACACGGGCGCAAGCGGGTGCAGAAGAGGACAATTTCGTGTTTTGTGCTAAGGAGGCAAGGACGAACGCGGGTTCCCAAGGGATGCCCCAAAGGTTTCTCTTCTAGTGCAACAAGTTCGAGACCCACGAGCTTGGCAAGACGGATGTCATCGCCGAGCCCACCACTGCTTTATGCCTGGAAGCTTTGCAGGCGAAGACCGCCTTTAGTCAGGATAGGATGTACCTCCTGTCCCCTTTCAAATTTCGCCATTGTGGTATTCCTTCAGCCTGTGTGATAAGGGAAGAGAATCGAGGCCACTATAAATAGGAACTCGCTTCCACCATATATGGGGTAGGGGAGAAGTGGCCAATGAGAGTTCAGCTCATCACCACCAAGATCCCTCACGAAGTCGTTCAACCACTGTACTAGTTCATCCACAACATCCTCCTGAGGCCAATCCACCAAAATTAGGAGTAAGGTTTTATACCGCAAGGTGGCCAGCTCCTGGGTAAATTTCTGTGTCCATCTTCTTCCCCGCTCGCGCGTACTCGACAAAGTTTGGCAGTAGGGTGATGGTCTTGAGACTTTGAGCTGGTTGGGTTCTTCGCACACGCCCCAGAGTTCGAACCTTGTTTGGTCCATGGAGCCCCGATTCCAACATCTGGCGCTCCAGGTAGGGGCGTGTCGTAATCTTCCTATGGTTCCACTTCGTCTCCTCTTTGTCGCTCCCATGGCCAACAACCTCCAAGTCTGTGCCGAGCATCAGGCCGCTCGTGTTGCCCAGACAGCGCTCGTGGGCCGCGGTGTCCCGCGCCGCTCCATCTCTCCTGCAGCCAATGCTGCTACCGACCTAGCTACTGACGAGCAGTAGGACTCATTGCTGCCACCCTCCGTGTGGCATGATGACTACACCGCTACTCCGTCCCCCACTCCCACCATGGCGTCGTCCTCCCACGCACGTCGCAAACCGACGAACGCACCGGCTGCACTACTTATCGCATGCAAGCTGCTGCCTTACCGCCCCGCCAACGACCACTACAAAGGTTGGCTTGGCCGCATCTCCGAACTCGTCGAGGTCGCCAGCGAGGACCCAACGCCCTCTCACTCTCTCCGTCCCCTGCCCTTCCAGGCGGGTGATGTGGCTCACGGCAGGCCTCCTCGTTCTCTACAAAGCGCCAACCTCGAGCCCAGACACGAAGCATGCATGAGACAAGGCGGGCTGCCAAGTGGTGCCATGGGTGCAAGGTGAAGCGTGAGCGTTCCGCCCGCCGCCACGCCAACATCAAGACCGTGTGCCCTTGGAGGTTGCGGAGGACGGATGCCAAGACCGAGCTCCCATCGCACATGTCGTGCCAAAGAGTGAAGCGGCCTGCCGCACCTTCTGCTCGGAGCTGCGCCGTGTCGTCTGGCCCGGCAAGTTCAAGACAAACCTGCCTCCACACTACGACAGCACCCCTGACCCCATAGAGTTCTTCCAGCTCTACTCGCTAAGCATCGAGCCGGAACACGGTGGCGACAAAGTCATGGCGAAATGATTCCCCATGGCTCTAAAGGATGGCGCATGCTCCTGGCTCCATAACCTCCCAAAAGGATCGATCTCCTCCTGGGACAAACTTCACGAGTGTTTCATCGCCAACTTCCTGGGCACCCGGGACCGCCCCAAGCGGTGAGCGACCTCTGGCACATGAAGCAGCAGCCGGATGAGACACTCTGCAATTACATACAATGCTTCATGAGTGTCCGCCTCAAGATTCCACAGGCATCGGAAGAGGTCATCATCTCGGCGATCACCGATTGCGTCAGGGACCTCAAGATCAGAGAGGAGCTCGCCATCCATGACGATCTATGCTCTCCCCTGGAGATGTTCAACCTGGCGAATAAGTTCACAAAGGCTGAGGTGGGCCACCTCTCCCTCCATGAGCTTCCGAAGGCAGACCTTGAAGACAAGAAGGCCAAGTCTAAGGAGGTGAAACGCAAGGGCCTCGCCATGCTGGCAGCCGATCCCGAGACGAAGCATGGTTGTGACCAAGAAGAGCCCCCTACGGGCAAGCGCCCATTCTGCATCTTCCACTACACAAACACCCACAACACCAGCGTCTACCAGAAGCTCAGGGAGATCTGCGACGAGCGCCTCGACCGCCGGCCTGGGCGTGGCGGCCATGGCTACAGCCGTGGAGGGGACTGCAACGGAGGCCGCCGGAACGACCACGACGGACCTCAGGATTGGTGCGACCAGCCTCATGAGGACTACTGGCATGATGAACCTCTGGATGTACCTTGGAGCGATCAGCCCTGGGAGCCCCATCCTCAGGGCAGGGCCTACCTTCCTCCGTTGTCGCCTCGGCCAAGGATAAATGACAATAACCAATAGGATGATGGGGTTGGGGATTCCAAGAGCCTCATGCGATCGCGTGCATCCTGGGCGGTGCTCAAGCCCCATCCTCGAACCGCATCTTCAAGCAGTTCTCTCGTGAGGTGAACACAGCCCTCCCGAGGCTTGAGGCCGCGCATCCCCTCAAGTGGTTGAAGTGTGCCATTACTTTCGACTCCAAGGAATACCTCAAGTGCTCGGCCGCCGCAGGCACGCTCACCTTGCTCTGCACACCCACCATCAGCAATGTCCTCAAAACCAAGACCCTCATCGACGGTGGTGCTGGACTCAATGTCTTCACTGTTGAGACATTTGAGACTCTTCAGGTGCCCTATGATTATCTCATGTCGAGCAAGCCCTTCTCAGGAGTGATCGATGGCTCCACCATACCCCTGGGGCAAGTACGCCATCGAGTCACCTTCGGCAAGTGCGGTAACTACCACACTAAGCTCATCGACTTCGACATCGCCAACATCAGCCACCTGTACAATGCCATCCTCAGGTACCCCGCCCTCGCCAAGTTCATGGCGGCAACTCACCATGGCTACAACGTCCTCAAGATGCCAGGGTGCACTGACATCATCACGGTCGCCTGTGATGAGAAGGATGCAGTGTGCTCCCTCGAACGTGCCTACCAGGCTGCGGTGGCCGAAAACTCTGATGACGAGGGCGACATCTTGCCTCCCGATGACACCCTCAAGAAGCAGAAGCAACACCTCCACAAGAGCAGCCAGGGGGATAGGATCCCCATGGATGGAGTCTTAGGCCCCGCGTCCACTGCTGGGGCACCTCTCCCTCCCGCATAGAAGGCGTGCCCAGTGCCTCCCTCAGGGCAAGCTTGGGGCTTCCACATGGAGTGCTCCCAACCTTTCCGGTGTGATGAGGGAGGTGCTCGGGCACCACTTGGTGGCGTGCTTTGATGCACGCTGACACAAGCAAGGATCAAGGCACGAGGCGCTAGGAGCGTGGGAGTTCATCACCTACACAATCGAGGAGCTTCATGAGGCACAGGGCATGAGCGACGAGTGTCACCCAACGCCATCCATTGTGATTGCCGTTCTGACCGGCAGGCTGCGTGTTTGTGTCAACATCCTGGGCCTTAACATGGCTACATCACATGGCCTCTTCTGGACATTGCGTATTGGACGCAGTGGGGGCTACCTTTGCAGCTATGTCCGCATGCCTTTTGGCCTTGTAAATGTGGGCACTACATACCAGGACGTCATGTAGACCACGGATGCGTCTCATGATGCCCGGCTTCGCGTGGTTCTTCAGGACACCTCGCATCCTCGTGAGCCCCCTAGGCCTCGCGGGCCCCTCGAGCCTTCGAAGCCCTCAAGCTCGTGAGGATCAAGCTTCCACAACTACCCCAATGCTTGAGCAGCGCTGTTTCCAGGGGACTTTTTGGTTTGTTCAATTGAGGCCATCCCTTGTGCTGCATCATCCTCAAACTGTTAGGGCCCGCCCACACAGCTTTATCGTTTTGCGCATGCGTCAGACTGATTTTGGATTTGATGAATTTCCTAAGTATTCCAACTGCATGCCCGGTGTTTCGTCACCATGAATGTCGCTGCGCCCTAACAACCCTTCCCTCGACCGCCTCATGATTAAGGGCTCGCACGACGTCTGTGCTCGGGTCCGTCCATGTAGTGTTGATAAATCCAAGGAGTCGAGCTCTGTCTTGCAGGCCAGTCCCGTGCACGTCACCTCCTCGAGGTCCTTGGTGCTTGTCCTTGCGTGAGCTAATTGAGGCTAGGTGAGTCAGGGCACGCAGACCGGTTTGTATAACTGTTGTTCGATGCCTCGTCATCGCGGGAGCCACGTGACGGGTGTCTTTCCTCGGGTTGTCGCATGAGAGGACAGGGCACCGTGTCTATGCTCGGGTCTATCCCTACAACGTCAATAAACCCAATGGCTGAGCTTTGTGTGGCGGCCTGGCCCCACGCACGTCACCTCCTGGGGTCGTTGGTGTTTGGCCTTCTAATGCGATCGCCTTCGGAGATTCATTCGGCACAGGTTACCCCCATCCCACAGGCTTTACAAGCACACCTCACACTATAAAAATTCAGGTGCAACCTGCCTTTGAGGTAGGGCCTCGTGAGTTCCGTGCTGGCTCACGGGTGCCTAGATAGACCTCCTCCAGTTCTGCCGTGCTAGTCATGCGTACGAACAAATTGGGTTGTACACGCCCGCCTCTAACACGGAGCTCCCTTCCCATGCCCAAGTGGAAGCCCTGTGCTCCGCGCTGGCGGATGACACGGTCGCTCATCGGCTATGCCCACGCCCAGTGGAAGCCCGATGCTCTATCCTGGGGGTAAACAACTGAGGGCGCTCTAGCGGTTGTACCAACGTCAGGATGGCCTCCCGGCTCTTCGCATGGCCCCTTCACGCAGTGTTCCCCTAGGATGCACGTGCGAGGGGGTTGGCCGGGGCCTGCACTCAGGTTAGGCCTGGCGTGCGCCACCTCACCAGGTTCTGGTACCTGGTCTTCTTGCGTCCCTCCCAGGAAAAAGCAGGCGAAGAAAGGTACAAATTGACCTCACGAGTGTCGCTCGCACGCCAAGGGGGACCCCTGATCATCGTGACTTAGAGGCCTCATAGGTCATGTATCCCCGTGCCACTTGGTCTCGTCATGGCGATCCAAACGGCCCAACGGCGATCGAGGTATGCGCGGGATTAGGCCATGTCGACGCGGAGCACTAGGGCGCTCCATAACAACCTTGTCTTCGCCATGTTTCATTCCTTTGTGTTGCTCGTACGTCAAGTGGGCCCATGAGCACCGTGACTCAGGGGCCTCACTGATCACGTAGCCCCTCACCCATTGGTCTCGTCCTGGCGATCCGTATGCCCCAACGATGGTCGACGTATGCGCAGGATTGGGCCTTGCCAACGCAAAGCACAAAGGCAAATAGGAAGGAAAAGAGTACAAGAGGAAATCATGAGATTCAAACAATTATTACAAGCACTGAATGTTTTGCGAATTCAAACAAGTCTTACACCTCTGCGAGGCACGGTAAATGTCCCAGGTTAAAATCTAGAAATAGGGGCCTCCATCGCCATGGCCGTCATCGCCGACTATCCTAGCCACGGCAAGCCCGTCATCAACATTGATGCCACCGTCGTCACCACTGCTTGCCTTCGCTGCCCGGGGTTTGGCAGTAGCGACGCACATGACCTTCTCGACCAATGCATCCACAGAACCCTTCACGGCCGCTTCAAGAGCACTGCAGGACTCAGAGGCAACCAGGACAATCACTGCGTCGAAGCCAAAGCCGGGCTGATGGAGGTATAGCTGGTTGAAGACACGCGTCGCGGTCATGGTGATAAGGTCGTGGCACTCATCCTCCAAGATGGTGTCCACCCTGACGGCAGCGCCTTCGAGCACCTCAGCATGCTTGGAAGAGCCCCTGCATAGCTGACCTCAGGAGTGGACAAGGGCTCCCTAAATCCCCCTATAGATGGAGCACAGTGCCTCGCGGAGCCTGAGTTTGAGGGAGGGGAAGGCATTGAGCTCCACGACCGCCTTCTTCTCGACATCAGCAAGGGCCTTCGCCTTGGCATCCAGCAGGGCCATCGTCTCGGAGACACGCCAGGCATGGGACGCCTTGTCTACGAACCATATAAGTATCCAAGTAGTCCATATTTGCGGACGTGGCTATTCGAATTGGTTGATTACCCTGCCGGGGTGTACTTCGCCACAAATGCTCTTGCCACTTACCGCCATGTGCTCGTAAAAAGGCACCTCGACAACCTTCAAGTGGAAGCCCAACGAGGGAGTCGGCCACAACCTGACTAACCACACAAGACTCTAGTCTAGGTTTATCGCCTATTCGGGATTTAACCTGCAAGGAAGTCTCGCTAAAGTTTCCTCAATGTCCCCAAACGATGTGTACAGGGTTCCCAAGCCTACTTCGACGTATGGTACTACGCTTGGTACACCAGGCCACAATGCCTAGTCTGTCCCAAGCCCACCTATACGGGGTTCCACTCGGTAGACTACTAGCATAACCAACAAACACCAGAAACTAATTGCAACTCCTGGACAGAGATCAAGTCGGTTAATAAGTCGAGAGAGTCAATTAATGATCCCAATGTGCGGTAGTAGCAAGTCTTGGACAACATACACATGACTTAGTTCTTAAGGACGGTCCCAATGAGACAACCCACCATGTACTCCTACACGGCCTCTCATCGCTATCTTTACCAAATCGTGTTCACAACTTAACTCTCACCATCAGAACAAGTTCAGTTCACTCCGGTTCATCACCCAGATGAATCGGACCTGACACAACTCTAAGCATAGCAAGCATAGCAGGTTAAGGGCACAACATAGCTCAAGCATCTACTAGCTATGCTATGTTGCATGGTTGAGCTATTTACTGTGACAATGATAGGTCATCCAGAGGAATGGGTTCAACTACCGGAACATGCGAAGTTGAAACGTTTTGTCCTAATGCAATAAGTGAGAGCAAGAGCGAGAGAGTGGGTTTGTATCGGACATGTTCAAGGGGGGTTGCTTTCCTGATAAGACGATCACACGTTACTGCTCCTCAGATGGATACTCAATCGAATCCTCCAGCTCAGTGCCTAACACGAAGAACAACCATGGAAGGGGAACAAATCAATACACATCAAATGCAACAATATGATGTATGAATATGACATGGCAGTATGATGTGTTTGAGCTAATGCATGTAGCAACAAGTTTAAATGAAGTCGGTTTGAACTCAAGGTTCAAATTCAACTTCATATATGGATTCCATAATGCATTTGAACTAAAATGTCCAAGTTTACCTATTTAGGTTGCTCGAACATGTACGAAAATGGTACACATGGATTCATTGGATTTTTCTGATCAATTTTCATATGTAAATAATTTTCATCTGACTTAGAGATTAATTTATATGAATTTTAGAAGTGTTTATTAATTTCTGGAATTTATTTAAATATACATAATTGTATTTATTATGTCAGCCTGGCATCATGATGACGTCATCAGGTCAAAAGCGCCAGCCCAGGTCAAACCTGGCGGCTGGGCCCCACCTGTCACGGACTCATTCACCTAACCATTTCTTTAATTAAACTAACGGGCTGGGCCCACACGTCAACTACCGAGGGGTTAATTAACCCTGTGTTTAGCCTTAAGCTAATCACCTGACGAGGGGGGTCCCACCTACAGGTGGCTCAGGCGACGGCTCGTCATCGACGACCTCTGGTCGTGGCGGCGTCCGCGCTATCGGGCACGGGAGCGGCGGCCGGGAGCACTGGGGCAAAGCCCTCGCTCGCCCGCACCCTGGGGAGCTAGCTAGGGATGCGGGGGTCGCCGGAGCTCGCGGCTGCGACGCCAAAGGCGGTGGCCGGAGCTCGGTCGAGGACTGCCACGGCGATACGGGCTGCGAGAGGGGAAGCCAGAGGTCGAGACGTCACCTATGGCCCCACGCAAATACGCCAGAGTTCTTAGCTGAGCACGGCGGGTGCTCTGGCCGCGGTGGCCATGACGCCGGCGGCGGGGAGCTCGGGCATGACGGGGAAAGGGGACTACGGTGGCTAGACAACAAAGAAAGAAGGGGAGATGGATGGAGAATCTCACGGCGCATTCGGACGACGGCTCGACGGTCTTGGGGAGGCACCAGGGGCAGCGAATCGACGGCGGCGACTCGGCTTCGGTCCGACGACGGAGGGGATTAGAGGTGAGGGGGAGAGCAAGAAGGAAAGCTTCAGGGTGAGAGAGAGGGAGGAGAAGAGAGCCACGACGGGAAGGGGCGTTGGTGGCCCCGGAGGCCTCTAGGCCGACAGCTAGGTAGGAGTTGGCCATGGCGCGTGCCGGCACGCCCCTGCCACATGCCCCAATCCTCCTGGCGGGAGGTTGGGGGTGACTGGCGGCTAGGCTGCTGGGCCAGCCCCTACCGGGCCTCCTTCTTCTCTTTTTTAATTATTACTTCATGTTTTCTGTTTTTTCCAGTTTTGTTTTGATTTGATTTGAAAACCAAAACATTTTATAATATTCTGAAAATTAATATGTGGCTTGTTATAATATAACCAAAGGCACTCATGGATTTTCCAGAATTATTGGAGCTTTTAAAATATTTATAGTATTTTAAAACTCCAATCTGAATAGTTATTGCTTTAATTCAATACCCAAAATGACATTTTTAAAATATGCACCACCCCTGGTTTATGTTGCCACATTATTCCAGAGAAGATGAACATTTTCCAAGGTCACTTTGGATCATTGAACAAAATTGTTTTGGTTGAGCCTATTGAATTCAAATGGTGCTAGGGTTTTGAACATCCCCATTTCAGGTTTTAAAGAATTTAAACATGATGCAATCACAACATGGATCCTAATGCATGCTAAAGATAGGGGTGTGACAACTCACCCCCACTTAAAAGAGTCGCGTCCCAAGATTCTGGAGTCGATGGGAAAATAGCCGGATACTCAAATCGAGGATGATCTTCATGCTCCCAGGTAGCTTCATTCTTAGAATGATGCAACCACTAAACCTTCAGAAACTTGATATTCCGATGCCGGATTACACGCTCAGCTTGATCGAGAATACGGACAGGATATTCTCGATATGAAAGATTATCTTGAAGATCAAGCTTTCGTGGTCCACTTCACGGATATGATCCTTGAAGCAACGCCTGAGTTGAGAAACGTGGAAGACATCATGAACTCGGGAGAGATGCGGGGGCAGTTCCAATTGGTAGGCAACCTCTCCTCATTTAGCAAGAATGCAAAAAGGACCAATCTAACGAGGAGCCAATTTTCCCTTGATGCCGAAACGATGGGTACCCTTCAGAGGAGTAACCTGAAGGTAAGCCTTTTCGTCCACCTCATAAGTTACTTCCTTATGATGGCGATCATACTGACTCTTCTGACGAGACTGAGCTGCCTTGAGATTTTCGCGAGTAACGCGAACTTGCTCTTCTGCTTCTTGGATCATATCTAGCCCAAAGAATTGTCTTTCCCCGGTCTCTCACCAGTTCAAACTTTTTCCACATATTCGTCCATAAAGAACTTCAAAAGGAGCTTTGCCCAGACTGGATTGGTAGTTGTTGTTATATGCAAACTCGGCAAATGGAAGACACTTCTCCCAATTCAATAAGAATGAGATGACACAAGCTCTGAGCATGTCTTCGAGAATCTGATTGACTCTTTCAACCTGACGACTTGACTGAGGGTGAAAAGCAGTGCTAAAGGAGAGATGGGTTCCCATAGTATTCTGGAAACTTTCCCAAAATCGAGAGGTGAAAAGACTTCCATGGTGTGAATTGAATTCCAATGGACCACCATGCAGGGACACTATTCAAGACATATACAAGTCCGCCAACTGACTAGCAGTGATACTCTCTCGGACAGGAAGGAAATGATCCACTTTGGAAAGGCGATTAATAGCCACGAAGATTGTATTATTTCCTTTCTTTGTCTTGGGAAATCCGGTGATGAAATCCATTTCAACTTTATCCCATTTCCATTCAGGAATAGCTAAAAGCTGAAGAGTGCCAGCAGGTCTCTAATGCTCTACCTTCACGCGACAACAAACATCGCAATTAGGAATGAATTGAGCAATTTATTTCTTCATTCTACTCCACTAGAACCTTTGGAGTAGGTCCTGATACATCTCGGTGCTCCCAGGGTGAATGGTGAGAGGAGAATCATGAGCCTCCTTAAGGATCAACTCGCGAAGTTGTTGCTTTTTAGGAACTACCAACCGATTTCCAAAATATACCACGCCTCTATCATCAATGGTGAAACTACCAACAATTCCCTTTTCAACATTATCCCTGATTTGGGTAATATCTGCATCATACAATTGGCTTGTTATAATCTGATCCTCCAGAGTAGGTTTTGCAACCAAGGTTGAAAGGGATCTGCTAGGAACAATGTGGAGGATAAGCTTGTAAAATTCCTCATGAAGAAAGGGTTGACCTTGTTGTAGCATAAGATTGTTACAATAGGATTTACGACTTAATGCATCCGCCATGACATTTGCCTTGCCTGGGTGTACGTAATTCCTAAGTCGTAATCTGTAATCATCTCCAACCATCGTCTTTGTGTGAGATTCAGATCTGGTTGAGTGAATATATACTTGAGACTTTGGTGATCTCTGTAAATCTCGCAACGATTACCAAGAAGGTAATGTCGCCATACCTCCAGTGCATGGACTACTACTGCAAGCTCCAAATCATGTGTTGGATAATTTTCCTCATGTGGGTGCAACTCGCTGGATGCACAGGTGATCACCTGTCGGTCTTGCATAAGAACACATCCAAGTCCTTGTCTGGAGGCGTCACAATAGATGAAAAAGTCCTTGGAGAAGTCAGGTGGCACAAGCATGGAAGAAGAGGTCAAACATCACTTTAGTTCTTGGAAACTGTGCTCACATTGTAGGGTCCACTCAAACTTCTTATCTTTATTAAGGAGTTCCGTCAGAGGATTGGCAAATTTGGAGAAGTTCTCAATGAAGCGAGGACAATAGCTCTCTAAACCAAGGAAACATCTAACTTGCTTGACTGATTCAGGTGGAGTCCAGTCGAGAATGGCCTGAACTCTTTCAGGATTGACTGTGATGCCCTTTTTGGAGATCACATATCGTAGATTGGTCACTTCAGGTAACGAAAATTCACACTTGGAGAACTTGGCATAAAGACGGTGCTCTTTGAGTTTTGCTAGCACAAGTCTGAGGTGCTCAGCATGTTCTTCTTCATTCTTCGAATAAATCAAAATATCATCGAGGTAAAACACGACGAACTTATCTAAGTATTCCATGAAGATTGAGTTCATCAAACGGGAGAATGTTGCTGGAGCATTGGTTAGTCCAAAGGACATGACTATGTACTCGTACTCGCCATAACGAGTGACGAACGCCGTCTTGGGAATGTCTCCATTCTTAGTCATGATTTGATGGTAGACTAACCTCAAATCCATCTTGGAGAACACTAAAGATCCAGCAAGTTGATCATACAAATCATTGATCCTAGGGAGCGGATACTTATTCTTTATTGTGAACAAATTGACGGGTCGATAATCCACAACCATACGATCCGTTCCATCCTTCTTCTTCACAAAGAGGATGGGACAAGCCCAAGGAGAGGAGCTAGGGTGAATGAAACCCTTTTGCAAGGACTCATCAAGTTCCTTGTTGAGCTCAGCTAATTCCAAGGGTGCCATCTTATAAGGTCTTCTGGAAATTGGAATAGTTCCTAGGATGAGGTCTATCACAAACACCATATCCCTGTCAGGCGGAATGCCTAGCAATTCTTCTAGAAATACATCCGGAAAATCTCTTACTACCGGTATATCTTCAAGCTCGGGAAGAGGGTTGGTATTGAGTGAATAGAGCTGACGCTTTGCAACTCATGTTGAAACATGGACTATCTTGCCAAATGGATGCGTAAGCTGAACAGACCTGGTGGAGCAATCGATCTTGGCATGGTGAGTTATCATCCAGTCCATACCCAAGATGATATTAATATCTAAAGACTTGAGAGCTATCAACGAGGCAAGGAACACAATCCATGGCTTATTCTTGTGGTCTGCCATCTAGACCCTGGAGTCTGAATTTCAAGAGCAGTTGGCATATCTCAAAATGACATGTCGTGCAACCGGGCATAGCCTTCCGAGAAGAAGGAATGCGATGCTCCAGTATCAAATAGAACTGATGCTAGATGGCAATTGACAAGGAGCGTTCCAAGGAGAACGTCTGAATCATCATTAGCTTCTTTGGCTGAGACGTGATTCACACATCCCTGTTTAATGAAGGTTGGCTTGGCAGGGATCACCTTGACTGGTGACTTACTATGGTTAACAGACTTTCCAGACTGAGGTGATACAGCATTGGACTAGGGGTAATTGTGAGCAATGTGGATTGGTTCTCCGCACTTGTAGCAAATCAAAAAAGTATGACGTGGAGCCGCATTGACAGGTGGTCCACCAACAGGTCTGGGTGGAGCATTTGGCTGAGTTGGATGAGACGCCACACAGGATGGCGAGATTCCTCATAGGTGAACTAAGCTGTCTCTGCATTAATGGCCTTGTTCACAAGTGCTTGGAAGGTGTCACAATGATGCAGGTGAAGATCACGATGCAACTTTGGGTTGAGACCCTTCCTGAACCTAGCTTGCTTCTTGGCATCCGTGGACACTTCTTCTGTTGCATAACGTGCAAGGTTCTCAAACTCTCGATTGTAAACATCTACAGCCATCTTACCCTGAGTAAGGTTACAAAACTCTTCCCTCTTTCTATCCATGAGACCGTAAGGAATATGATTCTCACTGAAAACCTCTGTGAATTCTTTCCAGGTAGGAATCCGGCCAGCTGATATTATAGTCTCATAGTTCTCCCACCAAATACTAGCAGGACCCTCCAGGAAGTATGTAGCATAGGTTAACTTGGCAGCCTTGGCCACGTTCGCGGAATGCAGCTTGTTTGGGATACTACGGAGCCAGTCATCTGCATCGAATGGCTCAATGGAGTGATGGAAGGTGGGTGGGTACATCTTGATGAAATCACGGATGGTCACTGTTCCAGCACATTGATGGGCGGTGTTTTCCTGAATACGTGTCAGCAAACGATTTGACTCACGCCTGTCTTTCTCAATGTCTAACATGAAGTGTGCCAACGAAGGTGAATCCGACAGAACTTTAGCATCTCTGGCCCTTCTTGCGACCAATGGCAGCTTGGGTACTAAAGGACATCCTGATGATGAGAAACTAGGATTAGACATGGCGGCATACCAAAAGGTAGGAGGGAAAGCAAAAGCATTGACCTTCGAAGAAATCCTAGGGAAAATTGGGCAGCATAACGGCTGCGAATGCTCAGAAATGAGACATCCTGCAAAAGATTTAGGTGCCACGACACCTTAACATGACCAACTCAAGATTCTGATTGAGCTAACAAGCTACACAGATAACACTCGAGGACTGGATTGCAACTCAGATCAACCATTCCTATAAGTCTACGGAATAGTAACATGAGATCCTGATAGATAGATAAGAAGCCTAGATCTTAATCCCCATAGAAAAGGAGAGGGTGACTCAGTGTAACACCCTGTTATGCCTGGCGGGATCTAGACTGGCCCCCGCACACCAACACTAGTGTTTCCTGCGCACTTTGTTCTCACTCATGCGCACTCGGGACCAACTTCCCGGTCGGTCACCCATCCTAGAATCGCTCCAAGACAAGCACGCTTAACTTTGGAGTTCTTTTCGAGTGGGCTTTCGGAAAAAAAGGAATTCCTTGTTGATATGAGTAGTCTATCATTCCTATTAAGCCAGGCTCTCACATACACCCCCACTCAAAGGAACCGACGTCCTCGTCGGCCCATCAGGAACGTTCCCTTTTGGGACACGTATGCACGTCTAGTCCAGCACATGTGCCATGCTATGTGCCATGACTGGCCACACACGCCATGCACCACTTGCCCGTGCACCTGACCCGCGCATGCCCATGTTACCACAAGGGTCGGCTCTGATACCAATTGTACCACCCCGTTATGCCTGGCAGGATCTAGACTGGCCCCACAGACCAACACTAGTCTTTCCTGCCTAGTTTGTCCTCACTCATGCGCACCCGGGACCAACTTCCCGGTCGGTCACCCATCGTAGAATCGCTCCAAGCCAAGCACGCTTAACTTTGGAGTTCTTTTCGAGTGGGCTTCTGGAAAAGAAAGAATTCCTTGTTGATATGAGTAGTCTATCATTCCTATTAAGTCAGGCTCTCACACTCAGAATCAGAATAACATGGAAAAAGGAGTAAAACGAGCCTTACGTTCCCTTCCACAATCAATTCCCTTATATAACTAAAGAGTTGCTAGACTCAACATCGACCAGTTTGGCTTTGTAATTCTACAGTCAGTCAGCTCTGATACCAATGCAGTCGGGACCCCGATCCTAAGTCATATTAATCCAGACTGTAACATATCACATCACTTTGTGGCCTCGCGCACAGTAAACTCCACGACTGCAGCCTTACCTTAGCAGGGGCCGTTTGCGTCTTTTGGCTCACATATGTGAACATGTCGCCGGCAATCAAATGACAGAGAACCCGGGCCGACATGGCTAGTCGTAGAACCCAAGTGGCACATCCGTACATGAACAGGCATACGTAACCCAACAATGCAGGTGTCGGCCTCTAGCGTGTGTAGACGAGTCATAGCAAGCTACAAGGACTCCATTACGCCGTGGGACATAAATGTCATCACCGCACGTAGACGAGTCGTAGCAGGCTACAGGGACTCCATTACACTGTGAGACATTTCCCCGAAGGGACAGACACAACAGCAAGGAAGGATACATGCCGGTCAATCAATGTGTCCGGAGCAGTAGCAAGCAACCAAGGCTCGATGGAAGCACAAAGAGGCAGTTCCCTGTAAAGAGTACTACTAAAGGCACACAACTAGGTGTCGAATCCCATACATATCATTGCATGTCACACATACGCACGACATGCCTGATATGCATAGATACAACTACGACATCACAACATAACCATACAACAACACAATATTTATGTAGGAGGCTCATAAGAGCCAACATAGTGTGATATTACAAGCAGGGGTCACATGACCTAACACACAAATCATACAAACAACAAACGGAAGCTTAACATGTTTGGGTACAGACATCTAGAAAAGAAGAAGGCTAAGGAAGCCTGTCTATCTACAAGGCCCTCCACAAGAACCAGTCCTCTGGCTGGGATTTCCAAGCTAAATGGACAACGTCGATCTTATCATAGAAACCACTAACGACATTGGAGTCTCCTCTGCAAAAACATAATTAAGCAACAGTGAGTATTGAGTACTCAGCAAGACTTACATCAGAACTAACTACATACGCATCGGTATCATCAAGGAGGTTGTGGGGTTCAATGCAGCAAGACAACTTTGACTTCGTGGCTATCCTGTACTACGACTTTCATAACTTTGTAAAGTTTTGTGAAGCGTACATGAGTCCACTAACACCACAACAATACAACAAACCATGGATCCGCTCCCGTCTTCCTACGAGAGTGCCATCCACGGTACTCACACTTGTCTTGAAGTTTTTATGAGCAACCTTTTAAATAGTCTATGAACCATATAAGTATCCAAGTAGTCCATATCCGCGGACGCGGCTATTCAAATAGATTGATTAGCCTGTAGGGGTGTACTTAGTCACACATGCTCTCGCCACTTACCTCCATGTGCTCATAAAATGGCACCTCGACAACCTTCAAGAGGAAGCCAGCGAGGGAGTTGGCCACGACCTGACTAACCGCACAAGACTCTAGTCCAGGTTTATCGCCTATTCGAGACTGAACCCGCAAGGAAGTCCGGCCGAAGTTTCCTCACTGGCCCCAAACGATGTGTATAGGGTTCCTAAGCCCACCTCGATGGATGGTACTGCGCTTGGTACACCGGGCCACAATGCCTAGTCTGTCCCAAGCCCAGTTGTATGGGGTGCCACTCGGTACACTACTAGCATATCCTACAAACACCAGAAACTAATTGCAACTCCTGGACAGAGATCACGTTGTTTAGTAAGTCGAGAGAGTCAATTAGGGATCCCAATGTGCGGTAGTAGCTAGTCTCTGACAACATACACAGGACTCAGTTCTTAAGGACGGTCCCAATGAGACAACCCGCCATGTACTCCTACACGGCCTCTCATCGCTACCTTTACCAAATCGTGTTCACAACTTAACTCTCATCAGCAGAACAAGTTTAGTTCACTCCGGTTCATCACCCAGATGAATCAGACCTGACACAACTCTAAGCATAGCAAGCATAATAGGTTAAGGGCACAACATAGCTCAAGTATCTACCAGGTATGCTATGTTGCATGGTTCAGCTATTTACTATGACAATGACAGGTCATGCAGAGGAATGGGTTCAACTACCGGAACATGCAAAGTTGAAACATTTTGTCCTAATGAAATAAGTGATAGCAAGAGCGAGAGAGTCGGGTTGTATCAGACATGTTAAAGGGGGGTTGCTTGCCTGATAAGACGATCACACATTACTGCTCCTCAGATGCATACTCGACTGTCTCCTCCGGAACAGTGCCTAACACGAAGAACAACCATCGAAGGGGGAACAAATCAAGACACATCAAATGCAACAATATGATGCATGAATATGACATGGCAATATGATGTGTTTGAGCTAATGCATCTAGCAACAAGTTTAAATGAAGTAGGTTTGAACTCAAGGTTCAAATTCAACTTCATATATGGATTCCATAATGCATTTGAACTAAAATGTCCAAGTTCACCTATTTAGGTTGCTCTAACATGTATGAAAATGGTACAGATGGTTTCATTGGATTTTTCTGATCAATTTTCATATATAAATAATTTTCATCTAACTTACACATTAATTTATATGAATTTTAGAAGTTTTTATTATTTTCTGGAATTTTTTTAAATATACATAATTGTATTTATTATGTCAGCGTGGCGTCATGATGACGCCAGCAGGTCAAAAGCGCCAGCCCAGGTCAAACCTGCCGGCTGGGCCCCACCTATCATTGACTCATTCACCTAACCGTTTTTTAATTAAACTACCAGGGCTAGGCCCACACGTTTGCTACCCAGGGGTTAATTAACCCGGTGATTAGCTTTAAGCTAATCACCTGACGAGGGGGTCCCAACTACAGGTGGCTCAGGTGACAGCTCGTCGCCGGTGACCTCTGGTCGCGGCGGCGTCTGCGCTACCGGCCCCGGGAGCGGCGGCCGGGGGCACTACGACGAATCCCTCGCTCGCCCGCACCCCAGGGAGCTTGCTAGGACGCGGGGGATGCCGGAGCTCACGGCTGCGACGCCGGAGGCGGTGGCCGGAGCTCGACCGAGAATGGCCGCGACAATACGGGCTGCGGGAGGGAAAGCCGGAGGTCGAGGCGGCACCTCGGACGGAGAAGCTCACGACGCACTCGGACGACGGCTCGATGGGCTCAGGGAGGCACCAGGGGCGGCGAATCGACGGCGGTGACGCAGCTTCGGTCCGGCGACGAAGGGGATCAGAGGAGAGGGGTAGAGCGAGAAGGAGAGCCGCAGGGCGAGAGAGAGGGAGGAGAAGAGAGCCATGGCGGGATGGGGCGCTGGCGGCCCCGGAGTCCTCCAGGCAGGAGCTGGCCAAGGCGCGTGCCAGCGTGCCCATGCCACATGCCCCAATCCTCCTGGCGGGAGGTTGGGGTGACTGGCAGCTGGGCCGCTGGGCCAGCCCCTCCTGGGCCTCCTTCTTTTTTTTTAATTATTACTTTCTGTTTTCTGTTTTTTCCAGTTTTGTTTTGATTTGATTTCAAAACCAAATCATTTTATAATATTCTGAAAATTAATATGTGGCCAATTATATTATAACCAAAGCCACTCATGGATTTTCCTCAATTATTGGAACTTTTAAAATATTTATAGTATTTTAAAACTCCAATCTGAATAGTTATTGCTTTAATTCAATACCCAAAATGACATTTTTAAAATATGCACCACCCCTGGTTTATGTTGCCACATTATTCGAGAGAAGATGAACATTTTCCAAGGTCACTTTGGATCATTGAAAGAAATTGTTTTGGTTGAGCCTATTGAATTCAAATGGTGCTAGGGTTTAGAACATCCCCATTTCAGGTTTAAAAGAATTTAAACATGATGCAATCACAACATGGATCCTAATGCATGCTAAGGATAGGGATGCGACACAAAACTGCTACAATTCTGGGAAGACCGAACACTACTCCAATGAGTGCACGACTCCTTACAAAAGGAAAGAAGAGTCACCAAGAAGACGAAGCTCAAGAGATGAGTCACCTCAAAGAGGGAGAAGGAGTAGAGATTATAGTTATGAACGAAGACCCTCAACTAGAAGTAGGTACTCGAAGAAGAAGGATAAGTATACATAGAGCTAGTCAAGAAGAAGAGATCAAGATCATGTTGGTGAATGGGATTTCGGGTCCATTTCCAACAACCACTCCGAGAGAAGCTATCACTCCAACTCTGACTATAGTTAGGATGAAGGTGTTGCCGGACTTCCACTAGTGACAACCGACTCCTACGACATATTTGATTTACCAAATGAAGTGAGTGGATGTTGCTTCGTGGCTAAAGGCCCCAAGGTATCACACCCCAAGTATCTTGATTTAAATAGTGATGAGGATGACTTGTTGGTAGATGATGACTTGCTATTTGAAAAATCTAGTAATGTTTGTCAAGATGAAGTTTCTAGTAACCACTCTAGTCAAGATAAGTGGTGTGTTGACGATATGTTGGAAATAGAATGACTAACTCAAGAACTAAACACTCTTAAGTTAGCTCACGAGTCTACTCTGCAAGATCATAGAGGGCTTGAAAGGACACATGAGAACCTCCACTTCGAGAAGCTCTATTTAGAGCACCACATGAGTTCCTTAAAGCTATCAATGATGATATTAGAAATAATACTTCCTCTTATCCATCCAAATGACTTCTCTTGTCTATATTCATTCCACAAGTTAAGGCTAAGCAAACTAGTAACAAAGGCAAGAACGGTTCTTCAACTAGTAGCAATAAAAGTGATAAACCTGATGAAATTGCTTCTAGTAGTTCTATTGATCCCACTAACACTTCCCTTAGCCAAGTTACACTTGAGCAAGAAATTGAACTTTTGAAAGGGATTATAGAGAAAGGTATGTAAAGATTCTTTCCAGATGTAAGCAATTTGAGGAAATTGTACACATGCACGAAGGATACCGGAAGAACCATCGCATTGGCTACTTCAACGCTAATAGAGTTGAATAGGAAGAAGGTCAATACCCCAAGCCCAAGTTTGTTCGAGGAGAAGTTTGAAAATACTCTCCACAAGGGAACAGAATCCCAAGATGACCTTTCACCACAAGACCCCAAGCTCAAGGGAAAGAACAAGCTTCAAGAGGACATTGACTCATATGAAGATGAATCCCGAGCTTTGGTGAAGTGGGTTCCCAAGGTTACTACAATCTCACTACAAGTGACACTTCAGCACCAAGGATCCCCATCAACTTGATGTGGGTCCCCAAGAAGAAGAACTAGACAAGTTCTTGAGGGTTGACTCCTCCAATGAAATTCACTCATATTCATTATTGGCAAGAACTAGTTGCAATCAACATCAACATGATGCAATAGTTCAATGAGTCACACATTACCTCAAAGGTAATCAAGGGACAAGGTAATCAAAAAATCCATGGACATCATTGTGTATCCTTTGCACTCCATATCCATATATTCCTTCTATTTGTCTCTTGTGTGTTGGGACTAACTCATGTAGGTGAGAAGAGTAAGGATACAACAAGGATGTTCCCAACTCATGGTGATCTTCATCAACATTGAGCATCCACCACTACTTCACCTACATGAAGTCTTCATCGACAAAACCCAAGGTTAGTTTATCCCTCCTATGGGGGGTTGCCACATCAAGGGGGAGCTTTACTCTAAGACTTGAGTCAAAGTATCTCATAGTATGTGACAACATTAAATGCTTTATGTAAAAGTGGTAACCCCACTCGTGCTTAAAAAATGAGTATGACCTATGATCAAGTATTCTTACTTGGCTGATAAGTCAATATATTCATATATATAGATGACTATGTCATCGCCAAAGTGCTTGATAGATGCTAATTTAGTTGTGCATGTTTGCCTTGATTTCTTTTGACTTCTTATTGGGTGAGCATGTTGGTCTGCATTTGTTTACTCATTCGACGACATCCAATTGTTGCTATTTGGCTCTTAATTTGTGTTTTGCCAATTGGATGGACAAGAATGCCTAGGACCCTCATCTAGCTATATATGTTTTCTCATCTCAAGTT
Source organism: Hordeum marinum (assembly GCA_022496015.1). Lineage (NCBI taxonomy): Eukaryota > Viridiplantae > Streptophyta > Magnoliopsida > Poales > Poaceae > Hordeum > Hordeum marinum. Next base: position 206,713,647 of record CM039675.1, on the reverse strand, counting down.
CTATTCATGCTTCATCACAAAAATTGACAAGAATTTCTCGATCCCTCTATGTGAGATGGACTCAGAGTTTCGTGTCGAAGAGGGTTGCACTCCAAAACCTCCCAAGTGCAACTCGGTGTGATTAACAAACATTTCTCGGTTTCATCGATTTCCTAGGGATGATCTGTGTTTTTTGTCACCACGGTACTGTTGACTCAATTTTCTCGATTACACCGAGTTTCCCTATCAACTGACAGTAGAGAAACTAGGTGACACCGAAAACTTAGAATCGGTGTCACCGATAGCAGGGGGTATATATGTTTTGGACCTGACTCTTTGAAATTCACTCCTCAAACCGTCGCGCTCCAAAATCCTAAGCTGCCATAAGGCCCCCTTGGTCATCGCCCTCGCGTCCCCGTCCTCCTCCGTTGCTGGATCCTCACCGTCGACGGGCATCTTTGTCGCCGTCTTCGTTGTAGTGGACCTTCACCAAGCTAAGGTACGGATCCGATCCTCTCTTTCGCTCCATCATCTAATTCTTCCCCATTGAGATGTTCTTATCTATAAGACACCATGTGCTATCTTCCCTATCCACCAGAAATCTCATAGATTAGCGAACGATGAAGATTGTAGGGTAAGCTCTCCATAGATTGCATCTTGGTACCATTGAGTCGAAGAAATCAATTCCACCAATTTTATTTTAGGGCTACTGAGAACCATATCAGCGATATCGAAGCCATCTTTTTTGTTCCACCGAAAAGGCTGCCAGGTCTCTGTTGATACATATGGTCAGACTTTGTGACTCCCCAAAATACAACTCGATGACACTGAAATACCTTCTGTGGAAAGCTAAAACTAATGTTTTCCTTGTTCAAATTTTTGAAAATCTCTGTGTTTTGTGATGCTCCACCCCTCTGCTCCTCTTTATTCTTTTCACAGGGTCAGAGATGTGTGCTTCAAAGGATAGTCAGAATTTCAAGGAACAAAATGTTGACATGAGCTCTCGCACTAGTCTAGACAAGAGATCATCCTCTTCAGATGATGTGCCTAGGTCACCTGATCTACCCAGAGCTGCAACTAGAGTAAGAAGAAATCTCAATTCTGATGAGGAAGATGAAGACTTCATACCTGATGAAGTGCCTCCCAAGTCCAAGCAGGACAAGTCTGTCAAGAAGCCCTCTAAGAAGACGGTCAGGAAAGAGTATGCCCCCTCTGAATCTATGGGAGCAACTGAGAGATCTAGAGGCACCATGAAGGTTGGCGAGAGGAAAGCCAGGAAAAGGATTGTTTATGTTGTTGGCAGGGCTACCTTCATATATGAGGACCCAGAAGAGACTGCTACTGCTACTGACGAGGAGGAAGAGCCAGCTGCAAAGGCTCCTCCCAACAAGAAGCAAAAGAAACTTTTGTCTGATGCTATTTCCAGACAGTCTGCACCCAAGGACAAGCCAACTGGTTCCAAGAAGCCTTCTGCCCCAAAGCCCAAGAGGACTACCAGAGACATCCCAGCTTCTGAGAAGAACAAGAGATCTACCTCCAAAGATCTAGATGAGGATTCTATGTCAGCTTTGATGAAGCTGAGACCACACCTTCTAGAGCACAATGCCAGCCACTTGGTTGCGTAGGACCTGAAGAATAAGAAGGATTCAGGCCTAAGAGAGTGGAGAGCTTCTGATCCATACTCACAAAGGAGAAAGACTAATGTTGACTATAGGTTCTACACCAAAGAGCAGCAAGATTTCTATGAGACCGTATTGCTTGACAAGAGCCCAACTGTTAGTAATATGAGGTTTGTGGATTGGAAGTACATCAAGGATAATGAAGACTACGTCCTGAATGTCCAATAGAACTTTCATTTCATTGGACTAGACAAGTTTGCTGGCACGGAGTTCATTGCATGGAATGACGAGATGATTATGCAATTCTACTCAAAAGCTCATTTCTATGGAGATGGTAGAACTATATGGATTACTAAAGGTGCCAGATATGAGTCCACTGTTTAGGACTGGGCTGCCATCTTAGGAGTCCCAGAGGTGGAAGATGGAGATATCTGTGTGTACTTTGAGCCCAAGGCTAGCCACAATGCCATGAAGGACATTATAATGCCATCCCTGCTGCACATCTGAAGTGTCATAAGCTAGGATCAATCTATTACCACTAGGCAGGTCTTGGCACTACCAACACCATTTGGAGGCACACTTTGATGCCTAAGTCAGGAGATGATAAGATGATCCGAGGCTACTCCATCAACTTACTACTTCTTATACACCAGCATACAAGATGCAGAGTGATATATCTGATTGTGGAGACAATGAAGAGGGCTACTGCTGACCAGAAGCGCTCATGTTGATATGCACCATACATCCATATGCTCATCAACTCCAAGTTGGAGAAGCACGTCTTCGCTCTTGATAGACTTCATTGGCCACTACTATCGGAGTTCGAAGACAACGTTATGGTGATGGACCCAGATCATCCCACATCAGTTGTAGCATATGCACGTGATGAGGCAGCCGGAGACACTAGTGCTCAGCCGCCCATGACCAGGAGTGAGCAGATGGATCTTCTTGTCAGTTCTATGGTCAGTATGCAGAAAGACATTTCCAACATCCTGAAGAACCAAGAGAGCGTCTCAGAAATTGTTGACAACAAGTTTCACACTCTCAACAACAAGGTGGATGCACTCTTACTGATAGTGAAGGAGCTCAAGAAGGAAGTTGATGTTGTGCCTATCCCACACTCCACTAATGATGATGATGATGATGAAGATGAGGATAGTGAAACTATCAGGACGACTACTCAGTTCACGACTCCGCCTAGGACACCCATAGTGCCAGCTCGAGAGATGAGATCGTCTTCATCTGCTCGAGCTACAGTCACTTCAGCTCCATCAACTCCACCAGTTCCTCTAGTTGCTCAACCAACTCCATCCATGACATCAGCAGAGCTCTTCGCCGACGTCGTTATCTCGACACCAACTTCAGCTATCGGAGGATATAAACCTGACAAGAACAATTATCTTTATATCTTCGAACTTTTTGGTAACTTGTTGCCAAAGGGGCAGAAGTTGTATACATAATTTACGGCTTCAAGAGAGACAAATCGTTGGTTTTTATTGCTTTTTCAAAAACATGTGCTATCTTATCGTTTGGACATGTCAAACTTTGTCTGTGTTTGATCATACACTTATGTGTGTTGCTACTATTTCCTATCATTATGATGCCTATGAGATGATCATTCACTTTTCTTGATTGTGTTGTGCTATGATATTCACTCTTATTATTCTCGTACACCACCAAGATGTATGTGCCATGGAATAAGTGCCCCATGTACATAATTGATTGTGCATTTGCATTCAAACGCAAATTCAAAATAATGCACAAATTTAAGGGGAGAACTTTCTTATCACATACTTCTCAAAGCGACGATTACATTCATTGATTATATCATATGTTGAAGCTTTGATCTATATGTTGTCATCAATTACCAAAATGGGGAAATTGAAAGCACATTTGCTCCCTTGCTGGTTTTGGTTATTAATAACAACATATATATCATTGAACTAATCTTTCCACTAAGTATATTTTAGGAAAAGTTCAATGATAGGGATGGAAAAAGGATTGTGGAGAAACCCCAAGATACAAAGAAATGGATTGGCAAAGCTTCAAGCAATAGGACTCTACATTTTACTTTGTGAGAAATCAGTTTGAGTCCATAGGAAAGCCAATACTATTAAAAGGGGGTAAGCTATTGTTGGAAAACAAGATGCCGAATAATGCACAAGTGATAGTCACCAAAAACATCCACAACTCTTCCACAAAATTCTATCCAAAGTCAAATATCCAAAATCGGTGAAACCAACTATTTCCACTTGGTCCCAATGATTCCTAAATTCAGATAGAATCATGTCAAATCCTAGCCATTCGGTGCAACCAATTCTACATCGGTGCCACCGAGTTCTGGCTTCCAACTTTCGGTTGCCGCGATTCATAAAATCAGAATATTCGAGTTTTTGGATCGGTGTCAGTGAGATGAATTTTCTGACTGTTGGACACCTGATAGGTACCACCGAGAATTATATATCCGTCTTGCGAAGATTCAAAAGTTTCTACCTTTGGAGCAACTGAGTACAACCGAGATTCACACATCAGTGTAACCGAGTATGTCACTTAAGGTGTAATGATTGGATTTTTCGAGTTGCCTATATATACCCCTCCACCACCACTCACTCTTAAGAGAAACACTCAAAACTGATCCCCACTCATCCCAACTAATGTTCTGAGAGAGAGCCACTTACTCACGTGTTGAGATCATGCCATTCCAATACAACCATATGAATCTTGATCTCTAGCCTCCCCATGATGCTTTCCACCCAATCAATCTCTTCCACCAAAGCCAAATCTATGAGAGAGTGACTGAGTGTTGAGGAGTCTATCATCTTGAAGCACAAGAGCAAGGAGTTCATCGACATTATTGAGCCTATTACATTTTGGAGGGTGGTGCCTCCTAGATTGGTTAGGTGTCACTTGGGAGCCTCCTAGTTCGTGTTGTGGAGTGAACCAAGAAGTTTGTAAGGGCAACAATATCGCCTTCTTAATGAAGATCAACCCTGAGTTAGGCCAGTTCTCCGTGGACATAGGCCATCATGGTATAGTCAAGGTTTCTTCTTCGTGGAACTCTCTGTGGACTCTCGCGACCGTTAGCCTCCGTGGGTTGCAGAACCCATAAATTTGGACATACGATAGCACCACCGATCGGAACCACAGGAAAAATATTCGTGTCTCCAAATTGCATTTGATCTACCTACCCTTCCTTTACTATTCATGTTTGTCTTTACTTTTCTGTTGCTATACTCATAGACATGCATATGTAGGGTGTGCTTGACTTGCTATGAATGCAAAAATCTGCCAACACTTCAAATTTGGAAAAAGTAGATTTTTATTTGGTAAAGTAGTCTAATCACCCCCCTCTAGACCTACTTTCGATCCTATACCATGGTGGCAACCTCGGCCCGGACCCAGGTCGTCATGGTGGCTGCCTTGGCCTAGAGCCACACAGAAACGAGTCGTAGGCGCTCCCCCGCGAGGCGCCTGTTGACATATTGGAGGTCCGCCAGAGCTGGCCGAGCGCAGTGTAGGCCTCATCCAAGGCCCTGGGCCTGATCAGAGGACCGCAGCGCGCGAGCATGAGAACCTGACCAGGAGGTGGCACTAGTGCATCAGCGGGCGCCATCATCTAGGGAGCATGCGCGTGTCTGACTTGGGGAATTGGAGGCTCCAGGTTCTCCTCAGGCACGGCGAGCACGGATGACTCCACATCCAGCTGGCCCACGGGAGCTTGCTCGTCATGAGGATGCATCACTACGTCCTCAGGAACGGATTCCACCAGAAGGCGGTGGGAAGTCATTCCCTCAACCGGAGTTGGGGTCGCCACGGCCGCGGCAGGGAGTGCCGCCTAGTGAACCTCCACGCCCCCGACGACCTGTCCTCCAAGCGGTGCACTGGGCTAGCCCAGTGCGTTTCCATGCCTACCACCATTGCGTCCAAAGGCCGACGGTGCTTCGAGGATAGGGGGATCCTTTGGATCAGTGCTTGCCTTCTTCCTCTTCAGCACAAGCTTGACCCTGGGCATCGAGAGGAGAAGGGACATGAGAACATGCACAATTCATAATCAACCAGGGGTGAGGAAGGTTACTTACTCCTGGTGCGCGACCCACTTCCTCTTCTTCTCCACTTCGGCGCTGGTCGGCACGCCCCTGATTCCCTTTGGCGTGGTGCTGACCGCACCCGGGAGGTGAGCGGGGTGCCCCTCGACGAGCCCTAGTATGGCGCTGCTGGCTGGAGGGGTGTGGAAGTCGCCCTGGAGATCCACGTCCAAAGAGGCCATGTCTACCCTAGCGGCGGCCGCCCCGCCTTTCGGTTGCGGCTTAGGAAGGAACACGGTCAGCGTCTCGTCACCTTGTTGGAGTCGGGGGATTCCTCCGGAGCAGGCATGGTCATGTGCTTCTTCAAGGTCACCCGGCCTGATGTTCGAGTGGCCTGAAAGGTAGGCCCCAGCCTCCTGACGACCCTAGCAAAGCGTTGGGAGCCTACGGCCGGGGTCTCATCGATGTCATCGTCGTCCTCAAGGTCGCGGAGGAGCACGCTCTACGATGCAGGGGACACCTCATCATCCATGGTCTCCTCCGAGTCCTCCTCGCTGCTGGTGTCTCCGGAGGACACCAGGATGGGGGATTGGGGTGCTTAGATAGCATGAGCCTTAGATCATCGAAGGCAGGCATTATGGCGGTACAACAAGGAGTAGGCCTTGGTGAGATACGTGGGATTGTTGAAGAGCAGGGTATTAAGGGACTTGTCCCGCTCCTCACCTGTCAGGCTGGCAGATTGGAGCCCAATGCGGTACCCCATACCCTCGTACTAACACATGGGCTTCACGTGCACCTGGAGCGGCGCCAAACGCTGCATCAAGAAGTCCTTCACCATCATCGGTCCGGTCAACTTCTTGGCCTCCATGTCCGAGGAGATCCGCTCGAAGGAGGGCTTCACCCAGGGATCGGTGAGTTTCACGGAGCCCCATGCGAGGGTCAACTCGAGTAGCTCCTGAGGGAGTCTGTAGCGACCCGACCTGAAAGGTCAAGTCTCCGGTGTTTCCGTACCATCCCAAGATCATGCTGGTACACACACGGTACATCAATGTATATATCAAAGGGAAATCACACAGCATTATATTAATCGAAATCTCATATCGAGTCCTTTATTACAATAAAGATTACAATAAAGTGGCTGAAGGCCAACTCATGAGAATAACTAAGTCTTGCGGAAGCGTCGAAGGTAGGTGAGTCCATCTGACTCCAAGGGCATCTCACTGAGCATAGAACGCGTCCTCACTCCTGGTCGGAACAATACTCTGCAACATGATACGTTGCAGCCGTGTAGGTCAGCATATGGAATATGCCGGCAAAGTCACAAGAGAGGGGTGAAAATAATCAGCTAGTCTATATGCTTATATGGCAGGTGGTGGTGTAAGTTTTGCGTAAAGCCAAGTTTTTCCTACATCGAAGGGGGTTAAGCAAAATATTACTAAGTTGGTTGATTAATGAGATGGTTCCGCCAACCAATTCTCATACCCAAAATTATTAAATACCCACATCATCATATTATTTGTGTTGAGAGTTCCGGAAGTTCCAATTCCTTTGGCTCAAGTCGTCCATAACCGTGGACACGGCTAATCGATTAGGTTTAAGTACTCTGCAGAGTTTTGCACACGTTCCCCACAAGATTTGGTCGCCTCCGTTTGATTTCTCGCACTTCAGGGTGTTTGAGAAACGGATGACCAAAACATGGTCTTCCAAAGGGTTTCCCTGCGACTACTGACGGTGCCCATCCTTTCCTACCGTTCTTCTACCTCTCGTAGCACCGCCTGTCCAGGGTCCCCACGATGTCCAACCAAGCCAGAGCCCATAATGACTTGTGGCTGTGCAGGTAAGCCTTGGGTCTTGAAGCACCCATCCATCCCTTTGTGCCTGGGTGGACCTTTCCGCATGAATACTGGCCATCTCCAGCATCACCTAGGCTAACCACTGGTTTCTCCAGGGCGCCGTTCAACCATCATCCACCCAGAGGTATGTTGAAAACTTGGAGTCTTGAAATCTTGATCATTATGCAGGTCTTGAAATTATTAACTCTCTCAACTCTCATGATTCACACAACCAACCCCGTCTACTAGTAGCATAACAAAAGTAAAACAACGTTTCCCGGGGCAAATGTTGTCAAAGGGGTTGAGAGGGATACCTACCACATGATACTACTACAAGGTAACCAAGTTTCCAACTAACCTATCTTGCATGCAACTGGGGAAGATGGTAGAACTAATGCATATAAAACATGGGTAAGGTTATGATCAAAGTGACTTGCCTGATTGATGATCTTCGTACGTGCGTGACTCTAAGTAACAAGCTTCGCACTCCGGATAATCTAACGAAACAAACAATGCACTCAAAATAAGCATACAACCAAAATAAGTACTCATAACATTCAGCAAAGAAGTACTAAACAAACAAGGCAACCAATGCACAGAAGCCTCTAGCAAGAAAAACACACAAAGTTTTGTTTTCCAAAAGGTGAGGGATGGAAACACTATTGACATAATAAAACTATTTTGAAATGACAAGACAATTGTTGTCAGCAAAGAAACAAAAGCATATTTTATTAATAAACAGAATATAATCAATTTAAGTTTGTTGGGAAAACTTTAGTAGAGTTTATACTAGTTTGTGATAAACACTATATGAATCAACTATAGTTATATTAACAAAAAGAATGAAAACTAAACTTATTATTTATTAGCAAAACATGTTCTTACAGAAAATAACTTACACATAAATTTGTCTTAGAAAACAGAATTATACAAAACTTTGTTTGAAAACAAACTATTACTAGTTAGTTGTTTTAGTCAAATTAAGCCTAATTGAAAAGAAATTGTGATTCATATGTTAAATGAAATTAAACTAGGCAAATTTATATTTTTATTAGCAGTAAGTGAAAACACTAAATGTTTACTAATAGAACCTAATAAACAAATAAAACCAAATTCTAAATCAAACTAATCAAAATTAAGTTTATAAAACTATATTATAATAATAAGCAGATTCTGTTTTTGGTTAAAACAGTAATTAAATAGATCATGAAAATCCTCAAACTATACATGAAGATAGTCCTAACTAATACCAAACAGTAGCAAAAAGAATCATGTCAAAATCTATTTTCAAACTCTAGTTATTCAGATTTGAAGATTTTGAGCAAATTTGATTACATTCAAATTTTATAGTTCAAATTTGAAATTTAAAAGTACAGGGTGAAACTACATGAAAAATGTGAGCTATTGCAAAAAGAATCAACTCAAAACACTAAATAGATTAAAAGATATAAGCAAAACAAGATTTGGAATACATTCTGTTAATTAAAACAAAACAGAAAATGAAAAAAAAGTTTGCGTCGGTCAGGGGGCTACGTGGCGCGATCCGATTGGCTAAGGGGGCGTGCGGTAGGTGATTCCGAGCGGACGACCGATCGATAGAAGATAACGGTTCGAACTTAAGTCCGTTCTAATCTGGACCGTGGGATTTGGATCGGATGGTCGAGGGGGCTTACAGAGAGGTGGTTGCCGGCGTCGGGGTACTCCGGCGAGTCCGGTAGCGGCGACGGCGACGGCGAGGTGCTCCGGTGGTCGGGGAGGACGGGGGAGTGGTCCGGGCGACGGGGACGGTCCTCCGGAGGCGATTGGTGGCGACGGCGAGGCGAATGGTGGTCGGAGGTGGTGGCTACGGTCGACGGCGAGCTTCGGCTTGGGGTAGCTCCGGCGAGCAATTACCGGCGTCTTGGCGAGAGAGAGAAGGGGCTCGGGGGGGGGGAAATGGACGCGGGGTTGGTCCGGTTTATATAGGGGCGCTCGGGGTGCGAGGGAGTAAAGGGAGAGAGAGATCCGGCGAGGGGGAAAACTGCCGGCGACGGATCCGGCGAGCGCGGGGGAGGGAAGGTGATGACCGTTACGCGCAACGGTCGGACGGGGTGGGGTCCGCCTGTCGGTGAGAGAGAGACGTGTCCGTTACGCACGGTCGGCCGATCGGTAGTAAATGCGCGTTTTAACTGTCGTGGGCCGGCCCGGTTTAAATGCAAAATCCGTTACCGTTTTTCTTTAATATTTTTACAGAGACATTCAAAAGCTTTTAAAGCATTCAAATCGTCTCCAAAAATAGGGGTATTATATATCAAAATTAACAGAATAATAAATGCTATTTAATGAACATTTTTATTCTGTCATTTGAAGACTTTAAAAAAAATATTATTTTCAGAAATTGCCTAATTGTTTTTAAATCCTTTTTGCAAATATTTTCAAAATAACCCCTGGTTATTTTTGTTCAAATAATTCACCAATTTGACCCTGGTGTGGAGTGTCATGTTACTCCTCTCTTATTTTGAACATTTAACCAAAATTTCAAATAGGGAAAGCAACATAGGGAAAAAGTAGAAGGGGACTTTCTGAAAACCAGAAAAGGCATTTCAACTATTTCATACAATCAAGCAATGATGATAATAGATGCATAGCTATATTCATAACATTCCAAAATGGAATTTTGGGATGTTACAAACCTACCCACCTTAAGATGAATCTCGCCCTCGAGATTCGGGTTGGCTAGAAAATAGGTGCGGATGGTCTCTACGAAGATCTTCTTCGCGTTCCCAGGTGGCTTCTTCCTCAGTGTGGTGACTCCACAGAACTTTACAGAACTTGATAATCTTGCTGCGGGTAACTCTGTTGGATGTCTCGAGGATCTTGACTGGTTTCTCCTCGTAAGTTAGATCACTTTCAAGTTGTATGGCCTCTAGGGGCACTGTATCTCTCAAAGGGATGTCGGCCATCTCAGCATGACATTTCTTCAGCTGGGACACATGGAACACATTATGAACTTCGGATAATCCTTCTGGCAATTCCAGTTTGTATGCAACTTCACCTCTACGTTCAAGAATTTTGTAGAGGCCTATGAATCTGGGTGCTAATTTTCCTTTAACACAAAACCTCTTGATTCCACGAAGCGGGGACACACGAAGATATGCTCGGTCTCCCACTTCATACGTCACTTCCTTGCGCTTGTTGTCAGCATAGCTCTTCTGTCGGGATTGAGCTATTTTGAGTCTGTCACGTATCAACTTGACTTTATCCTCTGAATCTCGAACAAGGTCGGGACCAAAAAGTTTTCGGTCTCCAACACCATCCCATGTCAGTGGTTTCCTGCACCTCCTTCCATATAGAGCTTCGAAAGGGGCCATCTTTAGACTGGTTTGATAACTGTTGTTGTATGAGAATTCTGCGTAAGGCAAGTTATCATCCCAACTAGATCCATAATCTAGCGCACAAGCTCTCAACATGTCTTCCAGTATCTGGTTGACTCTCTCAGTCTGTCCATCTGTCTGCGGATGAAAAGCTGTACTAAACTCTAGCCTTGTACCCAAAGTTTCATGTAACTGATGCCAAAACTTTGAGGTAAACTGTGTTCCTCTATCTGACACGATACTCCTCGGAACTCCATGCAGACATACGATCCTGGTCATATATATCTTGGCTAGCTTAGCACTGGTATAGGTGGTCTTTACCGGGATGAAGTGAGCCACCTTGGTCAAGCGATCTACCACTACCCAGATGGAATCATAACCTGAACGGGTCTTGGGCAATCCTGTGATGAAATCCATACCAAGCTTTTCCCATTTCCACTCGGGTATCGGCAAAGGTTGGAGTAACCCTGCTGGTTTCTGATGTTCTGCCTTTACTCGCTGACAAACATCACATATCGCAACATGCTCTGCAATATCTTTCTTCATACCTGTCCACCAATAACTTTCCTTTAAATCCAGATACATCTTGGTGTTGCCTGGGTGTATCGAGTAAGGTGAATCGTGGGCTTCCTGAAGTATCAACTTTCTGAGTTCTGGGTCATTGGGCACATAGATGCGGTTCTCAAACCACAAAGTTCCTTGTTCATCCTCACGAAAACCTTTAGCTTTACCATCTTTCATTCTTTTCTTAATCTCAGCTATTTCCTTGTCTGATTTCTGGGCTTCTCGAATTCTTTCGGTCAAGGTGGACTGAATTTCCAGTGTAGCAACATATCCTCTTGGAACTATCTCTAGCTTGAGCTCTCTGAGATCATCGACTAACTCTTGAGGTAATCCTCCAGCTGTGAGTGTGTTCATATAAGTTTTCCTACTCAAGGCATCGGCTACAACATTAGCCTTACCTGGATGGTAGTGTAATCTCATGTCATAGTCCTTGATTAACTCTAACCATCTCCTCTGTCTGAGGTTCAACTCTTTCTGCGTGAAGATATACTTCAGGCTCTTATGGTCGGTGTAAACATCACAACTATTTCCGATAAGGAAATGTCTCCAAGTCTTGAGTGCGTGCACTACGGCTGCTAATTCCAAGTCATGCGTGGCATAATTCAACTCATGAGGTCGTAGCTGTCTGGAAGCATAGGCTACAACTTTTCCATCCTGCATAAGTACTCCTCCAAGTCCTTGACGTGAGGCATCACAGTAAACTTGGAAATCCTTCCGAATATCGGGCAAGATCAACACTGGGGCTGTGACCAAACGTTCCTTCAACTCCTGGAAACTGGCTTCACATTCCACAGTCCAAACATACTTGGATTCTTTCTTCAACAACTCTGTCATGGGCTTGGCAACCTTGGAGAAATTCTCAATGAATCTTCGGTAATATCCGGCAAGTCCGAGGAAACTGCGGATCTCCTTAACTGAGGTGGGTGACTTCCACTCTGTGACGGCTTCAACCTTAGCGGGGTCTACGGCTATTCCTTCTCCGGAAATAACATGTCCAAGGAATCCGACTTCCGTCAACCAAAATTCACATTTGCTGAACTTGGCATATAACTGATGCTCTCTTAGCTTCTCCAGAACTAAACGCAAATGTTGCTTATGCTCTTCCTCGTTCTTGGAGAATATCAGAATGTCATCGATGAACACCACAACAAACTTGTCTAGGTATTCCATGAATACTTTGTTCATCAAATTCATGAAGTAGGCAGGAGCATTAGTCAATCCAAAAGACATGACCGTATACTCATACAAGCCATACCTCGTGGTGAAAGCTGTTTTGGGTATATCCTGTTCACGAATCTTCAACTGGTGATACCCTGATCGAAGATCGATCTTGGAGAATACTTTGGCTCCTACGAGCTGATCAAACAAATCATTAATCATCGGCAAAGGATACTTGTTCTTGATAGTCACCTCGTTCAAGGCACGATAATCGACTACCATTCTCAAGGTTTTATCCTTCTTCTCCACCAAAAGAACTGGGGCTCCCCAAGGTGAAGAACTTGGGCGAATATACCCCTTGTCCAATAACTCCTTGATTTGCTTCTTGATTTCCAACAGATCATTTGCGGGCATCCGATAGGGTCTCTTGGAAATTGGGGCTGTCCCTGGCTGTAGCTCTATTAGGAACTCAATCTCCCTATCTGGTGGCATTCCTGGTAATTCTTCCGGAAATACATCTGGAAAATCTTTTACCACAGGTACTTCCTCCTGAACAACTCCTGTGAGAGAATTTAACCGAGCACTCATACGTGTGCGTCGGGATACATACTTAATCCTCTTGTTCTCCGGGGTGGTGAGTGAAACAGACTTGCTAGGGCAATCAAGATTTCCTTCATACTTGGTCATCCAATCCATGCCTAGGATTACATCCAATCCGTGTGACTCTAAGACGATGAGGTCGGTGGGAAAAACATGGTTCCCTATATTGAGTTTCAGGGCATGGCATCCTATCCCTGCCATCATCATACCTCCTGGGGAACTGACCTGAATAGGCTGACTAAGGGTTTTGGTGGGCAAATTGTATTTTTCCACAACTACCCTTGATATGAATGAATGCGTTGCACCGGAATCAAAAAGTGCTGTAACAGGACGTGAATGCAATAAAAACTTACCAACCACAGTCTCGGGTTGATCATAGACTTCTTCCACATCAAGGTGGTTCACTTGAGCACGAGGAAACGGATTGGGCTTCTTAACTGCTGCGTTGTCGTTGTTGTTGCCGTTTCCATTACCTTGCTTGCTCTGGGGACACTCATTAGCATAGTGTCCTGTCTTCTGTCACTTGAAACAGGTGATGTGACTCAGATCCTTCTGAGCAGGAACATGACGGTGCTGGTTGTTGTTCCCATTCCCATTGTCACTTTTGAAGTTACCATGGTTGGAACGGTTGTTCCCATTTCCTCCATGATGGTGACCTCCATGGTTGTGCACAGCATGAGTGTGCTTTCCAAACTTACCGTTTCCTGATCCGGTATTCCCGGAGTACGGGGAGTAACGAGGCTTCTGATGAGCTCCAGAGTTGAACTTCCCCTGAGTGTACTTCCGCTTGCGGTTCTCAATCTGCTGCTGTTTACCTTCCAGAATAAGTGCCTTATCCACCAGCTCTTGGTAGTTGTTGAAATTAGCCACTACCAGCTGTATGCTCAACTCATCATTGAGTCCTTCCAGAAACTTTTCTTGCTTGGCCGCATCATCGGCCACATCTCCTGGGGCATAACGTGACAATGTGTTGAAGTCGTCCACATATTGGGCCACGGAACGATTACCCTGGCGCAAGTTGCGAAACTCGCGCTTCTTTAGACTCATGGCTCCAGCTGAAACATGAGCTGTGCGGAAAGCAAGCTTGAATTGCTCCCAAGTCACATCTGCAATAGGATAAGAGGTGGTGTAATTCTCCCACCATGATGCTGCTGGTCCTTCCAGTTGATGTGCGGCAAATCGCACTTTCTCAGCGTCAGTGCATCCAGCGGTGACAAGTTCTCTCTCCATCTTGCGGAGCCAGTCATCTGCCACAATGGGCTCATTGCTGCTGGAGAAAGTTGGAGGGTTCAACCTCAGAAAACGGGTGAGATTGTCAGTCTGGGGTGGATGGTGGTTGTTGTTGTTCTGGTTGTTGGTCTGATTCTGAATCAATAGTTGCATCAGTGCATTCTGCTGCTGAAGGAGTTGAGTGAGTTCCGGCGGAAAAGTGAAATCGGTCTCACGTCGTGGAGGCATCTTGCTGTTTTCAGAGGGATGAGAATTAGAATAGAACAAGGGTCTAGAAGAAATTCACTACCCATATGCAATGCAACAAACATATCACACCAAACACTCATTCATTTATTCAATCAATGACAAGCATCGGAAAGACAAACTAAACATCGACCTACGCTTTAACGACTAAAATAAAAGATACATGGAGGGCATAACTAATGTTTTTCCTCAGAAGTGCATAGTCGTAGGTCCTCCAGTGGTGCTTTCCTCATAGTCTTCATCGTCGCTGACGAAGGGTGCCATGTCTCCTTCGGGGTGAAGGTTTTCTCCCATGTCTAGATGCTCCTCCAGAGTTGAAATGCGTGCATTCTGCTCATCAATCCTCTCTAGGAAGTCCTTCACTTCATGCTCGTGTTCATAGTTGGCTTCTCGCAGATCAGCTTCAAGGTCCAGCTCACGATTCATCAGATTCTTGATAGTCTTCGTGTCAGCACGAACTCGAAGCTCCAGAGTCCTGATGTGAGTCTCCAAGGTCTGGATATAGGAGATAGTGGTGTCTGCAGTGGGATTGGTGATGATGTTGCCATGGGCATCCCTGCGGCAAACCATGCTGAGTCCTGGTGAAATGGTTCCACCTCTGTATTCCTGCTGAATACGTCCAAGGGCACGATGAATGGCCATGTCTCTTCCAAGTATCCAACTGGGTGCCACGAACTTGAGATCTATGGGTTCCTTCCGATTCCCAAAGGTCTTCCCTGGAATATGCACCTCGATCCTGTAGCGTCCATCTTGGGGAAATGACATGATAGGAATCCCAGTGATGCTCGGCAAAGCAATCCTTATGTCCTTGACGATCCTCATCAGCTCCTTACCAAAGGGCATCGTTGCGTCAGGCTGGCAAAACTCTGTGATCAACACTGGGATGAAGGTGGCCATCTATAAATTTTGAAATAATCGGAGAGGAGTCAGAAACGAATAGATGAGAGTATAAGATATTTAAAGACAAAAAGAAACAATCCTAAGGCTTTCCAATCCTAGAGGTTACGTCCTACGGTCAGCGTGTGCTCTGATACCATTTCTGTAGCGACCCGACCTGAAAGGTCAAGTCTCCGGTGTTTCCGTACCATCCCAAGATCATGCTGGTACACACACGGTACATCAATGTATATATCAAAGGGAAATCACACAGCATTATATTAATCGAAATCTCATATCGAGTCCTTTATTACAATAAAGATTACAATAAAGTGGCTGAAGGCCAACTCATGAGAATAACTAAGTCTTGCGGAAGCGTCGAAGGTAGGTGAGTCCATCTGACTCCAAGGGCATCTCACTGAGCATAGAACGCGTCCTCACTCCTGGTCGGAACAATACTCTGCAACATGATACGTTGCAGCCGTGTAGGTCAGCATATGGAATATGCCGGCAAAGTCACAAGAGAGGGGTGAAAATAATCAGCTAGTCTATATGCTTATATGGCAGGTGGTGGTGTAAGTTTTGCGTAAAGCCAAGTTTTTCCTACATCGAAGGGGGTTAAGCAAAATATTACTAAGTTGGTTGATTAATGAGATGGTTCCGCCAACCAATTCTCATACCCAAAATTATTAAATACCCACATCATCATATTATTGTGTTGAGAGTTCCGGAAGTTCCAATTCCTTTGGCTCAAGTCGTCCATAACCGTGGACACGGCTAATCGATTAGGTTTAAGTACTCTGCAGAGTTTTGCACACGTTCCCCACAAGATTTGGTCGCCTCCGTTTGATTTCTCGCACTTCAGGGTGTTTGAGAAACGGATGACCAAAACATGGTCTTCCAAAGGGTTTCCCTGCGACTACTGACGGTGCCCATCCTTTCCTACCGTTCTTCTACCTCTCGTAGCACCGCCTGTCCAGGGTCCCCACGATGTCCAACCAAGCCAGAGCCCATAATGACTTGTGGCTGTGCAGGTAAGCCTTGGGTCTTGAAGCACCCATCCATCCCTTTGTGCCTGGGTGGACCTTTCCGCATGAATACTGGCCATCTCCAGCATCACCTAGGCTAACCACTGGTTTCTCCAGGGCGCCGTTCAACCATCATCCACCCAGAGGTATGTTGAAAACTTGGAGTCTTGAAATCTTGATCATTATGCAGGTCTTGAAATTATTAACTCTCTCAACTCTCATGATTCACACAACCAACCCCGTCTACTAGTAGCATAACAAAAGTAAAACAACGTTTCCCGGGGCAAATGTTGTCAAAGGGGTTGAGAGGGATACCTACCACATGATACTACTACAAGGTAACCAAGTTTCCAACTAACCTATCTTGCATGCAACTGGGGAAGATGGTAGAACTAATGCATATAAAACATGGGTAAGGTTATGATCAAAGTGACTTGCCTGATTGATGATCTTCGTACGTGCGTGACTCTAAGTAACAAGCTTCGCACTCCGGATAATCTAACGAAACAAACAATGCACTCAAAATAAGCATACAACCAAAATAAGTACTCATAACATTCAGCAAAGAAGTACTAAACAAACAAGGCAACCAATGCACAGAAGCCTCTAGCAAGAAAAACACACAAAGTTTTGTTTTCCAAAAGGTGAGGGATGGAAACACTATTGACATAATAAAACTATTTTGAAATGACAAGACAATTGTTGTCAGCAAAGAAACAAAAGCATATTTTATTAATAAACAGAATATAATCAATTTAAGTTTGTTGGGAAAACTTTAGTAGAGTTTATACTAGTTTGTGATAAACACTATATGAATCAACTATAGTTATATTAACAAAAAGAATGAAAACTAAACTTATTATTTATTAGCAAAACATGTTCTTACAGAAAATAACTTACACATAAATTTGTCTTAGAAAACAGAATTATACAAAACTTTGTTTGAAAACAAACTATTACTAGTTAGTTGTTTTAGTCAAATTAAGCCTAATTGAAAAGAAATTGTGATTCATATGTTAAATGAAATTAAACTAGGCAAATTTATATTTTTATTAGCAGTAAGTGAAAACACTAAATGTTTACTAATAGAACCTAATAAACAAATAAAACCAAATTCTAAATCAAACTAATCAAAATTAAGTTTATAAAACTATATTATAATAATAAGCAGATTCTGTTTTTGGTTAAAACAGTAATTAAATAGATCATGAAAATCCTCAAACTATACATGAAGATAGTCCTAACTAATACCAAACAGTAGCAAAAAGAATCATGTCAAAATCTATTTTCAAACTCTAGTTATTCAGATTTGAAGATTTTGAGCAAATTTGATTACATTCAAATTTTATAGTTCAAATTTGAAATTTAAAAGTACAGGGTGAAACTACATGAAAAATGTGAGCTATTGCAAAAAGAATCAACTCAAAACACTAAATAGATTAAAAGATATAAGCAAAACAAGATTTGGAATACATTCTGTTAATTAAAACAAAACAGAAAATGAAAAAAAAGTTTGCGTCGGTCAGGGGGCTACGTGGCGCGATCCGATTGGCTAAGGGGGCGTGCGGTAGGTGATTCCGAGCGGACGACCGATCGATAGAAGATAACGGTTCGGACTTAAGTCCGTTCTAATCTGGACCGTGGGATTTGGATCGGATGGTCGAGGGGGCTTACAGAGAGGTGGTTGCCGGCGTCGGGGTACTCCGGCGAGTCCGGTAGCGGCGACGGCGACGGCGAGGTGCTCCGGTGGTCGGGGAGGACGGGGGAGTGGTCCGGGCGACGGGGACGGTCCTCCGGAGGCGATTGGTGGCGACGGCGAGGCGAATGGTGGTCGGAGGTGGTGGCTACGGTCGACGGCGAGCTTCGGCTTGGGGTAGCTCCGGCGAGCAATTACCGGCGTCTTGGCGAGAGAGAGAAGGGGCTCGGGGGGGGGAAATGGACGCGGGGTTGGTCCGGTTTATATAGGGGCGCTCGGGGTGCGAGGGAGTAAAGGGAGAGAGAGATCCGGCGAGGGGGAAAACTGCCGGCGACGGATCCGGCGAGCGCGGGGGAGGGAAGGTGATGACCGTTACGCGCAACGGTCGGACGGGGTGGGGTCCGCCTGTCGGTGAGAGAGAGACGTGTCCGTTACGCACGGTCGGCCGATCGGTAGTAAATGCGCGTTTTAACTGTCGTGGGCCGGCCCGGTTTAAATGCAAAATCCGTTACCGTTTTTCTTTAATATTTTTACAGAGACATTCAAAAGCTTTTAAAGCATTCAAATCGTCTCCAAAAATAGGGGTATTATATATCAAAATTAGCAGAATAATAAATGCTATTTAATGAACATTTTTATTCTGTCATTTGAAGACTTTAAAAAAAATATTATTTTCAGAAATTGCCTAATTGTTTTTAAATCCTTTTTGCAAATATTTTCAAAATAACCCCTGGTTATTTTTGTTCAAATAATTCACCAATTTGACCCTGGTGTGGAGTGTCATGTTACTCCTCTCTTATTTTGAACATTTAACCAAAATTTCAAATAGGGAAAGCAACATAGGGAAAAAGTAGAAGGGGACTTTCTGAAAACCAGAAAAGGCATTTCAACTATTTCATACAATCAAGCAATGATGATAATAGATGCATAGCTATATTCATAACATTCCAAAATGGAATTTTGGGATGTTACAGAGTCCTAGATTAAGGGGTCCTCGGGAGGCCGACCTATTCCTCATGGGCCGAACTATATGGGCTGTTTGCCGAACATTGGATCGATCGAAGGCCCTATCTCGAGGAAGGAAGCTTCGTGAATTGTGGCTTGTCCTCCATGTTTGATGTAGCGAATAGGCATGTTTATCCCTTCGGCATGTAACCGACCATGTGTAAACCCTAGGTACCCTCGGCGTCTATATAACTAGAGGGTTTCAGCTTGTAGACAGAGGACAACTCATCTAGAGTTTAGCTATTTGATCTTGAGGTAGATCGACTCTGTAACCCATACATCATCAATACAATCAAGGAGGATGTAGGGTATTAACACCATATGAGGGCCCGAACCTGGCTAACCATCGTCTCCCTTGTCTCCTGTTACCATTGATTCTGGTCTCACAGCTCGAGACCCCCTACAAGAGTTCTGCCGGTTTTGACACCGACATTCATGAGATTTCCGCTATGTCCATCGAAGGAATCAATGGCTCGTGTCTACAACAATGAAGAGGTCTGCAACACGGACACCTTTCTCCCCGGACAGATCTTTGTTTTCGGCAGCATTGTGCTACACGCTGACTCGATCGATCATCTAGGCCAGGTCGGGAGTTTCGGCCCCGATCAAGATGTTAGATTCGGGAACCTAGAGTTCACCGTGGACTCGCGGGGAAATCTTTCGCTAACCAGGCTTGTAGTTTCGCCTACCACGCCCGAAGACTCCGATGCATTAACCTCGGATCCTTCTTCTCACATCCACGGTATTTTCCCTGGCAACAACCTGACTCTACGTCCGGATCCGGCCATAGTGTAGGATGTCCCGATACTTGTTCCTGCCGAACACTCCCCTAGCACGGACATAACGGAGGTCAACTCTGAAAGCTTTGAGCAGGTTGACCCGACCGAGCTCTCGATACTCAACGAGGCCCTAGATCGGATATCTTTGATGAATATTACGATGATCCAACCCCGATCCATGCTCAGATCGATCACAGGGCAGGTCAGGGTGATTTTTTTGTCCCACCCACCACCCACTTGACAGCCACAGTCGAAGATTTAACCGACATGCTGGACTCTGCCTCCGAGGAGGCAGAATATATGGATGATAAGGATTGCGCTCCCACCCCCATTAACACCGGGCGATGGGCCTCTACCTCCGCATACAACGTTTACATGGTGGACACTCCTGCCGCTAGAACACGCCTAATAACAATGGCGACAAGTCGGTCAAAGAGTTGTCAAGGCGTCGGAAGTCACGTAAACGTTCGAAAGGCAAAAACGGGAGGAAAGCTATCACCGGCACTACGGACGGAGATACCTCGGAAGACCTCGGCGATCCCGTTATCCCCGAAAACCCGCTAGAGGGTTAAGACAGGCCTGAAGACCAGTGCAACCCCGATGACCTCAACGATTCTGAGGACGACAACTACCTCCCTCCAGTCAAGGAGGAGGACATCCCGGAAGCCGATGACTTCGACATCCCTGAAAATCTTGAATATAGTGAAATGTTCAGGCAACAGCTTATAGCAACAGCCCGCAGCCTGAAAGCAAAAAACGATAGCTTAAAGCTGAACAAGATAACCTCAATGATCGATGGACAAGTGTCCTCACAGCTAAGGAAGGATACGGTATCGGTTTGTTGGACCAACCTAAGAGCTATCCACATAAAAGGTTGTCGCCGCAATTGGATGACGATCTCACTAATACGCTATCTCCTAAACATACCCCATACGATAAGCCATACCGACCTCCTCGAGGACGAGACAAGACGACTGATGACACCGGTTATAGGCCGGCGATGCCCCGACGATGGGGAAAGTAGCCTCTAGATCCCGATGATAGGTTTGACCTATGACACGACCTGGACTATAGAGCAAGTCGTATGAGATCCATCTACGGATCAAGAGGTACTCACCCGATAGACGGGACCAGTACAGACCCTGGCTCGACCGCAGCAATAGAGGTCGGTAATGCAATCGGGCTAGAATAGACGCCAAATACCAGTGCCACATAGCTGGGTTAAGAGGCGCCGTCCACCCACTATGTTTCACGGATGAGCTGATGCAGCACCAGTTCCGAGAGGGGTTTAAACCCGTGAACATAGGGCAGTATGATGGGACAACTAACCCAACCGTATGGATTGAGGACTTCCTCCTCCACATCAAAATGGCGCGAGGAGACGATCTCCATGCCATCAAATATCTCCCCCTAAAACTCAAGGGGCCAGCTCGGCATAGGTTAAACAGCCTCGCCAAAAACTCCATTGGATGCTTGGAAGACGAGGATGCATTCCGATCTAACTTCCAGGGCACCTATGTTCGGCCACCGGATTCCTCCGATGTAAGTAACGTCGTTCACACACCCGGAAAGTCTGCGCGACAATTTTGGAATATGTTCTTGATCAAGAAAAACTAGATTGTTGACTGCCTGGACGCCGAGGTAAGATCCTCCTTCCGCCACAATATTCGGGATGAATGGTTTGTGACGGTGTCCTGGACTAGTGGGTACTCACCATGTCGTCTCCCGACTAGTGGGTCTGGCCGAGGAACCCCATGATGATTCACTCATGGGCCACTTCGGGCAACCCATGCCGAATACAAGTAGGATTCGACAAGACTTGGCGCAGAAGACAAGGACTCCTCTAAACCCTAGGCCTACGGTGCATATATAAACCGAGGCCAGGCTAGTCAATAGATCATTACATTACATCTCATAATCTTGTGGTAGAGACATGTACTCTGTACTATCCCCCATATCAATACAATCAAAAGGAGGACGTAGGGTATTGTCTCATTGAGGGAGCCCGAACCTGGGTAAAATCATGTGTCCATGTTACCATCGCTCCAAGACGCCTAGCTTAGGACCCCTACTAGGAGATTCACTGGTTTTGACACTGACAATTGTGCTTTTCTCTGAGAGTCCACTAGGTGTTTGTCACGGATTGATGGGAATTTAGATCAACGATCAGGTGGTATTTTTTCAGTCATATCCATTCTGCATGAGTTGATTTCTTTGGGAATTATCTATTGTCGATGTGCAAGATTTGTTTACAGATCAACCAAGCACTAGTATGTGGCACCATGTGTTCTACCGCTCCGTTCAAATATGGTAGGCGGTGGCGTCTAATCGAGGCACTAAACTGCGCCGTGCATTGGCTTTACATGTCGTACATGACCAGGACGACTACTAAATTATCATCCAAACCGAGGATGCTCCCGTACGGACAACCTTCGGCCAGGGACTTCTTAGCTCTTTCTATATACCTTTTCCCTTTAAAATATGTCCATAGGTGGTCGTTTGTCCACTAGACGTGTTTTCTGCCACATGCATGGAAATAAGTACTAATGCAATTGAGTGATTAGTTTTTGCAGCACCTTTTTAGGTCTAATTGATGAACGATGCAAATCAGTTTTGCAGTGATGTCTCGTCAGCGTTTATGAATTTTTTTCCTACGATCTAACTAACGTTACATCTACCACTGGATTTAGCCTATGAACCCGAGAGCTAGTCTTGTTTCAGGCGTGGTTCGGCGTGGTTCAGGAGGCAGGCGTGGTTCCGCGTCCAAACTCAGCGGCATGGTCAGATTGATCGCTGCAACTTGTGGGTCCTGCTCTTGCAGTTTTGCATGGTTCAACCGAGGTGTTGATAGTTCCTCGTTACGTGAACCACCAGTTCATCAGGAAAAATTGTGCCTTTACATCAATCTCCAACAGCTGAATGATGCATAAAAGCCTCTCGTTCAGTCTGCCACAACCACACATGATACTGACAGATGACTTGCACCGACATCTCCGCGCCACTACGCCATCGAGCCAATTTAGGCGTCCAGGCCGTGTTTTGTTAAATTATTGATTTTGCATAAACAAATTATACAGAGGAACTTTTTTATTTTTCTACCTTGTGCTACTTTATGTATGCACGTAAATTAACAATGGCTGACCTATGCCGCTAGCTCGACAATCCTACATGGTCGTCCCTATGGGCATCAATCAGGTTGCGGCATCACCTTGTTGGTCCAATGGCCATGCTGACCTGCTTGTCACATCAGTTTACTCGGGGGCTTCGGCGTCGCCAAGACAACAGGCCCAAAGAACTCTACCTCATCGGATCTTTGGGTCCATGGGCCATATTTCTTTTCATTCACTTTGCGTACATTAATTATGCAAATACCTTTTATAGTATTGTTATTATTATCGTCTTGCACTATATTATGTGCGTAGGTAATTGACTTCGATAGTGTAACGCGGTCACCTCGGCACGCCGATGTCATCACCTCACCTCCGTTGACCAAATGGTGTCATCACTTTGGTGTGCTGCCTAGTGTTGGCATACCCGCACCGTCACTTCATTAAGTCGGCATCATACTGACGACCTCACTTCGGCTGGATCGGGGGCTTCGTCATCCCTTCATCAACCTGCTCTGGGGACTTTGGTGTCACCAGCCGACTTGCTTCAACACCTCGGCTGGCATGAGACTTAAGCTTCACCAGCCGACCTTCATGAGACCTCGGCGTCCGCCGATCACAGCTACGCCATGTTAACTGCACCGAGGACTTCATCTCGCCACATCGACCATGCAGCATCGCCACTTCGTCAAGCTGAACTCTTCATTCAGGCAACTCGGCGCCCAGGCCATATTTCTTTAATTATTTACTTCACTTAAATTAATTAAGTGGCATTTTTTAATTTTAATTTTTTTGTTATTACTGTTGGAGTTGCACTAGTTTACGGGTGCAGGTAATCAACTTCGGCTGCGTCACGCGGTCACCTTGGTGACACCTTGCAGACCAACTCCACAACCTCGGCTGGACCAGGAGCTTCGCCTCGCCACATCGGTAGAGCCGTGACACTACTTCAGAGAGCCGAACTACTCGTTCCGTCACCTCGGGACGGGCTTGGGGGCTGGGACCTCGGTCGTGCCGAAGACTACACACCGGATCTGTCAAAATTCGATGGGCGTCCTAGTGCTGCCAGAAGCCCGGATCGCGTCATTGACTCCGAGCATATTAACCAGCTAAGTCACTTTCATGCTCAAAAACCTGTAGTTTTAAATTTTGTTCGGTTCGACCAAACATTGTACTTTTTTGACAAAAAGTTGTTTGCGAAAAACTTTCTTTGTCAAAACTTTCTTTGTTACAAACAAATTCAAATACCATGTTTACTTGGGGGCTTCTTTTATGAACCTATTCTCTTTGCATGTGATTATTATTCTACAACTTCTTTCCTTGCTCATGTATTATGCCAAAATATGCATCATGTTGACTTAAGTGTTCCGCAAAGCTGGGTTGCCTGGCTCCTGTTCTTACCCATACATTCCTGATTGTTCGGCTAGGGAGTAAAGGGAGCACCTCTGCGATTGTTACGACCGGGTCATCTAAACTCATACCTTAGACCGGTGAAGCCGAAAGGTAGCGCTATTATTGTTTTCAACTATGGTCGGCACATGACGGAACTCATGCATAGACAAATCTATTGCACAAGTCTCATAGTAATCATGAGCAACCAAAGAAAGGTACCGTTGGGGGCACTATTTTCTTTGAAGATGCTTCTTATGTTACATAAGTAATATAGCATAAGTTCCTTCGGAGCGCTTTGTCTGTTATAGCCTCATGGCCTAGTTGCCTGGTTATCCGAAACACCGCCGATATTCTCGGTAGGTGGAGTAGATAACACTTTTTGGCCATTCTCCATTGGCCTAAGAGGGAGAAGCCAACGGTCGGTTAACACGTGTTCAAAGTTCGTCCAAACATAGATATTATATAAGTACTTCGGTACATACTATCATTATACATAAAATTCTTTTTGCCAAGTCACTTAGGCTCTTAAATTAATATGAGTATAATAGATGTTTTCTTCTTAGTCATTGCAAAGTCTTTTTCTACCACTCCTTTCTCGACTCAGGTGTATGATCAATAGCCAGGTAGCCTAGTTTGTCTCTAAAGTCGCTAGCATTTAGTTCGCTAAACTGGCCAGAGAAACACTCCGCCTTCAGGATAGGGATGTTGAAGATGAAGGCTGACCCACTTGAAGTCTAGAGATCATATGGGTCATGTCAAGGCACGACGAAAGCACAATTTTAAGACGAATTTCATATTGGCACCAAAAAACTTGATTCAATCTAGACGTAATGTTTTTACGCATGTTTTTTGGGTCTTTTGAGCTTATAACATCTTTCACCTATTTTATGTTTTCCTTTCAGGAAACGGGACATTCTCGTGGTTGAGGTGTTCGGCGTGAAACTCTTTTCTAAACTACAGTTCGACATCTTTCCTGCTGAACTTCACCTGCGTATTGTCAAAACATACATGAGAATTGAACTACTTTCCGAAGAGGTAGGATCCTAGGGTCGGCCATGTTGCCCAACCCAAGTCTCGGGGGGCTACTGCATTGACAATTCAATGTAAAAAATTTAAGTGCAATAGAGTTTTCGAGGAGATTATGTTCCTCAGGTTGGTCGGCCAGACCCAACCTAAGTCTTGAGGTCTGTGCACACCGCTTTTGTGTTCCGAAGTATGCTGCCGAGGTAGGAGTTCATCCTCACACCAATTTTGCAAATCGACCTGAGTCTCAGGGGCTACTGGGATTAGCGGTTTTATGTCATCCTTCAGCTGCATCTCGGGTTTTAGACCGACACACACCTTGAGGGCTACTGGCTATATATCTCGACAGAGAATAAGTTGCACCAATCAAAAATATCCACGAAAAATCAGCCCACGGTTGGGGTGGTGCACCAACTCGGAAGCAATCCGGTATAAAGCTCGGGCGCAAGTGGCTCGCTCCGTAGAGGGCATTTCTGGCATTAAGCTCGGATGAATTTCTTCAATTTTTTAAAGAACGAGGAAATCTATGATACCTCGGATGCCGATCATCATTGGAGCTCGGATGTAGTTCGGCGTTGGAACTCGAAAGCAGTTTGGCATCAAGCTCAAGATCGGAGACACCTCAGAAGATTTCCGGCATAAAGCTCGGATTCGAATGGCTCGTTCCATAGAAGATTATTCCAGTATTTAAGATCGGATGGACTCATTCAAATTTTCAGAGGCAAAGGTAATATAGGATACCTTGAATGCCGAATGGTGTTGGAGCTCGCCTGTGAAAAGATGCCTCGGATGTAGTCTGACATTGGAGTTCGGACACAAAACGATACCTTGAATATTGAATAGTGTTGGAGCTTGACTGTGAAAAGACGCCTCGGATTTAGTTCGGCATTAGAGCTCGGATGCAAGAGGACGTCACCGCACGGGAAACACTTCAAACCCCAGGTCTGGCGTAAAAAATTACAAGGCATTAATAAAGGATGATAAATTAAAGGGGCTCCTCGGATGCCCGACATGTAAACTCTTAGAATTAAGCTCGGTGATCTTCAAGATCGGACATAGGAAGATTTTCTTAACCAGTTTTCAAGACCGACGATCCAAGACGAAGAAAAATTCTGAAGAATCGAGGAGCGTCCCCAACTTGAAGACTGGTTCAGGGGGCTACTAACGGTGTCCTGGACTAGGGGGTACTCACCACGTTGTCTCCCGACCAGTGGATCAGGCCGAGGACCCCCATGATGATTCACTAATGGGCCACTTTGGGAAGCCCATGCCGAATACAAGGAGGATTCCACAAGACTTGGCGCATAAGACAAGGACTCCTATAAACCCTAGGCCTACGATGCATATATAAACTGAGGCCAGGCTAGTCAATAGATCATTACATTACATCTCATAATCTCGTCGTAGAGACATGTACTCTGTACCATCACGCAAATAAATACAATTAAAAGCGGGAAGTAGAGTATTATCTCCTTGAGGGAGCCCGAACCTGGGTAAAATCCTGTGTCCATGTTACCATCACTCCAAGACGCCTAGCTTAGGACCCCTACTAGACCATCCGTAGGTTTTGACACCGATAGTTGGCCCACCAGCTCGGCCAGGATAAACCTTGGACTATGTCTGCCATTACATCCCTCATGACCCGCTTTTGCGCGGGCGAAGAAAACTGGCTAGCAAGATGTAGCCACAGATCCTAAGGTCCCGACACCTCCGAAGTTCAGGACGACAATGGGAAACCAAAGCGCAACAAGAACAAGTGTCGACACTACAATAGTGATGTCAATGATACGGCCGTAAATGCCGGCTTCCGCATTTCCCGACCTGGGCAGTGGAAGAAGCATCCCAAAGGTGCTCGCGACGAACCCACCCAGCTAGAGAGGATCATGGAAAGTCCTTGCCAAATCCAAGGCACTCAAGAGAAGCCCACAACCACACGCACAACAAATGTTGGGTGTTGAAACAGGCCGGCAAACTCACGCCCGAGGATCAAGGCAAGAGCCCTCACAACGAGGATGAGGATGAGCCTTGAGCTCCGATGGGTGGCGGACAGAACAAATTCCCTCCAGAGGTAAAAACAATAAGTATGATATACGCCGCCAATATACCCAAGAAGGAGAGGAAGCGTGCCCTTTGCGAGGTCTATGCTATAGAGACTGTAGCCCCAAGGTATAACCCATGGTTGGCATATTCGATATCTTTTGATCGACGTGATCGCCTAACTAGTATACGTCATGTGGTTTCGACCGCCCTTGTCCTCGACCCCATTATAGACGGGTATCACCTTACAAAAGTCCTATTGGACGGGGGAAGTAGCCTTGACCTGATTTAGTTAGTCACAGTGAAAAAGATGGCTATATATCCATCAAGGATCAAACCATGATTCCAGGCATCGAGGCCCGGTGCACGGGCGCCTTAAGCGTGGAAGTAGTGTTCGGTTCGCCCGACAACTTTTGCTACGAAGACTTGATCTTTGACATTGTACCCTTCCGCAACAGCTATCATGCCTGCTCGACCAAACAGCGTTCGCTCGCTTTAACATCGTCCCACACTACACATACCTCAAGCTCAAGATGCCCGACCCTAAGGGGGTCATTACTGTCAACGACAAGACTTGATCTTCGACATTGTACCCTTCTGTAACGGCTATCATGCCCTGCTCGACCGAGCAGCGTTCGCTCACTTTAACATTGTCTCGCACTAAGTATACCTCAAGCTCAAAATGCCTGGCCCTAAGGGGGTCATTACTGTCAACGGCAATACAAAGTGCTCTTTCCGAACTGAGGAACATGCGTTGGCCCTGGTGGCTGAATTCAACTACAACGATGATCGGCAAACGCTGACATCTGCCGTAAAGGCACGCAAGGTTGGGAAGCGACCACGACTTCAACCCAAGCTCTCACACCCTTCCTCTCCCCTTAAATAGGGACTTGCCCCCCATCGCACAACTCTAGGACCAGCGAAGTACATGCCAAGGAAGCACAACTTTGCACTTAAAATTCCATGGGCGGCGGTGGTAAAAAAGGGTAAGTGTTCGACTGAACCAAAGTACTACCATGAAATGTCTCCGGACACACTGCACGTAGCATCAAGGGCCTGCTAAAGGCGTAAACCTTATCCACACTTCGGTGACTTCTCAAGACCTTGTTTGCAAGATCTGTTCGCCGAACAGTACCACTTACCAAGGTGCACCACTCCCCAGGAGGCACAAGAATAGACAAGCGACAGGGCACATCGAGTACGTAAGGTCACCAATTAAAGACCCTTTGGTACAAACCACTCCTGTAAAATTTCTTTTTTCAAATACTTGTAAATAGTTGCTTTCGCAATCCGAGCAATAAGAGTTGCTGAGAAACATACAACATCACTATACGTTTTTATCTCGCTATCCTTTTTGGCACATATTTTATTTTCTCCCTCTTCTCGCGAAACTGTTTGGTATATGATGATGCAACCGCTAATAGAACGGGGGCTCGAGTTTACAAAAAATCACCTTACGTGCAATTTATTATGCATTCGGCGTCTTGGAATTCGCTTTATGTGCATCGGTTCCGAACTATGTCTTGGGTCACCAATTGGGTTGCCCGGATCCTGTGCTTTCCCCTTTACGTTCCGCTCGTTAGGCTAAAAGGGCAAAGGGAGAACCCCTATGATTCTGTTTCCGGCTAGTCTTGCCAAGCACCTCAGGGGTGAAAGCCAAAAATTGACTGTCACAGTATGCGAGAACCAGTCTGTGAATCCGATCTTAAAGTGTTATACTCAAATCCTTGTCAGAGGATATTCCGTGTCATACGTGTTTTTTTTCATACAAACCATGTGATATTGGCTTTAGCCGCGGTTCATCCGAACATCACAAAACACCGGGGGCTAGTCATCATCCCCCCGTAGCCCTTTTTGCGCCCTATGGCTAAGTGAAAGCCATAAAGCATTATGATATGTTTGCTTGGTCTGCTGCACTCCACCGCCTTTGGGTTCCGATAGCTCGACTAAGGGACACAGTGCATTGGTAGAGACACCCCATGTAGTATCTACATGGTGGCTGAAGCCGACGACTCGCAACTTTTAGTTTCAATGGCCACATAGGAGTTATAAGGAACACAAAACATTAAAAGCGTGATAAATTATATCCATAAAACGTTAAACTGTCTTTGGAGACATTACAATTTACTCATAGATGCTTACAATCGCTCGAGCACCCTCCATTACTCCGAAGAAGTACAACTCGGGGCTCTTATGTTCCTTTCCTCGAGGTGGAGGAGCGGTGGCTATCTTCATCGGATCAAGCACCAGCTAGTGCACCTTGGACTTTGAAAAGGCCATCCAAGCTCCATCGATGTGGGAGGAGCACTATAGTGCGTCGATCTGGGGCGAGGCATCGACCAACTTCTACACCACTCCAAAGTAACTGGCCGATAGTGGCACGTTGGGCCATAGCCGGATACAGAGATCCTTCATGGCCGGCTCCGCCATCCGGTGCAGCTCCATCAGCTGCTTCAGCTACTCAGTAAGAAGACGAGAGCGCTCGGGGGCTTCAAATGTGCCCAGAATAGACAAGCTTCATCTCCTTCTCCCCGCGAAGCATAGACCTGATTCGCATCCGCTACGCTCTTCTGGAGGTCGGAGCAGGCACCTAAGGAACACCACGCCTGGGTAAGCAACTTGAACTTGCTATCCCCAAAGACACACTGCAATAAGTATGGCTTACTATCCGTTATAACCTTCACCTGGCGAACTTTCTCTTCGAAGAACCTCCTATCCACCCACTCCTTTTGGATTTCGGTTTCCAGAGTGGATAGTTTGGCGGCATCCTCATTGCCTTTCTGCTCAAGGACCTTGCACTTGTGGCCGGCATACTTTAGCTCCTGTTGGATCTCCTCCACTCGAGCCTCGTGCTTGTCGCTGGTGGCTCTTAAGTCCAAAAGCACGGAAGCCGCTTGTTCATGCATCACCCTCTCGACCGAAGCCTCCTGCTTCGCATTTTGTAGCTTGGCCTTGAGCTTCTCCATTTCCTTTTCCGAGGCTGTGTAAGCATCAAGAATAAGAATACTGCATCGACAGAAGGATGACCAATTTTTTTTGGATACTGAGTAAGTCTTACCTTGCGTCTCGTCGAATATCTTGTTAAGAGTATCAAGCTCGTCTTTAGAGCTTTTGAGCTTCCAATTCATCTCGTCTAGCTCAGCGGCATTCATAGCCGCCGCCGATGACGAAGCTTGTAAAGAGCGAATCCTTATCAGGATACGTGGGTTCAAAATTACCGAACTGACATCAATCTGATTTTATGTCTGGTCCTCTTAATGGATGGTTAGAATGTTCCGAACATCTAATTTAGTATATAGTTCGGACAATGATCCATGATTGGCCCCTCAGTATGTTTTTTCAAACTCACCTAGGTCTCAGGGGCTGCCATGTACATGATGACAATACAAAGAAATCGATATTTTACAAATAGAGCATCACGTGGCTCACCTGAAAGCCCGTCAGGAGACCCTTGAAGGCCTCCTTCAGCCCGTTGTCGATGGACTGAATTCTCTGTAGGGTGCGGTGCTCCTCGGAGATGGAGGCGCCCGATAGAGCCTCCCCCATGACCGGCCACCCACTAGTCGGTGGTGCCGGTGGTGATCGGACAACCCGATCACCGACCGGGGATTCAACCGGTGCCTCCGGAGGTGTGCTGGGCTCCGGAGATGTCCTCAAAGGAGATTGAACGTCTACTCATCCGGTCTCCTCAGTATCCTGGTGGGTTCCCACCCCCAGACTTTTCTGGCCGAGGCGTTAGCCTCGACCATGGTGTCACCTCCCCCATCGGAGCATGCTGGGATGACACCTTCATGGTGTCCTTCGCGGTGCTCGAAGGAGTGGGCTTTGACGCATTCCCGCTCTCCCCTAAATCAGCAGGCGGGGTCTCCCCATCCGAAACCTGGTCGGTGGGGAGGACATGCGGAGGGCTGCAACATCAGTAAAGTGCTCGCATGTTAGTAACCTTTAAAATCTATAAATGATAGCCGAGGAAGTATTCGGATACGTAACTTCGAGATAGGGGCTTGACCCGTAGGTTCCTTCGTGGAACCCTCTTGAACTCATCGAACTCGGTAACTGAGTCCGAACTATCATCGGATAGGATCACCTTTGTCTGACGCGCTTTCTTCTAGGTAGGAGGAGGTACGTCCTCTATAGCATCTGATGATGCCACCCTCCCCCTCCTCCTCATCCTCATGCTCCTTTTGATTTGAGGAGGCATGGGTTTCCTCGGACACATTCTCCGGCTGGTCCCTGGTGCGAAGGCCTTCTTGGCCTGGTTTCTTCTTCTTCTCCTTCTTTGTGGGCACCTCCTAAGGCGCCTCAACGTGCTTCTCCGCCAATAGACTGGACCTGACGTCTTTGGGATGATGCGCCGGGTAGTCGATGATCGTGGCTTTGCTCAACCATTTCTGCAAAAGTGATTGGAAGGGTGTTTTATATCTTTTTGAGGGAAGATAGAGCTAAACAAACAAAGCTATAATGTACCTGGGTAGGACGCTTATCGGCGTGTAGACCCAGATCCTCATCCTCGGCTGGCCAATCCTTCTGCCGCTTGAAAAGCGGCTTCCATAGCTTCTCCCAAGTAGTGCGGAAGAGGTGGCAAATTGTGGGCTCATCGTTGAGCCGATGAGCACATAGGGGAGTATCCCGATGCTGGCAGGGGAGGATGCGCCGCCAGAGCATGACTTGGACCACCTTGGTTAGTGCGATATCGCTCTTGTCCATGGAGGCGAGGTGCTTTTGCAGGTTGTCCACATCCTTGTCCGACCCCCAGTTGAGGTCCTTTTGGGGCCACGAGGTCAGCCTGGTAGGGGAACGGGATCTGAATTTGGCCGGTGCAGCTCGGCCTTCCTCCCTTCGCTCGATGATGTAGAACCACTCTTTTTGCCATAATTTGACGGTGTCGATGAAGGTGTCGGATGTCTATCCGACACGAGAGATTTTGCCGACGACAACCCCACCACAGTCTGTGTGTTCGCCTTCGACACACTTTGGCTTGATATTAATTATCTTGAGCCAGAGTCCAAATTGTGGCTTGACTTGAAAGAAGGCCTCGTCGAGGATGATGAGGGCTGATATATGCATGAAGGAGTTCATTGGGAGGTCGTGGAACTCAAGGCCATAATAGAACATGAGCCCCTTGACGAAGGGGTGGAGCGGGAAGCTCAGTCCTCGGATGAAGTGAGGAATAAAGACCACCCATTCGTCTGGCTTGGGAGTGGGGATTACCTGGCCCTTCTCCGGCGTGCGGTGGAAGATGTTGGCGGCGAGGTACTGGCGTCCTTAAGGTCCCGAATGTCCCAGACGGTGACCGTGGAAGGCTCCCACTTGCCGTTTGAGCCGGGACCCGCCATGGATTAGCTCGGAGGAGGTGTGGTGGAAAACCTAGATCTGCATTGTAGAAGCTCAGAAGGTTGGGTAAGCAAAGAATGCGAATGGGAAGCAGGGTTAGGCCTTGGGGTTTTCTTTTGCTTTTATGAGGCTTATTGCTATTTGGCCCACCCATCCTGTGCCGTGAATCCCTCCACTTCCCAAGACGTGTGTGCCATTGCACATGCATGATTAAACATATCCCATATAAAATGGGACACGATCTGTGCATTGATAGATCATGCTAATAATGGCCTCGAACCGAGAAACGAGTTTTTTGCAGCTAGTTTCAGTGGTAGTGGTGGGCCGTGAACTTTCGTCAGAAAGGTCGTCAGGGGACATTGTTTTATTCCTTGACGTTTGGACTTTAGGGCCGACCTATTCACGGTGTTCGGACGCGCCTCTTATCAGGAAACTACTGTCAGATTTTGGGCTCTGCAAAACCTTAAGGTTCGAACATAGGGTCATGTCCGAAGGTTTCCTGCGGCCTCAGCCAACCTAGCATAGTACTCGATGGATATGATGGAAAACTCACACAATGACGAGGAAGAAGATGAACACGGCAGTTTACCTAGGTTCGGGCCGCTATGAAGCGTAATACCGTACTCCTGCTTTGGTGGATTTCCTCTCGTGGAGGTTTGAGTGGATGAACTAGTATAGGGGGCTTGAGCCTCGCGAGGGCACTCAATATGTGTTCTTGGCTTGCTATCTGGTGGTGGTGTGTTGAGTGGCTAAGTGTTGGATCGGATCGGATCCCCCTATGGTGTGGCCTATCCTCTAAAAATGGCGGTGGCCTGGGTCCTCTTACCTTATCACCATGGCAGGAAGGGATCCCACAATGGCCAATTCTAAAGGGGGACAAGAGTATATCCATGCCCTGTCCAAAGTTGGTATTTGCCAGCAAAGTAGCTGTTGGTGATGCAGTGGTGGGCTCAGCGATGACATCCGTCCTGCGGGGCTCGTGGTCGTCCTCTTGTTGCACTGGAAAGGAAACCTTTGGGATGCACTTTGGGAACCTGCATACGTCCTTGCTCCCTTTGCACCAAAGAGGAAACTGCGCTGCCTGGCACGGTGGCGCCTGCCTGTCCTTCCTTGCATCACCTTTGACTCTTGAGGTTTGGCTCTGGATAGAGTTCTCCGCCACTTAGGAGGGGGCCTCAGAAGGCCCATCCGATCTAGTCTTGATGATGTTCTTCCTCGCGAGTCCAGGGTCCTCGCGAGAGCCTTGTCTTGAGCAATGTCGCGCTAGGCCATGCCTCGATGACGAAGTGGGCCATGTCCGGGGCCGCATGCCGGTAGGACTGGGTACCCCCATTCCCGGAATGCTGATAGTAGCACCTGATCCGAAGGCATGCTCGAGCCGGCCTCAGGGGAAAGCCTTGAGGACGGCCCGGAGTGTCGTGGGCCCTAGATGCCTACGGGGCGAGGATTGGCGTGCGTCATGCGTCTCACGTGGGGCATCCTTGTGGCCACCGCCTGAATTGAAAAAAGCCTGACTTCCAGCGTCGGGCCATTATTGCTTTCCTTTTTTGGGCACTTGCTCTTGCTTCTAGATCCCAACCTTAGTTGAGCCCCTCCAGATCTGGCATTGCTCCATTCTCCCTCCATATGGCTCCCACCGTCATGTCGAAGTGGGAGGTGCAGGGTTCGGCCTCCGATCCCATCTCGCCAGCGCACTCCGAGTCCACCATCACAAAGGATGGCGACCTAGTCCTGGTCCTCCTATCAACGGTGGATGGAGCCAACGATCATTGGGGGGACCCTTATATAGGGCGGCTCCTTAGAGAGGCGGCCCTTATCCAGGTCAGCCTACCCCTTCTTCCTGCATAGCGTCTTCGCCAGGCTCGTCCCGCCTTTTCCCACATTCTTCATCAACATCCTCAATCACTACATGATCCAGGCCCTTCACCTTCATCACAACTCCATCCTGCTCTTGTCCGTCTTCGCCTTTTATTGTGAGGCCTTCGTGGGCGTGAAGCATTTGGTGGCCCTCTTCCGGCATTACTTCAGTTTGCGCATGCATGACGGTGCTCAACAGTTGCATGCGTCTCCTTCATCGCGGTCCAGAGCGGCAACATGCTCTTAAAGGCCGGGACGAAGGTGGAGAACATCCGGAACCATTTGGTCTTCATGGATCCTACGAGTCCCAACTCCTGCTTGGAGTTGTTGAAGGGGCTGTCGGAGAAGACTGCTGCATAGAGCTCCGTGAAGCTTTTTGATCCCGAGCCAAGCCCGTCCTGGAGTGGATCTCCCACGACATCAGCGCCAGGAAGCTGACTGGGAGGATGATAGTGAAAGAGTTCTTGTCGGAGTGCATGGCGCCCCTCCAGTCTCACTTTAGGCCCTTGCGGGACTATAAGGACAATGATGACAACCTGGTGATTCGGTCCGCGCCCATATCCCCTAAGGAGTTGGGCAGGGCTGTGGCGACCCTGCTCAACGGCAACCCCGACGATCTCCCCAAGGCTTGTGCCCCGCTATACCGTCGCGATGACGCGACCGCTTCGGTTGCCAGGATGCCCACGTTTGATGCACGGGGGCTCTCCCCGGTCGAGGGCCTTGGCTCCCTGGTGATGGTGTCCTCCAGCGACACCTCAGGTGGGGAGGATTTAGAGAAGACGTTGGACAACGATCCAACAAGGGTGTCCCCCCGTCGCAGGGTGTGCTCCTGCGCGATCTTGAGGACGACGATGATGCTAGTGAAGTTTCTGCTGGGGGCTCTGCGCGTCCTGCCATGGTTTCTCGGGGCTCGCGCCAACCCCTTGTGCCACGTGGTCCGCCTACCTGACGACCCCCAGGAAGCGAGGGGCTGAGTCTCCTTCGGTGCACCCTCCCTCAGGAGGCATGGTAGTCAAGGTGCCGGCCTCGCCCCTGTTCGAGTTGCAGCTTGCGGGCCAGGTGGGAGAGGGCGCGCCCACGATGATCCCTTCATTGGTAGTGCTGCCGCAAGGTGCCCCTATCCCCCGCTGCGGAGAAGCCCTCACCGAGCGTAGCAAGGGTGTCACCGTCGTCGAAGCGGAGGGGAAGAGGAAGTTGGTCGACATTGAGGAGTAAGTGCCTAGTTCGACCTTGCCTGCCCTTCGGTAGCTTGGGTGCTAATGATTCATCCTTTACCTGGCAAAAAGGAATGACCCTGCGCTGAAGATGAGGAAGAAGAAGGCAGGCGTCAAGCTGAAGGCGTCCTCCAATGCTTCCCCGGATCCCGTCATGCCGACGTCGCCAGACAAGGTGCCTACGAGCAAGGAAACAAAGTCTTGCGAGGCAACCCTCCTGGCCACCGTCACGAAGCCCCCTCAGCCCCTGATGCCCATAGGTGTGGTCGCTCCTGTTCCTTAGGGCACGCTAATGCCTATGTCCGGAGGGCTAGCCCCCGAGGGCCAGCTGCCCACCGATCCATCTGCATTCGTCCTACCCTTGGTTGTCAAGCAGCCTCCGGAGCCTCCTGCTCCCCGTGCTATCGATTCACAGTAGGCGTCGCGTGGGGTGTAGGTGACTCCTCCAGAGGGGGCCTCGAGGCCCCCATCGTGTGCTCTTGACATCCTATACAAAGTTCGGGATGCCCTCGCGGGTGTTGACGATCGGTTCACGAGCGGGCTTCTAGGGCTCCTTTCGGGATGGCTTCGGGCCAACGGACCTATCATGGCTTCCTTCGGCCAAGCCAAGGCCGCCACGGCGAGGAGCGAGAAGTAGGTCACATCGGCCAAAGTGGCCCTTGAGGTGGCGCTAGCCGGCGTGGCGTTTGCTTAAGGGCGCCACAACGAGGCAAAGTGGTGCTTAAAGGTCCTTCAGGAAGAGAAGGCCATGCTCGAGGAAGAACAGTGTGGGCAACAGTAGGCCCTCGAGACCTGCAAGGCCCAGATCGTCGAACGAAACTTCGAGCTGTTCCAGACGAAGGCTGGTGGTGCCGTGCGGCGGGGGCGCCTAGACATGCAGGAGAGGGAGGCAGCCCTGGAGAGAGCCCGACTTGAGACATCAGAAAAGGTTTAGCTAAGGCTGAGAGGAGAAGGGCTGCATAGCTTAGCGCCCTTCACCCGGTCCAGCTCAGGATTAGCCGAGCACTCCATTCCCTCTACCTGGAAGTGTTTGAGGAACCCCTAGTGGCTCCGGAGAGCAGCTTCGTGGAGCTTGCTTCGAGATTCATCGGGGCGCTGGAGGGCACCGTCCCCAAGGTGAAAGGGGTCTTGGACAGCAAGTGTCGCGACCTCTTTTCTCAAGCTGCGGCGCGCGTCTTCAGCCATTTTCACCTCCGCGAGCTAGGGTTCGACTTCGACTCCGCAATCCTCCCGATTGACTCGAGGTCCGGAGCTGTGCCGTGGAAGTAGTGAAGGTTGCCATGGAGACGCTAGTGAAGAGGTTCACCCGCATCACCGTTCAGCCGCCCCTTGAAGCTGCAGAAGTCAGTGGTGAGGAGGACGATGTCGGTTATGGCGACGATGAGCTCTTCGCGGACGAGGCATGCGGCGGCGAAGGTTCCTCCTGATTCCACTTCCCTATTTCTTTCCTACATCATTCGACATGCCTCTTGGAGGCGTTAAACTGGTTGTATTCGCAAAAACTTTTAATGTTTGTAATAATTGTCGAACTGCATGATTGCCCTCTTCACCTTGTTTCCTTCTTGCTTGTTGTGTCGTTCTGCATCGGCAGGGCCTGGCCCTATGCATACCTCAGTCGCCATTGGGGCCGACCAGATCACCAAGGACAGTCCCAAGGGGTGAGGTGCTATGGGGCCAGTGACGCCCCTGAGTCGTGATGCATAAGGGTCCCCCTTGACGAACGAGCAGCCCTCATGAAGGTAACATGGTGAAGATAGCTTTAGCATGGAAATTTTGAACACCTTATGCTCTGCGTCGGTAGGGCCCGGCCCTGTGCATAGCACAGCCGCCGTTGGGGCCGACCGGATCACCAAGGATGGTCCCAAGGGGTGAGGGGCCACGTGGCCAGTGAGGCTCCTGAGTCGCGACGCTCAGGGGTCCCCCTTGACATACAAGCTCCAGCGTCCACCTTAATGTTTCGAGTTTCAATGGACCGAGGTCTGCGTCGGTAGGGCCCGACACCGCGCATACCTCATCCGCCATTGGGACCGACCGGATCACCAAGGACGGCCCCAAGGAGCGAGGTGCTATAGAACCAGTGACGCTCCTGAGTTGCGATGCTCAGGAGTCCCCCTTGACGTATGAGCGGATTCCATAACTTCCTCACCAGCTTTTCCTGAGAGGGGCTCATGAAGACTAGGTTTGGCAGACCTGGGAAGGTGGCGAGTACCAGGCCCGGCCCGATAGTAGCCCCCATGCAACCCCCTCATGCCTACATCCCAGGGAATGTAGCGAGACGGGGCCACAAGGAGCCCTCTTGACGTTGGATGCAACCGCTGGGTCGCCCTGAGTTGTTTATCCCCAGCACTGGTTGTAGGGCTTCCACATTGCATGGACATAGCCATTGGTGGGCAGTGTTGACTTCTCCGCCAGCATGGAGTTGTGGCTTCCACATTGCATGGGCATAACCATTTGTGGGTAGTGTTGACTTCTACACCAGCACGGAGCTCATGAGGGCGCTTCTACACCAGCACTTCTACACCAGCACATTACGTGGGAGGGAACCCCTTGACATCCTTGGGGGGATCCGGGCATGTACAACCCATTGAGTTCGTACACATGGTTGGCACGGTAGAATTGGGAGGTGTATCTAGGAGCTCATGAGGGCGCTTTGGCCTCGCGAGGTCCCTACCTCAAGGCGGGTTGCGCCTGGGTCTTCTTGTTGATTGCTTCATATGAGGTCTTGGAGTCTTAGTTGCAGTCTGCACAGATCGTCCTCCCTAAGTCCATGGGAAGGGCACCAGTGACCCCAGGAGATGAAGTAAAACGGGACTGGCCCGGCCAAACAGAGCACAATCACTGGATTTTTCGATGCTGTAAGGACACACCCGAGCATAGTCGCCATGCCTACCCTCTCCTGAGGTGGCCAAAGGTGGGCCTGCTCGGGAGTGACGACATTTACGCCAGCAAAATGTCGTGCCAGCAAAGGGGAAATGTTAGGAAAGAGGTTGCATGCATGGGAAAACTACTGAAATATGAGTAGATATGGTAGTTGTATGGGTACGCCCTGGTTTCCTGAGGACGACACGGCCGGGCGGGCGCCCTTAAATGAAACAAGACAAAACGTTATTTCGGACAGATCAACAAAAATTCACCTAGCGGCCATGCCGTTGAGGAACCGAAGTTGCCGTTGAAGCCTGATCTGGTGCCTCCACAAGCGTGGCCCTAACGGGGCCATTGTATCCCTAGGACTTGGACCCATGCTTGGCCTGGGCATCTCCCCAAACTCCTCGTCATGCCTCGGCAGGCAGGGCGCGACATGGCCCGGGCAAGACGTTGGAACATGACTCTAGCATTTGCCAGGCCCTAGGGCATGCAGATGCAGTCGTTCGGGTAAGCCCACCCGTGGTCGGCGTGTGCTGGCCAAAAACGGCCCTGGGACGAGGCCCTATTGTTGGTGAGCACGTTGACGCAGGCGCCTAGCCGATCGACTGGGCCAATGATGGGGATTGCAATTGGTGGTGCAGGGCAACCCCTCCCTTGCCTGGTGTGTGCCTCCTGAAGTTCCTTGATAGCCTCGATGACCGACTCTCGTGAGGTCGATGCCTCGCGCAGTGCCCCTGGTTCTGGTAGTCGTGCATAAGACGTGCCTTGGGGTTCTCCCCGAACGCCTTCCTTGTCTAGCCGGTCAAGCCGGGTGCCTCCTGTGTGCCTCCCCAAGGCTGACCCAAGGGGGCACCGAGCACGCCTACTTATGCGACAAGAGGGGTGGCCCCATCCCCGAATGTAGAGCACGAGGCTCCTCCCTTGGAGGTTCCATCCCCCTGGCGCTCCGCGAGGGTACGTTGCTTCTTCGCCCTGTGTTCATCTTCGTGTGGCAGGGCGTCCTCATTGTTTGAGCATTCGGCCATAGCCACGCCGTAACCATGGTCAAGGGAGCAGACGGCATCCTTCTCATCC
Organism: Hordeum marinum; assembly: GCA_022496015.1. Classification (NCBI taxonomy): domain Eukaryota; kingdom Viridiplantae; phylum Streptophyta; class Magnoliopsida; order Poales; family Poaceae; genus Hordeum; species Hordeum marinum. Next base: position 206,673,754 of record CM039675.1, on the reverse strand, counting down.
CATGCGATGGTGATGAGGCTGCCACTCCCCAGCATCTTGACGACATTATATCCGTGATGTGTCACCACGATGAACTTGGTGAGGGTCGGGTATCTGATGATGGCATTGTATGGGAGATGGATGTGGGTGACATCGAAGACGATGGTCTCGGTGGGGTCGTTCTTGCGCCCACCGAAGGTGACGGGCAGGTGTACTTGCCCAATGGGCATTGTGGAGCCGTTAGTGACTCCTGAGAAGGGCTTGGTCGGCATAGCTGGCCATACGGTACTTGTAGTGTCTCGAAGGTCTCGATGGACAGGACATTGAGGCCGGATCCACTATCGATGAGGGTCTTGGTGACGAGGACGTTGCTGATGGTCGGGGTGCACAGCATGGCGAGCTTGTAGGCCATGGCTGAGCATCTGAGCTGGTCCCTCGAGTCAAAGGTGATGACATTTTGAGACCACTTGAGGGGGCGCATGGACTCGGGCATTGGGAGTGCTGCGTTCACCTCCCGCGCCAACTGCTTGAAGACGCGGTTGGAGGATGGGGCCTGAGTGCCGCCCAGGATGTAGGACACGGCCCTGACCTCCTGGAAGCCTCCAACCCCGTCGTCCTGCCTGTCCTCTTCCTTCCTTCTAGGTGGAGGCGGTTATGGTGGCAGGCCGACCTCACAAGGGTGGGCCTCCCGAGGCTAGTCGCGTCGCGACCCCTCCGGAGGGTCATCGTGCCAGCGGTCCTCCCAGGCCTGATCACGCCAACGGTCTTCCTAAGGCTGATCGCTCCACCCTTGGCGCTGGTCCCTGTTGTCCCAACGGTCTCCTTCACGGCCTCTGCCACGTCCAAAGCTGCGATCGGTGCGTACGGGGCATCGGCCGAAGTGTTCGGCATGGAGCAGACTGAGCTCCTAGCAGTCGGCTATGTCGAGGTTCTTGGTGTCGTGGAAGATGCAGGTCGGCCTCCCCCTTGTGGGGTGCTCCTCGCCTTGTCCGCGCTAAGGCTCAGGCTTGGCCACGACTACTGCCAGGGCCTTGCACTTCACCTCCTTGGCCTTGGTCTTCATATCATCGGGCTCCACTATTGGAAGCTCACGAAGAGACAGGCGGCCTTCTTCGGCCCTGGCACACCTGTTCTCCAGGTTGAACATCTCCAGGGCCAAGCACAACTCATCATTCATGGCGAGCTCTTCCTTCATCTTGGTGTCCATGACGCCTTCAGCGAAATCGGAGATGATGGCCTCATCCAACGCCTTCGGGATCTTGAGGCACATGGTGGTGAAGCGTTGTATATACTTGTGCAAGGTCTCCCCATCATGTTGCTTCACGCGCCGCAGGTCACTCACGGTGAGCGCACGGTCGTGGGTGCCTTGGAAGTTGGTGACGAAGCATGTGCGCAGGTTTTCCTAGGGGGTCATGGATCACACCGGGAGGTTGAGTAAACAAGAGAGCGCGTCGCCCTTGAGCTCCATGGGGAGCCAGCATGCCATGACCTTGTTGTCTCTGCTGACAGCCTGGATGCTTGGAGAGTAGAGTTGTAGGAACTCAGCAGGGTCCGCAGTATCGTCATAGTGAGGCGGTAGATCGGGCTTGAACTTTCAGGGCCGTGTAGTTTGATGGAGCTCTGGCGCGATGGCGAGGAAGCCCACCGGCTTGATAGGTGCTGCTGCATGTGCGGGTGGGACCTAATCTTCACGTTGCTCTAGGGCTGCTTCAACCGGTGCCCGAGCGCGGTGCTGGTTCGGCAGCACAAGGAGCGTGCACGCGTCGACGCACGCCTGAGGCACCACCTGACAGCTCACTTCGTCCCTTACTCTTGATCAGGGCCCGCGGGGCTGGTCGTGTGGGCACACTTCACGCCTGGGGTTGGGGTCGATGTCGCGACGCAGAGGAGGTGGCGGCACATCATGGGCCCCGTCGTCCGCCAGTGAGGGCTGGGGTCATAGCGAGTAGGAGAGGACCGAGGCGGCGGCAGTGGCGTTGATAAGTTGGGCGATGTGCCAAAGCCAATAGTCGTAGCAGTCGGGGGAGGATGGTAGCGGAGCAGCTCGTTCGCCATGGCGAGTGTGCCCGTACTACGCGCCGGCCCAAGTCGGACATGGGAGGATGACCCAATCGCAAGGACGATCGATGGAGTGGTGTAGGATCGAAAGTGGGTCTAGAGGGGGGGTGATTAGACTACTTGAACAAATAAAACTATGCTTTTTCTGAATTTTAATTCTTGGCAAGTTTTACCATTCATAGTATGTCAAGTACACCCTACACATGCATGTCTAAGATTATAGCAGTGGAAAGTAAAGACATTGCACATGTAAGTAAAGAGAGGGTAAGGAAAGCAAACACAATTGGTGACACGATGATTTTTCCCGTGGTTCCGATAAGTGGTGTTATCGTACGTTCATGTTCATGGAGTCTTCAACCCACGATGTGTAACGGTCACAAGAGTCCACGGAGGGCTCTACGCACGAAGGGTTCCATGAAGAAGCAACCTTTAGTATACCATGACGACCTACGTCCATGGAGGACTAGCCTTGCGCGGGGTAGATCTTCACGAAGTAGGCGATATCCTTGCCCTTATAAACTTCTTGGTTCACCCCATAGCATGAAGTACGAGGCTCCCAAGCGATACCTAACAAATCTAGGAGGCACCACCCTCCAAAAGGTAATAGCCTTGGTAATGTCGATTAACTCCTTGCTCTTGTGCTTCAAGATGATAGAATCCTCAACAAACAATCACTCTCTCACAGATATGGATTGGTAGAAGAGATGGGATTGGTAGAAAGCAACTTGGGGAGGCTAGAAATCAAGATCCATATGGTTGGAGTTGAAGATCTTAACCTCAACACAAGGGTAGGTGGTTCTCTTTGAGAAAACTGATAGGATAGGTATGGAATGGTTCTGTGTGGTTCTCTTTCGAGTAGGTGGTACTGAAGGGGTATATATAGGCATCCCCAAAAATCCAACCGTTACCCACAAAATGATCAACTCAGTGAAACCAATGTGTTAATCTCGGTGGTATCGAAGTGACCAAAAGGTGGCAACTTTTGAATCTCGGAGGGACCGATATACGAGTCTCGGTTGCACCGATAAGGTGACCAACGGTCAGAATGCCCATTCTCGATGACGCCGATTCAACATTCTCAGACGAACCGAAAATGTGAACTTGTGTAACAGAAAGTTGGCAGCCCAACTCGGTTGCACCGTAAGTAGTATCGGTTGTACCGAAGGGTTTGGGTTTGGCTGAGTCTGTCTATGGTTTGGAATCAGTGGTACAGGCATGGAAATGTTGGTTGCACCGATTTGAGTGTTTGGCTTAGAACACACTTTGGTGTGAGAGTTTGTGGGTGTCTTTGGTGAGTATCACTTGTGCACATATGAGCTTTTTGTTCACCAACAAAACTTTACCCCCTTTTAATAGTATTGGCTTTCCTATGGACTCAAGGTGATTTCTCACAAATATAAAATGTAGAGTCGTCTTGCTTGAAGCTTTGCCAATCCATTTCCTTGCATCTTTGCGTACTGCACAATCTCTTTGCCAACCCATCATTGAACTTTTCCTAAAATATACTTGATGGAAACATTAGTTCAATGACTTATATGTTGTTATGAATTACCAAAACCACCAAGCCAGCCAATGTGCTTTCAATCTCCTCCTTTTTGGTAATTGATGAAAAGATATAGATCAAAGCTTTGACATATGATATAATCAATGAATATAATCATCGCTTTGAGAAGTATGTGATAAGTAAGAGCTCCCCCTAAATTTGTGCATTTTTTAAAATTTGTGTTTGAATGCAAATGCACAATCGATTAGGTACATGGGCACGTCTTCCGTGTCACATAACTCTTGGGGGTGTGCGATAATAATTAGAATGAACATCATAGCACAACACAATCAACCAATGTAGAAAGATCATTTCATGAAGCATACTTCTCCCCTTTGTAATAAGATGATAGGAAATAGTAGCATCGCACAAAAGTGTATCACAAGCAACCAAAAGACAATAGTTTGTTTTAAAAATCAATAAACACCAAAGTTCTCTCTCACTCGAAGCGTAAAGATCTATATACACTTCTCCCCCTTTGGCAACAAGTTATCAGAAGTTCAAAGGCATATGTCTAAGCGTTCTTGGGATGATCTCCTCCGGTTGTTGATGAAGGAGCCGAGAGAACAGCGTCGGCGAAAATCTCTGCAGATGTCGTGGATGGAGCTGGAGTGGATACTGGAGGAACTGGAGCTGATGGAGCAGGAGCTGAGGTGACAGTAGTAGGAGTTGATGAATAGGGCCTCATGTCTGAAGCTGGCACTATGGCTGATCTGGCCTGAGTAGGAATCTGTGTGCCAGTTCTGAGAGGTGATCCATCGTCCTCCTCCTCATCATCATCATCAGAAGAAGCATGAGGTATGTGCACTGAGTCAACTTCCTTCTGAAGTTCTATGACTGTCTTAGTCACCCTGTCCACCTTATCATTGAGATTCTTGATCCTTGTTTCAAAGATCCTCACAAGACTGTTTTGTTTGCCCAGAATCCCCTTAATGTCCTTCTGCATGTTCTCAACTAATGAAATCAACAGATCCATTTGCGCACTTCTGGATCTAGGAACCTGAGCACTAGTGGCTCGAACTGCCTCTGCCTCTGCCTAAGCTGCAACTGAGGTGGGATGATCTGGGTCCATCAGCACAACATTGTCCTTGAGATCTGGCTATAGGAGCAAACGGGGACGATCTAGAGAAAATATGTGCTTTTCCAACTTGGAGTTGATGAGCATTTGTATGTAGGGTGCACACCAGCAAGAGCACTTTTGATCAACAACAACCCTCTTAACTATCTCAACAATCTGGTCCATGACTCTAATCCTGGTGTATCTTTGAAGGTGGATAAACATGTTGATGAAATATCCTCGGATAACTTGTCATCTCCTGACTTGGGCATCAATGTATGCCTCATAATGGTGTTCATGGTACGGAGGCCAGCCTGAAGATGGTGGATGGATCCTAGCTTGTGAGACTTCACATTAGCAGCAGGGATCTCGTTGTACATTTTTGCCATAGCATTGTGGGTCTCCTTGGATTCTGAGTAGGCATCCAAATCATCATCTTGTGCCTCTCGGACTCCTAGAATTGCAGACCATTCATCAATAGTGGACTCATATCTTGCTCCTTCTATCATCCATACAATCCTACCATCGCCATAGAAGCGTGCAGTGGAGTAGAATTGCATGATAATTTCATCATTCCATGCAGTAAATTCTCTGCCAACAAATTCATCCAGACCAATGAAGTGGAAATTGTCTTGGACACTTGGAAAGTAGTCCTCATTCTCCTTAATGAATTTCCAGTCTACATATATCATGTCACTGATTACTAGGTTCTTGTCTAGTAGGAGTATCTCATAGACGTCTTGTTGCTCCTTGGTGTAGAATTTGTAATCAACATCAGTCTTCTTCCTCTGGCATATGGATCAACAGCTCTCCATGACCTCAAACATGAGTCTTTCATCTTCTTCATATATTCAGCAACTAGGTGGCTGACATCATGTACTGGAAGATGTGGTCTAAGTTTCATCAAGGTTGTAAAGTCATCATCATCTTCAACTCTGGAGGTAGTTCCTTTGTTCTTTTCAGAAGCTGGAATTTGCCTAGATGTCCTTTTAGGCTTTTCAACAACAGCTTTCTTGGATGCAGACTTGGTGCTCTTGGATGTGCCTATGTTAGACATAGCATCAGCTAGAAGTTTCTTGGCCTTCTTATTGGGAGGATCCTTTGCAGCTGGCTCATCCTCCTCTTCAGCAGCAGCTGCCTCCTCTAGATCTTCATACATAGATGTAGGCCTACCAGTCCCATGGATAATCCTCTTTCTGGCTCTTTTCTCCCCCACCTTCTTAGGCATAGACTTCCTTGGGGGATCAATGTGCTTTGATAGTTTCAGCAGGTGCATAAATTTTTCTGACCACCCTCCTGGATGAGGTGGCCTCATTTGCTGACTTCTTGGCAGCTTTCTCTTGCTTCTTGGAAAGAACCTCCACTGGCATGAAGGCTGAGTCTTGCTCATCTGAATTCAGCTTCTTTCTGGACCTAGTGGCAGCTTTGGGCAACACATGAGAGCTGGGGGTGCCTGGATCTGAAAAAAGAACCTCAGGACTAGTGCATGAACTCATGTCAACTCCCTAATCTCGCAGCTTCTGACTGTCTGACCCTGACATGCTAACCCTGTGAATAGAGTATAGAAGAGTGGAATAGGATAAGTCATCACAAAATATTCAGTTGGTTTTTGAGTGTTTGAACAGAAAAATTATAGATGTAGTTCTCTGTCAAATTGGATTTCGGTGTCACCGAGTCAACCATTTCGGTGCTGCCAAGACTCACAAAACCCTTAGCCGAAACATGGCAATAGTTTCGATCGCATCGAAAAATGTCACTCGGTCCCACCGAGTTCTGTTCTTAGTAGCACAAAAAGGAAATCGATGGAACTGATTTTTATGACTCGGTCTCGCTGGGATGCAATTTTACGGGCAACTAAACCTAAAATTTTCAATTACCTACACTATGGAGATAATCTTGTGGATAGAATGATCTCAATCTGTGGTAAGATAATGGTGAAACTCTAATGCACAAGATTTGTAGGTTGAGCGCAAGAGGGGACCGAATACGTACCCTAGCTTGGTGACGAATCCGCTACGGCGGCGACGGGGGAAAGATTCCTAGCGGGTGAGGAGCGCGGGAAGACAAGGGCGACAACCAGAGGGTCCTTCTGCGGCAGCATATGGCTTCGGGCATGATGATTTGATGAATGAAATTTTGAACCGTCTGGTCCATAGATTATATACCCTTCATTGTCGGTGATGTTGATTCTAAATTTTTGGTGTTACCGAGTTCCTCAACTGTCAGCTGAGAGGGAAACTCGGTGTAACCGAGAATATGGAATCGGTAGTACCGAGGCAAGAAATCTAGATCAACCCTAGGCATTTGGTGTGATCGAGATTTTGGTGTTGGTTCCACCGAGATGCACTTGGGAGGTTTTAATGGTCAGTCATTGTCGATATGGAATTTTGAGTGCTCCGCACACAAAGGGATCGAAAAGAACTTGTTCAAATTTTGTGATGCAGCATGAATATAATATGAGGTGAGAAAGCATAGATAGCTAAAGGAGTGGTCATAGGAATTCTTGTATATCCAATAGGCAAAAGATAAATCAAAAGCCAAATAACAACAATTGGATATCCTCGAATGAGTAAATAAATGCAGACCAACATGCTCGAGGTCAAATGAAATCATGGCAAACATGCACAAACACTATAGCATCTAACAAGCACTTTGGCGATGACGGAGTCATCTATATATGAGTATATTGACTTAGGAGCCAAGTAAGAATACACGATCATTGGTCATACTCATCGTTTAAGCAAAAGTGGGGTTACCACTTTCACATAAAGCATTTAATGTTGTCACATTCTTCTAAGATGCTTTAACTCAAGTCTTAGAGTAAAGCTCCCCCTAGATGTGACATCCCACCATAAGAGGGATAAACTAACCTTGGGTTTTGTCGATGAATACTTCATGTTGGTGAGGTAGTAGTGGATGCTCAAAGTGGACGAAGATTACCAGGAGTTGGGAGCATCCTTGTTGTTTCATTACTCTTCTCACCTACATGGGTTAGTCCCAATACACAAGAGATGAATACACGGATATATATGGACATGGAGTGAAAAGCATGTGTGATAATGTCCATTGATTTGATGATTACCTTGTCCCTTCCTTAACTTTGAGGGAATGTGTGACTCCTTGAACTATTGCATAGAGTTGATGTTGATTGCAAATAGTGCTTGCCAATAATGAATATGAGTGAATTTCATTGGTGGAGTCACCCCTCAAGAACTCTCTAGTTCTTCTTGTTGGGGATCCACATCAAGTTGATAGGGATCCTTGGTGTTGAAGTAGAACTTGTAGAAGTTGAGCTTGTAGTAGCCTTGGGAACCCACTTCACCAAAGCTTTGGATTCATATTCATATGAGTCAAAGTCCTCTTGGAACTTGTTCTTTCCCTTTAGCCTGGTGTCTGGTGGTGGAAGGTCATCTTGAGCATTTGTTCCCTTGGGGAGAGTATTTTCATACTTCTCCTTTTGAGGAACAAACTTGGGATTGGGGTATTGACCTTCTTCCCATTCAACTCCATTAGCGTTGAAGTAGCCAGCACCACGATTCTTCCTGTATCCTCTATGCTTGCGTACAATCTCATCAAATTATTTGCACCCTTAAAGACTTTTGCAGATACATTTCTCCATAATCCCTTTCAAGGGTTCATTTTCTTTCTCAAGTGTAACTTGGCTAAGGGAAGATTTAGTGGGATCAAGAGAACTACTAGAAGCAATACCATTTGATTTATCATTTTTATTCTACTAGTTGAAGAACCTTTGTTTCCTTTGTTACTAGCTTTCTTAGACTTAACTATTTCATGAATGTAGATAAGAGAAGTTGTTTGGCTAGATAATAGGAAGTCTTCTTTCTAAGATCGTCATTAATAGCTTTAAGGAACTCATGCTCTTGCTCTAAATTGAGCTTCTCAAAGCGTAGCATGTCATGTGTCCTTACAAGCTCTCTATGATCATTTAGAGTAGATTCATGAGCTAACTTAAGAGTTTTTAGTTCTTGAGTTAGTCATTCTATTTCCAACTTATCATCATCACATCACTTATCTATTTTAGAGTGAGTACAAGCAAGTTCATTTCGACTATCATTGCTAGTTTTTTCAAATAGCAAGGCATCTTCAATTAACAAGTTATCTTCATCACTATTGTAATCAAGATACTCGGGGTGTGATACCTTGGGGCCTTTAGCCGTGAAGCAACTTCCACTCCCTCCATTTGGTGAATCAAATAGATCACCTTCATCCTGAAATCAAGATACTCGGTGTGTGATACCTAGGAAGACTTGGTTGTCACTACTGCTATTTCGGCAACACCTTCATCTTGACTATAGTCGGAGTTGGAGTGATAGCTTCACTCGGAGTGGTTGTCAGAGTCGGAGCCGGAAACCCATTCACCAACATGAGCTTGATGTTTCCTTCTTGAGTAGCTCTTGGTGTACTTGTCCTTCTTCTCTGAGTCTCTGCTTCTCCTTGAGGGTCTTCATTCATAACGATCATCTCTACTCCTTCTCTCTCTTCGATGTGACTCGTCTCTTGAGCTTCGTCTTCTTAGTGACTCCTCTTCATTTGTAAGGAGCCGTGCACTCATTTGAGTAGTGTACGGGCTTCCCACAATCGTAGTAGTTTCGGTCACGACTTGACGAACGCTAATCTTCATATCTTGAGTTGGAGCTTTGATCCTTGCTTCTATTCTTGTAGAACTTGTTGAATTTCTTGACCTTGAGGCTTATCTCTTCATTTGTGACAAGGTTGTCGCTTGTGGTAGCGGTAGCATCGCTTGTGGCTTTGTAAACACCACTAGACATGTGATGAAGCTCTTCCTTGTCTTTGAGTGTCATTTCATGAGCAATAATTCTACCAATCACTTCCGTTGGTTTGAGATCTTTGTAGTTGCGCATCATTTGGATAAATGTGCAAACGGTGTCATATTGATCATCCAAAGCTCGAAGTATCTTCTTGATGATGAATTTATCTATCATTTCTTCGCTTCCCAAGACGATAATCTCATTGGTGATGAGAGCTAGCCGTGCTTCTAGAAGGTGGTGCTATCATACGTCCACGTTCATGGAGTCTTCAACCCACGGAGGGTAACGGTCGCAAGAGTCCACGGAGGGCTCTACCCACGGAGGGTTCCACGAAGAAGCAACCTTGACTATACCATGACGGCCTATGTCCACGGAGGACTAGCATTATTCGGGGTAGATCTTCACTAAGTAGGTGATATCCTTGCCCTTATAAACTTCTTGGTTCACTGCACAACACGAAGTAGGAGGCTCCCAAGCGAAACCTAACCAATCTAGGAGGCACCACCCTCCAAAAGGTAATAGGCTCGGTAATGTTGATGAACTCCCTGCTCATGTGCTTCAAGATGATAGACTCCTCAACACACAATCACTCTCCCACAGATGTGGCTTGGTAGAAGAGATGGTATTGGTGGAAAGCAACTTGGGGAGGCTAGAAATCAAGATCCATATGGTTGGAGTGGAAGATCTTGACCTCAACACAAGGGTAGGTGGTTCTCTCTCAGAAAACTGATAGGATATGTATGGAATGGTTCTGAGGGCTTCTCTTTCGAGTAGGTGGTAGTGAAGGGGTATATATAGGCATCCCCAAAAATCCCACCGTTACACACAAAATGACAAACTTGGTGACACCGATGTGTTAATCTCGGTGGTACCAAAGTGACCAAAAGGTGGCAACTTTTGAATCTCGGAGGGACCGATATACGAATCTCAATTGCACCGATAAGGTCAGAATGTCCATTCTCGATGACGCAGATTCAACATTCTCGGCCAGACCGAAAATGTGAACTTGCATAATAGAAAGTTGGCAGCCCGACTCGGTGGCACCGAAAGCAGTATCAGCTGCACCAAAGTGTTAGGGTTTGGCTAAGTCTGCCAAGGGTTTGGAATTGGTGGAACCGGGATGGAAATGTTGGTTGCACCGATTTGAGTGTTTAGCCTAGAACAGACTTTGGTGGGAGAGTTTGTGGGTGTCTTTGGTGAAAATCACTTGTGCACGTATGAGCATTCTGTTCACCAACAAAACTTTACCCCCTTTTAATAATGTTGGCTTTCCTATGGACTCAAGGTGATTTCTCACAAATCTAAAATGTATAGACCTCTTGGTTGAAGCTTTGCCAATCCATTTCCTTGCATCATGGGGTATTGCACAATCTCTTTGCCAACCCATCATTGAACTTTTCCTGAAATATACTTGACGGAAACATTAGTTCAATGAATTATATGTTGTTATGAATTACCAAAACCACCAAGGGAGCAAATGTGCTTTCAAGTGGCAGTGCGGCCGTCACGTTACATAGTGGGAGGCTAGGAGGAGTCTTGCTGTTCGTGGGCGTCCGGGCCTGTGGTGGCATTGGTGCAGCCCACGGGTGCGGTCTGGGCGTCACGGGAAGCTCGACACTCGGCGCGGGCTTGACAGGCATCAGCCATCGGAGCGGCAAGGTGGAAGAAGAGCTTGGCTTGAGGAAGACTTTGACACGCCCCCTACCTAGCGTGCCAAATGTCAGATTTTGGGCTCCACAAAACCATTAAGGTTCGATCACAGGGGTGTGTGCGAAGGTTTCCCATGGTCTCACCCAATCTAGCTAACTACTTGATGGATATGATGGCAAACACGCACGATGACGAGGAAGAAGATGAACACAACAATTTACCCAAGTTCGGGCTGCTGTTGTCACATCCCTAGCTTTAGCATGCACTTGGACCCATGCTTGTGATTGCATCATGTTTAAATTCTTTTTAAACTTGAAATGGGGATGATCAAACCCTAGCATTATTTGAACTCAAATAGGTTCAATTAAAATATTTTTCAATGAACCAAAGTGGCCTTCTCAAATGTTCATCATTTCTGGAAAATGTGGAAGCATCAACTAGAGGTGATTCATATTTTTAGAGTCATTTTTGTTTATTGAATTAAATCAATAAATATTTGAATTGGAGTTATAACATATTATAAATAATTTTATAGCTCCAATAAATATGAAATTTTGGCCAGGGCCTTTGGAATATTTCCTTTCGTGCCCAGAAAAAGTTTCATATTTTTCTAAAATATTTTAGTGCCGAAAATAAAACAAATGAAATAACAGAAATTAATGAAAAAGAACAAAATTAAAAAAAGGGAGGCAAACGTTAGCTGAGGCCCAGGAGGGGGCTGGCCCCGCAGCCCAGCTGGCCCAGCCCAGCCTCCACCGTCTTCAACCTCCTGCCAGTAGGCAGGAGGGCATGTGCCCGCGGTGCGCCCGCACGCGCGCTGCCACCTCCTGCTTGTCGCTGAGGCCGGAGGCAGCTAGAAGCGACAACGCGACACCCTGGACCCCCTCAAGCCATTCCTCCCTCCTGCTGCTCTCTCCCTCTCCTCTACTCCCTGCCGTCGACATGGCCGAAGCTCGTCACCATTGCTAGCCTAGCTCGTCGCCTCCCGTGCCATTTTGATCCCTCCAAAAGGTCCGCCGCGTCCTTGCCGTTCTCCCCGTCGAGCCATACAAGGTCGTATGCCCCGCATCACCGTCAGCGTCGCCATCTTCAACCTTCGGCACCACCGTCGCCATCGTCGATTCGTCGTCCTAAAAGCATCCCCGAGCTCGTTGACCATCCAGGCGTGATCCTCGTGATCTTCTGGTACTTCTTTCCCTAGCCTCGCCGCAGTTTTCCCCCTTGTAGCACGTGCCACCTCGGCCGAGCTCTGGCCGCTGCGAGTGAGGTCGCCGCCGCCGGCTCTGGCATGCCCCGCGGCCCTAGCTAGCCTCCTCGGGTGCGCGTGAGCAAGGGCTTCTCCCCAGTGCCCTCAGCCGCTGCTCCCGTGGCCGATAGCGCGGACGCCGCCATGACCAGAGTTTGCCGACGACGAGCCATTGCCTGAGCAACCGATCCGTGGGGCCCCATTGTTAGGTGATTAGCTTCAGGATAATCACCATTTAATTGACCCCTGGGTCACTGACATGGGGCGCAGCCCTGTTAATTATTTAGTTAGGTTAATTTAAAAACCTATTAGAAGAGTGAGTCAGTGACAGGTGGGGCCCGGGCGCTAGGTTTGACCTGGGCTGGAGCCTTTGACCTACTGATGTCACCATGACATAAGGCCGACGTAATAAATGCTTTTTTGTATATTTAAATAAATTCCAGTAAATTGTAGAACTTAGAAAATTCATATAAATTAATCTGGAAATCAGATGAAAATAATTTATATATGAAAATTGATCAGAAAAATTCAATGAATACATTTGTACCATTTTCATGCATGTTAGAGAAAACTAAATAGGTGAACTTGGACATTTTAGCTCAAATACATTATGGAACTCCATATATGAAGTTGAATTTGAACCTTCACTTCAAACCTACTTCATTGAAATCTGTTGCTAGATGCATTAGCTCAAATACATCATATTGCCATGTCATATTCATGCATCATATTGTTGCATTTGATGTGTATTGATTTGTTCCCCTTCGATGGTTGTTCTGCATGTTAGGCACTGTTCTGGAGGATACGATCGAGTATCCATCTGAGGAGCAGTAATGTGTGATCGTCTTATCAGGCAAGCAACCCCCTTGAACATATCCGATACAATCCTACTCTCTCACTCTTGCTCTCACTTATTGCATTAGGACAAAACGTATTAACTTTTACATGTTCCGGTAGTTGAACCCATTCCTTTGCATGACCTATCATTGTCACAGTAAATAGCTAAACCATGCAACCTAGCATACCTGGTAGATGCTTCAGCCATGTTGTGCCTTTAACCTGCTATGCTTGTTATGCTTAGAGTTGTGTCAGGTCTGATTCATCTGGGTGATGAACCGGAGTGAACTGAACTTGTTCTGATTATGAGAGTTATGTTGTGAACACGATTTGGTAAAGGTAGCGATGAGAGGCCATGTAGGACTACATGGCGGGTTGTCTCATTGGGACCGTCCTGAAGAACTAAGTCCTGTGTATGTTGTCCAAGACTAGCTACTACAGCACATTGGGATCCTTAATTGACTCTCTCGACTTATTAACCGACTTGATCTCTGTCTAGGAGTTGCAACTAGTTTCTGGTGTTTGTAGGATATGCTAGTAGTCTACCGAGTGGCACCCCGTACAGGTGGGCTTGGGTTAGACTAGGCATTGTGTCCCAGTGTACCAAGCATAGTACCATCCATTGAGGTGGGCTTGGAGACTTTGGCCGTACTTCCTTGCGTGTTCAGTCTCAAATAGGTGATAAACCCGGACTAGAGTCTTGTGTGGTTAGTAAGGTCGTGGCCAACTCCCTCGTTGGGCTTCCGCGTGAAGATTGCCGAGGTGCCTTTTTATGAGCACATGGCGGTAAGTGGCAAGAGCATGTGCGACGAAGTACACACCTGTAGGGTAATCAATCTATTTGAATAGCCGCGTCCGCTGATATGGACTACATGGATACTTATATGGTTCATAGACAATTTAAAGGTTTACTCATAAAAGCTTCAAGACAAGTGTGAGTACCGTGGATGGCACTCCCGTAGAAAGACGGGAGCGGATCCATGGTGGTGTATTATTGTGGTGTTAGTGGACTCGTGTACGCTTCACAAAACTTTTCAAAGTTATGAAAGTCGTTGTACAGGATAGCCACCGAGTCAAAGCTGGCTTGCTGCATTGAACCCCACAATTTCCTTGTTGATACCGATGCATATGTAGTTAGTTCTGATGTAAGACTTGTTGGGTACTTAATCCTCCCTATTTCTTAATTATGTTTTTGTAGAGGAGACTCTAGTCTTGCTAGTGGTTTCTACGATAAGATCGATGTTGGCCATTTAGCTTGAGAATCCCAGCCAGAGGTCTGGTTCCTGTGGAGGGCCTTTTAGATAGACAGGCTTCCTCAGTCTTTTTATTTTCTAGATGTCTATACCCAAACATGTTAAGCTTCCTCTTGTTGTTTGTATGATTTGTGTGTTGGGTCATGTGACCCCTGCTTGTAATATCACACTATGTTGGCTCATATGAGCCTGCTAAATAAATTTTGTGTTGTTGTATGGTTATGTGGTGATGCCATAGTTATATCTATGCATATCGGGCATGTCGTGCGTACGTGTGACATGCAACGATATGTATGGGATTCGATACCTAGTTGTGTGCCTTTAGTAGTACTCTTTACAGGGAACTGCCTCTTTGTGCTTCCACCGAGCCTTGCTAGCTTGCTACTGCTCTGGACACATTGATTGATCGACATGTATCCTTCTTTGCTGTTGTGTTTCTTCCTTCGGGGAAATGTCTCGCAGTGTAATGGAGTCCCTGTAGCCTGCTATGACTCGTCTACGTGTAGTGATGACATTTATGTCCCATGTCGTAATGGACTGCTTGTAGCTTGCTATGACTCGTCTACACACACTAGAGGCCGACACCTGCATTGTTGGGTTACGTATGTCTGTTCCTGTACGGATGTGCCACTTGGGTTCTACGACTAGTCATGTCGACCCGGGTTCTTTGACGTTTGAATGCTAGCGACATATTGCATACGTGAGCCAAAAGACGCAAACGGTCCCGACCCAGGTAAGGTGGCAGCCGTGGAGTGAACCGTGTGTGAGGCCGCAAAGTGATGTGACGTGTTACATGTTGGATTCTTATGGCTTAGGATCGAGGTCCCGACAGTTGTGAAGCATAATACCCTACTCCATCTTTGGTGGATTGCCTCTCGTGGAGGTTTGAGTGGATGAACTAGTACAGCGGGCTTGAGCCTCGCAAGGGTGCTCAAGATGTGTTCTTGGCTTGCTATCTGGTGGTGGTGTGTTGAGTGGATAAGTGTTAGATCAGATTGGATCCCCCTATGGTGTGCACTAGCCTCTCTATGTAGTGGTGGCCCAGGTCCTCTTCCCTTATCACCATAGTTGGAAGGGATCCCACAACGTCCAATTTCGAAGGGGGACAGGAGTACATCCATGCCCTATCCAGAGATGGTCTTCGCATGCAAAGTAGTTGTTACTTATTCAGTGGTGGGCTCGGCGATGACATCCATCCTGCACTGGCGCCTGCTTGTCCTTCCTTGCATCACCATTGACTCTTTAGGCCGGGCTCTACATAGAGTTCTCAGCCGCTCAGGAGGAGGCCTAAGCAGGCCTATCCTTGCATTCTTTATTATGTTCTTCCTTGCGAGCACAGGGTCATCCCTAGGGCATTCTCTTGAGAAATGTCGTGCTAGGCCATGCCTGGTTGACGAAGTGGGCCATGTTTGGGGCTGCTGGCCGGAAGGACTGGGTACCCCCATTCCCAGAACGACGACATCTACATGTCATCGGAGGGCGTACTAAACTCATCGAGAAGAACTCACCTTGCAAGCCGAAGAGTCTGATTATACGAAGCAGCTGAAGCTAAGACCCTTGGCGTTGGAGGCAAGATCGGGGGCTACTAAGGGAGTCCTGGATTAAGGGGTCCTCGGGAGGCCGACCTATTCCTTATGGGCTGGAGTGTATGGGCTGTTTGCCAAACATTGGATTGATCAAAGGCCCTGTCTCCAGGAAGGAAGCTTCGGGAATTGTGGCTTGTCCTCCTTGTTTGATATAGCGAATAGGCATGTTTACCCCTTTGGCGTGTAACTGACCATGTGTAAACCCTAGGTACCCACGACATCTAAATAAGACGGAGGGTTTTAGGTTGTAGATAGAAGATAACTCATCTAGGGTTTCGCTATTTGACCTCGAGGTAGATCGACTCTGTAACCCATACATCATCTATAGAATCAAGCATGACATAGGGTATTATCTCCATAGGAGGGCCCGGACCTGGGTAAACATTGTTTCCCTTGTCTCTTGTTACCATTGATTCTAGTCTCACTGCTTGGGACCCCCTACCAGAGATCCACTCGTTTTGACACCGGCAGCTCCGTCAGCAGCTCCATGCGCATATCAGCTCCCCAAACATCCATGAAGACCCAGCGGTACCTGAAGCTTTCCACCTTCTTCCTGGCCTTCGAAAGCACATTCCTGCTTTGGAGTGCGATGAAGGAGAGGCACGTTGACCGCTGCATGCTATTATGGAGCCATAGGCTGACATAATATCAGAAGAGGGCCACTAAGGGCCTCACGCCAACGAAGGCCTCAAAGTAGAAGACAAAGACCGACAGGAGCAAGATTGTGTTGGGCCGAAGATGGAGAGCCTGGATCCCGTAGTGCTCAAGGATGGCAGAGAAGAACCCCGAGAAGGATCGGACGGGCCCACAAAAGACGCTATGGAGGAAGAAGTTGTCGGGACCCCGACTCATAAGTCCTGATCACCGAATGCACGTGTACAGTGATCCCAGAGATCAATGCACACTGAACACACAGAAGCTAAATAACAAGAGTCTTACATCCACATTTAGCGTCTTACACAAATAAAGACCATGAAGGTCTAGTCTTACATAGATAGGGCCACAAGGGTCAGACACTTAAATAGAACAAGCAGCGGAAATCTTGATCGAAAGCGTGAACCCATGCCATCTTCCTTAAACCTATAGGCATTCTGACTGGGAAGCGTCCTAGTTCGCATGTTCGTCACCAACGAACTCTTCAACATACTCTTGTTCTTCCATGCCTGGCCAATTAAATAACTAGTGGCAAGCAAATGAGTACTTTGAATGCACTCGCAAGCAACCGAAGTGGTGGAACAAGTAATAATGATGCATGATATAGCACTAAGTAGGTAATTTGCGGAAAGACAATTTTTGCATGCAATGACATGATCAAATAACTAGGTAAGAATTCATCACAGTTAGCAGATGTTCATATGAACAAGTTACGGATATCATCATAAGTAGGGGTTGGACATCTCATGTGCATTCATCACCTCAAGTCGTCTGACATGTGTCAAGTGTCACCTCTGGGTCATCCACACACACACAGGCCAAGTTTGTGAAAACGTCGGACGCAGTTTAAGAAGGACCTCGAACTGTCCATGACCGCGTACACGGATATTTGAATAGTTTTACACTCTGCAGAGGTTGCACGCTTTACCCACAAGACTCGGGGAACTCCCGTGTCATCCACGAGTCGCGGTATATTACATACCCAAGGTAAGCACCCGAACAATGCCTTTCCCATGGTGATACTAAACAAAGAGTCCACTCGTTGGTGCCATCCCCCATGATATACATCACACGTATCATCCATGAGGGCACGCAATGGAGTGCCCAGTGCCTGTAAGGACAGCGCATGGCCTTCCACTTTCGGGACGACCCCGTCTCAATAGTGACCACTTCACTCTCGCCACTAGTAATGCGGGCTCCCTGCTAGCACCAACCATAGTAATCAACAAAGCCCCATCCCATAAAGGGTATCGTGGTTCCACATATAAGGGTGGGACGGTCAGCAAATCTTAAAACCCTCTGTTTTGGAAAAACACATACTCACATTCTCCGGTACACCACTTCTTTCTCAAGTGGTCACACACACATCATCATCTCCCTCGGGCATTAGTGGCACCCGACGGGGTTTTCGAAAAGTCTTTGAAACCATCTCTTCCTTTCCATTACTATGCATAAATCCCAACTCACTTGCGTAGCATAAACTAGCATCCTAACTACGCACATCCGCATAACCCTCATAAGGTGGTAGGGTCATGCACGATGCAAGTGTCAATGGCAAAGTACCAGAAGCGTCCCACCAAAAGGGGGAACACTACATCATCATCAATCATATAAACAACTAGTGCTATATGTCATGCATGAAAAAGTTTTTTAACATGGTCAAAGGGCTGCCTGCCTGGCTCAACAAAGTCTTCGGGATCTTAAAATTCTTCAGGTCCAACTCCCTCATCAATAGCGCAATCTATCATCGCGATAAATAGCGATAAAAAAGTATCACACAAAACATAGCAAACAAGCTATTACTAAAAATGCTACCCATTCTGATAAATACTATAAACTATATTAAAAATAGTTGTCTACGGTTTTGAAGTTAAAAAGGTTTTAAAAAATATTTAAAACAGGCGCTAATAATGCCAAATAGGGGTTTAAAATTGAAACGGTACAAAAAGGTTTTCAAATATTTTTACAAGTGGCACTAATAAATTCTATGGAATATTCTAAGATTTTAGGTGGAAGAATATTTGGAATTAGATTAATATTCAATTCGGTGGAATTTTTGGAAAACAGGGAGAAAAAGAAAAAGAAAAGGAGAGGGGGAGGCCCCTATGCACGTGCGAGGCCAGGTTCAAACCTGACGCGCGGGGCCTAGCTGTTGGCGGCTGCGAGGGGAGAGAGAGCACGGGAGGGGAGGTGAGAGGCCGACAGGTGGGACCCCCCTGTCGAATCTTTCTCCCACCTCGGGGGAGAGATGGGAGAGGCTCAGCGGCAGCGATGGAGGGCACGGCGATGGCAGGAGAGAGCGGGGATGGACTCTGGGTCGAGTCGCCGGTCCCCTGGAGATGGAGGGAGCACGAGAGGTGGCCGGAGTCACCGACGGAGAGTACCCACGATGGAGAAAGCTTCAGGAGGAGGTCGCCGAGGTTATCTCGTGCTGCAAAGAAGATGGGGACGAGGGGGAATCATGTCAGAACGATGAGGGAGGATCAACCAAAGAGAGAGGAGGGCCGAAGGGGCTTGCTACCTCGAGATCGACGATGGCAACGACGCGGGGATGCTCCGGTCAATCCCGGGTGCCCGAGCCTCATAATGAAGGGGACTGGTAATGGGAGCCCTATTGGGAGAGGGAGAGAGGAACTAGAGGGGAGAGAGGTCTTGGGGGGAGGCCCTGTATAGGTGGATGCGAGTCCACCGAGGGTTTGTGCGCCGGCGAGGTCGTGGCGCTCGTCCAGGGCTCGGGGGAGAGAGAGAATGGGTCTGCTGCGTTCCTGGGCGTCGCCCACGACCAGAGGGAGAGGAGAGAGGGGCGGGGAAGCGCGTGCGTGCGAGCCCGACGGTTGGCCGACTCGGGCGGCTGCGACGCGTGCGAGAGGGGCCGGAGGAGGGAGAGAGAGGAGGGGGCCGACAAGGTGGCGTGGCACCAACACCGAGGGGGACCAAGTGGCGTGTGGGGGAAGCCCGAGGCCACCAGAGCAATGTAGTGGGCGACGGCTACAGTGGATGTCGGCACTGTAGCATGCTCCAAAGCGCGCTTTTGGCATGCCAACAGCGTTTTGCACGCGGCCAAATGTGTCTAGGGGATCTAGGGGCATCTAAGCTAGGGAGCAAAGGCATTGGATGCCCTGGGAGGGAGATAGAATAAGAGGAGAGGGGAGATGGAGGTGATTTACTGCTGTCCAGAGGGTGAAAATGGGGTTTTACCCCATCTCCCAGTGGCTTAAGGACCTGAGGTTTTTTCCGGGGGGTGCTTGGGCACTTCAAGAGGGTGTGGTAAAAATTTGGAGGCAAGGGAACTAGTAAAAATGGTGAAAATAGTAGTTTCTAGAATTGACCAGAAGGTGTTTGATGGGGATTAGGGCAAGCAAATGGACTTTGCGTGCCATGAGATTTGAGAGGATCAAATGGTGGTTGAAAATAGGCCTGGTCACCAAGTTTGAGATGGTTTGATGAAAATTCCCAATGTGACTTTGTGGAAACCTAGAGATCAATAGATTCTGGTTTCTGTAGATCTAGTCATGTTAAGCTTTTACCCTTGATGCACCACTCAGTGTGGCATCACTATTTGGTGACCAGAACATGTCCACAAAGTTTGGGGTCAAGGGGAGAAAGTTCACAATATAAAGTTGTTCAAATTTGAATCTGGACAGGGAGGGGTTTGGAATAGTTTGGTGAATCAAAACAACTTGGATTGAGCTGAATCTTTGCAAGATCATCACCTATGATAGCGTTGACTTGCTGGAATTTTCCTGGAATTTATTGATAATATTTCATATATAAATATTCCAAAAGCTTAATTTGGATATAAAGGGTTTAGAGGGGTTTTTCCCATGATTTGAACATGCCCATGTGTTGAAACTAATATATATGGAAAATATATGTCCACTGATTTTCCCTAAATTTTCTCAAATATTTCGAAAGCGTTTAATTAATTTTTCCCAATGAAAAACCATTCCTGGTCTTAAGAACAAGCCTTTAAATAAATTATTAAAATAATCTTTAAAATTAATATTTGGTGGTTTTGGGAAGTCATAAACATAGTAAGTTTGAAGTAAGGACTTTGGGGAAGAAGGTTCCACCAAATTTGAGGACTTGTAGTGCAATCCTCAACTCAGGGTTTTTTGAAAACCTAATTTGAAAAAATCCTTTCTGGTCAAAATAAAATTTGATAAAAATAGTTTTGGGCACTACTCACGTGGCATGATGATTGGGTAAGAATTTTGGGTCAAGGAAGATGAATATGGAGAGGGATAGAATCTAAGAGTGCAATACACAACAAGCAAGCAAGCAACAATTCAAACAAGCAACAAGCATTGAAAAAGTTTTAGTTGGCTCAAATTTTCATAAATCCAAGCATAACAAGTGATACAAACACAGGGTGTGACAGAAGTTGTAGACCGTCTTCGCCAAGGCACAACACTCTACAGTGCTATACCAGATTAAGGTTTGCCCCCACTCATTGGAGTCGTCCTTCGTCAATGGGAGGACTAGGGAAAGATCCTCATCCTTGGCAATGGTGGATCTCATGAAATCCGGCAAGGGAGAAGAGGGGGCCGAGGCCTGAGGCTCAGGCTTTGACTTCTCGGTGGGCTCCATCAGAGGAATCCCTATGGAAGAAGAGCAAGAGGAAGGACGGTGTTGTGCCAAGATCTAGAGGAGGTTCTCGCTATAGCAAGGGGATCAGAGCAAGGGAGCTAAGCACCAGGAAGAAGAGCAAGTATGGCTCTACGGCGGGCGCCTGGCTTTTGTCGGCCTCGGCGGTTGCTAAGGAAACGAGCGAGCGGAGGTTTCCATTCCCCATTGCGCATCATGCGTTGACCCTGGCCCATAGTCGATTGGGGCCCGTGGCGCTTCACTCTTCACTACTTGCGTTCGCCTCAAAGCCAGGGCTGGCACGCCTTGGGCCCGGGGGCTACTATCGGTGTTCTGGGACCAGGGGTATCTAGACTTAACTGCCTGTGGCCCAGCGGGTGGCCCAACTCGACGTCCTGGTATGGCCTAGTGGAAATCCCCCCAAGTTAGGGCCCTCGCGAGGGCCCCGGTCTCGCAAGGCAAACAATTCCTAGACCTCCAAAGGAGAGGCATCTTCGAGGCTGCCTCCCGAGGACCTGATATTTCTGTGCAAGTATCAGGCCTCGTGAGGCCAGGACGACGTGGATTCTAATGACTGAGGACAGATGGCTGCCAGTGGGTGCAGAGGAGGACATTTTCATGTTTTGTGCTAAGGAGGCAAGGACGAACACGGGTTCCCAAGCAATCCCCCAAATTTTTCCCTTCCAGTGCAACAAGTCGGAGACCACGAGCTCGGCAAGACGGATGTCATCATCGAGACCACCACTATTTCAAGCTTGGAAGCTCTGCAGGAAAATACCACCTTTAGTCATGATACGATGTACCTCGTGTCCCCTTTCAAATTTGGCTATTGTGGGATCCCTTCCCGCCTGTGTCATAACGGAAGAGTACCGACTTCACTATAAATAGGGACTAGCTTCCAACGTAGAGGGGGGGAAGAGGCCGAGGAGAGTTCATCTCATCCCCACCAAGAGCCCTCACGAGGTCATTCAACCACTGTACTAGTTGATCCACAACCTCCTCATGAGGATAATTCACAAAAAGGAGGTGTATGGTTTTACACCACATGGTGGCCAGAACCTGGGTAAATCTCTGTGTCCATCTTCTTCCCCGCTTGCGCGTACTCGACAAAGTTTGGTCGTAGGGTGACGGTCTTGAGACTTTGAGATGGCTGGGATCTTCGCACATGCCCCAGAATTCGAACTTTGTTGGGTCCGCGGAGCCCCAATTCCGATAGTAGCTAAAGTATTTGATGTGTTGCTTATAGTAACGGATCTCATGAGGTTTTGATTGATTTTTTTCTGATTGAAGTTTTCATATTTTGGGTGTTATCACGATGGGTAAAGGAATAAGTAGAGGCAAGAGACTAAGGTAATATTCTAGGAAGACTCAAGGGTCTAAGATTGGGGTTTCCCCGGAAGGCATCCCCTCTTTCGTCTCAATCCATCGGTATGTAACTTGGAGCTATATATTTATTTCATTACATGATATGAGTTTTGCTTGGACCGTTGTTTTCTTTTCTTTGCTTGTACTTTCTGTTTGCCACAATCATTGTTTGGTGGACACACCTATTTTAGAGAGACACACTATCATCATAATTTTTTAGAATACTCTATGTGCTTCACTTATACCTTTTGAGCTTAGGTGTTGCTATAGTACTTCACTTATATCTTTTTGAGCATGGTGTTGTATAGATTTTATATAAATAATTACAATCTCATTCTTCACATATATTTGTTTGAGTTAAATAAATAGTGAAAGTAATTTGCATGGGTCATAAGACTAGTTCACAAATAATAGGTCTTCAATGAGTGATAATTAAAACCATCATGTAGCACAAATAGAGAAACTGTGAGTTAATTATATTGATGTGGTAATATGAAAGTGGTGTCGGTGAATTTTTTTATTTGTAGAAGTTTCGATATTAGGAGGTGTTGAATTCTTGTTTGTCTGAAAAATAAAAAAGTTATGGTGACTATGTGTGAGCATTTTTATTCCTCGTTAAAATCCTAGTGTTGTTTCGGGTTGTGATGCTTAACTCCTCCCAACCACCTCCCTCGGGGCATGCATGTACTACTTTGATTTGTGATAAAACTAATAATTAGCATACAGACTCTTCTTTGCATAGGGGGGTACACGACTCATCCTACCCTAGGGGTCCTCGGACTCAGTAGTCGTGCTTGCTTCACGTCTCGAAGAGGAGTCCACTGAGTCTTCAGGGTCTTCTTCAGGTCTCCCTATGTCGCTTGTTCTTGTTTGTCAAAACTATCCGGGTTGTGCTTCAAGTGTGCTTGACAACTTCTTATCTGGTGAGTGGACGATGAAGGTGGTCCCTCGTGGCTGTTGTTGACGGGTCTTCTGTTGTCTTCGTAATTGGGTCAATGCCACTGTCTTCCGTGGCGTCGAGGGTTCCAGGTAGGCAATCTTTTATGCAATGACACTAACAAGGCATGGTAGAGTTATATCCTGTCGGTCTCATTGAAGATATCATCAGCACCAGGAGTTTGGGATGATGAGGACCATTTTCCTTCTCACTATCATGAGGCGGACCAAATGGCGAGGTTCTCTCTATTAGCGATGCATATAATGTTCTTGTATATATTATGCCCTATTCATGGTAGGCTGAGGTGGCATCATCCTAGGGCAGTGTAGAGGGTGTCACCATCTTCCTAGTCTTGATGTCCTCATCCCTCAAGAAGGTATTTTCCGTTGGTATCGTCTCGTTGTGGTGTCATCTAACTTGTGTGAATGTCTGGCGAGCTAGCTCTTTCAAGGTCACCCACAAGGATGACAAGGAATCCAGTGGTCGGGGGCATCAGGGTACTATCGCCCGTTTGCACGGTTTTGAAAAGTATACTAGGAGAGCAAAAGAGAAAAATGGTGGAAGTGCTAAGGCACAATCCTTCAGTTTATTTGAACGCTTAGAAGAGGTAAGAAATATGGTAGCCTTTGCAAGTGTTTTGAAGGGTATGGGGAAACATTTTTGTCCTATCTAACATCCATTCTAACTAAGGGCTTCCTACAGTCAGGATGGCTCTGATACTAGCTCTGTGGGGACCCTGACTCATAAGTCATGATCACCGAATGTACGTGCATAGTGATCCTAGAGATCAATGCTCACTGAACACATAGAAACTGAATAACATGAGTCTTACATCCATTACATACCGCTTTACTCAAATATAGCCTTGATGGCCAAGTCTTCATCAACTCACAGCAGAAATGTTCATTATAGCATGAACCGATGCCATGTGCCTTAACCCTACCTGCATTCTCACTGGGAAGCGTCCTAGTTCGCATGTTCATCACCAACGAACTATTCACCATATTCCCGCTCGTCCATGCCTGGCCAATTAAATAACCAATGGCAAGCCAATGAGTACTTTGAATGTACTCACAAGCAACCCATGTTTGGAACAAGGTACAACGGAGCATGATAGAGCACTAAGTAGGTAATTTTTGCAGAAAGCTAATTTTTAGTGCAGTGACATGATCAACTGACTTATGTAAGCATGCTTCAACAGTTGGTAGATATCCATATGAACAAATTATAGATATCATCATAATCAAGGGGTTGAAATCACATGTTGAATCGTTTCATCAAGTCTTCTGACTTAGCTCAAGTATCTCTTTGTCACACATAGACACACACACACAAACACCAAGTTTTGTCAAAATATCTGGACGTAGTTTAAGCAGCATCACCCAACTGTCCTCGACTGTGGACATGGTTATTCTAATAGTTTTATACTCTAGAGAGGTTGCACACTTTACCCACAAGATTCGGGAAACTTCCATGTCAAGCCACGACTCGTGGTATTTTTCATACCAGAGGTAAGTACCCGAATAATGTATTTCCCCCGACAATACTAAACAAAGAGTCCGCTCTATTGGTACCCAGCCCTCATGATGTACATCATATGACCCTCGCTTTAGATTGTACCATCCATGAAGGGACCAACAGTGTGCCCTGTGCCTGTAAAGATAGCACAGGGTCGCCCTACCAGACACGACACCCTATGGAGGGAGTAACTCTTACTCTCCCACCACTAGTAGTGCGTGCTCCCTGCTAGTACCATCAAAGTAATCAACAAAGCCCCACCCAATAAGGGGTATCGTGGTTGTACATGTTAGTTTGGGATGTTCGAGAAATCTTAAATCGAATCCATTTTTGAAACACACACACTCACTTGCTTCAGTACACCCCTTCTTTGTCAAGTGGTTACCTAACTCAACATCATCTCCCTCGGGCATTAGTAGCACCCAACGGGGTTTTCGAAAAGTCTTTGAAACAATTTCCTTTTTCTGACACCATGCATATCCTGATCCCAGTTGCATAGCATCTACTAAGAATCCTATATACTCCCACCCTTACAACCCTCATAAGGATGGTAGGGTCATGCACGATGCAAGTATGAATGGTAAAGTATCGAAGGTATCCCACCGAAGGGGGGGTGCACCACATCAACATGACAAATTCAGCAAAACATAAAGTGTTATATGACATGCATGAAAAGTTTCTTAACATGCTCAAATGGCTGCTTGCCTGGCTTATCCAAGTCTTCGAGGTCTTCACATGCTTCTCGTCTACTCCAAGCACTTCGTCTACTTTGTCAACTATCGCTGAAAACAAACGCAATAAGCAATCACAACAAGAAAAAAATAAAAGTGTTGTATAAATAGGAAATAATGTTTTCAAGGATGTCTTTGGTTATAAGAAAAATAACTAAGGACTTTTTATTGGATGTGGGTCAAGGGGGAGTTTTGAATGGTGGAAATAGGGGAATGATTATCCTATAAGATGTCAACTGAAAATATTTTTGTAAAAATGAGTGGGTTGATCCAACAAATAGGAAATTATTTTAGAAGATTTTAGGAAGTGGTTTCACTGGATTTGGATTTGGTATGTATTTCCTAGGAGTTTTCTAAGGTGGAATAAATAGAAATGGTGCTATTTATTAGGTCCAGCCAAAATATAGCATGGGCAAATGTTCACCAAATCTAGACAAATAGGTTATTATTTTATGGACATATATGAACTTGAATTACTCCATTTCGAATTGATGTGGACTCCCTAGGAATTCCATATGTGGGGTATTTCATAGTTCAAATTCAAATTTGAATTTGAACTCTAAAGAAAATTTTGCAGTAAAAATATATAAGCCACATTTTTGGATAGATCGTGATTTTAGGAACCTGTAGGAATTTGATTCACGAAATTCGGATATCCGATGAATTTTCTATGATTTATATTGTTTTACTAAAAAAAGGATAAAAATGAATTTACCCAAATGGGCCTATGCTACACACTCGGCGTAACTTAGTGTTGGAAATATGCCCTAGAGGCAATATATAGAGTGTTTATTATTATATTTCCTTGTTCATGATAATCGTTTATTATCCATGCTAGAATTGCATTGATTGGAAACACATTGCATGTGTGGGTAAATAGACAACACTGTGTCCCTAGTATGCCTCTAGTGAACTAGTTCGTTGATCAAAGATGGTCAGGGTTTCCTAGCCATTGACATGTGATGTCATTTGATAACGGGATCACATCATTAGGAGAATGATGTGATGGACAAGACCCACACTACAAATGTAGCATATGATCGTGTCAGTTTATTGCTACAGTTTCTGCATGTCAATGTATATGTTCCTATGACCATGAGATCATGCAACTCACGGATATCGGAGGAGTGCCTTGTGTGTATCAAACGTCACAACGTAACTCGGTGACTATAAAGGTGCTCTACAGGTATCTCCAATGGTGTCTGTTGAGTTGGCATGGATCAAGACTGGGATTTGTTACTCCGTGTGACGGAGAGGTATCTCGGGGCCCACTCGGTAATGCAACATCACAATAAGCCTTGCAGGAAATGTGACTATTGTTAGTTGAGGGATCTTGTATTACGGAACGAGTAAAGAGTCTTGCCGGTAAGAAGGTTGAACTAGGTATGGAGATACCGACGATCGAATCTCGGGCAAGTAACATACCAAAAAACAAAGGGAACGTTATACGGGATTAACTGAATCCTTGACATAGAGGTTCGAACGATGAAGATCTTCGTAGAATATGTAGGAACCAATGTGGACGTCCAGGTCCCGCCATTGGTTATTGACCGTAGAGGGGTCTCGGTCACGTCTACATAGTTCTTGAACCTGCAGGGTCTGCACACTTAAGGTTCGGTGACGTTTCGGTAGTATAGAGTTATGTATGGTGGTGACCGAAGGTTGTTCGGAGTCCCGGATGAGATCCCGGATGTCACGAGGAGATCCGGAATGGTCCAAAGGTAAAGATTCATATATAGGAAGTCCCAGTTTGGTCGCCGGAAAAGTTTCGGGCTCATCGGTAGTGTACCGGGAGTGCCGGTAGTGTACCGGGAGGCCTCCGGGTGGGGAATTTCGACCCCAAGAGGTCCATGGGCTGTGGGAGAGTGTTAACCAGCCCTTAGTGGGCTGGGAAAACCATCCACAAAGGCCCATGGCGCAGGGAGTGGAAATCCTAAAGGAAAAAGGGAAAATCAGCCAATAGGAAGCAATCCTACTCCAACTAGGATTGGAGGAGAAGTAGGATTGCTCCTCCTAGCCGTCCGACTCCCCTAGGGAGACTTGGTGCGCCAGACCCTCTCCCCCTCCTCTCCTCCTATATATACTAGTGGATTGGGTGGTTTTTGGACACAACTTACGGCCATGTGCTACCCATTTCACCGGTGCTCCTCTAGATCGGATTTCTACAGCGCTTAGGCGAAGCCCTGCCGGAATTGCTCCACCACCACCATCACCGGAGCGCCGTCACACTGCCGGTGAACTCTCTCTCCTCTCCACCTCCTCTTGCTAGATCAAGATGGTGGGGATCATCATCAAGCTGCACGTGTGCTGAACGCGGAGGTGCCGTCCGTTCTGTACTAGATTGGAAGGATCGTGATCAAGGCCACGCGACGTTCGCGATTGGATCGCGGGACGGATCGTCACGAGATCACGGGACGGTTCGTGATTGGATCGCAGGATGGTTCGTGATTGGTTCGCGGGACGGTTCGTGATTGGATCGCGGGACGCTCGGCGATTTGGATCGCGAAGAAGTTCGACTACACCGACCGCGTTTCTTAACGCTTCCCGCTTAGCGATCTACAAGGGTATGTAGATCCACTCTCACTCTCTTAGATGCTTATCACCATGGATAGGTTTGCGTGTGCGTAGGAAATTTTTTGTTTCCCATGCGACGTTCCCCAATAGTGGCATCATGAGCTAGGTTGATGGTTCGATGAGATCTCGAGTAGAACACAAAAGGTTTGTGGGCGTTGATGCTTAGATTACTTCCTCCCTTGGTCGGATTTTGGTTCAGCGGGATTGTAAGATGAAGCGGCCCGGACCAACATTACTCGTACGCTTACGAGAGACCGGTTCCCTCGACGCAACTTCTTGCTTAGATGGCTTGCGGGTGACAGTTTCTCTTACTTTAGTTGGATCGGATTCGACAAAGGCGGTCCTTGAGAAGGTTGAAAAGCAATCTATGTATCACTGTTGTGGTTTATGCGTAGGTGAGAATCGTTCTTGCTAGATACCCGTAGCAGCGATGTAAAACTTGCACCAACAATTAGAGGACGTCTAACTTGCTTTCGCAGGGTATGTTGTGATATGATATGCCCAATTACATGATGAGATATATGTGATGTATGAGATGATCATGTGATGTATAGAATTTCACGACTTGCATGTCGATGAGTACGGCAACCGGTAGGAGCCATAGGGTTGTCTTTAATTATTGTATGACCTGCGTGTCAATCATTAAGCGCTATGTAAGTCTTTACTTTATCGCTATGGTAGCAATATTAGTAGAAGCATGCAGGGCGTGACAACCCCGATGGCGACATGTTGATGGAGATCAAGATGATGGAAATCATGGTGTTGTGCCGGTGACGATGGAGATCATGCCGGTGTTTTGAAGATGGAGATCTTAAACACAAGTTCATGGCCATATCATGTCACTTATGAATTGCATGAGGTGTTAATCCTTTTATGCACCTTGTTTTTATTAGTACGGCAGTAGCATTATAAGGTGATCCCTCACTTAAATTTCAAGATGAACTGTGTTCTTACCGAATGTGCACCGTTGCGAAAGTTCGTCGTGTCGAGACACCACGTGATGATCGGGTGTGATAGACTCTACGTTCACATACAACGGGTGCAAGCCAGATTTGCATGTGTAGAACACTCGGGTTAAACTTGATGAGCCTAGCATGTACATACATGGCCTCGGAACACAAGAGACCGAAAGGTCGAACATGAGTCATATAGTAGATATGATCAACATAGTGATGTTCACCATTGAAGCCAACTTAACTCACGTGATGATCGGACTTGAGTTGGTGAATTTGGATCATGTTACACTTAGATGACCTGAGGGATGTCAATTTGAGTGGGAGTTTTAGTAATTTGATTAACTAAACTCATTATCATGAACAATAGTCTAAGTAACCTTTGCATATTTATGTTGTAGATCAATGGCTCGCGCAGTAGCACCCTTGAATTTTAATGCGTTCCTAGAGAAAGCTAAGTTGAAAGATGACGGAAGTAACTTTGTTGATTGGGCCCGTAATCTGAGGATTATCCTTACGGCTTCCCAGAAACAATATGTCCTTGATGCACCGCTTGGTGACCAACCAGAAGACATGACCTCTGAAGACGTTAAGAACGCTTGGGAGGCTCGTGCTGGAGACTACTCAATAGTTCAATGTGCAATATTGTATGGCTTAGAACCGGGACTTCAAAGACGTTTTGAACGTCATGGAGCATATGAGATGTTCCAGGAGTTGAAGTTTATCTTTCAGAAGAATGCCCGGATCGAGAGGTATGAGACCTCCGATAAATTCTATGCTTGCAAGATGGAGGAGAACGGGTCTGTCAGTGAGCATATACTCAGAATGTCTGGGTACTCAAACCGTCTAGCTGAGTTGGGAATTGCCCTTCCGCAAGAGGCGATCATCGATAGAGTTCTTCAATCACTACCACCTAGTTACAAGAGTTTTGTGATGAACTATAACATGCACGGGATGAACAAGTCATCATCCGAGCTGTTTGCGATGCTGAAAGTCGCTGAGTCTGAAATCCAGAAGGAACATCAAGTGTTGATGGTCAATAAAACCACTAGTTTCAAGAAAAATGGCAAGGGCAAAGGCAAGAAGGGTAAAACCAAGAAGGATGGCAAAGCAGTTGCTACTCCTACAAAAAGGCCTAAGCATGGATCTAAGCCAGAAACTGAGTGCTTTCATTGCAAGGGAACTGGTCACTGGAAGCGGAACTGCCCCAAGTACCTGGCTGACAAGAAGGCGGCCAACGACAAACAACATATATATGATATACATGTTATTGATGTGTACCTTACTAGTTCTCATAGTAGTGCCTGGGTATTTGATACCGGTTCGGTTGCTCATATTTGCAACTCAAAGTAGGAACTACGGAATAAACGAAGACTGGCAAAGGACGAAGTGACGATGCGCGTGGGAAATGGTTCCAAGGTTGATGTGATCACCGTCGGCACGCTCTCTCTTCGATTACCATCGGGATTAGTGATGAACCTGAATAATTGTTATTTAGTGCCTGCGTTAAGCATGAACATTATATCTGGATCTTGTTTATTGCGAGACGGTTACTCATTTAAATCAGAGAATAAAGGTTGTTCTATTTATATGAGTAATATCTTTTATGGTCATGCACCCAATATTAGGGGTTTATTCATATTGAATCTTGATAGTGATGACACACATATTCATAACATTGATGCCAAAAGATGTAGAGTAGTTAATGATAGTACCACTTTCTTGTGGCACTGCCGTTTAGGTCATATTGGTGTAAAACGCATGAGGAAGCTCCATGCTGATGGACTTTTGGAGTCACTTGATTTTGAATCACTTGACACATGTGAACCATGCCTGATGGGCAAGATGACCAAAACGCCGTTCTCTGGAACAATGGAACGGGCGAGTGACTTGTTGGAAATCATACATATTGATGTGTGCGGTCCAATGAATGTTGAAGCGCGCGGTGGTTATCATTACTTTCTCACCTTCACTGATGACTTGAGAAGATATGGGTATATTAACTTGATGAAACACAAGTCTAAAACATTTGAAAAGTTCAAGCAATTTCAGAGTGAAGTTGAGAATCATCGTAACAAGAAGATTAAATTTCTGCGATCTGATCGAGGAGGTGAATATGTGAGTTATGAGTTTGGCAGTCACTTAAGACAGTGTGGAATTGTTTCACAGTTGACACCGCCCGGAACACCACAACGTAATGGTGTGTCTGAACGTCGTAATAAGAGCTTATTAGATATGGTGTGTTCTATGATGTCTCTTGCTGATTTGCCACTATCATTTTGGGGTTATGCATTAGAGACAGCTGCATTCACTTTAAATAGGGCACCATCGAAATCCGTTGAGACGACACCATATGAATTGTGGTTTGGAAAAAAGCCAAAGTTGTCGTTTCTTAAACTTTGGGGATGTGATGCTTATGTCAAAAAGCTTCAGCCTAAAAAGCTGGAACCCAAAGCGGAAAAATGCGTCTTCATAGGATACCCGAAAGAGACAGTCGGGTATACCTTCTATCTCAGATCCGAAGGCAAAGTGTTTGTCGCTAAGAATGGAACATTTCTTGAGAAAGAGTTTCTCTCGAAAGAATTGAGTGGGAGGAAAATAGAGCTTGATGAGGTTATTGAACCTCTACTTCAACCAGAGAGTAGCGCAGCGCAGAAAGATGTTTATGTGGAACCTACGACGGTAGAAGAGGAAGTTAATGATGATGATCATGAAGCTTCGGATCAAGCCGCTATTGAACCTCGTAGGTCGACAAGGACGCGTACTTCTCCCGAGTGGTACGGCAACCCTGTCTTGGAGGTCATGTTGTTAGACAACAATGAACCTATGAGCTATGGAGGAGCAGTGATGGGCCCGGATTCCGAGAAATGGTTAGAGGCCATGAAATCCGAGATGGGATCCATGTATGAAAACAAAGTATGGACTTTGGAAGTACTACCTGAAGGGCAAAAGGCCATTCAGAACAAATGGATCTATAAGAAGAAGACGGACGCAGACGGTAATGTCACCGTCTATAAAGCTCGACTTGTGGCAAAGGGTTTTTCACAAGTTCAAGGAGTTGACTACGATGAGACTTTCTCACCCGCAGCGATGCTTAAGTCTGTTAGAATCATGTTGGCAATAGCTGCTTATTTCGACTATGAAATTTGGCAGATGGATGTCAAAACGGCATTCCTCAACGGTTTCCTTGAGGAAGAGTTGTATATGATGCAACCCGAAGGTTTTGTCGATCCAAAGAATCCTGACAAAGTTTTCAAACTCCAGCGATCCATTTATGGACTGGTGCAAGCATCTCGGAGTTGGAATAAGCGCTTTGATGAAGTGATCAAAGCGTTTGGGTTTATACAAGTTTATGGAGAAGCTTGTGTTTACAAGAAAGTGAGTGGGAGCTCTATAGCATTTCTAGTGTTATATGTGGATGACATATTGCTGATCGGAAACGATATAGAAATGCTGGAAAGCATGAAGGAATATTTGAATAAGAGTTTTTCAATGAAGGACCTAGGAGAAGCTGCTTTCATATTAGGCATTAAGATCTATAGAGATAGGTCGAGACGCTTAATAGCACTTTCACAGAGCACATACCTTGATAAAGTTTTGAAGAAGTTCAAAATGGAACAGGACAAGAAGGGGTTCTTGCCTGTGTTACAAGGTGTGAAGTTGAGTAAGACTCAATGCCCAGTGACTGCAGAAGATAAAGAAAAGATGAGCGTCATCCCCTATGCTTCAGCCATAGGCTCTATCATGTATGCAATGTTGTGCACAAGACCCGATGTCAGTCTTGCCATAAGTATGGCTGGAAGGTTTCAAAGTGATCCCGGAATGGAGCACTGGCAAGCGGTCAAGAATATCCTTATGTACCTTAACAGGACTAAGGACATGTTTCGCGTTTATGGAGGTGATGAAGAGGTCGTCGTAAAGGGTTATGTCGATGCAAGCTTTGACACTGATCCAGATGACTCTAAGTCGCAAACCGGATACGTATTTATTCTTAATGGGGGAGCGGTAAGCTGGTGCAGTTCCAAGCAAAGCGTGGTAGCTGATTCTACGTGCGAAGCAGAGTATATCGCAGCCTCGGAGGCAGCGATGGAAGGTGTCTGGATGAAGCAGTTCATGACAGATCTTGGAGTAGTGCCCAGTGCACCGAATCCAATAAATCTGTTCTGTGACAACACTGATGCCATTGCTCTAGCCAAGGAACCAAGGTGTCACAAGAAGACCAGACACATAAAGCGACGCTTCAACTCCATCCGGTTCTACATCGAGGAGAAGGACATAAATATTTGCAAAGTGCACACGGATCTGAATGTTGCAGACCCATTGACTAAACCTCTTCCAAGGGCTAAACATGATCAACACCAGAACTGTATGGGTGTTCGATTCATTACCATGTAAATCACATAGTGATGTGAACTGGATTATTGACTCTAGTGCAAGTGGGAGACTGTTGGAAATATGCCGTAGAGGCAATATATAAAGTTTTTATTATTATATTTCCTTGTTCATGATAATCGTTTATTATCCATGCTAGAATTGCATTGATTGGAAACACATTGCATGTGTGGGTAAATAGACAACACCGTGTCCCTAGTATGCCTCTAGTGAACTAGCTCGTTGATCAAAGATGGTCAGGGTTTCCTAGCCATTGACATGTGATGTCATTTGATAACGGGATCACATCATTAGGAGAATGATGTGATGGACAAGACCCAAACTACAAACGTAGCATATGATCGTGTCAGTTTATTGCTACTGTTCTCTGCATGTCAATGTATATGTTCCTATGACAATGAGATCATGCAACTCACGGATATCGGAGGAGTGCCTTGTGTGTATCAAACGTCACAACGTAACTGGGTGTCTATAAAGGTTCTCTACAGGTATCTCCAATGGTGTCTGTTGAGTTGGCATGGATCGAGACTGGGATTTGTTACTCCGTGTGACGGAGAGGTATCTCGGGGCCCACTCGGTAATGCAACATCACAATAAGCCTTGCAAGCGATGTGACTAATAGTTAGTTGCGAGATCTTGTATTACGGAACGAGTAAAGAGACTTGCCGGTAACGAGGTTGAACTAGGTATGGAGATACCGACGATGGAATCTCGGGCAAGTAACATACCGAAAAACAAAGGGAATATTATACGGGATTAACTGAATCCTTGACATAGAGGTTCGACCGATGAAGATCTTCGTAGAATATGTAGGAACCAGTGTGGACGTCAAGGTCCCGCCATTGGTTATTGACTGAAGAGGTGGCTCGGTCATGTCTACATAGTGCTCGAACCCGTAGGGTCTGCACACTTAAGGTTCGGTGACGTTTCGGTAGTATAGAGTTATGTATGGTGGTGACCGAAGGTTGTTTGGAGTCCCAGATGAGATCCCCGGACGTCACGAGGAGCTCTGGAATGGTCCAGAGGTAAAGATTCATATATAGGAAGGCCCAGTTTGGTCGCCGGAAAAGTTTTGGGCTCATCGGTAGTGTCCCGGGAGTGCCGGTAGTGTACCGGGAGGCCTCCGGGAGGGGTATTTCGACCCCAAGAGGTCCATGGGCTGTGGGAGAGTGTTAACCAGCCCTTAGTGGGCTGGGAAAACCAGCCACAAAGGCCCATGGTGCAGGGAATGGAAATCCTAAAGGAAAAAGGGAAAATCAGCCAATAGGAAGCAATCCTACTCCAACTAGGATTGGAGGAGAAGTAGGATTGCTCCTCCTAGCCGGCCAACTCCCCTAGGGAGACTTGGTGCGCCAGCCCCTCTCCCCTCATCTCCTCCTATATATACTAGTGGATTGGGAGGTTTTTGGACACAACTGACGGCCACGTGCTACCCGTTTCACCGGTATTCCTCTAGATCGGATTTCTGCAGCGCTTAGGCGAAGCCCTGCCGGAATTGCTCCACCACCACCGTCACCGGAGCGCCATCACGCTTCCGGTGAACTCTCTCTCCTCTCCACCTCCTCTTTCTGGATCAAGACTGTGGAGATCGTCATCAAGTTGCACGTGTGCTGAACGCGGAGGTGTCGTCCGTTCGGTACTAGATTGGAAAGATCGTGATCAAGGCCACGAGACGTTCGCGATTGGATCGCGGGACGGATCGTGACGAGATCGCGGGACGTTTCATGATTGGATCGCGGGACGGTTCGTGATTGGTTCGCGGGACGGTTCATGATTGGATCGCGGGACGCTCGGCGATTTGGATCGCAAAGAAGTTCGACTACACCGACCGCGTTTCTTAACGCTTCCCGCTTAGCGATCTACAAGGGTACGTAGATCCACTCTCCCTCTCATAGATGCTTATCACCATGGATAGGTTTGCGTGTGCATAGGAAAATTTTTGTTTCCCATGCGACGTTCCCCAACACTTAGCACCAAGGCGCACTGGGCCAGCCCAACTGCTCGGCACGCGTGCGAACCCGGCCATGTCGAACTCTGCGGAGTATGCCTCCTCTACATGTAGGCGGAAAGGAGTGGGGCGCCTCCACTTAAACGAAGGGGCCTGGTTGGCCAGTCACCGACGGGCGGGGTCCGCCTGTCGGGTCCGTCCCTCACCTCCCGCTCGAGCAGGGAGAAATACAAGAGGTGAGGCCGAGCGCTTGCTGACACTTGTCCTGGTGGCTCCGGCCACCTCCGGTAGTGTTTTGTCCACCGGTGCTCTTGGGGCCACGAGCCGCACCTACCTGGGTGCTGCACGACCATCGGGGAGGGACGTAGCGATGCTAGCTCAAGGGGTCGCGGAGGAGGCTGTCGTCCACCACTGGCTTGGAGTGCACGGTGCCCAGGGAGGGATGGAACCAATGAGGGGGATTTGGAGCGAGGATGTGATGGCATCAAAGGGGTCAGGGGAGAGGGGGGCTCGAGGGAGCTCGAATTTGAGAGGAGGCCAAGGCTGTAATGCCGTCAATGGTGTGAGGAGGAGGGAACAGGATTACAAAGGGCTTGGTGTAGGGGCTCTGCGGGAAAGAGGGAGAGCGAAAGGAGCTGAGGGAGGGGATCAAGGAGGCCTTAAGTAGTCGTAGCATCGAAGTACCATAGGCCATGTCTACGGCCATGCCCGGACCATGCAAGAGTCCACGAGGGTGAGCTAGGGCATTTCTACGGGCTCTGTGGGTGCGGTCCACGTCGAGTGAAGCAGAGAGAGGGAGCCGGGGGATGCAGAGGCTCGCGAGTGCGAGGTTGCCCATTGGCGCTCTCGAGCGACCGGCGCGCGTGTGAGAATAGGTCAGCAAGGGGGATAGAGAGGAGGGGGAACAGGGTCATGGCGTGTCCCAGACGTCACGGGCCTCGACTGGCTTGCGGGGGAGGCCCGAGGTGGCCAGGGAACGTGAGGTCAGCGCTCGGATGCTCTGACGCATGCTCCAAAGCACTCTTTTGGTTGACATGGGCACGTCCTGGCGCGCTTTGGTGCGTCCACTTGCGCCAAAAAGTTGTTGGTGAAGTAAACAATGGGGGAGGAGCATTGGATGCCCTGGGTGCCAGCTAGGAGAGATGGAAGCTTAGAGAGAGGATGAAATGGCCTGACCAGGGGGCACAAATGGGGATTCCTACCCCACCTCAATCTTGGAGCTAGATTGTGGGGTTGTTACTGGGGGTAGCTGGCAACCAGGAGGGGTTGTCTTAAAAATATAGTCTTAGGGAGAGCACTTCTCGTCCTTCAGTTATTGAGTAAGAATAATGGGCACAGTGTGTTTGTTAGGTCTTTGGGATAGTTAAAGGATTGCCCTTTCTATGAAACTTACCAGGATCATATAATTGTGATAGATAAGCTTGGCCATCAATTTTGAGATCATATGTTGAAAGTTGCCAATGGAAACTTTATAAACCCTAGAAATGGGTAGAAATGGGTGTGCTTAGATCTCGCTATGCAAATCCATTCTCCTTTATGCACCACTCGGAGTGGTGACATAATATGTTTATTAGAGAATTACCAAAAAGTTTGGGACCCCAAGGGGAAAGTTGACAATGCAATATTACCAAATTCTAGAAATCAACAGAAATAGGTTTGGGGGGATTTGGACAAGTGGATCAGTTCTCCTTGATGCACCACCTAGTGTGGATGCATTATTAGTAGATTAGAACATGTCCACAAGGTTTTAGAATAATAATAGGAAGTTGGCAATGTAGACTTGCTCAAATTTGGTTCTGGATAGAGAGGATTTTGGGATATATTTTTTCTAATGAAAACTATTGGGATTGAGATTAATCTTTGCAAGATAATCACACATAACATGTGTTACTTGCTGCAATTTTCCTGGACTTATTTGAGAATATTCGTTATAGAAATATTTCAAATGCTTTAAATAGGCAGAAATGGTTTTGAAGGGTCTTGTCCAATATTTTGAACATGACTTTGTGTTTAAACTATTATATATGGACAATATATCTCCACTAAGGTTTCCTAATTTTTCTCAAATATTTGGAAATCATAAAAATATTTTCTTCTAATAAAAGACCGTTTATGGCCTTAAGAAAAAGCCTTTACATAAAATAAGAAAATAACCATTAAAAATAATATTTTGTTGTTTTGGGGAGTTATATATATAGTAGGTTCCAAATAAATTCTTTGGGGCAAAACAATCCACCCAATTTGAGGACTTGTAGTACAAACCTCAGTTCATGGGTTTTTGAAATCCTAAATTGAATAAATGGTTTTTGGCCAATATAAAATTTGATAAAAATAGTTTTAGGTACTATACACATGGTATGATCAGCGGGCAAGAGTTTAGATCAAGGAAAAGAGTATTGAGAGTAGGAGGGAGTTTGATGAATATAGAGCACCATCAAGCAATCAAACAAATAAGCAAATAACACCCAAGTCAGGCATTCATATGCACTCAAAAAGTTTTAATTTTCCCTAAATTTTGAGTCATGTTAACTTAGTCATGACGCAAAACATAAGGTGTGACAAACAGTGAGACGATACGGCGATTTATCCAAGTTCGGGCCACTGTGAAGCGTAAGACCCTACTCTTGCTTTATGGGTGGATTGATTAGAGGACCACGAAGGATGTGCAACACTCCATCCTGGCAAGGGTTGCCTTCGAGGGAGTTATTAAGCGTGTATAAGTGGTCAAAAGTATGAATCCTGAGCTAGGTTGCCTCGGGCCTTCTTCTATAGCACAAGGGGAAACCAAAGTGGCAAAACAAACATTGTCTGATGATTAGATAGCTAGCATAGCTTATCATATCTAACTCTGGCACTAGGGACTAAATATCATGATTTGTAGTCTAGGTGGCATGCGGGGGGCGCATCCCCGGCAAGCTTCCGCCACCGGTCTAGCTAACTGTCGCACCAAGCTTGACATGTCTATGGACGGGTGTCAAGGGGGCATAATTTATCTTCCAGCGTGTCACCACGTGCTTAGTGTCACATCCCGAGTTAGCATTGTTCTGGTTAGCATGTGTGTGTGCATCATGTCTTAATTCTGCATCAAGATGAAATGGGGCTCAACAGAAACCCGAGCACCTCACCTGAATTAAACCAATTCAAATGTTGTGAAAAATCAACGAATCCAAAATGCCCATCAAAAATGCCCCCCATGTCTGATAATTGTTGACATCAATATATTAGGGGACATTTTAATTTACAGAACATATATGTCATTTTAAAAATAAATAATAAAGCTACTAAAAAGGCCAAATAAAGCATTATAAATATTTTAGCCATTCAAAAATGTTGAAACTTGTTGTGGAGGTTTGAAATATTCAAACGATGATCTTCAAAATATTTTAACAATTTTCTACTAGGATTTGAGGCCAAACAAAAAAAATAGAAAACAGAAACAGAAATGGAAAAAAAGAAAAAGATTCAAACCTGCTCCCCCTGGCCCACGAGGGAGAAGATCCAACCCATCCCACCAGGAGCAGGGGGTCTTCTTCCACCTCCTGTCAGGAGGACCAGGCAGCTGCGTGGCGAGCGCACCGTCGCTCCTGGACAGCTCCTGCCTGCCTGCCTACCGTGGAGGCCTTCCTGATGCTCCCCGAGGCCGCCCCGACCGCTCTCCTCTCTCTCAGTCTGCCCTCTCCCTCGCTCTCCTCTCCCCTCTACCGCCATGGCAGCCGAAGCCCCACCACCGTAGAGCGGCACCTCTAGCCTCTCCCCCATGCCCCGAGCCTCTCATTCGCTCCGCCTCGACGCCCTCGTCCTCCTTGCCGAGCCAAGCCCCGCCAGAAGCCCCCATCGCCGCCGCCGTCGTCGTCCTCAACCTCCGGCCACCGGCAAGGACACGAAGGCCACCGCCGCTCCAGACCGTCCCCGAGCAAGCTAACGCCGGCATCGAACCCCCTGTGAGCCCCCATGTCGAACCCCTCTCTTCCCCGGCCATTTTGCGCCCAGGTTCGACGAGCCCGTGCTCGCTCGAGCTCCGGTAGCCACTGATCTTGTCGCTGGCGTCAACTCCGGCCATGTCAACTCCTGAGGTGTGTCGGGATGGAAGAGCGCATGCACGTAGGTTCATCTGGTGCCTTCCGACGGCGAAATGGTTGCCGAAGGAGGAACCCCTACCCCCTCCGCCGCCTCTAGAGTCGCCAGCAGCTCAACGCCGGTGGCCCTGGCCGGTTTGACCATGGGGTTTGACCCCCTGGGTCACTCGTAGGTGGGGCCCAGCCCTGGTTGATTTTAGATTAGGTTAAAATTTAATTGAATAACTTAATTAAGTTAAAGTCCCACTGACATGTCGGCCCATCCCAAATAATTAGTAATTAGCAAATTAATTTAATTCTGTTAGTGCCTTGGTCACTGACCAGTGGACCCCACTGGTCAGTTGCACCTGACAACGTCCAGTTGACCTGCTGACATCATGTGCATGTCATGCTGATGCAATAATGGAATTTCTAATTTCATTTAATTCCAGAAAATGCTAAAACTTAGAAAAATCATAGAAATTAATCTGTAACTCACATTGAAATAAATTATATATGGAAATTTATCAGAAAAATCCGATAAATCCAATGGTGATGTTATCATGCATGTTAGAGAAACCTATGTAGATGCTAGTTGACATTTAGCAATAGGTCAATATATAGAATATTAAATGGAGAACGATTTTGAACCTATATTCAAATCCACTCCATCTAACCCTAATGATAGTTGCACTAACTCATCCAATCATGTTGACATGTCATGATCATGCATCATATTGCTTCACTTTCTGTGTATTGATTGTTACCTATCTGCATTGCGGTAGCTCCTGCTTCCGAGGATACCTCCGAGTATCCCATCGAAGGAGAGTACCTTCCTGCTCCCCAGCAAGGCAACCAACCCCATTGATCATTCTGGTACCATCCCATTCTCTCACTCCTGCTCTTGTTTATTGCATTAGGACAAACGTTCAATTGTGTGTCATTTGCGGTAGTTCAACCTATTCCTGTACATGACCTATCATTGTCACAGTAAATTGCTAAACCTTGAATCCTAGCATACCTGGTAGATGCTTGGGCCATGATGTGCTTTACCTGCTTTGCTTGCTATGCTTGCAATGCTTAGAGTTGTGTCAGGTCTGATTCATCTGGGTGATGAACTGGAGTGAAACAGTATTATTCTGATGTGATGAGCTAAATGATGAACCTGATTTGGTAAAGGTGGTGATGAGAGGCTATGTAGGAGTACATAGCGGGTTGTCTGATTGAGACCATTCTTAGGAACTGAGTTCCGTGTTTGTGATTCAAGACTAGTTACTACCACACGTTGGGATACTTAATTGACCCTCTCGACTTATCAATCGCCTAGTCATTGGTGCAGGAGTTGCAAGTAGTTTCTAGTGTTCATAGCAGTTCTGGTGGCCGCGCATAGCGCTGACCCTAGGGGTGAGCTACGAAGCGGTAGGCAGTAGCATGGTGTACCATGGGTGACCCGAATGGTGGGCTTGGGAACCCTGCACACATCGTTTGGGGCCGTAGCGGAAACTTCGATTGGACTTCCGTGCGGGTTTAGTCTCAAATAGGCGATAACCTGGACTAGAGGTCTTGTATGATTGACGGTCGTGTCTGACTCCCTCGCTTGGCTTCCACTTGAAGTTTGCCAAGGTGTCGGGTTTTTATGAGCAAACAACAATAAGTGGCAAGAGCGAGTGTGAAGGAGTACACCCCGGGAGGGTAGAATCTGTTCGAATAGTCGCGCCCTCGGATATGGACTACTTGGAGAACTCATGTTGTTCATAGAAAACTTGATGGTTACTCATAAAAATATGAAGACAAGTGTGAGTACCATGGATGGCACTCTTGTAGGTGACGGTAGTGAATCCATGGTGGTGTATTGATGTGGTGTTAGTGGACTCGTGTGCGATATCTAAAATTTGAACGAAGAATTAATTTGTGGAGTATAGGTTAGCCAAGAGTCAAAGATGGCAATTCTACATTATCTACACCACTCCCCTTGTTGATACTTGAGCATAAATAGACTAGGTATGTTTTAAAGACTTGCTGAGTATGTTTGTACTCATGTTTG
The DNA here is from genome assembly GCA_022496015.1 of Hordeum marinum. Classification (NCBI taxonomy): domain Eukaryota; kingdom Viridiplantae; phylum Streptophyta; class Magnoliopsida; order Poales; family Poaceae; genus Hordeum; species Hordeum marinum. The sequence goes on along the minus strand of CM039675.1, from coordinate 206,632,000 downwards.
CTTAATAAATGTTGCAGATGAGACTCAGGACCCATCCGGTGTGTTCTATCTAGATGTCGACGACTCCGAATAGCTGGTATCCTCGCTACGACTCTATGCCCTGGGGCGGGCTGTAGATAGTCAGGCCATGTGCCTTTTTTCCCCTTTCATCTGTCTGTACTAAGACAACTTTAAGCTTCCGCTTGGTTTGCATGAACTTGCTTGTATGACTTGAGTGTCGGTTCATGTGACCCCTAACTGTAAGAACATATTATCCAAGGCTCCTCTGAGCCTCCTAAATAAAAGTTGTGTTGTTGTGATGCCATAGTTGTATCTATGCATATCAGGCATGTCGTGCATACATGTGACGTGCATGGTATGTATGGGATCCTACACCTAGTCGTGCGCCTCTAGTGGTACTGTTTACAGGGAACTGCCTCTTTGTGCTTCCACCGAGCCCTAGTAGCTTGCTACTGCTCAGGACACATTGATTGACCAACATGTATCCTTCTTTGCTGGTGTGTCTGTCCCTTTGGGGAAATGTCTCATAGTGTAATGGAGTCCCTATAGCTTGCTATGACTCGTCTACATGTAGTGATGACATTTCTGTTCCACAACATAATGGAGTCCTTGTAGCTTGCTATGAATCGTGTACACACGGTTGAGGTTGACACCTGCATTGTTGGGTTATGTATGTTGGTCCCTGTACGGATGTGCCACTTGCGTTCTATGACTAGTTGTGTCGGCCCGGGTTCTTTGCCATTTGAATGCTAGCGACATATTCACATACGTGAGCCAAAAGACGCAAATGGTCCTGGTCACGGTAAGGCTGTGGCCATGGATTTTACCGTGCGTGAGGCCGCAAAGTGATGTAATGTGTTACAGGCTAGATTCCCATGACTTATGATCGGGGTCCCGACAGCATTGGTATCAGAGTCTGACTGGCAATAGGACTACCAAGCCAAACTGGTCGAAGTTGAGTCTATAAAGACTATAGAAATGTAAGGGAATTGATTGTGGAAGGGAACGTAAGGCTCTTTTTACTCCACTTCCCGAGTCATTCTATTCTGAGTCACCCTATTCTTTTCTACTTGGTTAAGAGCTAGGATTCTCATCTATTTGTTAGGATGACGAGTTACTAACCATGGACTAGTAGCTAGTTTGTTTGGAAGTGAAATCCGCTATCCAAGTCTTGTTACGTGTGACAATTAGTTCGATAAGAAATTTGAGTCTAGAAAGTTGAGTGGTTATGCTATCCAATCTTTTGCAGTTGCCTCAAAATCCTTTTTGAGCAATTACAACCATTATGTTGTCCGATTTCTGCTAGGATCTGTAATGCCTTTGCATCATTCTTTGTTTCATATGCCCCCTCGTCCTTCTCGTCGGGTGGTCCATTTGACCAGGTGCATAGATGTACTATGTCACACAACCATGTTGGTTAGAGTTATGATGGAGACTGGTTACCACCCAGACTATACAGTGGAGGAGCAGTTTCCAGACTTCAACCAGAGTCAGTACTTGTGTATTGTTAGGATATATTCATCATATCCTGGAGCTGCAGAGCTGCTCCATTGGACTTATGGATTAGGTGTCACCATAGATGTTGCAGCTCGGGAGGCCGCCTACACCATGTTGACTTTTATGAGATCTCACCATGGACTACTTCAGAACACCGAGGTCTAATATGTTCCAGTGACTCTAGGAGGAGAGGATGGTTATCTTAGTGCAGCCTATTATCATCATTCTCATGAGGATGCTAGACTTCAGGTGACCGCTCAGATGTTGGAGAACAGGGATCGTGATGCACGTGCTTTTCACATGGAGATTTATGCTACACGTGCACGTCTTTGGAAAGCCTTGACGCAGTTAGCACCTGTCATGTAGACAAGCTATGGAGATTTGGAGATGCTGCACCCATCGCGAACTCATCTGCCAGCTCGCGTCGACCGGCCCGATGTTGGAGGCGTCACTCCTCTTCGAGGACCATTACTGTGACCACCCAGGGGACCTAGGCCACATCCGTTTCATTATGGTTTCTAGGGATCGCAGGCCAAGGTGTTCCCAGATCCTCAGGTTCAGATCCCGGGTCACAGGGGCAACCTATATGAGGTGTTTTACGGCGACGCTTGAGTGCATGTATGTTAGTACTAGTATTGTAGTAGTCGTATTGCCATAGTCCTGCGTGTCTTGTGGGATATGACTGAGGAGTGAGTTGTGTTTTGGAGGTGTAGATAGATAATGTATAGGAAGCTTGTAATGCCTCTGATGAGTTGTATCATCTTTCAGTAGTTTGTACTTCAGCTTGGGCTTGTACTGAACTATGTTATGGTGTGTATGAATCATGGTGTTCATATGGCAGTTTGTTTATTACCATGTTGTTCGGGTGTTTACCCATGCATGCCAGGTTGTCGAGTACATTTCTCATCTCATGTCTCAGAGTTGATGTCTTCCCTATCTAAGTTGTGGGTTTGTTTTCCTAGGATGGTGTCAACTAGGAATAACCCCGCGCCTGCCTTCAAGCAGGGCGAGGGAAGCCAAGACAGACAAGAGAACCTGCCACAGCCTCCCTCTCTGGCGGAGGTGATGCTTGAAGCTGAGCAGAATAAAAGGGAGACCAATAGGCTATTGGAACGTATCGAGCAGAATACAATGCGTCCTCCCCGCAATGAGCGCAATGATGGTGTGTCCCTCAATGACTTCGTCAAGTTGAGGCAACCTAAGTTTCATCACTCCATCGCCCCCCTCGATGCTGATGATTGGCTAACTAGCATGTCCCACAAAATCGGACCTGCTAATGTATCTGAGGCTAATAAGGTGACTTTTGCTGCATACTTTTTGGAAGGACCCGCCAACTCGTGGTGGGAAAATTATGAAGCTATGCCTCCCGTTGGCCCCGCACCAACCTGCGCAGATTTCAGTGAGGCATTCCGTACCCATCACATCTCGGAAGGGCTGATGGATAGCAAAAGAGAGGAATTTTGTGCCTTCACTTAGGGTAGGATGACAATGGATGCCTACAGCCATGAGTTCGACAACCTTGCTCGTTTTGCACCAGAAGAAGTGTCGACCGATGGCAAGAAACAAGCCAGGTTCCGAAAGGTACTTAATCCTGAGCTTCGTCGAGACCTGCGTCTGCATGAGTGCGCTACCTTCTAGGCCCTTGTCAACAAGGTTATCAACGCCGAGACCGAACAGACCGATTACGAGGCAACTAAGAAGCACACCCATGAGTTTAGCTCCTCATTCGGCTAAGGCTCCAACAAACGCCGGGTGTGGGTGCCCAACACATCTCTGCCACCAAGGTATACTGCGAGGCCATCCTATCAGGCGCCTCGTCTAGCTCAACCTAACCCTCCAACTAGGACATTTGAAGGTCCCGCCGATAATGTTGCTCCCCGTTCCACCACAGTTATCTGCTACAAGTGTGGAGAACCAGGGCACTATTCTTGTGAGTGCCCCAAGAACAATGCCAAGCCGGCTGGACGTGGGAAGCTGGGAAAGGCCTTCTATGTGACGCCAGCTCCTGCTCGTGGACGTGTGAATCACATCTCTGCTGAAGAAGCCCTTGAGGATCCCAATTTTATCCTAGGTACACTCCTTGTCAATAGTCATCCAGCATCTGTTCGGTTTGATACTAGAGCATCTCATTCATTCATCTCAGAAAGTTATGCACAATCGCATAACATGTCTTTTTGTGATATGCCTTCTCCTTTAGTAGTTCAGACTCCTGGTTCAAAATGGCAAACTTCTAGAGTGAGCCATGGCAATGAAATCCTTGTGGATAGGCTAGTATTTCTAGCATCGTTGATAGATCTCAAGTCTTAGGACATCAATATCATCTTAGGCACGGACTGGATGAAAGCCCAGTATGCTAAGATAGATACTCATACTAGGAATGTTCAGCTTACACATCCATCGGGTGAGATAGTCAATGTCTCAACTCAAGCTGCCAAGCGCCAACTCCATTCCCTTAATGCTAGCCCTCTTCCAGAGCTAGAAGATATTCCGGTAGTCCGTGACTTCCCGGATGTCTTTCCAGAAGAACTACTAGGAATTCCGCATGTCAGGGATGTAGAGTTTGTGATAGAACTCATTCCAGGGTTTGTTCCAATAGCCAGAAGGCTCTATAAGATGGCACCCTGAGAACTAGCCAAGCTTAAGAAACAACTCGATGAGGCTTTGAACAAAGGTTTCATCTGTCCTAGTTCTTCTCCTTGGGCTTGCCCCGACCTCTTCGTCAAGCAGAAGGATGAATCAGACCGGATGGTTGTAGATTATCGGCCTGTGACCTGGTCACCATAAAGAACAAGTATCTGCTACCCAAGATTAACGCCTTGTATGATCAACTCGCTGGATCCTCAGGCTTTTCGAAATTGGATTTGAGGTTGGGATACCATCAACTCAGAATTAGAAATGGGGACATTGCAAAAACAACTTTTGTTACTCGTTATGGACAATACGAGTACATTGCTATGTCCTTCGGTTTAACCAATGCCCTAGAAACTTTCTCTTGCTTGATGAATTCGATCTTCATGGAGTAAATTGATAAATTTGTCCTGGTTTACCTCGACGATATACTGATCTACTCGAAGAACGAACAGGAACATGTCGAGCATCTAAGGCTAGTATTGATGAAACTTCGAGAGCATCGTCTATATGGAAAATTCTCCAAGTGTGAATTTTGGTTAACATAAGTGACTTGTCTGGGCCACGTGATCTGTTGTAAAGGTATTGCTGTCAATCCTGAGAGACTTTAGGCCATCCTTGGTTGGACTCAAACTGAATCGGCTAAGCAAGTTCGGAGTTTCCTTGGCTTAGGGAGCTGTTGTCGTCGCTTTGTCGAGAACTTTTACGAGGTTGCGAAGCCTCTGACTGAACTTCCCAAGAAAGATAAAAAGGTCGAGTGGACTCCACAACGCGAGCATAGTTTTCAGGAACTGACAAGACGCCTGACCTCTGCTCCCGTTCTAGTGCCACCAGATTTCTCAAAGGACTTTCTTATCTATTGTGATGCCTCACGACAAGGATTATGTTGCATTCTCATGCAAGATCGTCATTTGATTGCATAAGCATCTCGACAGTTGCGTCCACATGACGATAATTATCCAACATATGATCTTGAGCTTGCGGCTATAGTCCATGCACTGAAAACCTAGCGACATTCCTTCTGGGTAATCATTGCGAAATATACACTGATCACCAAAGTCTGAAATATATCTTCACCTAGCCGGATATAAATCTCAGGCAAAGACGGTGGGTCGAGCTGATTACATATTACGACTTAGGGATAACTTACACCCCGGGGAAAGCCAATGTCATGGTTGATGCACTAAGTCATAAGTCTTATTGTAACAACCTGATGTTACAACAAAGTCAACCACTTCTCTATGAGGAATTTCGGAAGTTGAAACTTCAAATTGTTCCTCAAGGATTCCTTTCCAACTTGGCGGCGAACCTACTCTTAGGGATCAAAATGTAGCTGTTCATAGGTATGATAAGGGTATATAGGATCAAGGAGAACATTGCTAGTGGAAACACTAAAGATTTCTCCAAGGATGATCAGGGTGTTGTGTTCTTTTGGAACTTCTTGGTGGTTCATAAGAGCAAACGCTTATGACAGCTGATCCTTAAGGAGGCTCATGACTCTCCTCTCACGATTCATCCTGGTAGTAGCAAGATGTATCAGGACCTACGCTAGAGGTTCTGGTTGACTAGGATGAAGAGAGGAATGGCTCAGTTCGTTGCTAACTACGACGTTTGTTGTCGCGTTATGGAAGAACATCAAAGGCCTGCTGGCACCCTTCAACCCTTAGCTATTCTTGAGTGGAAATGGGATAAGGTCGGTATGGATTTCATCACCGGATTTCCCAAGACCAAGAGAGGGAATAATGCTATCTTTTTGGTCATTGACTATCTTCCCAAAGTGGCTCATTTTCTTCCTGTTCGGGAGAGTATAACTGCTAGCCAACTAGCGGAGTTATATGTATCTCAAATAGTGTCTCTTCATGGTGTTACTTAGGATATTAACTCAGACCGTAGAAGTATCTTTACTTCCCGATTCTGGGAAAGCTTTAAGAATGCTATGGGGACTCATTTATCTTTTAGCACTGCTTTCCATCCTCTGTCAAGTGGTCAAGTGGAGCGAGTCAATCAAATTCTAGAAGACATATTTAGAGCTTGTGTTATATCTTTCGGTATGAATTGGGAGAAATGTCTTCCATTCGCTAAATTCGCTTATAACAATAGTTATCAGTCAAGCTTGGGCAAAGCCCCTTTTGAAGTTCTCTATGGACGAAGGTGTCGAACACCTCTTAATTGGTCAGAGACCGGAGAGAGGCAACTCTTTGGCCCGAATATGATCCAGGATGTAGAGGAGAAAGTGCACATTATTCTTGAAAAGTTGAAAATAGCCCAATCTCGTCAAAAGAGACAGTATGATCGCCATCATAAGGTTGTGACCTATGAAGTTGACGTGAAGGCTTACCTTCGGGTTACACCTCTGAAGGGTACCCAAAAATTCGGTATCAAAGGAAAGTTGACTCCTTATTACATTGGTCCTTTTCGCATTCTTGCCAAATGAGGATAAGTTGCCTACCAATTGGAACTTCCACCACATCCTTCCAAGGATAATGACGTCTTCCATGTCTCGCAACTCAGGCGTTGCTTCTCAGATCCTGTCCGCAAAGTAGATCACGAAATGCTTGATCTCTAATATAACCTTACATATTGAGAATACCCTGTTCGTATTTTTGATCAAGCTGAGCGTACCACTCGACGTCGAAACATCCAGTTTCTCAAGGTTCAGTGGTCACATCCCTAGTTAGCATTGCTCTAGTTAGCATGTGTGTGTGTGTGCATCATATGTTAATTCTACATCAAGATGAAATGGGGATCAACAGAAACCCCAGCACCTCACCTGAATTAAACCAATTCAAATGTTGTGAAAAATCAACAAATCCAAAATGCCCATCAAACATGCCTGCCATGTATGATAATTATTGACATCAATATATCAGGGGACATTTTAATTTACAAAACATATATGTCATTTTAAAAATAAATAATAAAGCTACTCAAAAGGCCAAATAAAGCATTATAAATATTTTAGCCATTCAAAAATGTTGAAACTTATTGTGGAGGTTTGAAATATTCAAACTATGCTCTCCAAAATATTTCAACAATTTTATGCTAGGATTTGAGGCCAAGCAAAAGTAAAACAAATAAGAAAAGAAATCAGAAACAGAAATGGACAAAAAGAAAAAGATTCAAACCTCCTCCCCCTGGCCTAGGAGGGAGAAGATCCAGCCGAACCCACCAGGGGTAGGGGGTCTGTTACCTGGCGAGTGCACCGTCACTCCTGGCCAGCTCCTGCGTGCCTGCCTGTCGTGGAGGCCTTCCTGAAGCTCCCCGAGGCCACCCCGACCGCTCTCCTCTCTCTCAGTCTTCCCTCTCCCTCGCTCTCCTCTCCCCTCTGCTGCCATGGCCGCCGAAGCTCCACCGCCATAGAGCCGCACCTCTAGCCTCTCCCCCTCACCCCCGAGCCTCTCATTCGCTCTGCTTCGACGCCCTCGTCCTCCTTGCCGAGACAAGCACTGCCGGTAGCCCCCATTGCCGCCATTATCGTCATCTTCAACCTCCGACTACCAGTAAGGACTCGAAGGTTGCCGCCGCTCCAGATCATCCCCGAGCAAGCCAACGCTGGCATCGAACCCCCTATGAGCCCCCGCGTCGAACCCCTCTCTTCCTCGGCCATTTTGCGCCCTATTTCGATGAGCCTGTGCTCGCCCGAGCTCCGGCAGGTGCCGAGCTCGTCGCCGGCATCAAATCCGGCCATCTCAGCTCCTAAGGTGTGTCGGGATGGAATCGCGCGTGCACATAGGTTCATCTGGTGCGTTCCATTGGCAAAATGGTTGCCGGAGGAGGAATTCCGACCCCCTCAGCCGCCTCTGGAGTCACCGGCGGCTCAACGCGGGTGGGCCTGGCCGGTTTGACCACGGGGGTGGACCCATTAGGTCACATGCAGGTAGGCCCAGCCATAGTTGATTTTAGATTAGGTTAAAATGTAATTAAGTAAATGTCCCATTGACATGTGGGCCCATCCCTAACAATTAGTAATTAGCGAATTAATTTAATTCTCTTAGTGCCTCGGTCACTGACCAGTGGACCCCACTGGTCAGTTTGCCTTGGCAATGGCCAGTTAACCTACTGCCATCATGCTGATGTTATGCTAATGCAATAATGGAATTTCTAATTTAATTTAATTCCAAAAAATGCTAAAAACATAGAAAATTCATAGAAATTAATGTGTAACTCAGATTGAAATAAATTATATATGAAAATTTAATAGAAAAATCCAATGAATCCAGTGGTGCTATTATAATGCATGTTAGAGCAACCTATTGTAGCGACCCGACCTGAAAGGTCAAATCTCCGATGTTTCTCTACCATCCCAAGATCATGCTGGTACTCACACGGTACATCAATGTATATATCAAAGGGAAATCACACAACATTAATTAATCAAAATCTCATATCGAGTCCTTTATTACAATAAGGATTACAATAAAGTGGCTGAAGGCCAACTCATGAGATAAACTAAACCAAAACTTGCGGAAGCTCCATAGGTAGTTGAGTCCATCTGACTCCAAGGGCATCTCACGGAGCGTAGAGCGTATCCTCACTCCTGGTCGGAAAAGTACTCTCCAACATGATACGTTGCAGCCGTATAGGTCAGCATATTGAATATGCCGGCAAAGTCACAAGACAGGGGTAAAGTAATCATCTAGTCTATATGCAAATATGGCAGGTGGGGTAGTAAGTTTTTGCATAAAGCCAAATTTTTCCTACAACAAGAGAGGGCAAAAGCATAATTACTACAATGTAGGTTGATTAATGAGATGGTTCCACCAACCAATTCTCATACCCAAGTTGACATTAATAACCCACATCAATATAATTAATTGTGTTGAGAGTTCCAGATAATTTCAGTTCCTTTGGCTCAAACTGTCCATGACCGTGGACACGGCTAATCGATTAGGTTTGGGTACTCTGCAGACTTTTGCACACGTTCCCCACAAGATTTGGTTGCCTCCGTCGGATTTCTCGGACTTCATGATGTTTGAGAAACGGATAACCAAAACATGGTCTTCTAAAGGGTTTCCCCGAGACTCTGTCGGTGCCCATCCTTTCCTACCGTTCTTCTACATCTCATAGCACCGCCTGTCCAGGGTCACCACGATATCCAACCAAGCTAGAGCCCATAATGGCTTGTGGCTGTGCAGGTAAGCCCTGGTTCTTGAAGCATCCATCCATCTCTTTGTGCCTGGGTGGACCTTTCCGCATGAATACTGGCACTTCTCTAGCATCATCTAGGCTAACCACTGGTTTCTCCAGGGCGTCGTTCAACTATCATCCACCCAGAGGTATGTTGGAAACTCGGTGTCTTGAAGACTTGCTCATCATGTAGGTCCTGAAATTATTAACTCACAACTCTCATGAATCACACAACCAACCCCGTCTACTAATAGCATAGCAAAATGGAAATCAACGTTTCCTGGGGCCAATGTGTCAAAGGGTTGAGGGGTACCTACCACATGATACTACAACAAGTAACCAAATTTCCAATTTACCTAATTTGCATGCAATTGGGGAGATGGAAGAACTAATGCAATAAAACATAGGTATACAATGGTCAAAGTGACTTGCCTTGCTGACGATCCTCGTAATCAAGTGACTCTAGATAACAAGCTTCGCACTCCGGATGATATAACGAATCAAACAAGAGCACACCATAAGCATAAACACAATACAATCCATTCAACAGCAAGGTAAACAAATGCTTCAACAAACAAAATCACAATCAAAAGAAGAATCACTTAAAGTATAAGACTATAAAAAATATTGGGGTCAAAATCCCTACTAAGACATACAAGTCAAAAAAAATTGGTTTTGATCAACTAGACATTTAGATAACAGAAAAGTAAATATAAATTTTTTTTAGTTGAAAACAGAAAGTATTTCATTATAAAAGTATTGTGCTATAAGAAGTACTACAAAACTTTTTTTCTAAACAATATACATGGTGAAAACAAGATGAACCTATTCAAACTAGAGCACAAAACAATTTGAAAAACATATTTTATTAACAGAAAAAAATACACGTAAAGTTGAATCAACAGAACCTAATGAAATCTTAAAAACAAAAGTTAACTAATTCAGGTTCAAATTAATTAAAAGTCAATTTAATGATAATCTATTAAGAACTAAATAGATTCTGTTTTGGTTAAAAATAGTAACCAAATACATTCTAAAAATTCTCAAACTATGTAGAATGATAGGTTTAACTAATACAAAACAGTGGCAACAAGATTCACTCAAAAATATATTTTTAAACTCTAGTTATACAGATTTTTGTAATTTAAACAAATTCGATTATATTCAAAATTTAAGCATACAGACATAAACTACATCAAATTTGTGAACTAATGCAAAAAGAATCAACTAAAAACACCCAATATTTTAAAAGATATGATAAAAACAAAAACAGAATACATTCTGTTTTCTAAAACAGAAACAGAAAAAAGGAAACTATTATCGATCGGTTAAGGGCGACGTGGCAAGCTATGATTGGTCGGGGCCGTGTGCGCGTGGGTGCTAACAAACGGATGACCTAAGGGTAGAGGAAAATGTTTCGCTGTTTAAATCTTATAATCGGGAGCGTTGGATCTAAATCTAACAGTCCAGGGGGGTCCGGTGCCTTACAGAGGGGAGGAGTCGAGGTTTCGGCGAGGTCGACGACGACCGGAGGTCGAAGGTGGTTGGGGGCGATTGTGCGGTGGTCGGGGGCGATGTCCGAAGTGCTCAGGCAACGGCAGCGAAGCTCCGGCGTCGATTGGCGGCGTCGGACGGGGCTAGGGATGACAGAGGCGACGGCCTCGAGCTCGGGAGGGTTCGGTTGGAGTCCGAACTCTCGCGAGGTGGTGCGGTGGCGTTCTGGTGAGGTAGAGGGGGGGCTCGGAGTGGAATGGAGCGCGGCGAGGGCTGGGGCTTTTATAGGCCAGGTGCGGTGTCGGGGGAGGGAGAGAGGAGGGAGATCCGGAGAGAGGGATCTCCGGCGACGGTGGCGCATGCGAGGAAGGAGACGGGCGCGTGGATGACGCCGTCGGTCAGTGGGTCCCGCGTGCCAGTGAGGGAAAAGGCGAGGTTAGCGCGTTAGTTGCCTGATCCGAATTGCATTCGGGAGTTAAAGACTATGGGCCGGCCCGATTCGTTTTAAAAACATTCCTTTTTTATTTCCAATGCAGTAAAAACTCTTTTAATGCATTCAAAACAATTCCAAACTTAGGAATTATATATATCAAAATGATCAGGAGAACTAATGCTGTTTGATGAACATTTTTTCCTCTGTCATATTGAATATCTTTTAAAAATTTATTTTTAGAAAATGCCTAATTGATTTTAAATCCTTTTGAGATAAAATTTTCAAATAACCCCCTGGTTTAATTGCTCAAATATTTCACCAAGATTCCCCTAGTGTGGAGTGTCATGTTACTCCTCTCTTTCTTTGAACATTTCCAAAGGTTTTCAAATAGATGAAACAGATACATGGAAAAATAGAAATGGCCTTTCAGAATTTCAAAAGAAACACTTCAACAAATTCATTACATTCCAACAGTTATGATGATGCATAGCTATATATATCATAACATTCCAAAATGAAATTTTGGGATGTTATAGACCTACCCACCTTAAGATGAATCTCGCCCTCGAGATTCGGGTTGGCTAGAAAATAGGTGCGGGTGGTCTCTACGAAGATCTTCTTCGCGTTCCCAGGTGGCTTCTTCCTCAGTGTGGTGACTCCACAGAACCTTACAGAACTTGATGGTCTTGCTTCGGGTAACTCTGTTGGTAGTCTCGAGGATTCTGACAGGCTTCTCCTCGTAGGTCAGGTCAATGTCAACTTGTATGGCCTCTAGGGGCATTGTGTCCCTCAAAGGAATATCAGCCATCTCAGCATGGCATTTCTTTAGCTGGGAAACATGGAAAACATCATGAAGTGCGAGAAATCCAACGGAGGCGACCAAATCTTGTGGGGAACGTGTGCAAAACTCTGTCGAGTACCCAAACCTAATCGATTAGCCGTGTCCACGGTCATGGACAGTTTGAGCCAAAGGAACTAAAATTATCTAGAACTCTCAACACAATTAATTATATTAATGTGGGTTATTAATGTCAACTTGGGTATGAGAATATGTTGATGGAACCATCTCATTAATCAACCTACATTGTAGTAATTATGCTTTTGCCCTCTCTTGTTGTAGGAAACATTTGGCTTTATGCAAAAACTTACTACCCCACCTGCCATATTTGCATATAGACTAGATGATTACTTTACCCCCTCTCTTGTGACTCTGACGGCATATTCAATATGCTCAACTATACGGCTGCAACATATCATGTTGCAGAGTACTTTTCCGACCAGGAGTGAGGATACTCTCTATGCTCGATGAGATGCCCTTGGAGTCAGATGGACTCAACTACCTATGGAGCTTTCGCAAGTTTTGGTTTAGTTTATCTCATGAGTTGGCCTTCAGACACTTTATTGTAATCCTTATTGTAATGAAGGACTCGATATGAGATTTTGATTAATTAATGCTTTGTGATTTCCCTTTGATATATATATTGATGTACCGTGTGTGTACCAGCATGATCTTGGGATGGTAGAGAAACACCGGAGATTCGACCTTTCAGGTCGGGTCGCTACAGAAATGGTATCAGAGCACACGCTGACTGTAGGACGTAACCTCTAGGTTTGGAAAAACCTTAGGATTTATTTCTCTTTTGTCTTTAAAATTCTTATACTCTCATCTACTCGTTTCTAATTTCCCTCCGATTTATTTCAAAATTTATAGATGGCCACCTTCATCCCAGTTTTGATCACGGAGTTTTGTCAGCCTGACGCAACGATGCCTTTTGGCAAAGAGCTGATGAGGATCGTCAGGGACGTAAGGATTGCTTTGCCAAGCATCACCGAGACTCCTATCATGTCTTTTCCACAAGACGGACGTTACAGGATCGAGGTGCACATCCCTGGGAAGACCTTTGGAAATCGCAAGGAACCCCTCGACTTCAAGTTTGTGGCACCCATCTGGATACTTGGGAGAGACATGGCCATTCATCGTGCCCTCGGAGTCAGATGGACTCAACTACCTATGGAGGTTCTGCAAGTTTTTGTTTAGTTTATCTCATGAGTTGGCCTTCAGCCACTTTATTGCAATCCTTATTGTAATAAAGGACTCGATATGAGATTTCGATTAATTAATGCTGTGTGATTTCCCTTTGATATATACATTGATGTACCGTGTGTGTACCAGCATGATCTTGGGATGGTACAGAAACACCGGAGATTTGACCTTTCAGGTCGGGTCGCTACACCTATGTAGATGAACATTGACATTTAGAAATAGGTCAATATATAGAATATTAAATGGAGAACGATTTTGAACCTATATTCAAATCCACTCCATCTAACCCTAATGATAGTTGCATTAGTTCATGCAATCTTGTTGCCATGTCATGATCATGCATCATATTGCCGCACTTCTCGTCTATTGATTGTTACCTATCTGCATTGCGGTAGGTCTTGCTTCCATGGACACCTCCGAGTATCCCATCGAAGGAGAGTACCTTCCCGCTCCCCAGAAAGGCAAGCAACCCCATTGATCATTCTGATATCATCCCATTCTCTCGCTCCTGCTCTTGTTTATTGCATTAGGACAAACCTTAAGTTGTTTGTCATTTCCAGTAGTTGAACCCATTCCTCTGCATTACCTGTCATTGTCACAGTAAATAGCTAAAACTTGCAACCTAGCATACCTAGTAGATGCTTGGACCATGATGTGCTTTACCTGCTTTGCTTGCTAAGATTTCTATGCTTATAGTCTTGTCAGGTTATGAACTGCAGTGAAACAATATTGTTCTGATGTGATGAGCTAAATGATGAACCTGATTTGGTATAGGTAGCGATGAGAGGCTATGTAGGAGTACATAGCTGGTTGTCCCATTGGGGCCGTTCTTAGGAACTAAGTTCCGTGTTTGTGATCCAAGACTAGTTACTACCACACATTGGGATACTTAATTGACCCTCTCGACTTATCAACCGCCTAGTCGTTGGTCTAGGAGTTACAAGTAGTTTCTGGTGTTCATAGCAATCTGGAGGCCGTGCGTAGCACCGACCTTAGGGGTGGACTATGACGCGGTAGGCAGTGGCACGGTGTACCAAGGGTCACCCGAATGGTGGTCTTGGGAACCCTGCGCACATTGTTTGGGGCCGTAGCGGAAACTTCGGTCGGACTTCCGTGCGGGTTTAGTCTCAAATAGGCGATAGCCTGGACTAGAGATCTTGTGTGATTGACAGTCGTGGTGGAGTCCCTTGCTGGGCTTCCACTTGAAGGTTGCCAAGGTGCCGAGTTTTTGTGAGCACACATCGATAAGTGGCGAGAGCATGTGTGAAGGAGTACACCCCTACAGGGTATGAATCTGTTTGAATAGGTGCATCCTCGGATATGGACTACTTGGAGAACTCATGTTGTTCATAGTAAACTTGATGGTTAGTAATAAAAATATCAAGACAAGTGTGAGTACCATGGATGGCACTCTCGTAGGTGACGGAAGTGAATCCGTGGTGGTGTATTGATGTGGTGTTAGTGGACTCATGTGCGATATCTGAAATTTGAACAAAGAATTAATATGTGCAGTATAGGTTAGCCAAGAGTCAAAGCTGGCATTACGACATTAACTACACCACTCCCCTTGTTGATACATGAGCATAAATAGGTTAGGTATGTTTTAAAGACTTGGTGAGTACGTTTGTACTCATGTTTGGTTAATAAATGTTGCAGATGACACTCAGGACCCATCCGGTAGGTTCTATCTAGATGTCGACAACGCCGAATAGCTGGTATCCCAGCTACGACCCTATGCCCTGTCGCGGGTTGTAGATAGTTAGGCCATGTGCCATTTTCCTGTTTCATCTGACTGTACTCAGATAGCTTTTAAGCTTCCGCTTGGTTTGTATGAACTTGCTTGTATGACTTGAGTGTCAGGTCATGTGACCCCTACCTGTAAGAAGATAATATGCAAGGCTCCTCTGAGCCTCCTAAATACAAGTTGTGTTGTTGTATGGTTATGTTGTGATGCCATAGTTGTATCTATCCATATCGGGCATGCCATGCGTACATGTGACGTGCAAAAGTATGTATGGGATCCGACACCTAGTCGTGTGCCTCTAGTAGTACTCTTTACAGGGAATTGCCTGTTTGTGCTTCCAACGAGCCCTGGTAGCTTGCTACTACTTAGGACACATTGATTGACTCACATGTATCCTTCTTTGCTGCTGTGTTTGTCCCTTCGAGGAAATGTCTCGCAGTGTAATGGAGTCCCTGTAGCCTGCTATGACTCGTCTATGTGAAGTGATGACATTTATGTCCCACGGTGTAATGGAGTCTTTGTGGCTTGCTATGACTCTTCTACACATGCTTGAGGGTGACACCTGCATTCCTAGGTTATGTATTCTTGTCCCTGTACGTATATGCCACTTCGGTTCTATGACTAGTCATGTCGTCTAGGGTTCTCTGTCATTTGAATGCTAGCGACATATTCACATACGTGAGCCAAAATACGCAAACGGTCCCGGCCAAGGTAAGGCTGCAGCCGTGGAGTTTACCGTGCATGAGGCCGCAAAGTGATGTGATGTGTTACAGGCTGGATTCCTATGACCTAGGATCGGGGTCCCGACACTTAGCGAGAGCCACTTAGCCATCTGGGGGCTTGACACCATATCGACAAGTGACTGGCCTTGCGATGAGGTGGAGCAATGGCCCATCAGCTCACGCATGTTGGAGGATGGCTTGCCGGGTCTTCATCAAGGGGTGCACGTCCTGGTCCAGAGCAAGCGCCGGGGATGTGCTTGGCGCGCATCAGTCCGGGCTTGGGCTGTAGTGTCGGGTTTGTTGGAGTCTTCTCTTGATCGTTTGCTTGGTTTGGCTCGATGTCAAAGGGTTCAACTACTACTGCCTGTGCATAAGTCAGGGGCACTGGGTACCACTATCCTAGTGCACCGACAGTTGCTATCTTCGATTGAAATTGCATCTTGATATAAATGGTAGGATATGTTGAAATGTTGTAACTTTGAGCATGCATAGCTTTTGATCCATGTCTCCTTTGTAGATGATTCATATATGTAGTGGGGCGTACATGATGCCTACATTCATGCTATGCAACTTTTCAACCATGATAGAACGGTGTAAATTGTTGTTTGGTTTAAATTTGCGCAAATGATTACTAAACAGTTTATGTCATATCCAAAAAACCATAGCTCCGATTTTAATGAACTACATATGCAAATTGATTAGAAAAATGTGTATAATACCATGGTGCACTTTATTTTTTATGTTTAATAAATATAAAATGATGTTTTGAGCAGAATAGTACCTAAATGTAAACTTGCTCATGGGGTAGTTTTAGAAACGAGTTATGTTGTTTCCGGCCTCATTTAGAATGCCTAGATAATGTAGTTTTCATATGCTTCACCTCTTTCCATGTTAAGCAACATTTAAAATTGTTGAGTAAATAAATAAGATAGAACTAAATAATTCTAATATGGAGTTTCGTCAACATACAACCCATCATATTGAACTTCATTTAATGTGTAGTATTTGGTTGTTGTGCTTCCCATCCCGTGCATATTTAAACTTGGTCATGCATCATACTTGGTTGTGCATCATACCTTTCTTGTATTTTTATTGGTTGTCATTTCTTCTTGTGGGTAGTTCCGGGTGATGACATTGAGTCCGAGGATCCTGCCGAGAACACTTTTTAGGAGCCAATTCTTCAACCCATTAAAGACCCTAGAGGCAAGATGATCATTACAAGGATCCCCATACTAATTTTTCTATGCTAGTTGTCTCGCTTCTATCATTGTGTCGCCTTTCCTACCACTTGAATGTCAAGCCTCCCAACATTGCCATGAAAAGCCTCTAAACCTCCAATTCCTAGCAAACCATTGTCTGGCTAAGTTACTGTCTGCTCAACCCCTTCTTATAGCGTTGCTAGTCGCAGGTGCAGGTTGATCCATGTGACAACATGGATATCTTGGATGTCACATTATTTATTACTATTTAATTTAATTCACATACATACTTGGTAAAAGGTGTAAGGTTTGGCCTTTTACTTGGTGATTTGTTCCACTTTTGCCGCCCTAGATTCCGTTTACTGGTGTTATGTTCCATATTGAGAGCTCCTAACATGCTTGGGGTTTGTTATGGGGACCCCCTTGATTAGTCATTTTGGGAAAAAAACTCTCTCGGCAAGGCCCACCTATCAGGGTAGGATGCACATGATCACCTATGGGGTAGTAAGCCCCTTTGTTGTTCGACAGGACCGAACTCGGATGCATAAAGAGCGTAGATAGTGAGACAGCAAGGTGATCGGGAAGCTAGTGTTTTACCCAGGTTCGAGCCGTTGTGAAGCGCAAAACTCTATTCCTAATTTGGTGGATTGATCATAGGAGCACGAAGGACACACATCTCTCAAGCCTGGCAAGTGTTGCCTTCGGGGAAGCGGTTACGTGAGTACAAGTGTCCAAAGGTCTGAATCTTTAGCTAGGCTGCCTTGGGCCTCCTTTTATAGCTCAAGGGGCAACCACAATGGCAAAACAGACATTTCTGATGATTATATAGCTAACAGTGCTATCATACCTAACTCTAGCACTTAGGACAAAATGCCATCAATACAGTCTAGGTGGCGTGCGGAGGTGCATCCTCGGCAAGCTTCTACCACCGCTCTAGCTAACTATTGCACCACAGCTTGACACGCCTCTAGACGAGTGTCAAGGGGGCATAATCTATCTTCCAGGGTGTCGCCACGTGCTTAGCAAGAGCCATCTACCCGCCCGGGAGCTCGACACCGCATTGACAAGTGACTGGCGTTGCGATGTGGTGGAGCGGTGGCCGACCGGCTTGCTCTTGTCGGGGATGGCTTCTCGGGTCTTCTTATAGTTGCACGCACCTCGGTCCCCGGCAGGCACCGAGGATGTGCTTGGCGTGCTCCGGGCCCATCCTAGGCTGTTGTATTGATCTTGTCGGCGTTGCTTGGCCTATTGTAGGTTTCTTCTACCAGAGTCTTGGTCTTGAAAGTTTGTTTGGTTCACACTTGTGTTGTTGGGTTCTGCTACTAATGCCTCTGCGTAAGTCAGGGAACTAGGTACCCCTGTCCTAGTGCACCGACAGGAGCCCCCAGGTCTGGCCCACACGTGCTCGCCCAGCGCCATTGGGTCAGGCCCAAAATTTATGCCCAAGCGCATAATGTGAGGGACTAACCGCCAAATTACTAGTCAACATTGACCCACTACCTCAGGCCATTTGCGCTGCATGCATTGCTGGGATTTTGCCATAGGTGCGCATGACTTAAAGGCCTGGGCCTAGTGCACCATGGATTGGATCAATGGGGCGGTTACCTGTTCGCACGTGAACGTGGGTAGTGAAAGTGGTGGAGACAAACGATAGCCTTTGGAGTGGAGGAGAGACAGCCCCCTTGCCCTCCCCTGTAAATTGGGAGGCCACAACGGCGTTGCTCATCCATCTCCTTCTCCTGCTTGGTCCTAAATCCACAAAGCTCACCCTTCTTTCTCCTGTCTTCAGTCGCACCAGCCACCATCATGACCAGGGGGCAAGGGCAACCCCTAGCTTCCGCCGCGACAACGAGGTCCTCTTGTCGGAATAATGCCACCGCTTCAGCCATGGAGGTGGAGGATGGTTCCAGCGTGGCCAGTGGGAGTGTTTGAAGAGGTCGACGCCGACGCGAGGCTCGTGGTTGAGGGAGGCCCGCTCTTCCTCTGCCGACGGATCATCCTCCAGTGGCGGGACGCACCGAAGGTACGATGCTACAGTTCATTGTCAGGCTGCACGGCCCTCCCCATAGTCACTTGTGTCTCCCTCGCCCTTTCGCTAGTGTGATGGAGGTCAACAAGATGCATGCGATGTAGTTGTGGGTGCACGACTGCTGTAATGGCGCCGTGCGGGTGGACGTCGAGTTTCTGGAGCATCGTGTCATGTTTCTCAGGCGTGGGTGGAAACCTTGTTTCGTGCCCACAAGTTCACGGGTGGGCATGTCCTTCGCTTAAAATTGGTGGAGGCCTACATGCTCTCTGTCAAGATCTACGTTCAGGAGCTCATCTTGGCTGCTGTGAAGAGAGCTCGAGCGACGTTGAAAGTTCTTGCTCGACTAATAGCGACGAGGAGGATAGTGTCGGTGAAGATGACGACGGCGAGCCCCTAGCCATCAAGTTGGAGTACGCTGACTCAGGTTCCCGCTGACCGTCGGTCCCTCCATCACCGTCAGCTAGACTCCCCGATAGAGTGATTTGCCGGGGTTTCTTGACTTGGGCGATGCCTTATCCCCTAGCTGGATCCCAACAGGCTCGTGGACTTCGGCTTTGTGTCCCTTTCCGGTGGTCCTGCTGATCCGCGCCATGCTGGTCCTTATGGGGTCGTGCTGCGCTTCTGTTGGGGCCCTCCTTTTGTTCTTTTTCCCTTTAGTAGCTTGTTCTTAGGGGAGAAAGACAAATAAAGGCTTATTAAATAAGTGCCCTTTAATGTAATATTTATTCATTTTGCACTAGAAATGAGTGAAATAAAGTTATTTCTCATCCTTAAGTACTATCCTTTTCCCCGTTTGTTTCTACTGTGTCAGTATGTTTGTTATTCCCGCATGGAACCGCTTGCCGGGTCACTACTAACCACGAGTGCCAAAGGACAACGGGATGGCATCGTTCCTCGGCAGGGCTCCTTGCCGGTATCGGCGCATCCCCCGAGAGCTGATGATCATCAGAAGCTGAGGGAATAGCTCGTCCTGACAAGGGTTTTCACCACGTGGAGGAATCCATCGTACACAACTGAAAGGAGATCAAGGGTTTACTTTAACGGAGTAAACAACATAGAACATGGGATACATGATTAGACTTATCTTTTTAGGGAGTATCCCTTTTTGGAGTATGTTGGGGCGTCGTCCTTGTTCCTTCGCCTTCCTTCTATGTTTTCCTGGTGGTCAAACACGTAGGGCGAGATGCCTCTATCCCCCGAAGAGAGAATGTCACAAGAAGGATTATAGGCTCAACAAGTACTCTAGCAAATATTTAGAACTTAAAAGAGATAACTTTGCAATCATAAAAATGCCTAATGAAAATGCAATGCGATGATATGATGCAATGCCTATCTTTATTATTGTTGCAAAGGGTCTGCTCCTAGCTTTGTATAAAGGTTTACCTCCAACTTCGGCAAGGCTTGTACAAAAGGTGGCACCCGGGGACTGGGCTCGATAGCCATGCCTCATGGGTAGAAGTTACGAAGATGCTCAATATTCCATGTGTTAAGGACCTTGGTGCCATCTTCAGTCTCCAGATGGACTACGCCAGGTCTGGTGACTCATGCTACCCGGTAAGTGCCTACCCACTTTGGCGTCAACTTGTTGGTACCATTGGCAGTCTCATCACGCCTAAGGACAAGGTTGCCTTCCTCAAGGCTCCAGGCGTGGACCCTATGGCTTTGATAGAGGCATAGGGCTTGCTGGTAGCGTGAAGCATGCAAAGCGTCCCGGAGATGATTTTCCTCAAGGAGCATGCCATCGTCATGCCGTAGTTTCTCTTGCTCTACTTCATCATACGCAAGTACTCGAGGTGACCAATATATGAGTTCCATGGGGAGCACTGCTTCCGCCCCATACACTAGGGAGATGGGTGTATGGCCGGTAGCTTGATTTGGTTTGATTTTGAGGGACCAAAGAACCACCAGCAGCTCATCTATCTAGCTTCTGCCGCTACTCCGTGGTCTATCAAAAGTCCTTGCCTTGAGTCCTCGTAGCACTTCAGCATTCATCCTCTCGACTTGTCCGTTGCTTCTTGGATTGGCAAGAGAGGCGAAGGAGACCTTCCAAGGATTTGTCTGTATTGCATGAAGGCATGGCTCGTGAACTGGGTGCCTTGTCGGTGATCACTCTGTTGGGCACTCCAAAATGGCACATCAGTCCTTTCATGAATTTGATAGGTCACTATGTGGTCACCTTCCTCACGGGCTGCACCTCGGTCCACTTTGTGAACTTGTTGATTGCTATGAACAAGAACACAAAGCCCTCGACATCACGGGGAAAGGGGCCCAAAATATCGAGCCCTCTGACCGAGAATGGCCAGGATAACGGGATCGTCTCGAGAGCTTGCTCTGATTGATGGATATTCTTTGAATAGAACTGGCAGGCTTCACATTTGGTGACCAACTCAGTTGCTTCTTGGAGGGCACTAGGCCAATAGAAACTCTGTCGGAAGGCTTTCCCGGAAAGGGCCCTTGATCTAATGTGAGGGCCACATATGCCTCCGTGAATCTCTGCCAACAGCTTCAGTCCATCCTCCTGACAAATGCACCTCAATTTCACACTGTTTGGTCGTCTTCTGTACAAGGTGTCATGGACAAACAGGTACAAACTTGATTGACGGGATACTTTTGCAGCCATATCTTGCTCTTCGGGAAGTTCTCCTATTTGAATGACGTGGACTATATGATGTGCCCATGTTGGAGACTCTGGCTTGACAACGAGGACTGAAGGCATCTTGTGAGAGCATGGCTTAATAGGAATGATAGACTACTCATATCAACAAGGAATTCCTTCTTTTCTAGAAGCCCACTCAAAAAGAACTCCAAAGTTAAGCGTGCTTATCTTGGAGCGATTTTAGGATGGGTGACCGACCGAGAAGTTGGTCCTGGGTGCGCACGAGCGAGGACAAAGTGCGTAGGAAAGACTAGTTTTGGTCTGTGGGGACAGTCTGGATCCCGCCAGGCGTAACGGGGTGTTACAATTGGTATCAGAGCTGACCCTTGTGGTTACATGGGCATGTGCGGGCCAAGTGCACGAGCATGTGGCGCATGGCATGTGTTGCCCGTCGTTGCACACAGCATGTCACATGTGCTGGACTGGATGCTTATACGTGTGCCAAAAGGGAACGTTCCTGATGGGCCGACGAGGACGTCGGTTCCTTTGAGTGGGGGTGTATGTGAGAGCCTGGCTTAATAGGCATGATAGACTACTCATATCAACAAGGAATTCCTTCTTTTCCGGAAGCCCACTCGAAAAGAACTCCAAAGTTAAGCATGCTTGGCTTGGAGCGATTCTAGGATGGGTGACCAACCAAGAACTTTGTGCGGGGTGCGCACGAGTGAGGACAAAGTGCGCAGAAAAGACTAGTGTTGGTCTGTGGGGCTAGTCTAGATCCCGCCAAGCATAACGGGGTGTTACACATCTCCTCGTCCGTGGGAGTGCTTATCTCGACCGCGAGAACCTGGGGTTCTGTAGGAGAGAGCTGCTCACCAACCGAAACGGGACTTCCCCCGACAACTTCTCTATCGACGACTTCGGGAAGCTCTGCCGGGAAATTCTTGTTGGAGTTCAGCTTTCTCCTTTTCCTGGTCATCGCTGATGGTGATACTGATGGTTTAGTGAGGCGGAGGACAAAAGACCCTGGTTCCATAGGAAGCTACTGTGCGACGCACTTCGATAGGTGATCGGTGATTCTGTTTTCTGCCCGTGGCACATGCTTTGCTTGGAGTCCATCAAAGTGCTCCTCTAGTTTCCTCACTTCTTGTACGTATTCTTCCATCAACAGGCTTTGATAATCTTTGTTAACTTGCTTCACCACGAGCTGAGAATCTCCTCGGATGATTAGTTTCTTGATTCCCAAATCCATTGTGATTCTGAGTCCGACAAGGAGCCCCTCATACTCAGCTTTGTTGTTGGTGGCCTCCTCCCGGGGAAATAGCATCTGAACCACATACTTGAGGTGATCTCCGGTCGGGGCGACGAGGAGCAGGCCTGCTCCGGCACCCTAGAGCGAGAAAGCACTGTCAAAGTACATGATCCAATCCTTGGGCGCTTCTTTGCCGGGGAGAATTTTCTTTGGAACCTCTTCATCTGGCCTGGGTATCCATTCTGCAATGAACTCCGCCAACACCCTGCTCTGAATTGTGGAAGTGCTCTCATACTTGAATCCAAAACTCGACAGCTCTACTGCCCACTCAACTATCCTGCCAGTGGCTTTGGGATTCCACAATATACGCTGTAGCAGAAAACGGGTGACAACTGTGATCTCGTGGGGTTGGAAGTAGTGGTCAGTTTCCTCAAGGACATGATGAGGCCAAAGATCAGCTTTTGCTCTCCGGAGTACCTTGACATAGCCCCCTGTAACAAGGAGCCGACAAAGTACACTGGTTGCTACACCACCTTCTTCTTCGCCTCTTCCTTAGAACTTCCTTTGCTTGCTTGCTGAGGTTCCCCTTGGTCTGTATCAGGTCCTGCCATGGATACTGCGGTTTTGTCCCCGGTAACATCAGTCGCAACGGTTGCATCTTCATCCACTTCTTGCTGCACCACCAGCGCTGCACTAACAACTTGATTTGTTGCCACCAAGTATAGCAACAATGGTTCTTTCGGTTTAGGAGCGACCAAGGTGGGAGCAGAGGAAAGGTAAGCTTTCAGATCTTGCAGCGCTGCCTTTGCTTCCGGGGTCTACTTCATCGGACCAGCCTTGTTCAGAATCTCGAAGAACGGCATAGCGTGTTCAACGGATTTGGATATGAACCTACTCAACGTGGAAACACATCCGATCAAATGTATGATGTCCAGGATGGTCTTGGGTGCTTGTACCTACTCAATTGCTTTGATCTTGTCGGGATTGGCTTCTATTCTTTGTTGAGATACAAAGAACCAAGCAGCTTGCCAGATGGGACACCGAACACACATTTCTCAGGGTTGAGCTTCAAATTGATCTTGCGCAAGTTTGCAAAAGTTTCTTCCATGTCTTGTATGAGAGTTCCTTCGTTCGTGGTCTTGACTATTATGTCATCCATGTAGGCGTCCACATTTCTATGCAACTGAGGTCCAAATCCAATCTGTACGGCTCTGGCAAAGGTAGAACCAACGCTATTTAACCAAAAGGCATCCGTACAAAGCAGCATGTGCCGCACGGAGTTATGAACGTGGTCTTTTCCTCATCCTCCTTAGTCACGAATATCTAGTGGTATTCGGAGTATCCATCCAAGAAGGAAAGCAAGTCACACCCGGAAGTGGAATCAACAATCTAATTGATGCGCGGCAAGGGAAAAGGGTCCTTTGGGCATGCTTTGTTCAAGTTACTGAAATCTATGCAGAGCCTCCATTTCCATTCGCCTTGGACACCACTATAGGGTTGGCTAACCAAGTTGGATGCAACACTCCTCTACCGAACCAACTGCCTCGAGTTTCTTGATTTCTTCGGCAATGAACTGTTGCCGCTCCAAGGCTTGCTTCCTAACCTTTTGTTTGACGGGCCTGGTGTGAGGGCAGACAAGAAGGTGGTGCTCAGTTACCTACCTGGGAACACCGAGAGTGTTAGATGGTTGCCAGGAAAATACATTGACATTCGCCCACAAGAAGGCAACGAGCGCACTTTCCTATTTGTCAGTAAGGGTGGTGCTGATGGTGAACGTGCCACCAGTGCCATCCAGCCCTGCCAGGATCTTCCTCCTCTCGGGATAGGTGACCTTGGAATTCTTGCTAGCGGAACTCTCCGGCAGGTCATCGTCAGGTGTAGCGCATTCCGACGAGGAACACTTCCCGGAGGCCTTGCCTGTATTCATGCTAGGCTTCTTTACTTTCTTCTTTGCTTTCGTTGATTCCTTGGTGGGAGCTAGAGTTCAACTCCCCGCCAAACATCACAGGCAAAGTGATCTTTAACATGGGGCGACTCCTGGCGGGGTTGACTCCTTGAAATGTACCCATAGCTTTGAGCTCTCCGTCAGGGATCTGCAGCCTTTCAACCACCTTAGGGTAGACCATGTTCAATCCTGCCCCACCGTCAACTAACATCTTGGTGACTTTGCGGTTGCGAATTGTCAGGGAGACCAACAACAACAAGCATCTGACCTCATTGGTGCGGTCAGGATGGTCCTCTTCATCAAAGATGATAGGCGTTCGGGACCATCTAAGTGGTCTTCTGGAGTCTGCAGCTTGTTCCAGAGCGTTGACCTCACACACCCACTACTTGAGCTGGTGGTGAGAGAAATGCAAGGATGCACCCCTATCAACACACATGGATTTAGTTGCCTTCGGGAATTTTCGATCATTGGAATCTTACTCTCCATCCTCATCCTCACTCCTATCATCTTCTTCTTTCTTCTCATGCCCTCTGGCTGGTTGTTCCTTCTGCTATGGGGCCGTACCGCGGCGGCCTCCTCTACCGCCACGGCCCTTCCCGGTAGCACCATCTTGGTCTTTCTCCTTCTCACGCTTCTTGTATTCATCCCTTTGATTCTCAGCAAGCTGCTTAACTTGGTGACATTCTTGGATATCATGACCTTTGGTGTGGTGGATTTTACAGTATGTCCCTTCGGCCTTTCCATCTTTCTCAGCGGCAGCGGCCTCTCGGCAATCAGCGCATGTGGCAGCCCCTTGCCGAGGGCCTTAGCCTTGGCCTTCTTGCCTGTATCGAGATCACCAGAGCCCTCAATGGCGAACACTGCTTTTTCCCTTAGGCTTCTTGTTGCACTTTTGTTTTTCCCCTTCGGGCCAAGGGCATCATTGTCTTCATCTGAATCGACTTTGATGCCATCCTCCTCTCCGGGAAGTCGCCTTCCTTCGTCAGCACGAGCACACTTGTCCGCCAATGTGTACAACTCATTGACGGTCTTGGGGAGTCTGACATTCATCTTGGCCTGCATCCTCCTATTGTGCACACTTGAATGGTACGCGACAATCATGACTGCAGGATGTATCTCTGGAATGTTGTAGTGCACTCGACTGAATATCTGGATGTACTTCTGCAAAGTTTTTCCTGCCTTCTGCGGAAGAACTTGCAGGTCGTTGGGCTGTCCCGACTCCTGGTAGCCACCTGTGAAGGTGCTGACGAACTCGTCGCACAAGTCAGCCCATGATAAGATGGACTTCTCCGACAGGTGCATCAGCCACGATCTCACATTTTGGCTTGAGTGCCAAGGGGAAATAATTGGTGAGCACCTTCTCATCTCTTCCTCTAGCAACCTGAACAACTATCGTGTAGATGCCCAAGAATTCCGCCGGATTCAGTTTTCCATCGTAGTTTTCCATCAGCTTAGGCAGGCTCGCAAGTCAATGTAGGGCACCCAACCTCATAAGGCAGGTACCCGCCAACATTGGGCGTGGGGTCGCCAGCACTTGGACCGCTACACTTGTCGGATTGACGGTGTGCTTCTCGGCACTGCCCTATGGTGATGTGCGCGTCTTCTTTTTGTCGACCCTCTAGGACACACCCCTGGTATCGGCGGTCGCGCGGGCCGAACAAGGCCATAGATGCCTCATCGAGCTCGTCGGCATGTGAAGTTTGCTGTGGCTGCCTCTGGGTGTGTTGTTGCGGAGGGGACTGCACCATTGGCATAGATCCCTCGACGTGACTATCGTCATGTTGGGATTTGTTGGCTTCAACGAAGGATATCAAGCTCTAGATGGTAGCCCTCCACTCGTTCATCTTGTCAGCCACTGGCGGAAGCTTAGCAGCCGCTGGGCTCGCGCCATGGCTTCCGATGTCATATCCGGCATGGCGAAAGAGGCAGACCACGATGTCGCTCAACTCTTGGTGGAACCAAGAGGGACGTCGTCGCATTCTTGTCGCCATGCGCCGCTCGCTGGGGCGGCCCGACATGGATGAGGCCGAGCCTGTGGGTTTGCGGCCCCGCTCTACGCTCTGTTTTGCTCTGTATGAGGTGTGCACCTAGTAGTCGCGCCGGTGATCGGGGCAGCTAGGGGATCGTGGCTCGCTTCGGATTGGGAACTACTCTGGCGGTCGCGGCCATCTACGCGATAGGGAGGTGGAGACTGGTCGTTTCCTCGCCTGTGGCACCAGGGCCATGCTCACCAAGTTGTTGTTTCTGTTGCTCCTCTCCAGTGTTCCCTACTCCAATTTCAGCCACGGGGGACATGACGGTAGCGCCTCCTACGCCAGCCGCATCGCCCATGATGCCCGGCTCACTCGCAACTGCCGTAGTGCCAATGGCCTCCGTAGCTGCATGCAAGGGAGCCTTTGAAGTGGAGGGATGTGCGGTCGCGACGAACTTCTTCTTGGTATCCATGGATGAAGAAGACAATGAGGAAGGTCGGTTCGCTGCTCATGCACTCGGGTTCGCACAAATGACGCCCTTACCTTGTGCACCAAAGATGTCGAGGCAGGATGCACTCGATCACCTATGGGGCAGTAAGACCCTTTGTGGTTCGGCAGGGGCGACATCACCTACACAAAGAGCAGAGATTATAAGACAACACGACGATGAGGACGTTGGTGTTTTACCCAGGTTCGGGCAGCTATGAAGTGTAAAACCCTACTCCTGGTTTGGTGGATTGATCAAAGGAACACGAAGGACGCGCAACGCTCAAGCCTGGAAAGGGTTACCTTTGGGGGAGCGGTTACGTGAGTACAAGTGTCCAAAGGTCTGTATCTTTAGCTAGGATGCCTTGGGCCTCCTTTTATAGCTCAACGGGCAACCACAATGGAAAAAAAGACATTGTCTGATGAATAGATAGCTAACAGTGCTATCATACCTAATTCTGGCACTGAGGAGAATATGTCGTAAGTACAGTCTAGGTGGCGTGCAGGGGTGCATCCCTAGCAAGCTTCTACCACCGCTCTAGTTAACTATCGCACCATAGCTTGACACGCCTCTAGACGGGTGTCAAGGGGGATAATCTATCTTCCAGCATCTCACGACGTGCTTAGCGAGATCCACTTACCCACCTAGGAGCTCGACACTACATCAACAAGTGACTAGCATTGTGAAGTGGTGGAGGGGTAGCCGATCGACTCGAGCTTGCCGGGGGATGGCTTGATGGGTCTTCTCATAGGTGGACGTGTCTCGGTCCCTGGCAGGCATCGGGGATGTTCTTGGCACATTCCAGTCCCGTCCTAGGCTATTGTATTAATCTTGCTCGCGTTTCTTGGCCTATTGTAGGTTGCATCTGCCGGAGTCTTGGTCTTGGATGCTTGTTTGAGTTGTGATAAGGGCACGACCTCGGACGTGCCGATGATTTGTCCCGATCTTTTATGATGCAACGAACTTCTTCAAAATACATTGTAAAATCTCCCAATTATGTGAATCAGTACACGTAACCTGAAGATGGGGTGACGACGACTAACGGATAATTCCTCGAGACATGAGAAACCTTCCTCCAGAGTAGACGTAACCAACGCGCAACCCGTTGATGCCGACAGAGCTCGAGCCAACTGCAGCCTTCATGCAGTAAATACAAATAAATAAATAACGATGACACCCTAAGATGGCTGCTTAATAGTCGATATACACGTTGTCTAAACTGTAGGAAATAACCTGGAAAATAAAACCTCCTTTTACCGAACTGACTTCATCCTATTTTATGGTGCACACAGGTGATATGTCTCCAACGTATCTATAATTTATGAAGTATTCATGCCATGTTTACAATAATTCTATATAGTTTATGAACTAACACGGACTGATGCTGTTTTCAGCAGAACTACCATGGTGTTATTTTTGTGCATGAATAATAGTTCTCGGAATGAGCTGAAAATTTACGAAGAATATTTTTGGAAATATAAAAAATATTGGAGCGAAGAGTCAGCGGAGAGGAAGGCCAAGGAGGCCACAAGCCACAGGGGTGCGCCCCTAGGGCGCCCCCCTGGCTTGTGACTTTCTCGGGAACCTTCTGCATGTGGGACCGACGCCAAAAACTCCTATCAATACAGAAACCACCGAAAAGAAACCTAGATTGGGAGTTCCGCCACGGCACATCTCCAGAGCAACTAAAAACCAATCGGGAGCCCGTTCCGACACCCTGTCGGAGGGGAAACCATCACTAGAGGCTATGTTCATCATCCCGTCGCTCTCCATGACGAGGAGGGATTAGTTCACCCTCGGGGCTGAGCGTATGTACCAGTGGCTATATGCTTGATCTCGCTATCTCGTATTCACCAGATGGCACGATCTTGATGTACCGCGAGATTTATTGATATAGATGAATCGTATGGAGTTTTCCCCTCTCTATCTTGTTGTGATGAATTGATTTTTCCCTTTGAAGTTTTCTTATCGGATTGATTCTTTAAGGATTTGAGAACACTTGATGTATGTCTTGCGATGGGATATCCGTGGTGACAATGGGATGTTCTATTGATCCACTTGATGTATGTTTTGGTGATCAACTTGCGGGTTTCGTGACCATGGGAATCTATGCATATGGGTTGGCACACGTTTTTTTCTTGACTTTCCGGTAGAAACTTTAGGGCACTCTTTGAAGTTCTTTGTGTTAGATTGAACATGATGAATCTGAAAATATGTGATGCATATCGTATAATCAAGGCCATGGATGCTTGTGGTGACATTGGAGTATCTAGGTGACATTAGGGTTTTGGTTAATGTGTATCTTAAGGTGTTATTTTAATATGAACTCTAGGGCTGTTTGTGATACTTATAGGGATAGCTCATAAGATTGATCGGAAAAGATAACTTTGAGGTGGTTTCGTACCCGACAATAATTTCTTCATTAGTTCTCCACTATTTGTGACTTTGGAGTGAACACTTTGTCGAATGAGAGGTATTTACATATGATTCAACAATGTTAGTATTGCTGAGAGAAATTGCACTAGTGAAAGTATGGACCCTAGGCCTTGTTTCCAAGCATTTATACAACAATTTGCTCGTTGTTTACTATTTGTTGCATTGTTGTTTTTATATTTTCAAATTACAAAATCCTATATCTACCATCCATATTGCATTTGTATCACCATCTCTTCGCCGAACTAGTGCACCTATACAATTTACCATTGTATTGGGTGTGTTGGGGACACAAGAGACTCTTTGTTATTTGGTTGCAGGGTTGTTTGAGAGAGACCATCTTCATCCTACACCTCCCATGGATTGATAAACCTTAGGTCATCCACTTGAGGGGAAATAGCCGCTGTCCTACAAAACTCTGCGCTTGGGGCCCAACACAAGTCTACAAGAAGAAGGTTGTGTAGTAGGCATAAAGCTCTTTTCTGACGCCATTGCTGGGGAGGTGAGTGATTGAAGGTATATATTTAGATCTTGCAATTGAATCTTTTAGTTTCTTGTTTTTCACTAGTTTGGTTTTATAAAATAAAACAAAAAAATGGAATTGAGGTTGCCTCATATGCTTCACCTTTTTAATGTCTTTCGTGAAAATGATGGAAATGTAAATTATGCTTAAGTGTTAGAAGAAGAAGTTATGAAAATGTTTGGCACTAACTATTTGAATGATGAGCATGATAGTGATATTTTTAGTATGAATTCTCTGAATATTCATGATGCTAATGATATGCAAAGCCACAAGCTTGGGGATTCTATGTTCGATAAAGATGATATTTTTGTCCCCCAAGTTTTGATGAGAAAAACTATTATGATGATAGCATGCCTCCTATATATGATGATTATTGTGATGAAATGTATGCTATAAAGAGTAATGACAACCATGAAACCTATTATCATGATTTTAATATTCAATGTGGTTATGCCAATCAAGTGTTACATGATAGTTATTTTGTTGAGTTTGCTCCCACTACTATGAATGAGAAGAAGTTTGCTTATGTGGAGAGTGATAAAATTTCTATGATTGTGCATCATGAAAATAATGCTTTATGTGCTGGTTATATTATTGAATTCCTTCATGATGTTACTGAAAATTATTATGAGGGAGGAACATATTCTTGTAGGAATTGCAATAATATCAAGTTTCCTCTCTATGCATTGAAAGTTTCAAAGTCATGCTTGTTTTGCCTTCTTATGCTAGTTGATTTTTGCTCCCATAAATTGTTTTCTCATCAAATCCCTATGCATAGGAAGTGGGTTAGACTTAAATGTGCCTGTCATGAGATTCATGATGCTCTCTTGCATGTATCAATTACTATTACTATGTGAGCATCATTGAAATCATCATGTCTAGCTAAAAGGCATTAAAGAAAAGTGCTTGTTGGGAGACAAACCAACACTTTTACTTTATGTTTTTATGTGTTTACATGATTAAGCTGCCGTATTAATCATGTTTTGTGTCTTTTATTTCAATAAAGTGCCAAGTAAGGCCTTTGAGATAGTGTGGTTACTTGCTTGTTTGATTCTGTGCAAAAACAGAAAGTTTTGGGTCCAGTATATGAATTATCTGATTTCACTGGATCTTCAAAAAATTCTGAAATTTTTACACGAAGTTTACCTGCAAATTCCTTGAGTTTTCGTAATTTATCAGAAGTTTTAGAGTCAGGGAAGTATGCGGACCATTAATATGTTTACAGACTGTTCTGTTTTTGACAGATTTTGTTTTGCATGCATAGTTTGCTTGTTTCAAGTATTCCTATTGCTTATATCGAGTAATACAAATTGTGGGAATGATGGAATACAGTAGGTATTATGTGAGAAAAATTATGGATCTTGTCTTGACAGTACCCAAGGGAATGATCTATCTGTATTACACTAACCCTTCTCACAAAGTCCGTTAAGTTTTGTGTGATTGAAGTTTTCGTGTTTCCGGGGCATCTCCTCTTTCGTCTTCAACACTACCGGTATATCTTACTTGGAGCTATATTTTTATTCATCACATAATATGAGTTTTTCTTGGAGCGTCATTTTATTTTGTTGTCCTCAGTTAGGTGTTATTTATAATCTTGTTTTTCAATAAAAAGTTCCAAGAATTGCCTTTAGGATGCTTGGATTGCAAGTTTGATGTGTGATGTGTAAAAACAGAAACTTCTGCTGTAGTGTTTGAATTTTCATATTTTACTCGAACATGGAAAGTTTCTAAAACTTTTACACACTTTTTCATACGAATTTTATAGCATTTTCTAAATTTTCATAATTTTGTGTGTTAGATAAGTACACTGTTTTCATAAATTGCTACAAACTGTTCTGTTTGGACAGATTGATGTCATAGTTTTGTTATCTACTTATCCTATAGTTTCCATAGCCTATTTTGGTAGATATAAATAGTGTAAATATACAGTACCTAATGTTTGAAAATTATTATGAAACTTGTCTTGGCAGTACATAAAGAGTTGGTTTATTATGTATACTAACCTATCTCATGAGTTCTTTTCGAGTTTTGTGTGGATGAAGTTTTTGAGAATAGGTGAAACCGGGATATGAGAAGATTGAACGAGATACAAAAGATCAAGCTTGGGGATTGCCAAGGCACCCCAAGTAAATATTTCAAGAAGTCTCAAGCATCCAAACTTTGGGATGCTCCACATCCCACCTCTCTTCATCAACAATTATTGGTTGGCCTATGTAGAGCCTAAATTTTTATTCATTCACATTATGTGTGCTATTCTTGGACTACTATTTTTTACTTTGCTTGATATTTAATAATATATTATGAAATTATTTATTGAGAGATAGATAGAGTCCTCACATAGCTACTTAATTGTTTGACTACTCATTGATCTTCACTTATATCTATTTGGAGTAGTTTGTCAATTTGCTCTAGTGCTTCACTTATATCTTCGTAGAGCATGGCGGTGGTTTCATTTTATAGAAATTGATGAACTCTCATGATTCACTTATATTATTTTGAGAGTCTCTAAATAGCATGGTAATTTGCTTAGGTTATGAATAGTCCTAATATAATGGGCATCCAAGAGAAATATAATAAAAACTTTCATATAATGTGCATTGAATAACTATGAGAAGTTTGATTCCTTGAATAAAGTTTTGAGATATAAAGATGGTGATATTAGAGTCATGCTAGTGAGTAATTGTGAATTGGTAGAAATACTTGTGTTAAAGGTTTGTGATTCCCGTAGCATGGACATATAGTGAACCGTTATGTAACGAAGTCGGAGCATGATTTGCTTATTGATTGTCATCCTTTGTGTGAGGGTCGGGAGCGCACGATGGTTAACTCCTACCAACCTCTCCACTAGGAGCATGCTTCTAATACTTTGCTGTCACAACCCTAGTACGAGTCATAGGCTAGTAATGTGTTTGCATCATCATCATCATCTATGCATCAATATGAAATGGGGAGAAGAAGAAAACCCCACCCACTTAATGAATTATAGGATTTCTAGATAAATGAAATTTCAACAAATCCAAAATGCCCATAAAAAATGTCCCCTATGTCTGATAAATAGGGACATGGATATACCAGGGGGCATTTGTATTATTTGAACATTTAAAATAATTTGAATTAATGGTTTACATCCCTGGAAAATAACAAATAAAGCAAATATCATTATCACTGTTTCCAAAATAATCTGAAACTATTATTATAAGTTTGGAATATTCAAACTACAATTTAGAAAATATGTGGGTCATTTTATAAAAGTCATTGGACCTGCAAAGGAAATAAATAAATATTAGAAAACGGAAAACAGAAGTTAAAAAAAAAAGGCAGAACGGGCTTACCTGGCCCAAGAAGGAGATGGCCCAGCCCACCAGGGCCAAGCGGTCATCTTCAACCTCTGCCAGTAGGCAGAGGCGAAGTGCCGCGCGGCGCCGGGAGGCCTCCACCTCCTCCCTGCCTGGTCGCCCGCCTGGAGGCCCCAGGGCGCGCCAGCTCGCCGTCGCCGAGTTCTTCTCTCTCTCTCCCTCGCGGTCGCGCTCTCTCTCTCTCTCGCCTTTCTCCTCTCGGCTCCGCCATGACCGACCCACGATTCTCCGATGTGCCGTCGTTCTAGCCAACCCCGAGTCCTCCTGAGCCAGCCAATCGCTCCGCCCGGACCTCCTCCACCTCCCAGACAAGCCACGCATCGCCGGAGGGCTTCTATCACCGTCGCGCCGTCTTCTTCCTCCTCGGGTCGCCGGAGGGGAATTCGAGGCTCGCCGTCGATTCCGACCACCCCCGAGGCCACTGACTAGCTCCCTGGATCCACAGTGAGCTCCTCCTCCTTCCCCCTATGTTCCCCCTCTCTTCCTCGCGCCGTAGCTAGCCTAGCCGTCGGACCCGAATCCACCTCGCCGTCGTGGTCGGTCGTCGCCGTGCGTGCAGACCCCTAAGCTCACGCGCGTGTGCATGAATGAACTCCTGGAGTTCACAGGAGCTCGTAGAACCCATCGCCCGGTCGTTCCGTGCCCTGTGTCGCGTTTGCGTCCGAACCCGAGCTCCGGCCGCCGCCACGAGCTCGTTTCCGGCGAGCTCCGGCGATCTCGTGACCTCCTGCGGCTCCGGATGGATGCGGTTGTGCGCGGGCTACTCGCCAGTGGTCTTAGCTCGCTAGATAACCCCCTGTAGAAGAAACCCGACGGTCGCCGCCGTCTCTGGAGGTCACCGGCGTCAAGTCGCCGGCCAACTCCGGTGGGTTTGACCCAGGTGGACCCCTGGCTTGACTCTGTGAGTCAATGACAGGTGGGGCCCCTGTCCAGATTAGTTAAGTTAATCACGGATTACTTTAAATCATTTAGTTAAACTAATGTGACACTAACAAGTGGGCCCCGGTCTGCTAATTAGTTAGGATTAATTTTAATTAGTTAGTTAAACTAACCAGACACTGGCATGTGGACCCCACATGTCAGGTTTGACTCTCGGCTGAGTCAGCTGACCAGCTGATGTCATCATGACATCATGCTTATGTCATAACTCATTTTCTTATTTTAAAATAATTCCAGAAAATGTTTAAAACTTTGAAAAATCATATAAATTAATCAGTAAATCAGATGAAAATAATTTATATATGAAAATTTATCAGAAAAATCCAATGAATCCAATGGTGCTACTCTCATGCATGATAGAGCAACCCAAATAGGTGAACTTGGACATTTTAGCATTAGGTCATTATATGGAATTTGAAATGAGGACAACTTGGAACCTATATTCAAATCTGAATTAAATAGACATGATCACCATTCACATTAGCTCACCCATGTATACCACTATGCCATGATCATGCATCATATTGTCGCATTTGCTTGTATTGATTGTTCTTATCTGCATTGCGGTAGGTCCGAATCCAGACGATACTACTCCGTACCCCGACGAAGGAGAGAACTCTTCCGCAACTCAGCAAGGCAAGCAACCCCATTGATCATTCCGATAACAT
Organism: Hordeum marinum; assembly: GCA_022496015.1. Classification (NCBI taxonomy): domain Eukaryota; kingdom Viridiplantae; phylum Streptophyta; class Magnoliopsida; order Poales; family Poaceae; genus Hordeum; species Hordeum marinum. The sequence goes on along the minus strand of CM039675.1, from coordinate 206,596,911 downwards.
CCCATTCTCTCGCTCCTGCTCTCATTATTGCATTAGGACAAACAATCACATGTCAGTCATACCCGGTAGATGATCCTAATCTTATGCATGACCTGATCTTGTCACAGTAAATAGCTACACCTTGCAACCTAGCATACCTGGTAGATGCTTGTGCCGTGATGTGCTTAGCTTACCTTCATGCCATGCTTCTATGCTTAGAGTTGTGTCAGGTCTGATTCATCTGGGTGATGAGTTAGAGTGAAACTGTGATGTTCTGATGTGTTGAGCTCATAACGAATCCGTTTTGGTAAAAGGTGGCGATGAGAGGCTATGTAGGAGTACATAGTGGGTTGTCTCATTGAGACCGTTCTTAGGAACTGGGTTCCGTGTTTGAGATCCAAGACGAGATACTACCACATGCTGGGCCCTGAAATATGACCCCGCTCGACTTATCAGTCGCTTAGTCTTTGGTCCAGGTATTGCAAGTAGTTTCTGGTGTTTATAGCATGCTGGAGGCCGTGCGTAGCACTGACCCTCGGGGTGGGTTACAACGCGGTAGGCAGTGGCACGGTGTACCAAGGGTCACCCGAATGGTGGGCTTGGGAACCCTACGCACATCGTTTGGGACCGTAGTGGAAACTTCGGCCGGACTTCCATGCGGGTCAGTCTCAAATAGGCGGTAGCCTGGACTAGAGGTCTTATGTGATTGACGGTCATGGCCGACTCCCTCGCTGGGCATCCGCTTGAAGGTTGCCGAGGTGCATGGTTTATGGCACACAGCGATAAGTGGCGAGAGCGTGTGTGAAGAAGTACACCCCTGCAGGGTTATGAAACTATTCGAATAGCCGCGTCCGCGGATATGGACTACTTGGAAAACTTATGCTGTTCATAGATAATCAAATGGATACTTCTAAAAATCTCACGACAAGTGTGGGTACCGTGGATGGCACTCTTCCGGGAGGGGAAGGTGAGTCCATGGTGGTGTATTGAGATGGTGTTAGTGGACTCGTGTGCGATAAGTAAAATTGTAAAAAAGAGTGTAAAACTGAGTAGTGTAGGTTAGCCATGAGTCAAAGCTGGCTTTCTGCATAAACTCCTCCACCCCTTTGTTGATACATGAGCATAACTAGACTAGGTCTGTTTTAAAGACTTGCTGAGTACGATTGTACTCATCCTTCCTTAATTAATGTTGCAGAGGAAAACCAGGACCCATCAGGTGGGTTCTATCTAGACGTTGACGATGCCGAATAGCTGGTGTCCCAGCTACGACCCTGTGACGTGTGGCGTGCTGTAGATAGTCAGGCCATGTGCCCTCTTTTCATTTCACTGTCCGTACTCGGATAGTTCTAAGTTTCCGTTGGCTTGTATGAACTTGTTTGTATGACTTGAGTGCTGGGTCATGTGACCCCTATCTGTATGAACATATCATGCAAGGCTCCTCTGGGCCTTTTAAATAAAAGTCATGTTGTTGTATGGTTGTGTTGTGATGCCATAGTTGTATCTATGCATATTGGGCATGTCGTGCGTACGTGTGACGTGCAACGGTATGTATGGGATCCGACACCTAGTTGTGTGCCTTTAGCAGTACTCCTTACGGGAAACTGTCTCTTTGTGCTTCCACCGAGCCTTGGTAGCTTGCTACTGCTCCGGACACATTAATTGACCGGCATGTATCCTTCTTTGCTGCTGTGTCTGTCCCATTGGGGAAATGTCTCGCAGTGTAATGGAGTCCCTGTAGCCTGTTACGACTCGTCTACGTGCAGCGATGACATTCGTGTCTCGCGACGTAATGGAGTCCTTGTAACTTGCTACGACTCGTCTACACACGCTTGAGACCGACACCTGCATTGCTGGGTTATGTATGCCTGTTTCCGTACGGATGTGCCACTTGGGTTCTATGACTAGTTATGCCGGCCCGGGTTCTTTGTTGTGCGATTGCCAGCGACATGTTCACATACGTGAGCCAAAAGACGCAAATGGTCCCGGCCAAGGTAAGGCTATAGCCGTGGGGTACCGTGCGTGAGGCCGCAAAGTGATGTGGCTTGTTACAGTATGGAATCATATGACTTAGGATCGGGGTCCCGACAGCATTGGTATCAGAGCCTGACTGACTGTAGGACTATCAAGCCAAACCGGTCGAAGTTGAGTCTAGAAACACTATAGATAAGTAGGGGAATTGATTGTGGAAGGGAACGTAAGACTCTTTTTACTCCTCTTCCCAAGTTATTCTATGCTGGGTCATTCTCATCTTATCTACGAGGATAGGTACTAGGATTCTCATCTATTGCCTAGGATGACGAGTTACTAGCCATGGACCAATAACTAGCTTGTTTGTGAGTAAGTGTGGTTATTTTAGTGTTGTTGATGTGACAAACAGATGGAGAAGAGATTTGAGTCTAGATAGTCGAGTGGTCATGCCTTTCCAATCTCCTTTAAATTGTCTCAAAAATTTTGTTGAGCAATTACAGCCGTTATGCTGCTCGATTTCCGTTAGGATCTCTAATGTCTTTGCATCATTCTCTGTTTCAGATGCCGTCTCGTCCTTTCCGTCAGGTGGTCCGTCTGACCAGGTGCATCGATGTGCCGGGTCACACGGTGATGTTGGTTAGAGTGATGATGGAGGCGGGATATCGTTGGTACCCGGAGTACACCGTGGAGGAGCAGTACCGAGATTTCAACCAGAGTCAGTATCTGTGTACTGTTAGGATATACCCTTCATATCCTGGAGCTGCAGAGCCGCTTCACTGGACTCATGGATTGGGAGTTACCATAGATATGGTAGTTCAGGAAGCCGCCTATACTATGCTGACTATTATGAGGTTTCACCATGGTCTGCTTCAGAACACGGAGTTCTGCTATGTTCCTGCTTCCATTGGAGGAGAGGATGGATATCTCAGTGCAGCCTATTCTGATCATTCCCATGAAGACCCTAGGCTGCAGGTGACCGCGCAGATGTTGGAAACTAGGGACCGTGATGCACGTGGCCTACGCATGGAGCTCTATGCTACCCGTGCCCGTCTTTGGACAGCTTTGACGCAGCTGGCACCTGTTGTGCAAACAGGTTATGGAGATATGGAGATGCTGACTCCATCACGGACTCATTTGCCAGCACACGTAGACTGGCCTGATGTTGGAGGCATCACCCCTCTTCGAGGACCGCTGTTGCCACCGACAAGGGGACCAAGGCCACACCCGTGCCCTTATGGTTTCCAGGGATTCCAGGCTAGAGTGTTTCCAGATCCGTAGGTTCAGCTTCCAGGTCATGGGGGTAACCTGTACGAAGCATTCTACGGTGATGTTTGAGTGCGAGGATGCTAGACCTAGTAAGCTAGTAGACGTATCGCCACAGTCCTGTGTGTCTTGTGGGGTATGACCAAGGTTGAGAGTTGAGTTTCGGAGGTGTAGATAGATAATGTATAGGATGCTTGTAACGCCTCCGATGAGTTGTGTCATCTCTCCGTAGTTGTTTTCAGCTTGGGTTTGTACTGAACTAAGTCATGGTGCGTATGAAACCTAATGTTCATATGGTAGTTGTTTTACCATGTTGATTGGTGTTTATTCTACATGCCATTCTGATCAGAGCATTTCCTAATTCTTGTCCTAGAGTTGTTGCTTGCTATGTCTAAGCTATGGATTGATTTCCCCAGGATGGTGTCAACCAGGAACAACCCTGTGCATGCTCATGAGCAAGGCGAGAGTAGCCAGCCAAGGCAAGAAGTGCTGCCACGAGCACCATCTCTAGCAGAGGTGATGCTAGAAGCCGAAAGGAATAAGAGGGAGACCAATAGGCTGTTGGAGAGGATTGAACAGAACACCGTTCGTGCTCCCCGCAATGATCACCATGATGGAGTGTCACTTGGTGACTTCATTAAGCTGTGTCCGCCTAAGTACCATCATTCGATCGATCCCCTCGATGCGGATGATTAGCTAACCAGCATGTCACGCAAGATTCGAGCTGCAAATGTTTCAGAGGCCAACAAGGTGACCTTTGCAACATACTTCCTAGAGGGACCCGCCAACCTGTGGTGGGAAAGCTATGAAGCTATGCGTCCTCAAGGACCCGCGCCAACCTGGGCAGAGTTTAGCGCCGCATTTCGTCTCCATCACATCCCGGAAGGGCTGATGGACCGCAAGAGAGAGGAATTCTGTGCCTTCACCCAGGGCAGATTGTCAGTGGATGCATACAGCCGCGAATTTGGAAACCTTGCTCGCTATGCTCCAGAGGAGGTCTCAACCGATGCCAAGAAGCAGGCTAGGTTCCGCAAGGGACTAAATGCTGAGCTTCGTCGAGATCTTCGTCTGCATGAGTGCGCCACCTTTCAAGCTCTCGTCAATAAAGCGATCAATGCTGAGTCCGGACAGAGTGACTACGAGGCCACAAGGAGGCATAACCGTGACTTCAACCCTGCATCGGGTTCGGGACCCAACAAGCGGCGAATATGGGTACCCAATGCAGCTATGCCGGCAAGGTACACTGCGAGACCATCCTTCCAGGCACCCCGTCCAGTTCAGTCCAACCCTCCACCCAGACCATTTGGAGGACCACAAGTAAATGTTGCCCCTCGTGCTATAGTGGTATGCTATAAGTGTGGAGAACCGGGACATTATTCAATGTCCCCAGAACAATGCCAAGCCCGTTGGACGCAGAAAACCAGGGAAAGCCTTCTATGTGAAGCCAACTCCTGCCCGTGGGCGAGTTAATTATGTGTCTGCTGAAGAAGCTCTTGAAGACCCTGATGTCACTCTAGGTACGCTTCTTGTTAATAGCCATCCAGCATCTGTTCTATTTGATACTGGGGCATCTCATTCATTCATCTCAGAAAGTTATGCACAGTTGCATAACATGTCTTTCTGTGACATGCCCACACCTTTAGTAGTTCAGACTCCTGGATCAAAATGGCAAACTTCTAGAGTGAGCCATGACAATGAAATTCTGGTGGATAGACTAGTATTCCTAGCATCCTTGATACCTCTTAAGTCTTCAGACATCAATATCATTCTAGGTATGGATTGGATGAAAACCCACTATGCCAAGATTGATACTCATTTTAGGAATGTTCAACTTACACATCCCTCGGGAGAGGTAGTTAATGTCTCTACTCGAACAACCAAGCGCCAACTCTATTCTCTAAATGCTAGCCCTCTCCCTGAGCTAGAAGATATTCCGGTAGTCCGTGATTTTCTGGATGTCTTTCCAGAAGAACTGCCAGGTATTCCACCTGTCAGAGATGTCGAGTCTGTAATAGAACTTATTCCAGGGACAGTTCCAATAGCCAGAAGACCCTATAAGATGGCACCCTTAGAACTAGCTGAGCTAAAAACCCAACTCGATGAAGCTTTGAAGAAAGGGTTCATTCGTCCTAGTTCTTCTCCTTGGGCTTGCCCCGTCCTTTTTGTTAAGAGGAAGGATGGCTCGGAACGGATGGTTGTGGATTACCGACCAGTGAATTTAGTCACTATCAAGAACAAGTATCCACTCCCCAGGATCAACGATTTGTATGATCAACTCGCTAGATCCTCTGTCTTCTCGAAAATGGATTTGAGGTTGGGATACCATCAAATCAGAATTAGAAATGGCGACATTCCTAAAACGGCTTTTGTCACTCGTTATGGCCAATATGAGTACACCGTCATGTCCTTAGGTTTAACCAATGCTCCAGCCACCTTCTCCCGACTGATGAATTCGATCTTCATGGAGTATTTGGATAAATTCGTCGTGGTTTATATTGATGACATACTCATTTACTCGAAGAACGAACAAGAACATGCCGAGCATCTAAGGTTGGTATTGATGAAACTTCGAGAGCATCGTCTATATGCCAAATTCTCCAAGTGTGAATTCTGGTTGCCGGAAGTGACTTATCTGGGTCACGTAATCTCTGGCAAAGGTATTGCTGTCAATCCTGAGAGAGTTCAGGCCGTCCTTGATTGGACTCAACCTGAATCAGTTAAGCAAGTAAGGAGTTTCCTTGGGTTAGCGAGCTATTGTCGCCGCTTTGTTGAGAATTTCTCCAAGGTTGCGAAACCTCTAACTGAACTTCTCAAGAAAGATAAAAGGTTCGAGTGGACTCCACAATGCGAGCATAGTTTTCAGGAGTTGAAAAGACGACTGACCTCTGCTCCCGTTCTGGTGCCACCAGATTTATCTAAGGACTTTATTATCTATTGCGACGCCTCGCGACAAGGATTAGGTTGCATTCTCATGCAAGATCTTCATGTTATTTCTTACACATCTCGACAGTTGCGTCCACATGAGGATAATTATCCCACACATGATCTTGAGCTTGCAGCTGTAGTCCATGCACTGAAAACATGGCGACATTATCTTCTGGGTAATCGTTGCGAGATATACACTGATCACCAAAGTCTAAAATATATCTTCACCCAGCTGGATTTGAATCTCAGGCAAAGACGATGGGTAGAGTTGATCTCGGACTATGACTTAGGGATAACTTACACCCCGGGAAAAGCCAATGTCATGGCTGATGCGCTAAGTCGTAAGTCTTATTGTAACAATTTGATGTTACAACAAGGTCAACCGCTTCTCCATGAGGAATTTAGGAAGTTAAATCTTCACATTGTTCCTCAAGGATTCCTATCCAACTTGGTGGCGAAACCTACTCTTAAGGATCAAATCATAGCTGGCCAAAAGCGTGATAAGGGAATTTCCCGGATCAAGGAGAACCTCGTTAGCGGTCTCGCTAAGGACTTCTCTATAGATGATCAAGGTGTAGTGCTCTTTCAGGGCCGTTTAGTGGTTCCTAAAAGCCAACATCTCAGGCAGCTGATTCTTAAGGAGGCTCATGATTCTCCTCTCACAATTCATCCGGGTAGTACCAAAATGTATCAGGACCTACATCAGAGGTTCTTGTGGACTAGGATGAAGAGAGAAATTGCTCAGTATGTTGCTAACTACGACGTTTGTCGTCATGTGAAGGCAGAGCATCAAAGGCCTGCTGGCATCCTTCAACCCTTAGCTATTCCTGAATGGAAATGGGATAAGGTCGGTATGGATTTCATCACCGGTTTTCCCAGGACCAAGAGAGGGAACAATGCTATATTTGTAGTCATTGACCGCCTTTCCAAAGTGGCTCATTTTCTTCCTGTTCGGGAAAGCATTACTGCTAGTCAGCTAGCGGAGTTATATGTTTCTCGAATAGTTTCTCTTCATGGTGTTACCTTGGAGATTAACTCAGACCGTGGAAGTATCTTTACTTCTCGATTTTGGGAAAGTTTTCAAACTGCCATGGGGACTCATCTATCTTTTAGTACCGCTTTCCATCCTCAATCAAGTGGTCAAGTTGAGCGAGTCAATCAAATTGTTGAAGATATGCTTCGAGCTTGTGTTATATCTTTCGGTATGAATTGGGAGAACTGCCTTCCATTTGCTAAATTCGCCTATAACAACAGTTATCAATCAAGCTTGGGCAAAGCCCCTTTTGAAGTTCTCTATGGACGAAAATGCCGAACACCTCTTAACTGGTCAGAAACCGGGGAGAGGCAACTCTTTGGTCCGGATATGATCCAGGATGCAGAGGAGCAAGTTCGCATTATTCGTGAAAAGTTGAAAACAGCCCAATCCCGTCAAAAGAGTCAATATGATTGTCATCATAAGTCTGTGACTTACGAAGTTGACGAGAAGGCTTACCTTCGGGTTACACCTCTGAAGGGTACCCATCGATTCGGTATCAAAGGCAAGTTGGCTCCTCGTTACATTGGACCTTTTCGCATTCTTGCTAAACGAGGAGAGGTTGCCTACCAATTGGAACTTCCACCGCATCTTTCCAAAGTTCATGATGTCTTCCACGTCTCTCAACTCAGGCGTTGCTTTTCGGACCCTGTCCGAGAAGTGGACCACGAAGCGCTTGATCTCCAAGATAACCTTTCTTATCAAGAATATCCTGTTCGTATTCTCGACCAGGCCGAGCGTACCACTCGACGTCAGAACATCAAGTTTCTTAAAGTTCAGTGGTCACATCATTAGGACAAAGAGGCGACATGGGAAAGAGAAGATCGTCTCCGACTAGAGTACCCCGCGCTCTTCCGGTGACTTCAAATCTCGGGACGAGATTCCTTTGAGTGGGGGTGAGTTGTCACAACCCTAGTAAGAGTCATAGGCTAGTAATGTGTTTGCATCATCATCATCATCTATGCATCAATATGAAATGGGGAGAAGAAGAAAACCCCACCCACTTAATGAAGTATAGGATTTCTAGATAAATGAAATTTCAACAAATCCAAAATGCCCATCAAAAATGTCCCCTATGTCTGATAAATAGGGACATGGATATACCAGGGGGCATTTGTATTATTTGAAAATTTAAAATAATTTGAATTAATGGTTTACATCCCTGGAAAATGACAAATAAAGCAAATATCATTATCACTGTTTCCAAAATAATCTGAAACTATTATTATAAGTTTGGAATATTCAAACTACAATTTAGAAAATATGTGGGTCATTCTATAAAAGTCATTGGACCTGCAAAGGAAATAAATAAATATTAGAAAACAGAAAACAGAAGTTAAAAAAAAGCCAGAAGGGGCTTACCTGGCCCAGGAAGGAGATGGCCCAGCCCACCAGGGCCAAGCGGTCATCTTCAACCTCTGCCAGTAGGCAGAGGCGAAGTGCCGCGCGGCGCCGGGAGGCCTCCACCTCCTCCCTGCCTGGTCGCCCGCCTGGAGGCCCCAGGGCGCGCCAGCTCGCCGTCGCCGAGGTCTTCTCTCTCTCTCCCTCGCGGTCGCGCTCTCTCTCTCTCTCTCGCCTTTCTCCTCTCGGCTCCGCCATGACCGACCCACGATTCTCCGACGTGCCGTCGTTCTAGCCAACCCCGAGTCCTCCTGAGCCAGCCAATCGCTCCGCCCGGACCTCCTCCACCTCCCAGACAAGCCACGCATCGCCGGAGGGCTTCTATCACCGTCGCGCCGTCTTCTTCCTCCTCGGGTCACCGGAGGGGAATTCGAGGCTCGCCGTCGATTCCGACCGCCCCCGAGGCCACTGACTAGCTCCCTGGATCCGCAGTGAGCTCCTCCTCCTTCCCCCTGCGTTCCCCCTCTCTTCCTCGCACCGTAGCTAGCCTAGACGTCGGACCCGAATCCACCTCGCCGCCGTGGTCGGTCGTCGCCGTGCGTGCAGACCCCTAAGCTCACGCGCGTGTGCATGAATGAACTCCTGTAGTTCCCAGGAGCTCGTAGAACCCATCGCCCGGTCGTTCCGTGCCCTGTGTCGCGTTTGCGTCCGAACCCGAGCTCTGGCCGCCGCCACGAGCTCGTTTCCGGCGAGCTCCGGCGACCCCGTGACCTCCTGCGGCTCCGGATGGATGCGGTTGTGCGCGGGCTACTCGCCAGTGGTCTTAGCTCGCTAGATAACCCCCTGTAGAAGAAACCCGATGGTCGCCGCTGTCTCTGGAGGTCACCGGCGTCAAGCCGCCGGCCAACTCCGGTGGGTTTGACCCGGGTGGACCCCTGGCTTGACTCTGTGAGTCAATGACAGGTGGGGCCCCTGTCCAGATTAGTTAAGTTAATCACGGATTACTTTAAATCATTTAGTTAAACTAATGTGACACTAACAAGTGGGCCCCGGTCTGCTAATTAGTTAGGATTAATTTTAATTAGTTAGTTAAACTAACCAGACACTGGCATGTGGACCCCACATGTCAGGTTTGACTCTGGGCCGAATCAGCTGACCAGCTGATGTCATCATGACATCATGCTTATGTCATAACTCATTTTCTTATTTTAAAATAATTCCAGAAAATGTTTAAAACTTTGAAAAATCATATAAATTAATCAGTAAATCAGATGAAAATAATTTATATATGAAAATTTATCAGAAAAATCCAATGAATCCAATGGTGCTACTATCATGCATGATAGAGCAACCCAAGTAGGTGAACTTGGACATTTTAGCATTAGGTCATTATATGGAATTTGCAATGAGGACAACTTGGAACCTATATTCAAATCTGAATTAAATAGACATGATCACCATTCACATTAGCTCACCCATGTATACCACTATGCCATGATCATGCATCATATTGTCGCATTTGCTTGTATTGATTGTTCTTATCTGCATTGCGGTAGGTCCGAATCCAGACGATACTACTCCGTACCCCGACGAAGGAGAGAACTCTTCCGCAACTCAGCAAGGCAAGCAACCCCATTGATCATTCCGATAACATCCCATTCTCTCGCTCCTGCTCTCATTATTGCATTAGGACAAACAATCACATGTCAGTCATACCCGGTAGATGATCCTATTCTTATGCATGACCTGATCTTGTCATAGTAAATAGCTACACCTTGCAACCTAGCATACCTGGTAGATGCTTGTGCCGTGATGTGCTTAGCTTACCTTCATGCCATGCTTCTATGCTTAGAGTTGTGTCAGGTCTGATTCATCTGGGTGACGAGTTAGAGTGAAACTGTGATGTTCTGATGTGTTGAGCTCATAACGAATCCGTTTTGGTAAAAGGTGGCGATGAGAGGCTGTGTAGGAGTACATAGTGGGTTGTCTCATTGAGACCGTTCTTAGGAACTGGGTTCCGTGTTTGAGATCCAAGACGAGATACTACCACATGCTGGGCCCTGAAATATGACCCCGCTCGACTTATCAGTCGCTTAGTCTTTGGTCCAGGTATTGCAAGTAGTTTCTGGTGTTTATAGCATGCTGGAGGCCGTGCGTAGCGCTGACCCTCGGGGTGGGTTACGACATGGTAGGCAGTGGCACGGTGTACCAAGGGTCACCCGAATGGTGGGCTTGGGAACCCTGCGCACATCGTTTGGGACCGTAGTGGAAACTTCGGCCGAACTTCCATGCGGGCCAGTCTCAAATAGGCGGTAGCCTGGACTAGAGGTCTTATGTGATTGACGGTCGTGGCCGACTCCCTCGCTGGGCATCCGCTTGAAGGTTGCCGAGGTGCATGGTTTATGGCACACAGCGATAAGTGGCGAGAGCGTGTGTGAAGAAGTACACCCCTGCAGGGTTATGAAACTATTCGAATAGCCGCGTCCGCGGATATGGACTACTTGGAAAACTTATGCTGTTCATAGATAATCAAATGGATACTTCTAAAAATCTCAAGACAAGTGTGAGTAACGTGGATGGCACTCTTCCGGGAGGGGAAGGTGAGTCCATGGTGGTGTATTGAGATGGAGTTAGTGGACTCGTGTGCGATAAGTAAAATTGTAACAAAGAGTGTAAAACTGAGTAGTGTAGGTTAGCCATGAGTCAAAGCTGGCTTTCTGCATAAACTCCTCCACCCCTTTGTTGATACATGAGCATAACTAGACTAGGTCTGTTTTAAAGACTTGCTGAGTACGATTGTACTCATCCTTGCTTAATTAATGTTGCAGAGGAAAACCAGGACCCATCAGGTGGGTTCTATCTAGACGTTGACGATGCCGAATAGCTGGTGTCCCAGCTACGACCCTGTGACGTGTGGCGTGCTGTAGATAGTCAGGCCATGTGCCCTCTTTTCATTTCACTGTCAGTACTCGGATAGTTCTAAGTTTCCGCTGGCTTGTATGAATTTGTTTGTATGACTTGAGTGCCGGGTCATGTGACCCCTATCTGTATGAACATATCATGCAAGGCTCCTCTGGGCCTTTTAAATAAAAGTCATGTTGTTGTATGGTTATGTTGTGATGCCATAGTTGTATCTATGCATATCGGGCATGTCGTGCGTACGTGTGACGTGCAACGGTATGTATGGGATCCGACACCTAGTTGTGTGCCTTTAGCAGTACTCCTTAAGGGAAACTGTCTCTTTGTGCTTCCACCGAGCCTTGGTAGCTTGCTACTGCTCCGGACACATTGATTGACCGGCATGTATCCTTCTTTGCTGCTGTGTCTGTCCCTTTGGGGAAATGTCTCGCAGTGTAATGGAGTCCCTGTAGCCTCTTACGACTCGTCTACGTGCAGCGATGACATTCGTGTCTCGCGACATAATGGAGTCCTTGTAACTTGCTACGACTCGTCTACACACGCTTGAGACCGACACCTGCATTGCTGGGTTATGTATGCCTGTTTCCGTACGGATGTGCCACTTGGGTTCTATGACTAGTTATGTCGGCCTGGGTTCTTTGTTTTGCGATTGCTAGCGACATGTTCACATACGTGAGCCAAAAGACGCAAACGGTCCCGGCCAAGGTAAGGCTGCAGCCGTGGGGTACCGTGCGTGAGGCCGCAAAGTGATGTGGCTTGTTACAGTATGGAATCATATGACTTAGGATCGGGGTCCCGACATTTGCTTCGATAACTAATAGACTATTGCAATAAGTATGTAAGTTCTTTATGAGTAATGTGAGTCCATGGATTATATGCACTCTCACCCTTCCACCTTTAATAGCCTCTCTAGTACCGCACAAGTTTTGATGGTGCATTAAACCCACCATATAATCTTCCTCAAAACAGCCACCATACGTACCTATTATGACATTTCCATAGACATTCTGAGATATATTGCCATGGAACTTCCACTGTTCCGTTTATTATGACACGCACCATCATTTTCATATTGCTTTGCATGATCGTAAGATAGCTAGGATGATGTTTTCATGGCTTGTCCATTTTTTGATGCCATTTGCTATGCTATATCATTGCACATGCCGGTACACAGCCGGAGGCATTCATATAGAGTCATATTTTGTTCTAGGTGTCAAGTTGTTATTCTTGAGTTGTAAGTACATAAAAGTGTGATGATCATCATTATTACAGCATTGTCCCATTTGAGGAAAGGATGGTGGAAGCTATGATTCCCTCACAAGTTGGGATGAGATTCCGGACTTCATGAAAAATAAAAGAGGCCAATGAAGACAAAATAAAAAAGGCCAAAGAGGCCACCAAAAAAATAAAAAAATAAAAAAATGAGAGAAAAGAGAGAACACACAATGCTACTATCTTTTTTCCACACTTGTGCTTCAAAGTAGCACCATGATTTCATGATAGAGAGTCTCTTATTTTGTCACTTTCATATACTAGTGGGAATTTTTCGTTATATAACTTGGCTTGTATATTCCAATGACGGGCTTCCTCAAATTGCCCTAGGTCTTCTTGAGCAAGCGAGTTGGATGCACACCCACTTAGTTTCTTTTTGAGCTTTCATACACTTATAGCTCTAGTAGATCCATTGCATGGCAATCCCTACTTACTCACATTGATATCTATTAATGGGCATATCCATAGCCTATTGATACGCCTAGTTGATGTGAGACTGTCTTCTCCTTTTCCTAACAACCTCCACCATATTCTATTCCACCTATAGTGCTATATACATGGCTCACGCTCATGTATTGCGTGGAGTTGAAAGGGTTTGAAAACATAAAAGGTGTGAAACAATTGCTTGGGGAAGATGGAGCATAGCCAGACCATATTATTTTGTAGGGATAACTTTCTTTTGTCGTGTTATTTTGAAGAGACACAATTGCTTTGTTAGTATGCTTGAAATATTACTATTTTTATGTCAACATTAAGCTTTTGTTTTGAGTCTTATGGATCTGAACATTCTTGCCACAATAAAGAAGATTGCATTGATACATATGTTAGGTGGCATTAACACTTCATAAGTTATTTCTTTTATCATTTACCTCCAAGAGGAAGAGCAGGAATTAAGCTTGGGGATGCGGATACGTCTCCAATGTATCTATCGTTTGACCTTTCTTGATTGTCTTGTGGATCGGGATTCCAAGGATTCCTTGGGCTATCTTGAGGTTGAGGTTTCCCACCACAGCTTGTGGTCAGTTTGTGGTGGATGAGTTGGAGCACCCCTGTAGGGTTAAATATTTTTTAGAGCCAGGCCCGGGCTTATGTGGAAACTTGTAAATTGTTTAACATCCAGCTATAGCAAACTCAAAGTAAATTCAATTAAAATACACCAATCATGTGCATACCCATCATCGTCTCTTCTCGAGGGAGTTTGGAAAGAGAACAGGGATGGTTATGTTTGAATCGTAAGTAGGTGATGAGGATCACTTCTTGATCGATACTAGTACTCATCCGACATACTTGGAATCTCATCTTATTCTTGTGCTCGTAAGTTAGCCACTCAAATAAATGCTTAGTGCTGCTGGAACCTCACCACTTAACCATACCCTACCCACTAGCTTAGATAGTCTCGTTACCCAGGTTAATGAGATTGCTGAGTCCATGTGGCTCACAGATACTACAACACCAGAGGTACAAGTATAGATGAGTTTTATCCAGCTGACACTTCCCGGTTCCAGTGGGAGTTCGACGAGGAGCGTGGGAACATGTACGTCACTTACCCGGACGAGTCGGGGAGCTACTTGGTCGTCTTCCTCGGATTAGCGAGATAGATGTGATTTTCTTTTATCATTTGATTTCATCCATAGTCAGACCCTGCACTTGTGGATGATTGTCTGGATGACTTTATGGATTATGCAATTTAGTATGTGGCAAGTGCAAGCCAACTTATATACTCTCCTCTTCTATTACATGTATGTGCAAGGATATGTATGCTTGCGAAACGACAAGATGTGCTTCAATCGCTACCAAGGACTTGGGCCCGGATGAAGATAGTACCGCATCTTGGGCATTGTAGGTGGGTTAGCAAGATCAACTGTAAGTTCTATTTCTACTTCATTATCAGGTTGTTTATCATTATCTCGTTGAGCATCAACATGAACATCATCATTTTGATTATCACTAGGTGTATGTTCACTTCCAGATTGTGTCTCACCATCAGAAATAGAAACATGATTATGATTCTCAGATGTTTTTTCTACCACAGTTTCACTAGAAGCATGCATAGTTGTATCATTTTTCTTATTCTTTTTCTTCCTAGATGAACTAGGTGTATCATTACTAATGTTCTAAGAATCCTGCACAATTCTTTTAAGATGTCCCTTAGGATATAGGGCTTCATGTGTCATTGTAACGCACAAGATGCGGCCCTATCCTTATTTTGGCTAGAGGGCCTCGATAGGGATAGAAGTGCATCTCGTCATTTTGCTAGAATGGATATCGTTACAAGTACATGTAAAGAGGAGATGACTATATGGAATTGGCTTACACTCACCACAAACTAAATCAAGATCATCTCAATGCAACAATACATCCAATCATCATAAATAAAAGCAGGGTCCAACTACGGTTGAAATCAAATGATAAAAATGACATCCATGCTTGCTATCCCAGGCTGCCGCCCTGGAACTCATGCTATGATCGATGAAGAAGAACTCCAAATCAAACAAGCATCGCTCTCCCATCAAAGCATCACATTACATGTACCTACAAGTGTTGTTGTAGTAATCTTTGAGACACATGGACTCAACAACCTCATTTCCAAAGGTATCAAGACTAGCTAAGCTTAATGGGTAAGGCATGGTTAAGTGGTGGGTTTGCGGCCAGCACTAAGCATTTATTTGAGTGGCTAACATACGACTACAAGAATCAAAAATGTGGTCTATGCATTATCGGACGTGAACTAGTGTTGATCACTAAGTGATCCTGAACACCTACCTACGAGTCAAGCATAACCCCACCGTGTTCTCTCTCAGTTCGGAACTCACGAGTAGAGACAGTCACGGTTATGTACACGTTTGTTGTATTTTATTTGACTTTACTTCGAGTTTTCTATGATCGGATGTTACAAAAATTTGCAAGGTTCCGCATAACCGTGGGCACGGTTTCTCAAAAGGATTTAACCCTGCAAGGGTGCTCCAACTCATACATCACAAAGTAGCCACAACCTGCATCAGAAAACCTCAACCATGGGATAGCCCATAGTATCCTCAGAATCTTGATGGAAAACCTCAACCCCGAAATGGCCCAAAGTATACTCGGAATCCCGTGCACAAGGTGTTCGAGAAGGTTAAAACAAATCAAGCAAGACCGCCCGACATGTTGACAAACCCGATAGGAGCCGCATATCTCATTCTCAGGACACAACTAGATGAGCTAGTGTACGGTGGCCTAGTAGAAATCACCCAAGTTGCCATGTGGTGGCCCCGCATAGTGCTCTAGTTTGGACCAACACTCATGAGGAGCACTAGCCCAGGGGTTGATTAATTATCCACGCGGGCTGATCATGAACTATGCACATTTTATTAGTTGTTGTTACACAAATAGTACCAATATTGGGTCTTGCGAGAAGAGTTTTATCCCAAAACAAAAATGAAGGGGGTTCCCATAACAACCTGAAGCATGTTAGGAGCGCTCAATATGGAACATAACACTGGTACACAAGTAACTAGGTCGGCAAAGGTGGAACAAAACACCGAGCAAAAGGCCAAGCCTTCCACCTTTTACCAAGTATATAGGTGCATTAAATTAAATAGCAATAATATGGTGATATCTCAAGATATCCATGTTGTCACATGGTAACAACCTTCACCTACAATTAACAATGCTATAAGAAGGGTTGAGCAAGCGGTAACATAGCCAAACAATGGTTTGCTGGGATGTGGAGGGGTTAGAGGCTTTTCAGGGCAATGTTGGGAGACTTGACAAACAAGTGGTAGGTAGCGATACATAACGATAGAAGCAAGACAACTAGCATAGCAACGATAGTAGTGGTATCCAGGGAAATGAACATCTTGCCTGAGATCATGCCTGACAGAAAAATGAATCCATAAAGTAGACGAACGGGCATAGTCGAACGAATCATCACACTCCGAACGCTTCTAGAACTCTATCGAGAAGAAACAATATGGAAACAAACAATCAACACATGATAAACACCACAAGATATGCATTAAATTATGCGCAAACAAATATGATGCATGTCCGGTTTAATTATGCAAGTCACGGCAAAGCACAACAATCAAGTACTACACATTAATTGAAGATCAATAGGCAAGGAGTTGCATATTGACGAAACTCCACGTTCAAATATTTAGTTCACTCTCGTTTTGTTACTCGGCAAGATTAAATTTTGTTAAACATGGCAAGAGGTGAAGCAATAACAAACTATATCATCTAGGCATTTTAATGAGGCCAGAAGCAACATATAGCATTTCCAAAACGACCACACATGCAAATTATGATTTTGGTCCAGATCTGAAATAAACATATTTTATATTGATTTAAGCAGGACAATAAAGTGCATCTAGTTATTCTACACGTTTTTCTAAGCAAGTTACATATATAAATCATTTAATTCGGAGGTACGGTTGTTTAGTTATGGAATAAACCGTCTTAACATGGCATTAGGCAATTTTAATGCAACATCCTTTTAGGTGTTTTTATCATGCATAAGGGTGGCATTTTAAATATTATGCAATTTAAGAAAATACGAGCACTTAACATGAGATGGAGCATTTTTCATTATCGCGGAAAGAAACGGTTGTCCATGGCAACAAAAACGCAAACAGTGCCATGACAACATTCTGGTGATCCGACAACATGTCGAGATGCCATTACGAAAAAAAGTGTGCTCGTGTGCGTATCCTACCAAGATGGTGGGGTGATCCCAATTACTGGTTCCCACGCGTTGGTGTTATGAATAACGCGATACGTGCAACCAAAAATTGCTACAAGGTGCAAAAAGCGGATCAGAAGTAGAGCTAGCCCAAGTGGCCATAAGTCTTTGCATGTTTGGGAAGAAATAAAAATGAAAAAATAATTAGTGAATTAGCCATGACGGGGTGCAGATATGTGCATGTGCAGAATAAAAGAAAACAGAGCAAAAACTGGGGCGCCTGGGACTTGCACCAGGGACCTCCAGCATGTAAGGTGGTTGCGCTAGCCAACTCGGCTACTAACCTGCTCGTTGAAAAAAGTAGAGCCAATTTTAACAACCTACACTTGCCAGAACGGATCTAGGAAAATACTGAAGTTCAGCCATCACAGGACTCCTTGTACCCGAGAAACAAGAGGGCACCAGCCTGCTAGGCTGGCTCGGGGATGCGGTTGTGGTTGGGGCAGCGCACACAGGGTAGGCCGCTCCTAGCGTGTAGTCACAGCCCACCTACGTAGCGGTGGAGGCAAGCGCTCGTTGCCTCCCATGAGCACAGGAAGCAGAGTAGCGGCAGGGCAGATGACTTGGCTCGACAGGAGTTTGCTGGCGAGGGGCGAGGTGGGATGCAGGCGAGGTCTTGGCGGCACAACAAACGGACCCAGTCGGGGCGCATCCATTCACGGCAATGGGATCTCGATCCGGCAGCGAGGCCTCGGCTGGATGGCGCCACAACTGCCTTGGTACAGAGAGAGAAGAGAATTATGGGAGGATGCAGCTATTTTCAGCCCGAGCTCAAATGCACCTGTCTGATAAGTAAATTCATAAGAAAATTCAAAACAAATCAGATAAATATGATTTTTTATGAAAAACATTGACAAAATTTCTAGGTGCGTGTAAAATTTCATCATGAAAACAAATTTGTGGAAGTCAGAGCAAAAAAAATCAGTACTTCAAAATGCCTTTGAAACAAGCATTTTGAAGTACTGGTTTTTTTTGCTGTGACTTCCTTAAATGTGTTTTAATGATGACATTTTGCAGGAACCTAGAAATTTTGTCAATGTTTCTCATAAAAAAATCATATTTTTCCGATTTTTTTGATTCTTTTATGAATTTTCTTCTTAGGCAGGTGCATTTGAGCTCAGGAGCAGAAACAGACTTTCCATTATGGGAGAGAATATGAAGGAAACATAGGGTAGGATGAAGAGGAAGGCACGGTCCTATTGGCATGTGCTCCGGTTGTTGAGTAAATAGGCAATTTTTTGATTAGTTTAATCCACACAATAATCACTATCATGGCATTGACTAGATTACTGACATACTGATGATGAACCAAACTAGCATGTACTAAACATATGGTTGAAACATCTATGCATGAAAGTAGTACTACTAAGATTGAAATAAGTAGGAGTGGGATAAACGCGTTATAACCTCCAATAGGACAGTTGGCCGTAGCATCAGCATTGGCGGCGGCAGCGTCCTCGACTGCCTTCTTGTCGGCTTCGAGCTTCTCGGCAGCGTCACGATCGACGCCAGTTGGGGGCAACATGGTGATGATGATGAAGGCAACGTGTACGTAAAGGAAGTAGACGATCAAAAGCGAGCAGTCGCGTAGTCACTCCCCAAAAACCGAATCGCCCCTCTTCCGTACAGGATCCGGAGAGGCGGGGTTTCAGAGGCCTGCTCTCCTGACGGTCGTGTACGCGGCGAATAGGATGGAGTCGCCGGCGGTAGCAGTAGAAACAGGAACTACGGGTGGTGCACGTGGAGGCGGATGTGATCTTATTTCCGTGGTGGCTAGGGTTGGTCGAAGCCCGACTTATGTACGTGGCGTCCAGGCGGAGAGACGTGGGCTAGACCCATGTCCAAGTCGGTAGCCCACGATCCAACGTCTCAGATCATGGCGTTACGTATTCTCCGTTTCCGATTGGCAAAAATAAGCGTGTAGGTATGAGCTCGGTTCGGCTCAATCCTGCAACCAGCAGCGTGTCGTGACGTGCCGTGGCGTGGCGAGGCAGGCGGCGGAGGAGTGTGCGAGGGCCTCTTCTCTTCTCATGCTCCACTAGCATGTAGAAGAGAGACACTTATAAGGATGTCCAACTCCTCCACTGGCGGGGTGGGACTAAACTTCCCACCACCCCTTGTCATGCCACCTACATGGGTCCTTAGAGATTTTTCTGAAATTCTCTTATGGGCCCAAATCCCATCTCGGATTTCAATAATCCCCCATAGATCTCAAGGGCCCATTTCGTTCTTTGTTACAATTAATATTTTGATATACAAATATTTTAGTGAAGACATGTTAAGGTTGAGCTTCACCTATAACAAGTATCTACACTCCTTCACAACTAAACAATGGACTATGCCTTGAATTGTCAGTTTGGCGTCAAGAAGTTTCACCATAGTTCCTACTAGTACTAGGCTGCCAAAGGCTGACCCCTCGGGTCGAGCATATTAGTCACACTCCTGGCCTATTTGTGAGCTTACTAGAGATCACCCTAATCTCATAGACTATGACCAGCAATCGGGCTCATATAAGTGTGTTCCTCCAAAGATAGCTCTATAGGACAACATCTTTCTTACATATAAGCTTTAGAAGACATTGAGACAATAGTCGTCCTATCATACAGTATCCGGGAGTATTGCATCTCCAACGGAGTGGGTTAGTAAAGTTACTCTCCTCAGTTCACCACTGGCTTTTTTTCCCAGGTCCTACTTCACGAGATCTCTAATCACATAGGTTGGGTTACTATGATGGCAACTCATGTGGGTCTCATACCCAGCCTCTCGATGTGTTATCTATCACAACATGTGAAAGCCCTTTAGTAAAGGGATCTACCAGATTCTTAGCCATTTGGATGTAATCCAACACTATCACTCTGGAGCTTCTTAAACGTTTGACAACTTTCAATCTCATTCTTATATGTTTGTTGGACTTCATGTTGTCCTTTGGACTCTTCACTTTGACAATGACCGTCTGATTATTGCAGTTCATAAGGATAGTTGGAAATGACTTCTCAATCACTGGCAAGTCCATCAATAGATCTCGAAGAAATTCTACTTCGACACCAGATGTGTGTAATGTTTTTAATTCTTCTTCCATTGTCAATCTCGTTAAGATCGATTGCTTGCAAGAGTTCGAAGAAACAGCACCACCACCAAGGTTAAATATATACCCAGTTGTGGCCCTCATCATGAGCATCAGAGATTCAATTCACATCACTATACCCTTGATACGTCTCCAAAGTATCTAAAATTTATGAAGTATTCATGCCATGTTTAAAATAATTTTATATTATTTTCGTATGATTTTATTAGAACAAACCCGGACTGACGATGTTTTCAGCAGAACTACTGTGGTGTTATTTTTGTGTAGAAATAAAAGTTCTCGGAATATGCTGAAAATTTAAGGAGAATATTATTCTAAAATATAAAAAATACTGGAGCGAAGAGTCGTCGGAGAGGAAGGCCAAGGAAGCCACAAGCCAAAGGGGCGCCCCCCTATGGTGCGCCCCCTGGCTTGTGACTTCCTCATGGCCCACCTAGACTTGTTTCCACCGCCAAAAATTCCTATAAATACTAAAATCCCCAGAAACAAACCTAGACCGGGAGTTCCGCCGCTGCAAGTCTCCAGAGCCACGAAAATCCAACCGGGAGCCTGTTTCGGCACCCTGTCGGAGGGGGAAATCTTCATCATCCCAGCGGTCTCCATGACGAGCAGGGAGTAGTTTACCCTCGGGGCTGAGGGTATGTACCAGTAGCTACGTGTTTGATCTTTGTCTCTCATGTTCTTAAGATGGCACAATCTTGATGTACCGCGAGTTTTATTGATATAGATGAATCATATGGAGTTTCCCCCTCTCTATCTTGTTGTGATAAATTGAGTTTTCCCTTTGAAGTTTTCTTATCAGATTGAGTCTTTAAGGGTTTGAGAAAACTTGATGTATGTCTTGAGATGGGATATCCGAGGTGACAATCGGATGTTCTATTGATCCACTTGATGTATGTGTAGTTGATCAACTTGTGGATTCTGTGACCTCAGGAATATATGCACAGGGGTTGGCACACGTTTTTGTCTTGACTTTCCGGTAGAAACTTTGGGGAGCTCTTTGAAGTTCTTTGTGTTCGACTAAACATGATGAATGTGAAATTATGTGATGCCTATCGTATAATCAATCCCATGGGTACTTGTGGTGACATTGGAGTGTCTAGGTGACATTGGGGTTTTCGTTGATGTGTATCTTAAGGTGTTATTTTAGTATGTACTCTAGGGCTGTTTGTGACACTTATAGAAATAGCTCATAAGATTGATCAGAAAAGATAACTTTGAGGTGGTTTCATACCCTACAATTATTTCTTCATTAGTTCTCCGCTATTTGTGACTTTGGAGTGAACTCTTTGTCACACGAGAGGTATTTACATATGATTCAACTATGTCATTATTGTTGAGAGAGCTTGGACTAGTGAAAGTATGGACCCGAGGCATTGTTTTCAAGCAATGCAATACCATTTTAGCTCACTTTTGTTACTTACTACCTTTATTTTTTTATATTCTCATATTATGAAAACCCATATCTACCATCCAAATTACACTTGTATCACCATTTCTTTGCCAAACTAGTGCACATATACAATTACCATTGTATTGGGTGTGTTGGGGAAACAAGAGACTCTTTGTTATTTGGTTGCAGGGTTGTTTGAGAGAGACCATCTTCATCCTACACCTCCCATGGATTGATAAACCATAGGTCATCCACTGGAGGGAAAATAGCCACTGTCCTACAAAACTCTGCGCTTGGAGGCCCAACACGAGTCTACAAGAAGAAGGTTGTGTAGTAGACATCAAGCTCTTTTCTGGCGCCGTTGCCGAGGAGGTGAGTGCTTGAAGCTATATCTTTAGATCTTGCAATTGAATCTTTTAGTTTCTTGTTTTATCCCTAGTTTGGTTTTATAAAAGAAAACTACAAAAAAAAGGAATTGAGGTTGCCTCATATGCTTCATCTTTTTAATGTCTTTCGTGAAAACGATGGAAAGGAAATTGTGGTCAAGTGTTAGAAGAAGAAGTTATTAAAATGTTTGGCACTAAATCTGTGAGTGATGAGCATGATTTCAATGTTGTTAGTATGAATTGTCTGAATATTCATGATGTTAATGATATTCAAATCAATAAGCTTGGGGTTGCTATGTTTGATGAAGATGATGTTTTTAGTCCACCAAGTTTTGATGAGAAAAACTATTATGATTATGACATACCTCCTATATATGATGATTATTTTTATGACACGTATTCTATAAAGAGAAATGACAACCATGAAACTTGTCATCATGATTTTTATATTCAAAGTGGTTATGTCAATCAAGTATCTCATGATGGTTATTTTGTTGAGTTTGCTCCGACTATTATGAATGAGAAGAAAATTGCTTATGTGGAGAGTGAAAAATTTTCTATTCTTGTAGATCATGAGAATAATGCTTTATGTGCTGGTTATATTGTGGAATTCATTCATGATGCTACTGAAAATTATTATGAGGGAGGAATATATGCTTGTAGGAATTGCAATAATATCAAGTTTCCTCTCTATGTGCTCAAAGTTTTGAAGCTATGATTGTTTTGCCTTCCTATCCTAGTTAATTCTTGCTCCCATAAATTGTTCACTCACAAAATCCCTATATAGGAAGTAGGTTAGATTTAAATGTGATTTTCATGACATTCATGATGCTCTTTTGCATGTTTTAATTATTATTCCTATACGAGCAGAAATCATCATGCCTAGCTAAAAAGGCACTCATGAAAAACGCGTGTCAGGAGACAACCCAACACTTTTACTTTCTATTTTGATGTGTTCAAATGATTAAGATACTGTAGTAATCATGTTTTGTGTCTTTTATTTCAATAAAGTTCCAAGTAAAGCCTTTGGGATAGTGTGGATGCTTGTTTGATTCTGTGCAAAAACAGAAAGTTTTGCGTCCAATATATGAATTATATGATTTTAATGGAGCATCAAACAATTCTGATATTTTAATAAATTCTTATATGCAAATTCTTAAGTTGTCCTAATTTTTCAGAATTTTTAGAGTTGGGGAAGTATGGTGATCATTCAAATCTTTACAAACTGTTTTGTTTTTGACAGAGTCAGTTTTGCATGCACTGTTTGCTTGTTTTAGTGTTCTTGTGGGTTATATTGAGTAATATAAATTGTGGTAATGATGTAATACAGTAGGTATCATGTGGAAATAATTATTAATCTTGTCTTGACAGTACCTAAGTGAATGATTTATCTTTACTACACTAACACTTGTCACAAAGTTCCGTTAAGTTTTTTGTGATTGAAGTTTTCATGTTTTGGGAGAATAAGGAGTGACAAGAACCAAAGCTTGGATATTCCCAAGGCACCCCCAAGGTAATATTCAAGGAATACTCAAGCGTCTAAGCTTGGGGATGCCCCGGAAGGCATCCCCTCTTTCCTCTTCAACACTATCGGTATATCTTACTTGGAGCTATATTTTTATTCATCACATAATATGTGTTTTTCTTGGAGCGTCATTGTATTTTGTTGTGTTCCGTTAGGTGTTATTTATAATCTTTTTTCAAAATAAAATTTTCCAAGAATTGCCTTTAGGATGCTTAAATTGCCTGTTTGATGTGTGCTGTGTAAAACAGAAACTTCTGCTGTAGTGTTAGAATTTTCATATTTTACAGGAACATGGAAAGTTTCTGAAATTTTGACACAGTATTTTCATATAAATTTTATAGCATGTCCTAAATTTTCATAATTTTTTGAGTTACATAGGTACGGTTTTTTCATAAATTTCTACAGACTCTTCTGTTTGGACAGATTGCGGTCATAAGTTTTGTTATCTACTTCTACTATAGTTTCCATAGCCTATATTGGTAGATATAAATTGTGGAAATTATATTATACAATACCTAATTTTTGAAAAAAAAATTGGAACTTGTCTTGGCTGTACATGAAGTGTTGATTTGTTCTTATTTGTACTAACCTATCTCACGAGTTCTTTTTGAGTTTGTGTGGATGAAGTTTTTGAGAGTAGGTGAAACCGGGATATGAGAGGATTGAACGAGATACAAAAGCTCAAGATTTGGGATGACCAAGGAACCATAGGTAAATATTTCAATAAGACTCAAGCATCTAAGATTAGCGATGCTATGCATCGCACCTCTCTTCATCAACTATCGGTTAGCCTATGTTGAGTCAAAACTTTTATTCTATTCTTGGAGTGTTATTTTTATTTGGTTGATGTTTAAACAAAATACTCATATCTGAAAATATTTATTGAGAGAGATAGAGATAGATAATTTCCTCACATAGATACTTAATTGTTTGATTACTCATTGATTTTCACTTATATGTTTTGGAGTGGTTTTTTCATTTACTCTCGTGCTTCACTTATAGTAAATGGTTGAATGAATTAAATATCATAAATCTGTAATTATATATGTTTTATATGCTTATCCCATGGGATTAGTGACTTCACATATAAGAAGTATAGCTGGTACAATTTATTGAAAGTTAGCAAACACCGCATTGGTCACATTAACCATTCATGAAAAAATATTGATGGAAGAAAGATTTCACATATAAATATACTACCTTGGACATCTTCTATGATTGTGATTACCCATTAATTATTTTCAAACTTGAGAAAATTAGTTGCAGTTGGACAAGGAAGACAACGTAATGAGTTGTGGCTGTGTATATTTGCATAGAAGTTCTATTGTTATGTATCCTCCAACATGTGGTGCTTGCTTCCACCTCATATTAGCCAAAACTTCCGCACCAAGTAGAAATACTACTTGTGCATCCAAACACCCTTAAACCCAAAGTTGTTCCATATGTGTCCACCATACCTACCTATATGCGGTATTTACCCACCGTTCCAAGTAAATTTGCATGTGCCAAACTCTAAACATTCAAATAATATTCTATTTTGTATGCCTCAATCGCTCATATAATGAGTAGGGGCTGTTAGTATATTCCATGCTAGGTGGGTTATTCTCATGATATGTGTGGATTAACTATCATTCACAAGAAAGTGGTTGGTAATAGGGATTCCCAATCCCTGAAAAAAATGCAAATAATTAAACAAAACTCCCCAGGAATGTTGTTGGTATGGATGGTACCTGTGGATTCGGCTCACCGTGGAGTGTGATTGATTGGTGGAGGGGGGTAAAAACTTTACCATTTTGTTTGGGAACCACATATAATGTATCTAGCATGGAAGATACCGAGATCTCTCGGTTTTTATGGTGACAATGAAAGCAGACCGCTCAAAATTATTATTCATCTATGTTTTCAAAAGCTCGAGCTCTCGCACCTACGCAAATCAATGCTTCCCTCTGCGAAGGTTCTATCTTTTACTTTCATGTACTTACCTTTATGCAAGAGTCATGGTGATTGTAACATCCCAATTCTATCAAATTAGGATGTTAACAGGATCATCATATTGCATCTCATGATTTATTGCATTTGAGTTTATGATGTTCAAAGTTTTCCACTCACATAAAATAATAGAGAGAGGATAATATGACTTCCTCAAAATATACATGAGTGGTGAAGTTTTGGACTAATATTTTGTGTTTTCAAGGTTGCATCGAAAACTATTTTGTTAGCCAAAGTTAAATTTATTGCATTACATTTTTTTTCTAAATTATATGAGGAGGAATTAATGTTCAGTGTGCTCTATTTTACCAATAAGGATTTTAGGAATTTTCTGATATATATATTTCCTTTTCTGATTATGATTTGGATCTAAAAAAAAGTTTTCAAAAAACAACACGCACGCACACATGGCCCAGCCAGGCCGAAGCCCACCAGCCTGAAGGCCGAGCCAGGCGCTCGCCAACGCCCATCGCTCCGCTCGCTGGCCTCGCCAGAGCCTCCCCACGAGCACTCACCCCATCCCGATCGCATCTCTCTCCCGTATCTGCGAGGTGGAGCCCAGCTCCACCTCCCGGTCGATCTCTCTCTCCCTCACTCACATCTCTCCCTCTATCACACACCTGCAGGTGGGGCCCAACCCCATCGTCCCTAACCTCCCACGCAACCCGCACGGGATAGCACTCGCGCTCACGCTCCCGAACGTGCCGGCCGAAGCTCTGGAGATAGAGCTTATCCCGTAGTCTCCCGGACGACCTAGCCGCACCTATATAAAGTCCACGATGCTCTCGTCCCATTAAGCCAACCCACACCACCTCTTGCCACTCGTAGCCACTGCCGTTGCCACTTGGATCTCGCTGTCCCAAGCTCCTTCGCCGGAGTGCCATGTCACCAGTGAACCTCCCCTGCCTCTTCTTCTTCATGAAATCAGACCCCCTCCTCTGTGTGCATCACCCTAACATCTTCGTTTTCCCCTAGGTCCGCCGCCCCGACTACCTACGTCGCCGGAGTACAGGAGCTCGCTCCGCTCCCGCCAGTCGGCCCTGCCAACCGCCGTCATCGCCATTCGTCCGCAATAGTCAAGCAGCACCCGCCCGACCACCTCGCCCGCGCCGGAGCCCACCGGAGCCGCCGTCCAGTCGACCCCGAGCTTCTGCCCGATGCTCCCGTCAGCGCCGCTGTAAGCGCTTGCCTACCCTCGCTAGTACATAGATTAGATTAGTTTTTGTAGTAGTTAGATCGAAGAGGTACTGGTTAACCGCATTTTAATCTAAACCGTGCGGTTTATTTAAACCGAACGTCGGTTTTTCCGTTAGTATTAGACGAACCGGCTGACTTTACTTAGTTCACGAACGTTCATTGTGTAGCAGCCGCAGTGAACGCAGCCAGCAAACTAGAGCCATCCATGTCGCGCTCTAGCCGCAAACGTTCACACGTTAGTGTTTTCAGAAATGCTAATGTAGTAGTTTTTTTAGATTTGTTTCAAAACTTCGAACGGCCTTAACTTTTTAACCGTAGATCGAAATGAGATGAAACCAACGGCTAAATTTTCGTCCTGAATAGCCCTAACCAGGGAACCCATCATTGAAAACTTTTGCAGGATCAAATTATAATTTAATTCAGATTTGAATTCAAACTCTATTAGGACACATCTTCCGAACGGTATACTCGTTCGAAGTGATTCTTTTTGCACCGCGTCACACAAACTAAATCCTATGCCATGAACCTTTGCCACATTGTTTTCTACACAATTATTTTATGTTCATCACAATATTGCTAGTATGCCTTGTAGGAACACTAGTGCACATCGCGGATTTTTGAACACTTTTTCACACGTGATTTTATACCTGGAAATTTTTCATGCTTATTTCTTGTGTGGGATTGTATTTGGACTTTTCAGAATATTTTTTTTGCATGTTCCTTTCAATTTTATGAATGCTTGTTTACAAGAATTTATTTTTACTTTGCGATAAATTGTCCGAAGTGCAAAGCAGAATACTACCACTCCCAGCACGAAGGCAAGTTACATTTTGAACATATCTGTTTTACCTATGTTTTATATATGCACCTAGGCCTTTGGTGTAGGATTGCATGGTAGAATTTATGCCCAAGGGCTATGCTTGCACCCAGTAGTTCATTTGAGGTAGGTCTGAACTGTACCAACTTTGTCGCCACCGTTTTATGTTATAATGCATCGCCAAAGTAGACGTGGAGTGGGGAGTGTTATCACCTTGAGATGTGACTGACAAAGTAGTAATTAGGGCCAACTCTAATGAACTACCTGGGTGGAAATTGGTTTGTATGGTGGTGAAGTACAATGGGAGCATTCATGGGAATCCATTGGAGTGCACACTAGTGGTCCGTCCACCCAGGCTCAAAGGGATCAAGCTTATTTTCATGTCTAAATGTTTATGTGTGCAGCCGCAAACCAATATGGGCTCTGGCTTAGTTGAGTAGGTGGTGTAACCTCTTCCGGGATAGTCTAGCAGATGTACATGATGTAGGTGTACCGGCCTATCCGTGGGTTAGGGGAAATGCTATCGAAAGACTATGTCTCGATCTTCCGATGAAGGAGGTGGTCGAGTCTTCTGGGAAAAGTGCACAACCTCTACAGAGTGTAAATCTAATCGATTAGCCGTGTCCCCGGTCATGGACAACTTGAGCTTTTAGCAGTGGAAATTTAGGAAGATCTCATCACTCTTAACTAATCAACTTGGTACATAATTTTGGAATGGTTGAGATAGGGCACCATCTCAGACTTATGATATTTGTAGAAGTAGAACAATTATTTTTGATAGGGAAAAACTAGCTTTATGCAGAACTAAACTTAGAGCTTTCCACCAGCCAAATTGCATGTACTATATAGGCTCATTACACTTTATGATGTGACTTGCCAGTACATTCCATGTACTGACCTACACGACTGCAGCTTATCATGTTGCATATTTATCCAACGACGAATAAGGTGCGATAGGTCGTTGTCTACACTCAGCTTGCTTGTGGAGTTGATGGACTCATTACACTTATTTGCTTTCGCATTATTTTGTTTTACTTGGCCTTAGGCAACATTAATGTAATAAATACTCTTTGAGGATTCTTGATGTAATAAATGTGTGATTGAACTCTGTTGTAAATCCTCAAGTACCGTGTGTGTCAGCATACCGATCCAGGGATGACACTTAAGCACAGAGACTCCGATCCCTTCAGATTGGGTCACTATAGTGATCTTCACCACTTCGTATATTTTGCCATTTTCTTTTGGCAAGCGTCATGTGTTGGGAAAAGATCCAAGCATATATGGCCATTCAAATATATTTGATCATGAATTATTATTGTTGACAATTATCTATATGATAAATAAGTTGGGAGGTGAAACTTTAAGCCCTTAACTTTCTCTATATTTGATGGATGCTATTTGTTCTAAAAATATGCTTTGAGTGTTAGCAATCATGGAAGCTCTATGATAGTTGAGTATGTGGAATTTTCTAAATCAAAGCTCTTACATAGACCCTTCCTGAAAATAAGATGAATTGCAATTGTTTGGTGACTGAAAGCATAGTTTGTTAGTCTATACTTTAACACGTGGATAGCTTGTTATTTCATCATGAGAAGGTTTATGAGATGAGCTACTGTTTTTGATATATAATAATGCTAGAAACAGTGATTGGAATTATCTTTGATCAAACTTGTGCACTTGCTAGCATTCACACTTCATAAATTATTTCTTTTATCATTTACCTACTCGAGGACAAGCATGAATTAAGCTTGGGGATGATGATATGTCTCCAATGTATCTATAATTTATGAAGTATCAAAGCCATGTTTACAATAATTTTATATGATTTTGGTACGATTTTATTAGATCTAACCCAGACTGACGCTGTTTTAAGCAGAACTATCATGGTGTTGTTTTTGTGCAAAAAAAAAAGTTCTCGGAATAAGATGGAAATTTACGGAGAATATTTTTGGCAAATATAAAAAATACTATAGCGAAGAGTCACCGGAGAGGAAGGTCGAGGAAGCCACAAGACACAGGGGCGCGACCCCCAGGGCGTGCCCCCTGGCTTGTGACTTCCTCGTGACCCACCTGGACTTGTTTCCCCCGCCGAAAATCCTATAAATACAAAAATCCCCAGAAACAAACCTGCATCAGGAGTTCCGCCGCTGCAAGTCTCCAGAGCCACAAAAAACCAATCGGGAGCCCATTCCGGCACCCTGGGGTGGGGGAAACCATCACCAGAGGCCATCTTCATCATCCCGGTGGTCTCGTTGACGAGGAGGGAGCAGGGCACCCTCGGTGCTGAGGGTATGTACAAGTAGCTGTGTGTTTGATCTCTCTCTCTCGTGTTCTTAAGATGGCACGATCTTGATGTACCTCTAGATTTATTGATATAGATGAATCATATGGAGTTATCCCCTCTCTATCTTGTTGTGATGAATTGAGTTTTCCCTTTGAAGTTTTCTTATCATATTGAGCCTTTAAGGATTTGAGAACTCTTGATGTATGTCTTGCGATGGGATATCTGACGTTACAATGGGATGTTCTATTGATCCACTACATGTATGTTGATCAACTTGCGGGTTCCATGACCTTGGAAATCTATGCATAAGGGTTGGCACACGTTTTTCTCTTGACTTTTTGGTAGAAACTTTGGGGCACTCTTTGAAGTTCTTTGCGTTGGATTCAACATGATAAATATGAAATTATGTGATGCATATCGTATAATCAATCCCATGGGTACTTGTGGTGACATTGGAATATCTAGGTGACATTGGGGTTTTGGTTGATGTGTATCTTAAGGTGTTATTTTAGTACGGACTCTAGGGCTGTTTGTGACACTTATATGGATAGCTCAGAAGATTGATAAGAAAAAGATAACTTTGAGGTGCTTTCGTACTGTACAATAATTTCTTCATCATTTCTCCGCTATTTGTGACTTTTAAGTGAACTCTTTGTCGCACGAGAGGTATTTACATATGATTCAACTATGTCATTATTGTTCAGAGAACTTGGACTAGTGAAAGTATGGACCCTAGGCCTTGTTTTCAAGCATTGCAATACCGTATTAGCTCACTTTTGTTACTTGCTACCTTGCTGTTTTTATAATTTCAGATTACAAAAACCCATATCTACCATCCATATTACACTTCTATCACCATCTCTTCGCCGAACAAGTGCACCTATACAATTTACCATTGTATTGGGTGTGTTGGGGACACAAGAGACTCTTTGTTATTTGGTTGCAGCGTTGTTTGAGAGAGACCATCTTCATACTACACCTCCCATGGATTGATAAACCTTAGGTCATTCACTTGACGGAAAATTGCCATTGTCCTACAAAACTCTACGCTTGGAGGCCCAACACGAGTCTACAAGAAGAAGGTCGTGTAGTAGACATCAACCCTTCACATACCGATGGGTATCTAGTATACTAAAGTCCGTGGTTCATAGTACCTTTCAGATAGCGCATAATTCTTTCAACAACATCCCAATGAACGTCACCCAGATTGGCAACAAACTGGCTCAGTTTGCTCACAGCAAACATGATGTCAGGCCTCGTTGCGCTAGCTAGATACATAAGTGAACCAATGATTTGAGACTATCTCAATTGATCTTTACTTGTGCCTATGAACTTTCGAACCAGCACACGATGATCATATGGTGTTTGAGAAACTATGCAGTCCGAATATCCGAAGTGACTCAAAATCTTCTTAACATAATGGGATTGTAGAAGTGTAATCCCACCCTCAGCATCTCTCTATAGCTTGATGTTAAAGATAACATCATCGAATCCAAGGTCCTTCATCTCAAAGTTCTGAGACAGAAAAGACTTAACCTCCTCAATCACTTCGGTATGTCATCAACATACAAGGATAGTATAACTCCTTCGCCCCCACCATGGCAATAGTATACGCATTTGTCAACTTCATTAACAACGAAGCCAATAGATGTCAGAGTTGTATTATACTTCTCATGCCATTGCTTAGGTGCTTTTCTCAGGCCATATAAATATTTCAACAACTTACACACCTTTCCTTCCTGACCATCTATCACAAAGCCAGCTGGTTGTTGCATATAGATTTCCTCCTCTAGCTCTCGATTTAGGAAAGTCGTCTTGACATCCATATGATCACCGAGAAGACCATGTGAGGTCTCCAACAAGAGTAGTACTCGAATGGTGGTCAGTCTGGCCACATGTGAATAAGTATCAAAGAAATCTTCTTCTTTTTGGGCATAGCCCTTGGCAACAAGCCTAGCCTTATACTTTTCAATTGTACCATCAGGCCTAACCTTCTTTTTAAACACCCACTTACATCACAATGGTTTGCAACCATAGAGACACTCAGCAATTTCCCATGTTCCATTAGCCATGATGGAATGCATCTCGCTACGGACCGCTTCTTTCCAGTAGTAAGCATCAAGAGATTCATAGGCTTCTGAAATAGAACTGGGATTATCATCCACGAGGTACACAAGGAAGTCATCACCAAAAGTCTTTGCAGTCCTTTGTCTCTTGCCCCTACCAAGGGTTTCCTCGTCATCCTCCTCGTGATTTTCATCATGTGTTTATTCATAATATTACATAGGAATGGCAGGCTCAGGAGTCTCCTCAGATTCCTGTCTAGAAGTGCTTTGCATATCTCTCATCGGGAATATATCCCCAAAGAATGTAGCATCCTTAGACTCCATAATTGTACTGACCTTCACATCAGGTACCTCAGATTTCACTACTAGAAATCTTTAGCCAACATTGTTCTTAGCGTAGCCCAAATTAAAGCAGTCCATGTTCTTTGGTCCAAGCTTACATTTTTTGGTATCAACACATTGACTTTCGCCAAACAGCCCCAAGTACGTAAGTAGGAGAGCATCGTCCTTCTCTTCGACCACTGCTCATCGTACCTTATCCAGGACATGACACGAAGTCAATATAGCCTCCCCCACCATGCCTTGGATAAACCCAATGTATCTAACATGGCGTTAACAAAATCAGTTAGGGTGTGGTTTTTCCTCTTGGTAACCCCGTTTGACTGGGGCGAATAGGGAGGCGTCCTCTCTTGAATAGTGTCATGTTCCGCACAGAAAGAATCAATCTCATTTTAGAAGTAACCTCCACCACCATCAGAGTAGACTAGTTTAATTTTCTTTTCAAGTTGATTCTGAACTTCTGCCTTATAGATCTTAAAGTAGTGTAGAGCCTCATCTTTAGTATTTAATAGACACACATAGCAATATCTAGTGGAATCATCTATCAATGTCATGAAGTATTTCTTTCCACCTTTAGTCAACACACCATTCATCTCACAGAAATCGGAATGCATGAGTTCTAATGGCGCCAAGTGTCTCTCCTAAGCAGCCTTGTGAGGCTTGTGAGGTTGCTTTGCTTGCACACACGAGTGGCATTGAGAACCTTTGTATAAAGTGAAACTCGGGATTAAATTCAGTTTTGCTAGCCGCGTCATAACACCGAAACTAATGTGACAAAGACGTGAATGCCATACTTTAGATTCGTTCACACTTGAATGAATACTGTTCAGAACTTTATTCACAAAATTTGCAAGGGAAAGGCGGAACAAACATCCGCATTCATAACCTTTTCCAACGAAAAGTCCATATTTCATAAAAACTACTTTACTAGATTCGAAGACCAACTTAAACCCTTCTCTACACATAAGGGAGCCACTAACGAGGTTCTTCTTGATGGCGGCGACATGCTGCACGTTTTTCAGCAGCACGATCCTTCCCAAAGAAAACTTCAGATCGACCGTTCGAACACCAAGAACAGAAGCACTCGTGCCATTGCCCATCAATACGGGCCCTCGGCCTGTGACCTAAAAAGAGGAGAACAATGATATGTCAGCACACACATGAATATTTGCACCTGTGTGCACCCACCAGTTGGTGGATTGACAAACCAAAAATATAGTAAATAAATTATCATACCCATATGCACCACTTTCATTGTTTCACAATCATATTCATAGACTTATTGTCCTGCGCTGGCTTCTTATACTTGTTTGGGAACTTGTTGGCCCAATGTTCCTCTGAAACAATTTGAATCAGCCATCTCTGTTGTTATTTTTCTTGAAGTCTTCTTTCCCTTCTTCTTGAAGTCAGTATTCTGTTGGACAGAATTCTTTCCATTGGGCTTGTAGGAATTGAAGTTCCTTTGATGCAACATATTGGCAACAGAAGATCTTTTGCGACCTTTTCCATGTGAGTCCTTTGCTCTTGAGTTCAGCTCAACACTGAGATGGCCAATGAAATACTCTTTTGAGAATTCATGCCTCTGATTTTTCAAAGTGGTAGCAAACTTCCTCCAGGAGTTAGGGAGTTTAGCGATTATACACCCCATGACAAACTTGCCCGGTAAATTGCACTTAAGAACCTCAAGTTTTGTAGCAATGCATATTATCTCGTGAGCTTGTTCTAGCACACGATGGTTCTCAACCATCTTGTAATCAGGGAACTTCTCGATAACATACATCTCACTCCCCACATCAGTGGCCCTGAACATAGATTCAAGTGCCTCCCACAATTCCTTGGCAACCTGCACATGTAAATATGCATCAACCAGCTTATCTCCGATCATGCTGAGAACTGCTCCCAAAAAGTAAACGCTGGCCTCCTTGAACGCCTTCTCCTATTCCGGAGTGATCGTTCCCATAGGAGTAACACCGGCTACCAGAACATGTTCATAGCCATAAGCCATAAGGTGGTTTTGGTCCGCCAATGCTTAAAATACATATCGGTGAATTTATCCGGTTTCGGTGCAGCAGCAAAACCATTACTCAAAAAATCCTACACACATTAGGTTTTGGATTGTTGAGTAAATAGGCATTTTTTATTAGATTAATCCATGCAATAATCACTATCATGGCATTGACTAGATTATTGACATACTGATGATGAACCAAACTAGCATGTACTACACATATAGTTGAAACATCTATGCATGCAAGTAGTACTTCTAATATTGAAATAAGTAGGAGCGGGATAAATGCATTATACCCTCCAATAGGCCAGCTGGCCATAGCAGCAGCATTGGCGGCGACAACGTCCTCGACTGCCTTCTTGTCGGCTTCAAACTTCTCGGTAGCGGCACAATCGATGTTGGTTGGGGCGACATGTTGACGATGATGAAGGTGACACGGACGTAGAGCAACTACACAATCGGAAGTGATCAGTCATGTAGTCGCTCCCTAAAAACCTAATCGCCCCTCTCCCATATAGGATTCATAGAGGTGGGGTTTCGGAGGCCTGCTATCCTATCGGCCATGTATGTGGCGAACGGTATGGAGTCGCCGGCGGCAGCAGCAACAAAAGGAAGTACGGGCGGTGCGCGTGGAGGCAGATGTGATCTAATTTCCGTGGCGGCTAGGGTTGGTGGAAGCCCTTCTTATGTAGGCGGCGTCTGGGTGGAGAGACGTGGGTCCAACATCTCATATCATGGAGTTACATATTCTCCATTCTCGACCAGAAAAAATAAGTGTGTATGTTTGAGATCGACTCGTC
Source organism: Hordeum marinum (assembly GCA_022496015.1). NCBI lineage: Eukaryota > Viridiplantae > Streptophyta > Magnoliopsida > Poales > Poaceae > Hordeum > Hordeum marinum. Next base: position 206,561,599 of record CM039675.1, on the reverse strand, counting down.
TTGGCTCAATCCCGCAACCCGAGGCGTGTCGTGAGGAGGCCGGCATCGGAGTAGGAGTGTGTGAGAGCCTCTTCTGTTCTCATGCTCCAATAGCATGTAGTAGAGAGAACCTTATGAGGAGGTTCAACTCCTCCTCCACTAGCGGGGTGGGACTAAACTTCCCACCACTCCTTGTCATGCAACCTACATGGGCCTTTAGAGATTTTTCTGAAATTCTCTTATGGGCCCAAAGCCCATCTCAGATTTCAACACCTGTCTGGTGAAATCTGAAGGAGGCGGTGTGCTCCGCGCGATAGTTAGATGCTGAAGTTGGCAAAGTTTCGGGTCTGTGAAGAAGACGGAGAAGGGGACGATGAGGGTGTCGATGGTGTCTTCCTCGACCTTGGCTTGCTGCAGGGATGGAAAGAGGGCGTCGTCGGGGTGCTCAGGGACATTGGAGGAAGGCCGACAAAGGTACTCCATGCCGATGAGAAGCTACTTGCAGGGCCAGTCATGGCGGGGCTGCACGGGGAGTAGGGGTGTGGGCACCCGTGAAGCGGCGGCAGCACAGAGGAAGGAAGAGAAGGGGATAGACAACCCTAGGGGTCACAAGCTTGGGGTTAAATTGGAGGGCAGGAATTGTAGATGGAGCTGGCCTCACCACGGCGGCCATGCACGCTCGGATGAGAAGGAGTTATAGTGAGAAGGAAGGGGTTCCTGAGGTGGAAGAGAAAGAGGGAGTAGAGAGAATGACGGGTGGGATTTAGTGAGTGCATGTGGGAAATTTACCACGGGAGACAGGAATTCGGGCTGGATCGATTAGGCTTCCCGACTGTTTATCTGTTAATTCTATTTCCAATTTCCTTTTATATTTAACAAATAAACAAAGGGATTAGAAAGTATAATGAGAGTCCTAGTAAAAGAATTTGAGCAAGAGGCAAAAATATGCGGGACTCACAAAAATGAGTGCGATCCAAGAAAGATAGGAATGGGAAAGATTGACGGTTCCAATTCTAACTCGTATTAATTTAATAGGAATTTTTTGAACTAGGACTTGATTTTGGAATGACCAAAAATTATGCGACCTTTGGTGAAGCTTGGAAAAAAATATGAAAGAGAAAAATACGGGCAAGGTTTGGGGACCAAACTTGAAGTAGAAAAGAGATAGGATTATTTGCAAGTGTGTGATGGTTAATTCCAAAACTAACGGAATATTTGATCATAGCTCCCTAATAATATTGGGAGGCTATTGTTATAAAGATAAATCACCATGTGAATTCTCTCAATTTAAATAGATCAACAGATCAATGCATATTTTGTTTGAGTTGCAATAATTGGATGACATGATGGCATGATAAAATTATGCAATGCAAAAATTAAATAGAGCAAACAATAACATGATGACAATAATAACAAGAGTCGATATCGGACTGTTACAACTCTCCTCCAGTTACAAGAAATCTCAACCCGAGATCTTGCAATGAGAAAAAGGAAGAGAAAATGGAAGAGGTAAATTAAGTTGCTTCTTGGACAAAGGAGTGAAACCAACAAACCTTGAAGGTTGCAAAGAGATGAAGAATGAAAAGAGTAAGAAGCAAGAATTCAAAACCACTCTGGTTAAATGAATAAGCAAGGAAAGAACGTGATCTAATAAGATGAGTTTTGGGTTTGAACAGAGCAACATCACAACGCCTCTGGAACAAAGAATAGGAGCTATATGAATGAAAAGAAAAGAACGGAGAAGAAAATGACAACTTTACCACAATTGATTTAGAAAAAGCATCATTAGAAAGGATGATGCAACGGAATTGTTGGAACAACAACACCAAATAGAAAAAACTTTATGTGGACTTATGAAGAAACATGTCAACATTATGATGTGACAACGAACCACTAATGGAAAACTATTGGTTGGTTGGTTGCGATCAACAAAGATATGAAAATTTCTTTCAGCAATAGGATAAAGGAATACTTGGGTCATTGATAACCACCATAATACCACCAATATTTAGGACAAGCCTTAGGTGAAATATATACTATGAACACTCCGAGAAAGTAATGGCTGGTTTAAATATCTCATTCTTGACAAATTTTCTTCGAGACTCCTCATGACTCAAGAATGATATAACATCCTCTCAAAAGATAATGGAGAAAGGACTGCACTTTGAAATGCAAGATAAAAAAATACTTGAGCTCCTCCAACAAGAATCTTGAAGAACACTTCGGGAATGGACAAAATCCTTGACGAACCACCATGAAGAACATCCATATACAAAAGAAAGATCAAGAGAAATGAAGGTTGAAAATAATAGGATTATGACCTTGAAAATATTTAAATGGAACTTTGTGAAGAGACACTTGATAGAAAGCTTGGAACTCCGGAAAATAAAATATAAACAACTTAGAAGCAAGAATTTGATATCATGAGCAACTCTGGAAAAGGATTGAAATAACTTTCATGAAACAAGAACAAGAATTATGTTATGCTTATCCTTCATCAAGTTAAATTGATGAAAAGCAATAGATTTGGCATACTGCTTATTCTTCTTGAAAATATTGATGAGAGAAATAGGGAACAAACTTGAAGAAGTATTCAACAAAACACCGGTATGAATTCACAAATGAATGATGGTGCCACGAATGAATGGAGATACATGAGAACGAGGAGATCATGATACACCTAATAGAAGACTTGAACAAAGCACCGACATAATTGAGATACGATATAAGAGGCAACAATTGATAAGAATTGACAATGAAAGATGAAAGCTGAGAACAAAGATATCTTCTAAAATGATGGCCTTCGGAGGATCGAGAAATGAACAGAACACTAAAAATGCTTCTGATAGATATGGAAGGAATTTTACATGATCGAAAAGAATTTGAGAGGATAACAACAAGTTGAGATGAAAAATCTTCAAAAGAATGACCAAAGATTGAAGAGAAACTCTTCTTCGGTCTTCAAGATCGAGAATAATGACGAGAAACAACATCATGAATTACTGAGACACTACAAACCAGTCAAGAAATAAAGGTTAAGGAAACAATGAAAATAATTCAAAGCTATCTTGGAGAAGGAATATGATTGATTTGATCCATACTTACGTCACACTTGAAAAGAATTAGAGATCTCCAGAAAAGATTAGAAGAGCCAGGTAAGATCTTTGGTCAAACCCATGGGTTATGCGCCCACTCAAACTAAACCACTATTGAAACGATTGCTAAAAAGATAGATATTTTACCGGTAGAATTAAGAACTTGCTGGGGTTTAGAATGTCAAAATACTTTGAAGGAATTTTTAACGAGCAAACGAATCTTCTGAGATATGCTGAAAAACTCCGGACAAGAATTGAAAGAGGAAGAATAAACAAGAGAGGCTTGGATAAGAATTTCTTACATGAAAAACATTTAATGAGTGAAAAGGATATGATGAACACCGAGAGGTTGGATTAATTCATCGGAGAAGTATACTAGAATGAAGAACTAGTGACTTGAAACTCTTGAGAAGCTTCATAATGAATCATCGGATACAATATGGAAGAAAAGAAAGCGGAAGGATCATATGAATAGAAAGGCACTTAGATGATAATTTAATCGTTGAAGAAAAAGGGCAGGAGGGTGAGAAAAACGAAGACAACTTATATAGGTGAAAAGAACTCCAGAAAGAAATGTGAGGATTGAACTTGCAAATATTGAAGACGATAGAATTATCTTGAAGAGAAGCACACTGGTTAAAACGAATTTCTTGACAACTCCCATTGATCAAACTAATTAGCATCCCCATAGAAATATGAGAACACTGCTTAGGAAAGATATGAAATCAACACTTGACATAAAAGCAAACCGAATTACTATAATCCAACAAAAAAAGTATGAGGCTTGCAGATTAAGCCAGAAACAAATACATACCCAATTTCGCATTTGTTGGAGGGGTAATCCTAGGTAACTACTTGAATTCCCACCTAAGAACTCCTGAAACCTTTCTTGGTTATGCTATCAGGTTGCGGGTCCGGGAACGTACTCATTGTAATCAGTTGCAAAACCGCACACGCAACCCTCAACACATATCCGAGAAGATCTGCAAGCTCGTCTACATCAAACCTTCGAAAAACAACGATACAAGACCTGGTAGATCATTCGAGCTATCTCCACCAGTACTATGGAAAAGTCACGACACTATTTGCCCCCAAGCAAAGTATTGAAGCAATCCGAACACCCTCATCTTGAAATACTAAGTAAACTGAACGATAACGATGTGTCGAGAACCCCTTGGAGCTCTATTCCTTGGAACAGGAGGCACCAAGGAAAGAGTTCCACCATATCAATATCATAGAGGTTCCAAAATACACGCGTGATCCTAAAAAAATTGAGTGAGAAGAGGGGTAGAATTAAAATTCCTACGCCAGGATTCCTCACCAGAGCATAGAAGAAGAGTAAAAAGAATCATACTCTCCGATATATAACTAGACTCAAAATATTTTTTCACTAGACTCGAGTTAGCCACGTTCGATCAATCAAGGGGTCTCCTAGGTCGGTACAGGCTCTGATACCAACTTCTAACGCCCAAGATGCGGTCCTATCCTTATTTTGGCTAGAGGGCCTTGATAGAGATAGAAGCATATCTCGTCGTTTTGCAATAATGGATATCGTTATAAGTAAATGTAAAGAAGAGATGAGTATATGGAATTGGCTTACACTCGCCACAAGCTACATGAACATCATCTCAATACAACAATACATTCAATGATCATACATAAAAGTAGGGTTCGACTACGGTTGAACTCAAACGATAAAAATGACATGTATCCTTGCTATCCTAGGCTGCCGGCCTAGAACAAACCTCTGATCGATGAAGAAGAGCTCCAAATAAAACAAGCATCGCTCTCACGTCAAAGCATATCATTACATGTACCTGCAACTATTGTTGTAGTAATCTGTGAGCCACAGGGACTCAACAATCTCATTTCCAAGGGTATCAAGACTAGCAAAGCTTAATGGGTGAGGAATGGTTAAGTGGTGAGTATGCAACAAGCACTAAGCATTTTTTTGAGTGGCTAACTTACGAGTACAAGAATAAGAAAGGTGATCAACGCATAATCGGACGTGAACTAGTGTTGATCACTAAGTGATCCTGAACACCTACCTACGAGTCAAACATAACCCCACTGTGTTCTCTCGGTTCAGAACTCACGAGTAGAGACAGTTACAGTTACGCCCACGATTGGTGTATTTTATTTGAGATTACTTCAAGTTTTCTATGACCGGATGTTAATGAAATTTCCAAGTTGCTACATAACCGTGGGCATGGCTTCTCGAAAAGATTTAACCCTGCAGGGGTGCTCCGACTCATCCATCACAAACTAGCCACAAGCTTCATCAGAAAACCTCAACCATGGGATATCCCGAAGTCTCAGAATCTCGATGGAAAACCTCAACCACGAGATGGCCCAAAGTATCCTCAGAATCCTGTGCAAAAGACATACAAGAAGGGTAAAACAAATCCAGCTAGACCGCCCGACGTGTTGATGAACCCGATAGGAGCCGCATATCTCGTTCTCATGACACGACTGGATGAGCTAGTGTATAGTGGCCTGATAGAAATCACCCAACTTGCCCTAGGGGGGCCCTGCACAGTGCTCTAGTTTGGACCAAGACTCATGAGGAGCACTGGCCCGGGGGGTTGGTTAATTATCCACAGGGTGCTTATCGGATTTCGGGCTCTGCAAAACCCAAAGAGGTTCGAACACATGGGCATTTATGAAGATCATCACCAACTTCGGCCTCAGCCTCATCGGCGATGACCTAGGCCGGCGAGCTCACACAATCACGGAAAAGGACCAACACACAAGGATTTACCCAGGTTCGGGCCACTATGAGTGTAAAACCCTACTCTTGCCTTTGTGTGGATTGCCTCATGAGGAGGTTGATGGATGGACTAGTAAAGTGGAGAGAAACCTCGGGAGGATGCTTGAGTGGTGTTCGATCCATCCCGTACTGAATGACCTATCCTCTCTTTATAGTGGCCTGGCTCCTCTTCCCTTATCGCAAACATGGGAAGGGATCCCACAACGGCCAAATTTGAAGGGGGACAAGGAGTACATTCTTATCCTCACAAAAGGTGTTCTTTGCCTGCAAAGTAGCCAATGGTGATGCAGAGGTGGGATCGGCAATGACATTGGTCCTGCGGAGCATACTGGCCTAGTATTGTTGCAACGAAGAGGAAAGCTTTGGCATGACGCTTTGGGAACCCGTGTATGTCCTTGCCTCCTTTGTGCCAAAGAGGAAACTGTCTTCCTTGCGTGCACTAGTGTCCTCCTGGCTAGTCTTGCGTCATCCTTGATCCCCTGAGGCCATGTGCTACGTAGAGATCTCCGCCCCTCGTGAGGCGACCTGGGTAATCTCTTCCCTTCTAGGGGTCTTGGTGTTGTCCTCCTCGTAAGGGAGGGACTCTCGGGAGGGCCTTGTCTTGAGTGAAACCGCACCCGGCCATACGGAGCACCGAAGCGGGCCACGCCCTGGGCCGCATGTGGGCAAGTCTCGGTACCTCCATTCCAAGGATGTCAATAGTAGCCCACAAGCCCAAGGTGCGCTCGATTCGGCTTCGGGGCGAAGCCAAAGAAGACGGCCCGAAGCGATGGGCCCCCATCTCCTGAGAATCAGGCCTGGCGCCTGGTGCGCGGTTAGACATGCACATCTTTGCTGCTGTGTCTCCTCGACAACTGCACGGACAGACAAAAGCCTGGCATTTGGTGTAGAGCCATTATTGCCTTCCTTCCCACTGCTCTCTTGCTCCTCCGTAGTGGCCCTTGCTCAAGGACTTTGTCACGCCGTCCTGCTCCTTGCTTTCTCCGCCTCAAGGACTTCTTGATGGACCCTGCCGGCAAGTCAAAACCCAAAGCTTCGGGTTCAGCCTCCGCTTCCATCTCGCTAGCGCTTTCTAGGTAGACCATAGACAAGGACGTGGACCTTGCTCCAGTGCTTCCAATGACTTCGGATGAGTCTAACGACTGCGGGCGGACCTTGATATGGTGTGGATCCATGGAGAAGCAGTTCGGCCTACCCCTTCTTCCTCCACATCATCTTCTCCAGAATCATTCTGCCTTTCTCCGAGTTCTTCACCGCCATCCTCTAGCACTACGGAATTCAGGCCCTCCATCTGCAACCCAACTCCATCCTGCTCTTGTCTGTCCTTGCCTTCTACTGCGAGGCCCTTGTGGGTGTGAAATCTTTGTTAGCCCTCTTCTGCAATTTCTCTAGCTTGTGGCGCTCAATGGTCAGCATGCATCTCCTTTTTTGCGGTACAGAGTGGGAACATGCTCCTGAAGGCTGGGAAAAAGGTGGAGAACTTCAAGCAGCACTCGTTCTTCTTGGATCTCAAGAGAAGAAACTCCCGCCTGGAGCTTCCAAAGGGATTGTCGGAAAAGACCCCTGCGTGGGGTTCTGCGAAGCTCTTTGACCCCCGGGGAGGCCCGTCTTGGAGCAAATCTCTCGAGACATCAGCGCCAAAAAGTTGACCAAGGGGATGATAGTGAAGGAGTTCCTGACGCAGCGCCTTGCACCGTTCCAGTCTCACTCGAGGCCCATGCGGGGGTACCAGGGCGGTCGTGATGACATCAGGCTTCGGTTCGCACGCATGTCCCCTAGGGAGCTAAAAAAGGCAGTGGTGACCCTGCTCAACTGCGACCTAGGGGACCTTCTTGAGGACTATGTCTTATTGTATTGCCAAGACGACAAAGCTGATCTAGTCGTCGTGATGCCCACCTTCAGCGAACTGGGGCTCTCCCCGGCCGAGTGCTCCGGTTCCCCGGTGGCGGTGTACTCTGACGAGACCACGAATGAGGAAGAATCGGAGGAGGCAGCAGGTGATGAACTTTAGAGGAGGTGTCTCCTCGGTCGCGGAGTGCGCTCCTCCGCGGCTTTGAAGATGACGACGCCTCTGACGAACTCCATGCCGAAAGTCCTCTACATCTCGCTAGGATCCTCAGGGGATGTGGCCCACGCGTCGGGCTCCTTGATACACTACACGGGCAACCATGAAGAAGAGCGAGGCTGGGTCTTCTCCGAAGCACCCCGCCCGTGTCTGCAAGGTGGCCGACGCTCCGCGTCGCCCCTGCCCGAGAAGCAGCGTGTGAGCGAGGAGGCCGCGTCTAGGACTGGTGCGGCTTTCCCGGCTACTGCCCCTGGAGGCGGCTCCTCTGCTTCCCCCCATGTCGACGCTTTCCTTAAGAAGGGCGAGGGAACTCCCACTTTCTCCGAGGTGGAGAAGAAGAGGAAGTGGGTCGACATCGAAGAGTAAGTTGCCCTGTTTGGTTTTTGGCCGCCTGTCCGTATCCCGTGCATTGATGGTCCCTTCTTTGCTTCATAATTAGGAGCACCACCACGCCGAAGGAGAGGAATAAGAAGGTGGGCGTCAAGCCGAAGGTGCCCTCAGACGTGGCGTCCGTTCCTATTGTCATGTCGACACCTTATGGAGCGTCGTACATCGTGGGCGAGGAGGCTCACGGGGTGACTCTCCTTGTCGCGGTCGCAGATCCCCCGACGCTCGTTGGAGAGGCTACTTCTGCCCTGGGGGCGCATCCATGCCACTGCTTGGGGGAGGAGCACCCGAGGCCCAACTGTCTATGGGACCGCCTATCCCTGTCTTGCCTGTGGCTGTACTGCAGCCTTCGGCGCCCTCTGGTCTTCATGCTCCTGCCCTCCTGGAGGCGGCTCCTGTTGCCATGCAGTCACCACCTTCGGACCGGGCCCCGATGCCTCCTGCATGTGGCCTTGGCGACCTGGATGAGGCCTTCACCGCCCTAAGTCAGGTTCGGGACGTCCTCGGTGGCGCCGATGACTGCCTCCCGAAGGAGTGCTTGGGGCTCCTTTTTGGGTGGCTCTAGATGGCGCCTCTACCATGGCCGTTTGGAGCCAAGTCGAGGCCACCGTGGTTGAGCGTAAGAAGGAAGCCATGATAGCCAAGGTGGCTCGAGACACGACGCATGCCGAGATAGTGTCTGCCATGAAGCGCTATGATGAGGCGGCAGTTCGCTTGACGGCTCTTCAAGAGGAGAAGACCACGCTCGCGGAACAGCTTCGCCAGCAGGAGGAAGATCTCAAGATCTGCAAGTCCAAGCTTGCTGACATGACTTTGCGCTGTCCAAACCAATGACCGACCGAGCTATGGAGCACGAGCGCCTGGACAAGGTGAAGGAGGAAGTAGCTACGGAGAAGGCTCGGCTCGACTCCAGGGAGGAGGCACTTGTTGCAGCTAAGGAGAAGAGGGTTGCGGAGCTCAAAACTCTCCCCTTCATCGAGATCTGTACTCCATCTGCCAGGGAGGATTCATGGAACCCCTAGTGGCTCCTGAGAGTGGCTTCGTGGGGCTCTCTTCAAAGCTTGTTTAGGTGCTTGAGGGTGCCATTGCGAAGGTGGATAGAGTCTTGGAGAGTGAGTTCTGTGACCTCTTCTCCGACGCCGCGACGTGCGTCTTCAGCCACCTCCACCGTCACGAGCCGGGGTTTGACTTTGGATTTGTGAGTCTCACGGTCGATCCTGAGGTTCATGCCACCGCTGCGATGACCGTGGAGGGCGCCATGGTGGTGCTGATGAAGAAGTTCACCTCTATCATCGTTCTCTCACCCTCTGCGGTTGCAAGGGTTAGTGATGATGATGAATTGCAGCAACATCGATGATGAGCCCTCCGCGGTTGGGACAGACGGCGGTGCCATCTCCTCCTATCTCGTCTTCCTGGATCCTTTCCTCTAATGTACATTGTGCCTCATGGAGGCATTAGACTTGTTTGCATTTCCGAAGACATTTTAAGGCTTGTAATGACTGCTGAATTGTGTGGTTCCTTTCTTTGCCTTGTTTCCTTCCTGCTTGTTGTAGTGCTATGCATCGGCAGGGCCCAGTCCTGTGCATACCTTAGCCACCGTTGGGGTGTACGGATCACCAGGACGGTGCCAAGGGGTGAGGGGCTATGTGACCAATGAGGCTCCTGAGTCACGATGCTCAGGAGTCCCCCTTGACGTACGATCATCCCTCAAGAAGGGAACATGGCGAAGATGGGGTTGACTTGGAGATTTGGAGCACCTTGATCTCTCCTTTGGCAGGGCTCGGGCATCCGGTTCATCGGGACGGTGCCAACGGGTGAGGGCCTACGTGACCAGTGAGGTCCTTGAGTCGCGATGCTTAGGGGACCCCCTTGACGTACAAGCGGCTCCCGTACCTTTACTCGTCAGCTTTCGCTTGAGAGGGACACGTGAAGACCAGGTATCAGGGACCTGGGTAGGTGGCATGCGCCAGGCCCAGCCTAGGCATAGTTCTCATGCAGCCCTCTCACGCGTCCATCCCAGAGGAATGCGGCGAGACGGAGCCTCGAGGGGCCATCCCAAAGTTGGATGCAACCGCTAGGGAACCCTCAGTTTTTTATCCACCAGTGCGGAGGATGGGGCTTCCAAGTTGTATGGGTATAGCCGCTGAGCGATAATGTTGTTCGCCAGCACGGAGCATGGGGCTTCTGTTGGGGAACGTTGCATGGGAAACAGAAAATTTCCTACGCTTCACCAAGAGAAATCTAGGAGATGAGCATCTATGAGAGGGGAGAGTGGATCTACATACCCTTGTAGATCACTAAGCGGGAAGTGTTAAGAAACGCAGTTGATGTAGTCGAACGTCTTCGCGATCCAAATAATCGAGCGTCCCGCGATCCAATCAGGATCCGTCCTGATCTAGCGCCGAATGGACGGTACCTCCGCGTTCATCACACGTACGGCTTGATGTCGATCTCCGCCTCTTTGATCCATCAAGAAGGAGCGGAGAGGTTGACAAGTTCTCTGACAGCACGATGGCGTTGCGGCGATGGTGGTGGAGTTATTCCAGCAGGGCTTTACCTAAGCACCACTAAAAACCGATCTAGAGGAGAAACTGCGATCTAGAGCAGAGGTAGCACGTGGCTGTTTTTCCATGTCCAAAAAACCATCAAACCTCTAGTATATATAGGAGGAGGGGAGGAGGAGGCTTGGCCCCAAGGGGCCAGCCCTTTGCTTCAGCCGAAGTGGGAGGGAGGAGTCCTCCTCCTCCACTCCTAGTAGGATTAGGACTCCTTACTTTTTCCACTTTCGCCTTCTTTCCACCTTGGGTTTTCTTCCCTAGCCGCATGGGCCTTCTGTGGGACTTCGGCCAGACCACTAAGGGCTGGTATTCCTTCTCCCACAGCCCATGTAGCCTCTTGGGTCGAAATACCCGTCCCGATGGTCCCCCGGTACCCTCCTGGTACTCCCGGTACATTACCGATGAGCACAAAACTTTTCTGGTGACCAAAACAGGACTTCCTATATATCAATCTTTACCTTCGTACCATTATGGAGATCCTCGTGGTGTCCGAGATCTCATCTGGGACTCCGAACAACCTTTGGTCACCACCATACATAACTCAATACTGCCAAAACGTCACCGAACCTTAAGTGTGCAGACCCTCCGGGTTTGAGAACTATGTAGACATGACCGAGACACCTCTACGGTCAGTAACCAATAGCGGGACCTGGATGACCATATTGATTCCTACATATTCTACAATGGTCGAACCTCTATGTCAATGATTCAGTTAATCCCGTATGATGTTCCCTTTGTTCTTCGGTATGTTACTTGCCCGAGATTCGATCGTCGGTATCTCCATACCTAGTTCAATCTCATTGATAGAAAGTCTCTTTACTTGTTCCGTAACACAAGATCCCGTGGCTAACCCTTAGTAACATTGCTTGCAAGGCTTATTGTGATGTTGTATTACCGAGTGGGCCCTAAGATACCTCTCCGTCACACACACTAACAAATCCCAGTGTTGATCCATGCCAACCCAGTAGACACCCTCGGATATTCCTGTAGAGCACCTTTATAGCCAGCCAATTACATTGCAACTTTTGATACACAAAAGGCACTCCTACGGTGTCTGTGAATTGCATGATCTAATGGTCATAGGAACATATACTTGACATGCAGAAAACTATAGAGATAAACTGACACGATCATATGCTTCGTTTATAGTTTGGGTCTTGTCCATCCCATCATTCTCCTAATGATGTGATCCCGTTATCAAATGACATCTGCTGTCAATGGCTAGGAAACCTTTACCATCTTTGATCAACGAGCTAGTTTACTAGAGGCACACTAGGGACAAAGTGTTGTCTATATATCCACACATGCAATGTGTTTCCAATCAATACAATTGTAGCATGGATAATAAACAATTGTCGTGAACAAGGAAATATAATAAAAACCATTTTATTATTGCCTCTAGGTCATCTTTCCAACAGTCTCCCACTTGCACTACAGTCAATAATCTAGCTCACATCACTATGTGATTTACATTGTAATGAATTGAACACCCATGCAGTTCTGGTGTTGATCATGTTTAGCCCTTGGAAGAGGTTTAGTCAATGGGTCTGCAACTTTCAGATCCGTGTGCACTTTGCAAATATTTATGTACTCCTCCTTGATGTACTCGCGATGGAATTGAAGCACCGCTTTATGTGTTTGGTCCTCTTGTGAAACCTTGGTTCCTTGACCAGGGCAGTGGCACCAGTGTTATCACTGGACAGATCCACTGGATTCAGTGCACTAGGCACTACTCCAAGATCTATCATGAACTCCTTCATCTAGACACCTTCCTTCGCTGCCTCCGAGGCTACGATGTACTCCACTTCGCATGTAGAATCAGCTACCACACTTTTCTTGGAACTGCACTAGCTTACAGCCCCCCATTAAGAATAAATATGTATCCGGTTTGCAACTTAGAGTCATCCGGATCTGTGTCTAATCTTGCATCGAAGTAACTCTTTACGACGAGCTCGTGATCACCTCCATAAACGAGAAACATTTGCTTAGTCCTTTTCAGGTACTTAAGGATATTTTTGACCGCCGTTGAGTGCTCCAATCCAATGATCACATTGAAACCTTCCGGCCATACTTATGGCAAGGTTGACATCGGGTCTTGTGCACATCATTGCATACATGATAGATCCTATGGCTGAATCATAGGGGATGACACTCATCTTCTCTCTTTCTTCTGCAGTCACTAGGCATTGAGTCTTACTCAACTTCACACCTTGCAACACAGGCAAGAACCCCTCCTTGGACTAATCCATTTTGAACTTCTTCAAATCTTTATCAAGGTATGTGCTTTGTGAAAGTGCTATCAAGCGTCTCGATCTATCTCTATAGATCTTAATGCCTAATATGAAAGCAGCTTCTCCCAGGTCCTTCATTGAAAAACTCTTGTTCAAATATTCCTTCACGCTTTCCAGCATTTCTATATTGTTTCCAATCAGCAATATGTCATCCACATATAATATTAGAAATGTTATCGAGCTCCCACTCACTTTCTTGTAAATACAAGCTTCTCCATAAACTTGTATAAACCCAAACGCTTTGATCAGGTCATCAAAGCGCTTATTCCAACTCCGAGATGCTTGCACGAGTCCATAAATGGATCGCTGGAGTTTGCAAACTTTGTTGGCATTCTCTGGATCGACAAAACCTTCTGGTTGCATCATATACAACTCTTCCTCAAGGAAGCCGTTTAGGAACGCTGTTGTGACATCCATATAACAAATTTCATAGTCAAAATATGCAGCTATTGCTAACATGATTCTGACAGACTTAAGCATCGCTATGCGTGAGAAGGTCTCATCATAGTCAACTCCTTGAACTTTTGAAAAACCCTTTGCCACAAGTCGAGCTTTATAGACGGTGATATTACTGTCCGCGTCGGTCTTCTTCTTAAAGATCCATTTGTTCTAAATGCCCTATTGCCCTTCAGGTAATACTTCCAAAGTCCATACTTTGTTTTCATACATGGATCCCATCTCGGATTTCATGGACTCTAACCATTTCTGAGAATACGGGCCCATCACCGCTCCTCCATAGCTCGTAGGTTCATTGTTTTCCAACAACATGACCTCCAAGATAGGGTTGCCGTACCACTCAGGAGCAGTATGCGCCCTTGTTGACCTACTTGGCTCAATAGTAACTTGATCTGAATCTTCATGATCATCATCATTAACTTCCTCTTCAGCTGTCGTAGGCTCCACAGAAACATCTTTCTACGCTGCACTACTGTCTGGTTGAAGTAAAGTTTCAATAACCTCATCAAGCTCTATTTTCCTCCCACTCAATTCTTTCAAGAGAAACTCTTTCTCAAGAAATGTTCCATTCTTGGAAACAAACACTTTGCCTTCGGATCTGAGATAGAAGGTATACCCAACAGTCTCTTTCGGGTATCCTGTGAAGACACATTTCTCCGCTTTGCGTTCTAGCTTTTCAGGCTGAAGCTTTTTGACATAAGCATCACATCCCCAAACTTTAAGAAATGAAAATTTTGGCTTCTTGCCAAACCACACTTCATATGGTGTTGTCTCAACGGATTTCAATGGTGACCTATTTAAAGTGAGTACAGTTGTCTCTAATGCATAACCCCAAAACAATAGTGGCAAATTGGCAAGAGACATCATAGAACGCACCATATCTAATAAGGTTCTATTACGATGTTCGAACACACCATTACGTTGTGGTGTTCCAAGCAGTGTCAATTGTAAAACAATTCCACACTGTCTTAAGTGACTGCCAAACTCATAACTCAGATATTCACATCCTCGATCAGATCACAGGAATTTAATCTTCTTGTTGAAATGATTCTCAGCTTCACTATGAAATTGCTTGAACTTTTCAAACGTTTTAGACTTGTGTTTCATTAAGTAAATATAACCATATGTACTTAAGTCATCAGTGAAGGTGAGAAAATAAAAATATCCATCGCGCGCCTCAATGCTCATCGGACCGCACACATTAGTATGTATGATATCAACAACTCACTCGCCCGTTCCATTGTTCCAGAGAAGCGTTTTAGTCATCTTGTCCATGAGGCATGGTTCACATGTGTCAAGTGATTCAAAATCAAGTGACTCCAGAAGTCCATCACCATGGAGTTCTTCATGCGTTTTACACCAATATGACCCAAAAGGCACTGCCACAAGAAAGTGGTACTATCACTATCAACTCTACATCTTTTGGCATCAATGTTATGAACATGTGTACCATCACTATCAAGATTCAATATGAATAAACCCCTCACATTTGGTGCATGACCATAAAAGATATTACTGATATAAATAGAACAACCTTTATTCTCTTATTTAAATGAGTAACCGTCTCGCAATAAACAAGATCCAGATATAATGTTCATGCTTAACGCAGGCACTAAATAGCAATTATTCAGGTTCATCCCTAATCCCAATGGTAATCGAAGAGAGAGTGTGCCGACAGCGATCACATCAACCTTGGGACCATTTCCCACGTGCATTGTCACTTCGTCCTTCGCCATTCTTTGTCTATTCCGTAGTTCCTGTTTTGAGTTGCAAATGTGACCGAACTGGTATCAAATACCCAGGCACTACAACAAGAGCTAGTAAGGTACACATCAATAACATGTATATCATATATACCTTGTTTGTTGTTAGCCACCTTCTTGTCAGCAAGATACTTGGGGCTATTCCGCTTCCAGTGACCAATTCCCTTGTAATGAGTGCACTCAATTTCTGGCTTGGGTCCAGCCTTGGGCTTCTTCACGGGAGGGGCAACTGGTTTTCCACTCTTCTTGGAGTAACCATTCTTGCCCTTGCCATTCTTCTTGAAACTAGTGGTTTTACTGACCATCAACACTTGATGTTCTTTCTAGATTTCAGACTCAGCGACTTTCAGCATCGCAAATAGCTCAGCGACTGACTTGTTCATCCCATGCATGCTATAGTTCATCACAAACCTCTTGTAGCTAGGTGGCAATGATTGAAGAACTCTGTCAGTGATCGCCTCTGGCAAAAGAGGCATCCCTAACTCTGCTAGACGAGTCGAATACCCAGACATTATGAGTATATGTTCACTGATAGACCTGTTCTCCTCCATTTTGCAAGCATAGAACTTATTAGAGGTCTCATACCTCTCGATCCGGGCATTCTTCTTAAAGATAAACTCCAACTCCTAGAACATGTCATATGCTCCATGACGTTCAAAGCGTCTTTGAAGTCCCGTTTCTAAGCCATACAATATTGCACACTGAACTATTGAGTAATCTCCAGAACGTGCCTCCCAAGTGTTCTTAACATCTTCAGATTACATGTCTGCGGGTTGGTTACCAAGCGGTGCATCAAGGACATATGCCTTCTGGGAAGCCGTGAGGATAATCCTCAGATTACGGGCCTTGTCCACAAAGTTACTTCCATCATCTTTCAACTTAGCTTTCCCTAGGAACGCATTAAAATTCAAGGGTGCTACTACGCGATCCATTGATCTACAACATAAATAAGCAAAGGTTATTAAGACTATTGTTCAAGATAATGAGTTCAGTTAATCAAATTACTAAACCTCCCACTCAAATTGACATCCCTCAGGTCATCTGAGTGATACATGATCGAAATTGACCAACTCAGTCTGATCATCACGTGAGTTGAGGTGGTTTCAATGGTGAACATCATCATGTTGATCATATCTACTATATGACTCATGTTGAACCTTTAGGTCTCTTGTGTTCCGAGGCCATGTTTGTACATGCTAGGCTCTTCAAGTTTAACCCAAGTGTTCTGCATGTGCAACACTGGCTTGCACCCGTTGTATGTGAACATAGAGTCTATCACACCCGATCATCACACGGTGTCTCGACACGACAAACTTTCGCAATGGTGCACACTCGGGGAAAACACAATTTTACCTTGAAATTTAAGTGAGGGATCACCTTATAATGCTACCGTCGTCCTAAGCAAAACAAGGTGCATAAAAGGAACATCACATGCAAATCATAAGTGACATGATAGGGCCATGAACTTGTGCATTTGATCTCCATCTTGAAAGCACCGGCATGATCTCCATTGTCACTAGCATAACACCATGATCTCCATCATCGTGTCGCCATCAGTGTTGTCATGCCCTTAATGCTCATACTACTATAGCTACCATTTAGCAATAAAGTAAAGCATTACATAGAGCTTAATGATTGACACACATGTCATAAATAATTAAAGACAACCCTATGGCTCCTGTCGGTTGCCGTACTCATCGGCATGCAAGTCGTGATATTCTATACATCACATGATCATCTCATACATCACATATATCTCATCATGTAATTGGCCATATCACATCACAACATACCCTGCAAAAACAAGTTAGACGTCCTCTAATTGTTGTTGCAAGTTTTACGTGGCTACTATGGGTATCTAGCAAGAACAGTTCTCACCTACGCAAAACCACAACGGTGATACATAAATTCCTTTTCAACCTTCTCAAGGACCGCCTTTGTCGAATCCGTTCCAACTAAAGTAGGAGAAACACACACCCGCCTGCCATCTTTGTGCAACGAAGTTACACGTTAGTCGATGGAACCGATCTCTCGTAAGCGTACGAGTAAGGTTGGTCTAGGCCACTTCATCCCGCAATACCGCTGAACCAAAACACGACCAAGGGAGGAAGAAATCTAAGCATCAACACCCACAAACTCTTTGTGATCTACTCGAGATCTCATCTACTCATAGACCTAGCTCTGATACCACTGTTGTGGAATGTTGCATGGGAAACAAAAAATTTCCTACGCTTTACCAAGATCAATCTAGGAGATGAGCATCTATAATAGGAGAGAGTGGATCTACATACCCTTGTAGATCGCTAAGCGGGAAGCTTTAATAAATGCGGTTGATGTACTAGAACGTCTTTGCAATCCAAATTGCCGAGCGTCCCGCGATCCAATCACGATCCATCCCAATCTAGTGCCGAACGGACCACACCTCCACATTTAGCACACCGACGGCTTGATGACAATCTTTGCCTTCTTCATCCAGCAAGAGGGAGCGGAGAGGTAGACGAGTTCGCCGACAGCGCGATGGCATTGCAGCGATGGTGGTGGAGTTATTCCAGTAGGGCTTTGCCTAAGCACCATTGAAAATCGATTTAGAGGAGAAACTGCGATCTAGAGGAGAGGTAGCACGTGGCTGTTTTTCTATGTCCAAAAAACCCTCAAACCTCTAGTATATATAGGAGGAGGGGAGGAGGAGTCTTGGCCCCCAAGGGGCCAGCTCTTTTCTTCGGCCGAAGTGGGAGGGAGGAGTCCTCCTCCACTCCTAGTAGGATTAGGACTCCTTCCTTTTTTCCACTTTGGCCTTCTTTCCACCTTGGGTTTTCTTCCCTAGCTGCATGGGCCTTCTGTGGGACTTCGGACAGCCCACTAAGGGCTGGTATTCCTTCTCCCACATCCCATGTAACCTCTTGGGTTGAAATACCCCTCCCGATGGTCCCTCGGTACCCTCCAGGCACTCCCGGTACACTACCGATGCGCACAAAACTTCTCTGGTGACCAAAACAGGACTTCCTATATATCAATCTTTACCTCCGGACCATTCGGGAGATCCTCGTGACATCCAAGGATCTCATCCGAGTCTCTGAAAAACCTTCGGTCACCACCATACATACCTCTACTACCGAAACGTCACCGAACCTTAAGTGTGCAGACCCTACGGGTTCGAGAACTATGTAGACATGACCGAGACACCTCTATGGTCAATAACTAATAGCGAGACCTGGATGCCCATATTGATTCCTACATATTCTATGAAGATCTTTATCAGTCGAACCTCTATGTCAAGGATTCAGTTAATCCCATATGATGTTCCCTTTGTTCTTTGGTATGTTACTTGCCCGAGATTCAATCGTCGGTATCTCCATACCTAGTTCAATCTCGTTGCCAGCAAGTCTCTTTACTCGTCCCGTAACACAAGATCCCATGTCTAACACTTAGTCACATTGCTTGCAAGGCTTATTGTGATGTTGTATTACCGAGTGGGCCCTGAGATACCTCTCCGTCACACGGAGTAACAAAGCCCAGTGTTGATCCATGCCAACCCAACAGACACCGTCGGATATACCTGTAGAGCACCTTTATAGTCACCCAATTATGTTGCGATGTTTTATACACACAAAAAACTCATCCGGTGTCTGTGAGTTGCATGATCTCATGGTCATAGGAACATATACTTGACACGCAGAAAACTGTAGCAATAAACTGGCACGATCATATGCTACATTTATAGTTTGGGTATTGTCCATCCCATCATTCTCCTAATGATGTGATCCCATTATCCAATGACATCTCATGTCAATGGCTAGGAAACCTTGACAATCTTTGATCAACGAGCTAGTTTACTAGAGGCACGCTAGGGACAAAGTGTTGTCTATATATCCACACAGTCAATGTGCTTCCAATCAATACAATTATAGCATGGATAATAAAAAATTATCATGAACAAGGAAATATAATAATAACCATTTTATTATTGCCTCTAGGCCATATTTCCAACAGATTCCACTTATGCGTGGGAATGGGGGGGCCCGGCTCCTGAGCCCCCTCGGCATGTACAACCCATTAAGTTCGTATGCGTGGCTTGCACGGTAGAACTGGGAGGTGTATCTGGGCACTCGTGAGCCGACGCGGGCTCACGAGGCCCTACCTAAAAAGGAGGGTTGTGCCTTAGTCTTCCAGTAGAGGGCGCCACTACATGTCCTATATATTTGAAGAAACCTGCGTTGAATGAATTTCCAGGGGCCATCGCATGAGAAGGCCGAACACCAATGACAGCTGGCCCGCCAGACAGAGCTTGGCCGTTGGATTTGTCGACACTGGAGGGATGGACCCGAGCACAGACGCTGTGCCCAATCTTCTCATGCAACAACTCTAAGGAGAAAACACCCAGCGCACAGCTCTCGTGGTGGCGAAAAGCCGACAGTGGTTGCTAGAACCGTGTCGTGCGCCCTGACTCACCCACTCCCGATTAGCTCATGCAATGACAAAGCACCAAAGACCACGGGAGGTGATGTGCATGGGGCTGACCCGTGAGACAGACCTCAATCTCTAGGATTTACCAACGCTGCAGGGACGCACCCAAGCACATACGTCGTGCTAGCCCTTAATCACAAGGCGGTCAAAGGCAGGATTATTAGGGCGTGACGGCATTCATGGTGGCGATGCACCGAACATACATGATGTAATATTTAAGAAATTGATCAAATGCATGAAAGGTTTTGGTGAATGCGTAAACGGCGCGGCTAAGGGGGCATGCCCTAACCGCACGAGGTTAATTCAGCCCGGCGAGTGCCCTCAAATTGAGAAAACCAAAAAGTTACCTAGTACAAACCAAAAACTAACCTGGTGACGATACCGAAGAAGTGTCGAGGTAGTCACTAGAGGCCGACCGTGTGCCTCCATGAGCCTGGCCTTCTTGATCCTGGCGCCTCCGGAGGCTCGGGGCCATTGCTCGGGCTTGGCGCCTCCTCCGGCATCTGGCGGCACCAGACCTCGTAGGGCGTGAGCATGGCCCGGGCAAGGTGCTTGTACATGATGCTTGCGTTCACCAGACCAATGCACATGCGGATGTAGTTTCATGGGTAGACCCCATCGCAACCGACGTGCGACGACCAAAAGGTATCCTCGAACGCAGCCTAGTTATGTCAGGCATGTCGACGCATATGCGTGGCCCACCACCAGAGCCGACAACGGTAGTCGCGATTGGTGATGCAGGGCGACGGTCGCCTCGCATGGCTTGTGCTTCTCGAAGCTCCTCGATTGCACTGGCGATCAACTACCATGAACTTGGTGCCTCGTG